>WTXL01000003.1:0-600000 GCA_022376525.1 Russula vinacea
TTAGGTTTCGCAAGTGATTAACCCCGGCAAGACGGGGTACAAGCCTAGCCTTGCCCATGCGAGGACCAGGGCGTGGCAGTGACCAGTGCAGCACCTTCCAAGGGATCCGGTACTAACTCCTCGAATATTAAGGTTGCCACCGACCAGCCCATTTGATTCCCGTCCCACCCACGCCTGCACGTTCCTCGCCTTGTCCCTTCTCATAGGTAATAAGTATGCTATTGCATATTCGTTGTTACGTGCACAATAAAAATAAGATGCAGGGGATGGAAATGAACGTGTGCCTCGGATCCGAGGAGTTCTTACGGTGGAGTAATTGTAGCCTGTGCTCTTTCTCTCGTAGTGGACTTGCGGACTGTTTTGTGGCTAGGCGCCAACTCTTCGTGGTGTTGATCCGGTACTTTTTTCCTCGTCGGCAAGTAACGGGGGGAGAATGATGTAAACCGTGCACAGCACGATGGAGCCCGGCAGGGGTGATGTATAGTGGTTGTATTGTAGGATACCATATCTGCACACATGCCCGTGCCAAGACAATATAAAAAGCACCAAGCCCCAAACGATCTCTTCCCGCCTTGCCCACCTACCCCGCTCTCCACTTTGACTTTTCACCTCTCTCAACCAATCCGCCAATTTAATCAGCGAAATGGAAGCCCAAGCACAACAGACTCAGCCCACTGCTTCCCAACCCAGCAAGTCCATCCAGATGGGTGCGTTACCGTAATTCGGTTCACAGCATGCGGCTTTGGCTGAGCGCACATCGCAAAATGGATAAATAGACGCTATGAACCCAGCTACGGCCGTAAGCAAACAGCATGAGCACCAGCACAAGGCCCGCCGTCTCCGTGGTGGAGGAGCAGCTCGCGTATGTCCCACCTCCCTCTGCCCCACCTCTCCCCACGTTCCGCTCCTTGGCGTCAATCTCTCTCCCACGCCGCCTCCCATCACATCCCCCTCTCCCGCTCCCGCCGGATGTGCCATTGACCCGGTTTTTCCCCGTTCGCTTGACAGGATTGCTTCATCGGCATGATTGAATGTTTTATATGCTTCGGTACGTATTGGTTGCCTCCCATTCCGTAAAATGATGTCAACAACCCCGGAACTTGTTGGTCCACAGAATGCTGCAAGGTTCGTCTCTCATAACGAGTTGCCTCCCCTCATCCTCGTGGCTCCTCCGGGTCTTCCCCAATTCAATTTCATTTCAAATTTTTTGATATTTTTTCTTCTTTTTTACCCTTCGGCCCCCCTGGGCAACGTTTCAACCTGCTAATTGGAAAAAACGTGTTTGTTCCCTCCATATAGGACTGTTGCGAGTGCGCCGCCGACATTATCTGTAAGTGTCTCTCGCCTCACCCCGTCATCATCTGTATTAACCAATGCCTGTGTTTATCACTAGGCTGCCCCTGCGAGATGTGCTGCTGAGCGCGTTCGGATTCCGAACGGCAATGGAATGTTGTTCATCAATCGATATATGATCGATTACTGTATATCTTTCTCATCTCATCTTATGTGCATGCGTACTTGCTTGCGAACGAAGGACGATTACTACTGTGATGACAAAAGCCCGTGTCCGAGTGCGATTGCCAAAGGCGAGCCCGGCGTTTACGGATAAGCGTTGTAGGGGTGATGCCTATTTTGGTCGTGAGGTGGTGGCGTGCGGGCATAAAGTTTAGCCGCACCTACGTCACAGCTGTGAAATTCGACCCGTACAGTGATGCACGCATTATCCAGTGGGTCCAAGACTATCTGATCTCGAGAAATGAAGGGGCCGTCATGTGCCAAACTTGAATATTAGTTCACTTGAATGATGGAGAGAAAGAGGGAAGAAATGCTCACCCTCAGGCCTCAAGGCCTCAAGGCTCCCCGTGCGATTCGAGGCTTGATTCGAGGTCCCCGGCTCGACCCAACATTGAGGCACCCGTCGGGTCGGAAAGACATTCTGGGCTGCCCAAACTATTAAGCCCGTAAAGCCTCCGACATTCTTATAACATCCGAATTTTCCCACACTATTACTCTTCTTGTAAATGCCAATAGGAGGAGTTAAATACACGGTAGGTCTGCTCATACTATTGCTACTACAAAAGCACCGCCTGGGGCGTAAGTAGGGGGACGAAAACAGCTAAAGCCCGACACATGAATGGAAAGAGAATAGGGTATGAAAATCTAGCGAAAACAATGCGAAAACCAAACGATATAGTGCGACAGATAGCAGAAAGTCCATGCGACCGCGACGATCATGACGGTGTCCTTCCGTGAATCATAGGAACACCATCAGTCGTCGATCCAGAAAGAGAAGAAGACACGTTTGAGGTGAGAAATTATACGGTGGAGCCAGTGTCGTGATGTCATCAAGGTCTACGATGTCACTGCAAGTACATGAGGTAGGAGGGCAAGGGATACAGTATGGAAAATGTTACGTTGACTTCGAGCCCCTGCGTCGCTGAGCAATGCGGGAAGTCGGTGCTGGGGCATCGGCGGGCGACGGCGGGCGCTTATCCCATTCCTCAGCAGTTGCCAGCCAACGCTTGGTTCAAGCTCCGTACCGTCCCGCGATATTTTGACCTCGCGACCATGATTCCACGGGTTCCGTAAATGCTTCGTACGAAAGAAAGACAGACGCTCTGTGCGGATCCAGTCGACACGGAACGGTCGGCCCAATGCCTCCGCAAAGCCTTCTTCAGATCCTTGGCCAGCTCTTCGACGATGCTGCCGGGCTACGTCTTGAGCGTCTCCTGGGTATCTTCGCTCTCATCAGAAGGTGCGGGTATAATGGGGTGAGCTGCCTGGTGGATGTTTGACCGGGTGCCTCTGATAGCGCGGTACGGCGCATCGGCATTGAGTTCGAATGGTAGTGACTTGAAAGCACGTGAGGACCGGCACCCGTGTTTTGTGGGGTGACTGAGCCTGTGGTGCGAGTCGTGGAGTTCAGCAGGTGCGGAGGACACTTCGGGTGAAACATGGCTGCTGGAGACTGTTCAACAACCCGATGTTCTTCAGGAGGGAAAACGTAGTGTGGATCTGATCCTCCTCATCGATTTGCGGAAGGCGGGATGGGTGCGTTTCCTCCATGTCGCTTACTGCGGATAAAGGGGAGGAAGACGGGAGATGTCGGACGGATGCTCGAGGTACACGATCTTCACCATGCAGAATCGGGCCTGCCATCCTGTATACGAGTCAGACGCGGGACGGCGAAACCAAAAGCAAGGACAAACCGTGCATATCCATAGAATCCCCGCTCTTGTTGACGCTAAATACGAGAAACACATCCTCGCTGGTGCGATATGCTTGATCCAAAATTTCCTCGTTGTGTTGCTGTGTCGCCCAGACATTTGTCTGAACACTCAGATCTAGCTGATGCTATCAAAATATCAACCGTTGACATCAACATCAAAGGAGTGAACAACACCTGCGTCAGTGATTTCAGAACGAAGTATCGTCGGGGGAAGTAGCGCGACAAATTCCCGAATCCGTACTCGCAGGAGAACTAGGGCGGCTCGAGCACGGAGTAGATGACCTCCTTTCGCCGTCATCGTCTGATGTCGACAAGGGCGATGACAAGCCGCCTATCGCTTTGGCCAATCGTTTCGAGTCGGCCCTTCAAGCTTAGCGATTTTCCTTTGTCCTTGATCCATTTACATGCATGGAATTGCCACGCTGCGCCCCGACGCCCGCCTTCAAGTCGTCTGTCCTTTTTCGTACACGGCACACTAGGCGCGGGCACGGTAGATTGTCTGGATGGATAGGCTTGCCATGGAAACGCGCTATCGCAGCTTCTAACTGAGCTTCGGACTCGAAATTGACGAATGCGCAATTCGAGCGTGCGATCAAGAAAACGGATGACACCCCCCCGTAGACCTGTCGCAGATCTGGTGACTGCCTCGATTGACTCGAGGACTCTGGAGGTCGGTTAAAAAAGACTCGCAACTCATCAGGGGTCACGTCAGAGGGCACATTCCCGACCCACATCACCCACTCTGACCTATGTGCAGGCAATTTGGGATGGTAGGACGACGTTCCTGGGGCCATCGCTCCGCGCTCGGTTAGGGGCGAGTTTTAGTGGTCCTGGTCTGGGGGGACGATATTAACGGCGCGGGAAGAGATGATGGTGGTTTCCCTTCTTGGATCACTTGGGCCCCGAAGCGGCTCAGAGATGGAGTTTGAGAGGGATATGCTGTCCTGGTCTGAGATGTCGCCTCGTTCTGCGGAACAGGTGATGGTTGAACTGCAACCCAAACCCCGGCTCTTCAAACGACCTCGTCGCTCGGTGGCACTCCGCGGTGATACCACCATACCCCCTGATTTTCTGTCCCGGAGGGCTGCCATAGGACTGGGTATGCTGCGGGGATAGTGTGACCCATAGATGGAGGGCGCAGTACATATGAGGTTGGAGGGTAAACAATGGTGGCTGTGTCGTATATCTCAAGGGCGAATAGGTACTGTGAGGATAAATATGGATGCTGTACTTCACCGTGGAACTAGTTGTCGCTTGCCCTGGGGCCACGAATGAGAAGGGCTGTCGCGTTGGCGCAGATAAACGGGCATCGGGCGGCGGAACCAGCCCCATACGTCTGATGGGGGACGGGGTGAATCAGAGAGGTCCTTGGTATGAATAGACTGGCCGTGTGGCCGAAGCATGATCGTTGAGGGGAGGCGTACGCCATGTGAGACCTACTTGCTTCTCGTCCAGCTTCCCCGGATGTGATGAAAGACGAACGGGGTGATGAATACACATGTGTGGAGGATGTGTATGGGGCGGCGAAACGGTGGCCGGTATAGCTCCACATGCCTAAATAGAGGGGGGATGGATAGGGGCGGAGAATTAGCATTGGGGAGTCTGGAATCCAATCCCGGAACATCCTGATCTGGCGCGAGAGAGGGATTGTGCGATGTTGCCACTGTTGCGGAGGGGTGAGTGACGACAGACTCTGCGTGGATGGGTTCATGGGAGGGTAGGGCTGTTGAGTTGAAATCGGCAACATGCCAGGTGGTGGGGGTGTGTTGTCCATGTCTGAGTTCACCAAGTGGGCTGGAGCAATATCGCACATATAGTCTTGTGGATAGGTCCAGAAGGCCCGGGAACGTTCTGGAATCGGGAGACTAGGTCTAGTCAAAATGACGGTAGAGGGACGGTATACGGCATCCAATAGGCCTTGAAGTATGTCAAAACAATGAGATAGCGCAAGGACATTAGAAAGCCGTAAACAGCACCTAGATTGGCTGAGGTGTGCTTGCACCGGAAAGGACCGCCTTGTGACACCCAATCAGAACACGTTACATGGCATAAAAGGAAAAAAAAAAAGAAGGAGAGAAAGAGAGACAGCACTACATGCCAGACACGACGAGTATCCACTCAGCAGCTGCCTGAGCATACACAGTGGCAGTCGGCTCCTGGCGAGCTGGGGATGACCGACCGTTAAAGCGAGACGGTAAAGTGACATTTCGAACTCAACCGGCCATGGCCGGACAGACATAATCCACTTACCAGGGCCAGCAGTCGTTGTCGTCTCGTGGAAACGGCACTTCTCGTGCGAAGTGATCTTATACGCGCTCTGATCTCCCGTATTGAGGTTACCTTTCTCCATTTTTCTAGTCTATCAATTCGAGGGTGCTTCAGTTAAATCTGCACATCAGGTCTGTCAGCCTTGACCGACTGCGCACCGTTTGAGTTAGTTGCGATCAATCCAATCGAGCTCCAGTAAAGCTGTGTCAGGGATTTCAGCGCCCGTGATAATGTCCCAGAGGCGATATTGAGCGCGAGAGATATTGGCGCCATAAAGGCGAGAGCAGTTCCAATAAGAAGGCGGCTCAGCAGAGAAGTGGAAAGCACGGTGAGGCAGTGGATCAGGAACAGCTTTTCCGGCCCCACAGCATGGGGACATTGTTGGAGTTGATGCACGTTGGTGTCCCTGAGCACAGTATTCAGATCTCCAGAGGTAGGGTTCGTGCGGGATCCAATTGCAAGGTTGTAGCCAAACTGCAAACTTTTAGATATGACGTCATCGTCGCCAGTTCCTTTTCGGCCCTTTTCCGCTCGTTTCTCACACCAACAACGCCGCTCCATGGCTATGCACTGCCCTTGATTATTATGTACAGTACAATGCTTTACAAGCGCTAACGCCTCCGATCCCCCTCCCTGCACACCTGGCCCTGGAAATTTAAACAACGCTCAGGATTCGAAATTTCGAAGCTGGAATTATACCACGGCTACGGGGGCTGATGGTCATCATGAGAAGAAGTTCAAACTGGCGGTTTATTAATTCCTGCAGACAATTTATAATATACAATCGACGAGTCTTCTGCACAGATCGCCAAAAAAATCTCTCCGGGGTTGTCGAGTTCACCAAACGCAGACTGAGCCTTGCCAAAAATGTCCCTTTTGTAGCGCAAAGAATTCCAGTGTCGAGTTATTAACTTACCAATTCATAGATATCGTCTCCGCCAACGAACACGGAACGACGCATGTGCGCGAATTTTGCTAGAGGTGCACAGCTCCGTCAATCGAAATGGCTATAAACTCATCATGATGACCTCACATTCTCAGGTCGACCACCCCGAAAGCCACATCTCCCACATTCGGGTAGATCCACAACTTCCAACTCACTCCACTGCTGCGCTGTACATAGATTAACCGGACCCACCAGATCCTCTCTTGTTCCTGATCGGAGAGCGGGGGGACCCACCAAAAAAAAGGTCATTGTACGTTTGGAAAATCACACTGGCTGTGCGCGGGTATCGTGTAACGACTGCGGAAAGTGTGGTGTACTGAACATCCTTATTCATTAGCCGAGGATGACCACGTTTGATAGACAAGGGCTCACGGTAGAATGAGCCTCCGTTATTCTTGCCTGCGACATCGTTTGAATACAAGCTTGCGGTGAGAAAGTTCAATAACATGCTTTACATTCGGTTACATAACTACACAGATCACGTGACTACCTCGTTATCGTACAAGCTGTGTACAAGCTGGCTTCAAATTTACAAACTCAATAAGTACCCTCCTTGGAGCAACACGTCAGTCTGTGGTGCTCGCACCAATCATTCTGATGGAATCACCTTGCGTTCTTGACCGCGGGCTTGCTTGCCCGGGTCCCCTGTCACCTTGCCGGCCATTTTCTCCGCGGTGCCTAATGCCCCACAACCCTTTTCGTCAGCAAGCGCCACACCACTCCACACTGACTATGACGTACCCATCACCTTACCGGTAACTGAAGGCCTTCCCCCGCCACCAGTATCGTCGTCGCGGTCGCCTTGCCAGGTCCTTCCCGTGGTAGGGTCCGTGAAATCACGGGTCTGACCGGATGCGGTCCTCTCGGAGCCCCTGTATTGATCCGAAGTGCTGGAGGGGTCCCAAGTCACGCCCGCGCCGGTTCGACCCTGTCCCCAGTCGTCGGAACGCTGCTGGCCACTGTCTGGTGCGTCAAGTGCGGCAGTGTCTGCCATGGCATAGCCGGTCTGGGGCTGCTGAGTGTAAGGATCACCAGACCGGTCGGTGTAATCTAGATAAACAGGTTAGCTTGTGGTGCCGGCGCAGGCGCAGTGCAACGAAAATTGGAGACGTGCGCATGAACTTACCCTGACGTTGTTCAAACTGGCCTTGGCTGCTGGCAAGGTTGCCCATACCAGCGCGGGGCAGTCCGGAATCATCACGGGTCTGCTGTGTGCCACTCCTCGTGCCACTCCTCGGGTCACGTTCAAATGGGTCCATGTTTTGAATTGTTCGAAATGGTTAGCGATGGGAAAGCTTCGTTAAAAGTCGCAGGCTTGGGGGCTTTATATAGCAATGGGATCGAGATACTGGCGTTGAAGGACTGACGTCAATTGACGCAGAGGTACGTTGAGGGTGGGAAAAGGAACAACTCGAACAAGGTAGCCCCTCTTCTCGCTGCCGGGAAAGGCATCCCTTGATCTCCCCACCATCTGGGATCGGGAGAATTTTGGCTTAACAGAGAAAACCGATCTTCTTGGCACGCCACGAAATGGCGATCAATCTGCGGAACCCCTTTTCTTTTGACTGCCTGGGTTGCCCATACGCTCTGTAGTACAGACGATAAACTCCACTGATCATATTCGCACCAGCTTATCCGAGACCCGAAAGAGGATACAGCCCTGGAAAGAACTTGAAATATAAGCACAAGTAGAGGGGCACATTGTTGAAGCCTTGACCATCGATTTTGTTGATGACTATAGGCGGCAAGTGCTACCTGAACATTGAACAACGTAAGAAGGCAGCAAACTGCGGTTCAAACGTTCAAAGCTGATCAGACTTGGAGGCATTCACCGAATCACCGTTAAATGGGAATATGTACTGATTTCACTCAATAATGATAGCCAGGAGTCGGGTCACGCATGAACGAGAATCAGTTACGAGATCCCGCTAGGTTGGCGAGTTAGCGGCCCGTTGCCACTGGCCAAGCACATTCAAACTCGCAGAGTCGATGCAGACTGCCTGTAGCATTCATCCGAGTCGAGTTGCACGAGAAAAGAGGACAACGACCATAGATGTCGTTCTTGGTACCATTTAAGTCGAATTGATATCGATACGGCCGGGATTTTCACATCTTGCGGGTGCCCCACCGGGAACTGCGCGTTACCGCGGCAAGGTCACCAGGCAATCATAATTGCACTGGTAATTTCATTTTCATATTGGTACATTTTATCATGGTGATACGCGAGTTGGCCTGGCTGTAGAAGTGACCAAGATGCCCAAGTGCTGAAAGTATGCGACGGCAACGCATTCACCTCTCTGCAATTGCTCGACATGACTGCGCAGCACCGGTCAAACTATCAAGTTGTTTCATAAACGTCTTTATACCGTCCTACAGCGAGGGGTCGTCGTCTCAGTGTCTCACATATCCGCTCAAATAGCGCCGGGGCCTCTTCTCGTGCTCGTGACGATGTCCGTTGTTCTGTGACTGGTCAGCACATTAATGCTGGTGATAACACAAAGCAAAGAAACGGCTCTGGTGATAGCGCTCCAAATACAGTGTGCATTCGTACGTTGACACAAATGTCGCGCACGCGATCATGGAAGCATGATATTTTTTATGAGCGTTTGCGGTTAGGACCAAGGCCAGAGAGGCTGAAAGAAAGAACAAAGCGCATGTGGCGAGAATGAGAGGGGGGACAGGGGCGCAGGGCGTCGTCAAGTTGAATACAGTCATCATCTACACACATCGATACATTCTACCCACGTGTGCCACGTATCGGTTGACCCGGGTCGAGGAGGTGTCGAATCAGATTTGTCTTACAGATACAAAGAAACACACGTCAGACTCCGACATGTGTTTCTTTGTATCTGTAAGACAAATCCGGAGGAGTACCATATGTTGCGGAAGCGGCGGGTAGCCCGGTCTACCGTGGTCCGAATCGTCTTTAGTACTTCAAGTACTGTACTTGTTGCGGTTCGATGTGTTTCAACGATTATTTCTCCTCGGTACTAGTGCTGACAGAGAAAAGAATGTGCGTCGAGTTGTACCATCAAACAAAGAATCACACTTGCTTGTTGTGGCAGCGGAGGACAGTCGTCTCCAGGCTGTAAAATTTTAAACGCGGGCTGCGTCGCTCGGGCGTCGGCCGCATCGCTTCTGTAATGCCTGACGGCGTCACTGTCTTAGTTGACCGCGGATTCCACGTTGAGGAGTAGAGGACGGCGGTCGACATCCATGGAAAGTTGCCCCGAGCCAGTGCCAGTGGCGTCCGCAATATCTTGGGGGGAGTGTACTGCAGGGTGTACTAACGGTGACGAGTCATGATTACAGATCAGACTCCGTAGACGGCGTAGAGGCTCGACTAGAAGAGGACAGGCACCAGGAGGAGTCTGTTAGGGCATGTCGACGAGCATTGTCCAGTCTTGCCATCGGAGTCCATCATTGCCTAGCGCAAGGCCTGGCGACACAGGTGTGACGAAGAGTCAGGTGACTGAGGGGTGAGGGCTGACATAGGGGGTCCCGCAACTCTGAACTGCACTATAGGATGACCACACTCGACACCACACTCGACACAGCTCATCAGATAAATGTCTATGCCTCCCTACCTTTAAATCTGACACCTAGTGGTGACCCTGATGTTCATCCTGATAACTGGCTTTGGATCCATTGCCTTGCCCTCCCACTCCAGACACTTGACATGTTGCAGTTCTGTCAAAGTCCCTACAAATGGATTCACTACATTATTGGTGTTGTCATTGGAGCCCAAGGTATCCTTTGTACCAGTCCAGATTCACCTGAAGCTATAGACTACAATGCTGTCCTACCAACCAGATCTGTTCAGCTCTATTATCACACCAGCAATAAAGAGAAGCAAAGGATGTTCCCAGTTGTTCCTGGTTTCTCACACACACACATCACATCTACTGTATCCACCAACTCCACATCTCAAAAGGATGGATTTTATAGCAATGTTGCAGAGAGGGATGGAGAGCAATGTGTCTTGACAGGTGCAGAGGCAAGATACTGTAATGCTATTCACCTTCTACCTCAAAGCAGGGGTGATATGGTATGCTACCCACTTCTATTATTAGTCTGTTTTTGCTTACCATTCCAATCATGGTAGTATATTTCAACATATACTTATTATCGTAGTCAAGATCCCACTGGAGAAGATATAGTACAAGAAATTGACAATGTCCGAAATGGACTTTTTCTAAACATAATTGCTCATGGGCGATTGGGTGAAGATATTGCATTTTTAGTGGTATGTGTAGCTGGCACAATGCCTAATTGGGCTAATAGTTTTAATGAGTAGACCCCCAATTTTGCCATGAACACAACAGACATTGATCCCTCTGCACCACCAACAGAGAAGAAGTGCACAACACACCTCTTTTTGTCTAGTACACAACTTACACCTCTCCTTAAGGCTACTCTTAATCCAGGTTCCCAACTTCAAAATTTCAATACTTCTCAGCACCCTCCTGCCATTCTCTTTGATGCTATTTATGCTAGTGCTGTACTTTACCATTTTGGGACTCAGGAACTAAAAGATCAGATCACTAAAACTTGGAAAGACATGGCATATACAGGTTATGTCACTGCCAGCACCTGCACCAGCCAAGCTAAAAGAGATGACATAACTACTATTTAGGTATATATTGGGTAAGAGATGCAAAATGCAGAAAGCAGTGTCTTTTGAGAAAATTGAGAAGTTGTGACTATGGGGACACAGATAAGTAATACAAGAGAGAAATAGGAATAGCAAAATGAATTACAGAGACAATAGCAAGGGACACAATGGCAAGGAGAAGGAAGGACCAAAATGGGGATGGCTTATGCATGTCCAGTTGGCCCTGGACTTGAGCTCCGTGGGATAGCTGAGCAGCATATTAAAAACAGTCTCCTTGCAAGGGAATGAGAGGCAAGAAAAAGAAAGAGAGCAAGGAGATGTGTTCACCTATCTTGCTTGTGCCAGACGGGACTAAAGTAGTGGGTCATCAGCATCGCATTGAGCTGCGTTGACTTGGGAGGCTTGATTAGCCTGGCAATCAGTTGAGTGAAGTCGTCGCCCTCACGCCGCGCGAGGTTGAAGAAGGATGGCGGCAAGAAACAGCTAGCGCCGAAGTCGTGGGCCACAATCCTGTCCCAGTGGTCCTTCATGAAGTTGTCGCTGTCATATCGCAGGGGCAGAGGCGCAGGCCGTAGGTCTCGACCTCGGACGGAAGCTGACACGCTCGTTGTTGCCTGTGAGCACTAGAATCTGTGTTAAAAGCTATCGTCCGGAAACCAGCGAAGGTGCAAGAGGGACACGGCGAGCCGAAGGGTACCACTTACTGCATTGATATGTTCCTCCAGCTCCTGGACGGAATTGTACGCGATGGGGGACTTCCAGTCGATGAAGAAGCGGTGCCCGATTGGGCCTACACCGATGGACGGCGATGAGGGACCATACAGCGGCGGCGACCAGCTTAGCGTCGGAGTCATCGCGTATCGACCCGTCGATATGCTCCATCACAATGTAGCCAAAGTCGCCTGAATGAAACGCGAGGTAGACACAGGAGACCCGCAATACGGCGTTGGCCTCGTCGATGAGGGCTTGCCGGACGTAGCTCTGCGTCGGGGACACACCCATGGAGATGGACCAGCCAAACCTTACCCAGGAATAGGTGGCGCCGGACTCGTCGAGGAGAGCGACGCCGCGGGTGTTGGAGTTGGAGTTGGCGGCGCTGACCCTGATGCACCCGAAGCGCCAGTGCTACACGATCACCTCAAGGCTTGGCAGGTTAGCAGGCTTGCCGTCAGCAACAATGACGGGCCTGATCTCTGGCATAGTGGCAACTGGCGAGGCAGATGGATGTGTCAGTCACAGCCGAGGAGGGATTTCTACAACGAACGCAATAGTAGCAAGGAACTTACCGATGACGATGACGAGTAAGGGACTTAGTGCATGTATGTGGGCTTGGTTGAGAGAGAGGAAAGTAAGAAAGAGCAGAGGGGGGATGTTGGGTCGCCTCAGTCCAGAGTTAGTTACTGTACTGTACAGGCGCGCCCGCGCCAGGCAAGTTGGGTAAGCCATAAGCGTAAGCACTCAAGTTGATTTCTTCCCGTGTTTTGAACACATTACGCTGAGTCTAGGATCCAAGTAAGACACATGTCATTGCTGTGACTGCAGTAAAAAAAGTTAGTTAGTTTGGCATGCATGGCTGGGGACGACAAGCAACGGTTGCTGGAACTATTAGCCATCTTGAAGGCAAGGTTCACAACATCAATAAATTTACAGATGCAAGCCCCCCAAAAGACACAACAGGAGGTAACCTAAAACGACTCAGTATCGTATCCTCTTCGTCCTTGTCGAGCTCTGGAATTTCGACGTCTCTCTCCGTAGTCGTCTATGTAGCAAATCAATCAAAGGAGCGCGACGTTGAAAGCAAAAACATGGAACGCACCTGCTCGCACGCTCCCGCTCGACCTCTCGCCTCTCAACCTCCTCCTGAGACAACATTTCCCATCGCGTCTTGAACTCTTCTGCCTCTGCCCAGTCTCTCCAGACGCTCCGGAGGATCCGAGGTCCCCTTCCCTCCCTTGGCGTACGACCCCACCCCAGCCCCAAACCGGTCTTATCCTTCATGAGGCCTAATCCACTCTTGTCCTTCGCGCCGTCTTCCGTCGCCGCGGCCTGCTCCGTGGGGAACCCACCGATGACACCCCACTCTATTGCATCTTTCCTGTGTCTCATGAGCTCTTCATGGATTGCATGCGCGATAAGGGGCTCGGCTTCGCCCGCGAGCCCGAGGTCGAGGCAGAGCTGGTGGGTGAACTCTTCCGGTGTGAGCCCAGAGCGTAAGTCCCATTCGATATGATCCAATAAGTGGTGGTTGTCCACTTGAACATCGATCTGGGAGGTGTAAGTCGGTGTAAACCGAAGTATTTTGTAAGGAAAAGGAAATATGAGACGCACACTGAGAATAACGCGGCACTCAGGGACCTCGTCGCCCCCATCGCCCCCTCCGTCAACTGCTAGCTCCATGCTGCCCACGCCATCCTGATCTTCTAGTTGGGCGCGAATCTGCGCTGCGACTGTATCCGCCCACGGTGTCGCTGGTAAGTCGAGATCTGCAACGAAGGTGCGCGCAAATTCCTCCGGTGTGACCAATGATTCGTGTAAGTTCCAAACAAAGCAGTCGCGAACGCGGTGCGTCTCCGTCTCAAATTCAACACGAATGGGAACAAGTGCAACTGAGCGCTCGGCCTGATCGCCAAGCTGTTCCTCCGAGCTAAGGAACAAAATGTCACGGCGTCACCAATGATCCTCACAATAAAAAAGAGCAAGACAACTTACAAATCCCCGTGTTTTGTCGGTACAAAAGGTTTCGCGATTATGAAACGCGATGGCGGTATCAGGCCGAGATAGCTCTGATCTAAATCTGTGCGAGACGACGCGCCTGCTACATTAGAAAGAGGTGTGCCCACGTTGTACAGGCCAACCCCATTAACCATACGAACTCCACCGCGTGCTGCACGTATCGCCGTCCGCGTCCCGCCGCTCGCAACAAAGTCGGACCCGTCCGAATCGACTTCGCCTGCATCGGGGATGTCATCGCCTGAGCCGGGGTCGGCATAGCTCACAACACCACCACGTCTCGGACGTGTAGAGGTCGACGTGCTGACCGCCGCTGCGGCGACTGCTGACGACCCGGAGAGGATGGGCTGCACGAGGAGCGTCGCGCCTGTTTGTAGGCGCGATGCGTAAGTCGATTGGATGGCCTGCGGTATTGTTGGTATTGGCGCGCGTTGTCGGGCGTTCCGGGGATCAGTTGGTAGTGTCGGTGCCATTGCAATAGGGGGGATTGTGGGTGTTGGTTGGTATGCGAGGGGCTGGATGTGTGGGACGACGTTCGGTGTTGGCGTCACCGGAGTTGCGGGCGCAGGCGCGAGATTGCTACTTTTTAGATGGCGGCTGCGCCGCGAGGACGTACGCGGTGGAGGAGTCGAGGATGTTGACCAGTTGGCAATGTTTTTTTGGTAAGCTGTTCCCAGCGCGCGGCGATGAGCAATAAGGAGAAAACTTGCGAAGAGGGAGTGGGGGTCGCTTACCGGCTGTCCGCTGTGGAGTTGGTGCCGCATAGGCCTGATACTGGGTCCCACTGGCCGCGTGAGAGAGCTGGTTGATGGTTTGCCTTAGCTGGCTGTCCGACATGGTGCCGAACTGGAGGGTGTTGAAGGATGGCTGGGGAAGGCCAGGAATAGGCGCTGAGCGCTGGTTGGAGTCGCCGGACGTCGCCATTGCTGACACAGGGCACGATGACAGAACAGAGGCCTTTTTTGGTGAATCGTCGACGCGTGTCTGTGTAAGCAGGCCCTCGCTGTGCGTCTCAGACTCGGCGGTGGTGGCAAGTCAAGTGAAGGATCGAGTAGCGCGTTCGACAAGACGCGTCTTCCCATGTTCACTCGACTCTCCTCTTCCCTCTCTCATTCAAGATCGTACTCGACCGGACCCAATAAGGCCATCATTGACCTCTTATCACGATGTAGGCATGCGTCTTACCATCCTTAGGAGATACTCATCTCCGCCATTGCCTAGGCTTGAAAGAAGAGGATTCGAGTCCCTCACGCAACGGGTACAAGGTTCGCTCTTACCAGGTAGCAATTGCTGCCATCAACGATCATAAAAAGCCCATTCTCTCTGGGCAAGAGGCCATCAAAGTACGCCATCTGTACCGTTGACCCGGACCTTTCTTTTATGCTGCCCTAGCTTCGTGGAATCGGACTGGGCATTGCAAACCGTATAGACTTTTTCCTGCAGGGCAAAGAATATGTCTGTAGGCGTGTCCGAGCTGCTGTACCCGACATCTGTCCCTTTTCTGATACCTCACATATCCATGCAGGACGAGGGATTGGATAAAGAAGCAAGGGCACGTCTCCTGGCTATCGAAACGTTTCAAGAGATTCCTTGGATTGGGTGAGTTTCCCTTTCGTCGGTTATATACATCAGTTCTCTTAGGTTGGATTTTTCAGGAGCGAACGGCGACGAACCTGGTCAACGCCGGCGCCGCATCTGTGTCGGACCTTCATCTCCCTAAATACGCATCTCTCTTAACACCGACCCAAAAAGTCGGCGTCCGTATGGTGACCACATGCAAGACCAGTATCTCCGCAGAGGCCGAGGAAATCGTGGTGCGAACCCCGCGCTATTCTTCTATGGTCCCTGCGTGACTTAGCACCGTAAAAGGCCTTTATTCGCGACCATATCTCCACAACTTCGAGGTACACCTACAGGGGCATAGTAGTTTCTATAATTCGCATCCATCTTTGTTTTTCTCAAGAAATTTCGACATGCCCCTGTTTAAAGCCGACGTGAGTCCACAGAGCTCCCAGGAGTGTCCATCCTCTTCTTCCACCCGCAACACATCCATGTTCCTGCGCCACCACCACCCTCTGCGGCGGTGGTTGGGTCGGGGAAATCACCCGTCCGCACGCGAGGAAGACAGCGCGTACCCTTCCTTCAGGTGATTTCGCTCGTGGCACAGCGCAGGGCCTCACCGCTTCTTCAGGACGTTGTCCGCCCGCTCCAAGCAGCGGGTCTACTTGCCGCAACGATCGCCTCCAGCGCGTGCAAGTGGCGTGGCATGGCGATACTCCCGTTACGTACCAGTGGTGATGCCGATGTCAACAGCAACGGTATGCGCCGCGGCGCATGGGAGAAAATCGGCGACCGGATAAGGGACATCCGTGCTACGCGGGGCAAGTACGTTCGCCTCGATCTCAGGTAAAACACAAACGTTCCTCTGATGATTCTGGGCTGACCATTATATATAACATCAGTCTTGCACCTCCCAAATCCCGCGGCGCGGCGCAAATCGTCTTGACGGGCGATGAGGAGTTTGTGCGGATTGCGCGCCTCGCAGCCGCGCGACAGGGGATGTTCCTGAACGAGTATGGTCTCTGGCGCTGGCACTCTTCCGAAGAAGTCTCGTCCGAATTTCAATCCAATGACGACGCAGACAGCGACGATGCAGATCATGCAGCTGATGCGGACCCGGACGCTGAAGCCGAAGCCGAAGCCGACAAAAAGCGGCGACGACCAAATGGCTATTGGGAACTCGTCGAGGGCGAAACGAGGAGAGGATCCTGGAAGAGCTCGACCTCGGCTCAATCGCGCCACAAAGGCGAAACTTCCGGTTCGTTACGGGCCAAAAGCGTGCTTCGGCGCGCGCCGGCACGCTCGATTTCAGTTTGGCGATGGACGACGTGAAAGGTCCGAGGAGAAGAAAAGGAAACGGCGCTCACTCGGGCGAGGATAGTTGATTTTTTCGATTATCTTCCGATGAGACTGGGGAGGAGAGATGATGGCATCTGGGAAGGGGCTCACGCCTGAGTTCGCTATCTGTATTTTACTCAAACACTTAATATCATACACATACACCACGTATTCCTAAAGGTATTCAGTAGTTCTTTCGAGCCACCGTGAACACAGCTGCCGCGCTGCTGCTTTGCTCTTGCTGATATAATCGAGCGTGCTGCAGGATCGTACCTGGAACGTTCTTTACATACGCAATCTCCAGTGAGGTACAGAGTGTTGGTTCGACCCGAGTCTGATTCGGTCAGTCCACCCGCGTGACCTCACTTTCAGCAGCAAAGCCCGCTCTCACTCGTTTAAAGACGCTTGGATTTGATTCGATCACCACATACCACATTCCCTTTCCTTCTCAACAACTCTTTTTTTAACTCTTCGCTTGCTATTCCGCAGCGTTTCGTTCCCAGTTTACTTATTCCGGCTGGAGGCCAGTCCGATATGAAAACCTATGACTCGATGGAGATTCTGTGCAACTTAGTACTGTACAGTTATCACGTCAGGGGGGTCAGTCGGTCCCTCATATTTTGAGTTTTGATCAACTTTGGGAGGAAAGAACGAGCTTCCCATCCATCTATGTAGTCTGTCTATCTTAAAACAGCGCGACGGTTTCTATACCCTTCGCCGCATTACGCTTGCGCACTCGTATCATAACCACCACCATCGTCCGCCGCCACGGACGTTTACCCCGATTCTAGTACCAAATACTCCGCGTCCGGTGCATCGGCAGCAAAGGCTGCGTTTTGATCCCCTCGATCCTATCCTTCCCAACCTCAAGCCTCTTCGCCAAATCCCACAAGAAAAAATCAATTAGCACGCTGCTCGTGCCCGCGCCCGTGGCGCGCAAAGCCGCAGCGACGCGCTCGACAGCGATGATCGACGCGGCGCGTATGGCCATCTCCTCGCGCGCGCCGCTCGCGAATTCTTCGTGCGCCTCGAGCGCGCAGGCGAGCGCGGGGCGGTAGGTGAGGATGCGCAGGTGGTGCAGGATCTGCGGGACGCGGTAGTCGGCGAACATCGTCAGTTGGCCGATGCCGTGTGGGAAGAGCGGGTGTGGATCGGTATCGAAGGACGGGGAGAAGGCTGCCCATGTCTCGGCGACCAGGATTTGTGCGCGTTTCCAGAAGAAGACTGCGTGTGTGCGCGCATGAATGTGAGAAAGGAAAGGGATGAGAGACGGTTTTATACTGACTTCGGCGTCCCTCGAACCAATGCTCGTCCCGGAAGGACGGAAACGTATCCGTCACCATCTGCGCGAGTTGCAGCGCCGTGCCGTCGTTATCGTATCGGCGCTGGAACGCCTCGACGAATCCCTGAAACGATCCGGCGAAATCCTGGAATGAATGCACACACGCCCCCACGCACCCCCGGAGTCATATTTCGGCATGGCTGAACTGCAACGGCCAACGCTTACGGCGCAAAGGATGGCTCCGACTTGGCGCATGATGGCGATGCGTTCTGCTAGGAGCGGGAGGCCCTCGCTGCCTGCGGGGCGACACGGAAAACGTGTTCTATGAGGCTGTCGGGACAGCGTTCTTCGGACGCGTAGAAGAAGGGGTCTGTGATGGGGATGCCCTCTTCCAACGCTAAAATAGCCCCAATCCCCGCGGGTATCCATCGTCATCGCCGGCCACGAAAGAAAAACGACATCATTAGTAACGCATCAAAATCAAGTCCTACGTGGCACAACTGAGAGCGTAAGTAACTCACCTCTATCCAAGGCAGCGACGAGGCTCCAGTATCCTTTATGCACCACCCCGTGGCGGTGGTCGCTGCTCTCCCAGCCCTCTCGCCACTCGACGCCGAAACAGTCGTCGGAGCCATCGCGGTGGGACCAGAAGCTGAAATTAAGGGACGAGATGAGGAAGATCCAATCCAGGGTCGCGCGCGTGCCGGGATGGGCAGGGTCGTAGGGTTCCGGCGGGCAGAGATGGAGAGGGTGGGCGTGCCATGTGCGTGGGGTATAGCCGTCTTTGATTAAACGATTTCCAATCTTTTATCCGACCAAGGGAGTTAGTGAGGGCTGCTCGTGACAGTGAGAATGCAAAGGCTTACATATTGTGCCGCCGCTGCCACACCGTCATCGTTGATTTGAACCAGATCGACATTCTGACAGTTTTGTTATAGACCGCTGTTGCTATAACAATTGGCTAGTATTTGTGCTTACTTTGAGGACAAACTCGGCACTGGCTACGACAGGGTTGATAGATTCTGGGGTGTACCCGTAGTGAGTTTCATAAGTGAAGTCTCCTCCCTCTTGTATGCGGGAGAGAATAGTCATCTAGTGGGTTACTGGTGGATAGGGTGAAGATGGAAAATTCAGCGAGTCACCTCCAATATATGTTGTCACACATCACATCGCATCGCCTTCGGACTTGGACTAATCGGTCCCTCCGATCGATGGTATCAAGCATTCGAGACCTATTACCACTACAAGTAGCCAACTTTAACGCTTGTGCACCAGCTCACCGCGGACGGACGACACGACGACGACCAACAAGTGGCGTACAGTGGCGTGGCAACAGTGCCGAACAAAACGATGACATAAAGGATTTAGACTTAGAGGAATCCACGGAACGGACATCACTGACAATCCTGCCTTATCCAGACCTGAAACGTAACTCGCACCGCGGCGCTCAACCTTTCCTGGTCGGCTCTCGTGCGCTAGCCTCGCCCGCCAATATCTGGTCACCATGCTCCTTCAGTGTCGGCTACATTTAGTAAGATTAGCTTTCAGATCTCAACGGGGCGCTGCGGGGCGTACCTTACGGAGTATCTGACGGCCCCCAACCAAAACAGTCAGCCTTTGCAGGTGATGGTAGGCTCACTACTCACCGTTCCACGCGTCTTCTACTCTCGAATATATGAGATGTGAGTATCGTTCTTGTATGGACCTAGTTCAAGAGCCACAAACCTTTGCATAAGCTAGAAAAGATTGATAAGGACTATTGTCCCCTCGGGGAAAGTCAATTGGACTCACCGATTACCTGATCTTTCCATGACACTCTACCGCTTGAGCTTGTAGGCGATGTATTCGATAAGTTGGGATCCGCGACCCTTGAACCATCCCCGGGTCCTGAGGCAGCTGCTTTTCCGATAAACCCTGTTGGACATGACAACGTTGATTGATCCTTACCCTGCTGAAACATGTTGTTGTCAATACGATTGGGGTTAATGGGACCTGACGGCGCGGCAGTCTGCGCGTCGAGAGGTGGTGGAGATGACTGGAGCAACACGATTAGTTTCAGGGAGATAGACAGCGAGGTAATCGACATACTTTGATAGGACGGGTCGTGATGGATGCCATCGCTCTTTCTTTGCTCAGTAACGGGACTCGGGGCCGACTAAATACTGGAAATAACTTATGCAGTGCAAACGATGACGTCACAGCCCCATGCTGATGTCATTCCTCTCCCCATAGCACTTGACTGGAGCATGCCAATGGGGCCTGTATGAGACGCATTGACAGTAACACAATTACTGTGATTACAGGTCCCTAGAACCACCCACGAAACGACCTCACGCAATGCGATAAAAATTCCAGAACATGTAACTGAAAAGTAACGCACATCTTAGTGACAAAATTCACCTGAGCAAGGGACCAACTGCAGTAATGACGCACCGCACCACAACAGTCCGAATGCTATGCGAATCCCACCACTATCCCACCCCACATCGCCTAACGCGGGCGCTCCAACGCAAATATCAATACCGAGATCTGCCAAGACGAAGGCAGGTCAAACTGCACACTCTGCACGTAACTTATAACCGCCGTGGCCGTGAGTCAGAGCTGCTCCACTTGAACGCATAGCTACTGTCCGAGTTGCACTGTCGTACTCCGATATCAGGCAGAGCACGTCGTATTACAGCAAATAAGAAGCGAATGGCAATTCAACCCCAAATATGATCAAACGGAAGAGACTTATACGAGTAAGCACCCTCACATACGAGTACTACCCACATACTTTGTCCTCGGTCGCTATTCCTGAGGGTGGGAAATAGAATAAAAAATTCCGCGACCAGATCGACATTTAAATTTGTCCATGAGTGTATGGAGAGGGCGGCACGTGACTCATTTTCTTTTGTGCCGCCGAGGTTCAAAGAACCCCCCTACATCCTTTAGATCGTCCACCCTCCTCACCCAAGATATTCATTGGATCTATGGTGAGACTCGCGGATCCGTCCATTGCCTGCTCGCTTCAGGGGTCCCGCACACCCGTCACGAGCTCACTTCGGGCGCGCTCCCCACATCTTTGATCAAGAAGCACTATGCTTCCGCCCGTTTGCTGCGCAGGTCCGCGCTGGCTATCAATCGGTCTCCCTCCCTCCGACGCACGGTGAGCTTAGAATAAAGCACCTTCCACCTACAACCCATTTATAAAGGCCCATGTCTGTTTGAACTGATGCCGTAGTCATCTCCTGCTTATACCTTGACCTGGTCATCTTGCGAAGAGGCTACTGCGTACCATGCCGACTATGGCTTCGTTATCAGGTTATCATTGCTGCGGCTGTATCACAGCCACTCCGCAGCAATCTGGAATAGGACTTCCTAGGAACACGAGCCGGGTAGTATCATGTGGAAGGCTTTGTAATAGGGTTTGTGCTTCGAGAGCGATAGGTACTTTAAGGCAACTCTTTGCCCTCGTCGCTGAATCCCTACAGGCCTCATCGATGGGTTCACAACAACGGTATGTCAAGCGTAACTATTCACTGAACATTGAAGTAATTAAGAAATCCTCGAATAGCTTTGATCAAAAACGTCTGAAACACCCAGTTTCTCCGGCATACCGCGCCATCGCCTCTCCATCATCTCCCCGCTACCCAAGGCCATCGATTATAATGGATGGCCAGTTTGAAAGTTCATTGTCCCAAAAGCAAGCACGTCATGGAACTAGGTTCAAAGGATGCCGATGTATGTACATCTTTTGTGCAGTAACCTGCACCGACTGTTGACTGGTGCGATGTAGCCCAGGTCACAATCGACAAGCTTCCCGACGTTATCCTCCTACGAATATTTGATTTCTATATGGATGAAGAACATATACAGGGGTGGCACTCGCTGGTGCACGTGTGTCGAGAATGGCGAACCGTTGTTTTTGGGTCACCACGTCGGCTGAATCTGCGACTTCGCTGCACCAACAGGACACGAGTGAGGGAGATGCTGGGTATCTGGCCCTTGTTGCCTATTGCCGTACGGGGCCGTGGTCTCACGGATAACATCATTGCGGCACTCGAGCATAACGATCGCATATGTCAATTGATTCTCTTCGGTATTTCAAGCGGACAATTAGAAAAGGTCTTGACGGCAATACAGCGGCCCTTCCCGGCACTGACACGCCTAGAGCTTCAGTTGAAGATAAAACAGCACCAATCGATTCGTACTTGGGTGGATCTGCACCACTATTTTCGGGATTACCGACACTACTTCTGTCCGCTACTCACCTTGTTCATCTTAGTCTTCGAAGGATCTCCGATTCCGGGTACATCTCACCCGAGGCAATGGTCACTTGCCTCTCCGTGTTGACCAGGCTTAAAAGTCTCGAGATTGGATTCAAATCTCCTTGGAGTCGCCCTGACTGGAATAGCCGACGCCCGCCTCCGCAGACACGTACCCTCCTCCCCAATCTCACTCTGTTGTGGTTCATTGGGGTCAGTGAATATTTGGAGGACTTTTGTGCCGGATAGACCCCTCTACTTGACAAGTTGCATATAACCTTTTCCATAAACCGCTATTTTACACTGTACAACTCATCCAGTTCATCAGCCGCACACCGAAGTTCGAAACACACGATGAAGCTCATGTGGGTTCTCCGATTGGCGTATTTCGGTCACAATTCCACAGGCATCTGGCGGGAGGCTTTATTTGGGAATCTTGCGCGGAGCGCAAGACTTGTCCTGGGAGCCTTTACCTCTGGCACAGGTATGCAGCTCATCTTTCCCATGGGCTCTCGTATCCATGGTGGAAGACCTCTACATACTTGAGTATGGACGTTCGGGATTGTCTTGGCAAGACGATGAATGGATGGAATTTTTACACCCATTCACCGGTGTGAAGGGTCTCTACATATCCCAGGAATTCGTGCCGCGTATCGCGCCCACCTTTCAGCTACTTACCAGGGAAAGAGCGACAGAAGTCCTTCCCGCACTGCAGACTCTTTCGTTGGAAAAACCACCCCATCAGAACCTGACACGGCGCCCATGGATACCATTGGGCAGTTCATTGCCGCACGACGGCTCGCCGGTCATACCATTGCCGTATTTCTCTGGGAAAGATAGTAGATCGAAGATCGATAAGTGCTCTCTGTTTCTATTCCATTTATGTTTAGCATTGTTTACCAAACATCTACTTTACCGGCCTCCATTCTCCCTGACTTTTATCGTAGACACCACTCGCAGTATTTTTTAACGTCACTAGGATCAGGCTCGTTTGTATGATATCATTGCGTAGATACCCATTTCTCCAGTTGTATGCCAGAGATTGACAAGGATCACGCTATGATATTGGTGTCTGATACGTGCTCGTGCCAGTGTGATTGGCACTCAGTCGTATGCGCCGTTAGAATCTTGTCGCACCACGAGTGTTGCTACAGCGGGGCGTTGGGGACAATGCTAAGAACGACGAGATCAATGTGATACGAAATATCGGGGATATTGTTATAGTTGATCGCGCGCCCCTCCTGTTCCAAGAGCGTTCCTCAACAAATGAAGCGCGCCAGCATACATTCTACAGAAATGGCGGGCGATGTCGGCGACGAAGTATTGAGTCGGAACTGTGTCGGTGACTCAACGCGGCCTCAAAGAAAATCGAATGATCCTGGTAGGCAAGGCTCGGATTTCGTTACTGCACATGGGCCACCGAATGAGTTACGTAACTATGTGACCTTCAAGACAACCTTTCCATCTCAGTAATGCCACTCGTTCTCTCACAAAACATCCTATTTCTTCAGGACCTTGCACTATGTTCAAATTTCACTCCGCGGCCACCGCAAGGCACTAACTCTGATTCTATCCTTGCTTCGCACCTAGCGCACGGCAAGTAATTTGATGGACATCGTCGCTTCGCCGCCTTTCCTAGGGTCACGAGCTCAAGGGTGGGTAATGTCATATGGAGGGCTGTGTAATAGGGTTTGTGCTTCGTATAAAACTGAAACGGTGGGTAAAAACAATCCTTTCGCCCCCGATGCTGAATCCTTATCAATGAGTTCGCTCGCTGTGGTATGTCAAAGGAAATTTACTCACGAAGTAACTAACAAGCCTCGAATAGCTTTGATAAAGATCATCTCGAACATCCGGTCTCCCGAGCATACCCCGCCATCTTCCCGCCACCATCTTTTTTCCGCCCTCGGTCATCGATTATGATTGATGACTATTCTGAAGGTTCATCGGCAAACACATCACGTGATTGGAAAGGAATTGTTCAAAGAAAGTCGTACGTACATCCTTTGCACAATAACCTCCGACGGCTGTTGACTGGTGCGATGTAGCCCAGGTGACAGTCGACAAGCTCCCCGACGTTGCCCTTCTAGAAATTTTTGATTTCTATATGGATGAAGCATGGAGAGAGGTGTGGCACACGCTGGTACACGTCTGTCGAAAGTGGCGGAACATTGTTTTTGAGTCCCCTCGTCGCCTAGATCTGCGACTTTACTGCAACGCCAGAACACCGGTGAGGGAGACTCTAGACGTCTGGCCACTATTGCCGATTGTCATACGGGGCAATGGCCACAAAATATGGGGCATGGGCAACATCATTGCGGCACTCGAGCACAATGATCGCATATGCGAATTGGATATCTTTGATGTTCCAAGTTCGCAGATGAAAGTCTTGGCTGCAATGCAGCGACCATTCCCGGCGCTGACAAGTCTACAACTCGGGTTTGAACGTCAAACAGCGCCGGTCGATCCCGGTTCGTTCTTGGGTGGATCTGCATCACGCCTGCGATCACTCTCCCTGGATTACATGCCATTTCTGGGATTACCGAAACTACTTTTGTCTGCCACTTACCTTGTTCATCTTAAACTTCGGAGAATCCCTGGTTCCGGGTACATCTCACCCGAGGCGTTGGTGTCTTGCCTCTCCGTGTTGACCAGCCTCGAAAGTCTCAACATTGGATTCAAATCCCCTCTATGTCGCCCTGACCTGGGAGGCCGACGACCACCTCCGCGGACACGTACTCTCCTCCCCGTTCTCACTGAGTTGTTTTTCGAAGGGGTCAGTGGATATTTGGAGGACTTCTTAGCCCGGATCGATGGCCCTCTACTTGACAAGTTGGATATAGCCTTCTTCCATCAACTGATATTCGACACTCCACAAATCACCCAGTTCATCAGTCGTGCACCAAATTTCAATACATGCAATGAAGCGCGTGTAGAATTTTCCAATTGGGGCGTTTATATCACATTTCCGCAAATATTTTATGGAGGGCTCATTCTGAATGTTTCATGCAGACCGTCAGACTGGCAGCTTTCTTGTCTGGCACAGGTCTGCAGCTCGTCCTTCCCTCGGGCTCTCCTTCCCGCAGTAGAACGTCTCTACATCCTTGAGGCTGGACTTACACAACTGGACTGGCAAGATGACATCGAGAACGGCCAATGGCTGGAGCTTTTACATTCGTTTACCGCTGTAACGGGTCTCTACATATCCCGTGAATTCGCGCTGCGTATCGCGCCATCCCTACAATAGCTCGTCGGGGAACGAGTGACGGAAGTGTTACCCGCCCTGCGCACTCTTTACTTCGAGGGCCCGGGGTCACTCCCATCGGGACCCGTCCAGGAAGCCATTGGGCAATTCGTTGCCGCTCGACAGCTTGTCAGTCACCCCGTTGCTGTTTCTCGCTGGGGAAGAAAGGAGTTTTAATATTGATGTGCTCTCTGTTTCTATCTCATTCACGCTTGAGCGTCGTCTACTGTACTGTACTTAGTACTACTTACCAGCCGCCATTCTTCTTAACGCTCATCGTTTGGCTCCCCGAGACGACCAGTCACAATATTTTTTACGTCACCGTGATCAGACTCGTTTGTATGATACTGTATTATTTTGTAGTTGGTGGATACCTCGGCCCTCCGAGGACGAAGGCCACGTGACGTAAATTCATACGCTGAATAAGCGCTGAATAGCGCTCAAACATCCGGTCTTTCCATCACACACCGCTATCGCCTCTCCAGCATCTTATTTCAACTAAAGGCCACCGGCCCATAGATTATGATGGATGGCCGGTTTGAAGGTTCATTGTCCAAAAAGCAAGTACGTCATGGGACTAGGTCCAAAGGACGCCGATGTACGTACATCTTTTGCACAGTAGCCTGCACCGACTGTTGACTAGTGCGATGTAGCCCAGGTCACAATCGAAAAGCTCCCTGACGTTGCCCTCCTACGAATATTCGATTTCTATATGGATGAAGAACATATACAGGGGTGGCACACGCTGGTGCACGTGTGTCGAGAATGGCGAGCCGTTGTTTTTGGGTCGCCACGTCGGCTGAATCTGCGACTTCGCTGGACAAACAGGATACTAGTGAAGGAGATGCTGGGCGTCTGGCCCTTGTTGTTGCCTATCGCCGTACGGAGCGATCTCGAATTCAGCAGCGCGAATAACGTCATTGCGGCACTCGAGCACAACGATCGCATATGTGAATTGGGTCTCTTCGATATTTCAAGCAGACAATTGGAAATGGTCTTGACAGCAATACACCGCCCATTCCCGGCACTGACATGCCTGGAATTGGCTTGCCTGGAGCTTCGGGTCGAAGATGAAATCGATGAAACAGCACTGATCGACCCCGCTTCGTTCTTGGGTGGATCCGCGCCATGTCTGCAAAAACTCTTGTTGAATTGTATTCCATTTCCAGGACTACCGACACTACTTCTTTCTACCACTCACCTTGTTCATCTTGATCTTCGTAGAATTCCTGATTCCGGGTACATTTCACCCGAGGCAATGGTCACCTGCCTCTCCGTGTTGACCAGGCTCGAAAGTCTCGAGATTGGATTCAAATCTCCTCCAAGTTACCCTGACTGGCAAAGCCGACGTCCGCCTCCGCACACACGCACTCTCCTCCCCTTCCTCACTCTGTTGCGGTTCTTTGGGGTCAATGAATATTTGGAGGACTTTGTGGCCCGGATCGATGCCCCTCTACTTGACAAGTTGCATATAACCTTCTTCCATCAACCGATATTTAACACTGCACAGCTCACCCAGTTCATCAGCCGCACGCCGAAGTTCGAAACACACGATAAAGCTTATGTGGGCTTTTCCGATTGGCGCGTTTCGATCACAATTCCACAGGCATCTGGCGGGAGGCTCTATTTGGGAATATCGTACGGAGAGTCATATTGGAAGCCTTTACCTCTGGCACAGGTGTGCAGCTCGTCTTTCCCCGGGCTTTCGTTTCCGCGGTGGAAAGCCTCTACATACTCGAGTATGGACTTTCGCGATTCTCTTGGCGAACGTCGCAAGACGACCGATGGCTGGAATTCTTACAGCCATTTACCGCTGTGAAGGATCTCTACATATCCCAGGAATTTGTGCCGCGTATCGCGCCTACCTTGCAAGAACTTACCAAGGAAAGAGCGACTGAAGTGCTTCCCGCCCTGCAGACTCTTTCCTTGGAGGAACCACACCTATCAGAACCTGTCTTGGAAACCATCAGGCAGTTCGTTTCCGCACGACAGCTTGCCGGTCACACTATCACCGTTTTTCTCTGGGAAAGATAGTAGATCCTCTCTGTTTCTATTTCACTTATGTTTAGTATCATCTACCAAACATATACTTTACCGGCCTCCATTCTCCCCGACCTCATTGTTTGGCGCCTCAGACGCCACTCGCGGTATGTTTCAACGTCACCAGGATCAGGCTCGTTTGTATGATATCCTTGCATGGAATACCCATTCTCCCAGTCGTCCGCTAGAGATCGATAAGGACTACCCCATATTGGCGTCCGATCCGTGCTCGTGCCAGTGTGATTGGCACTCAGTAGTATGCACCATTAGAACCTTGTCGCACCACAAGTGTTGCTACAGCAGGGCGTTGAGGAGAATGCTAAAAACGACCCCAGATAACGAATACACCGTCATAGTTGATCGTGTGCCTCTCCCGTTCCAAGGCCGTTCTTCAACAGACGAAGAACACCGGCGTACGAACACCGGCGTACATGCTACAGAAATGGCGGGTGATCTCGACGACGAAATGTGTCGAAACTGCGTAAGTGACTCAATATGGTCTCAAAGAAAATCGATTGATCCTGCTAGGTCCGTGGTAACTTGAAGGAAGACTGTCTGGGAAGAGTGGAATTCTGCACGATACGGGTGACTTCTCAGAGTAAGTTCCGTGTCGATCTAGACTTTTAGTCTAACCTGTAATCTATACAACAATATCATACAAAGCCTGATCATCATGGTATTAAGAGAATACTGTGGTGTCTCAGGAGCCAAGTAATGGGTAAGCTCAAACGTAAATGGGAAATTGGGATAGAAACAGAGAGCACTTCTCAATATTCAAACTACCTTATTTCCCCCCAGTGTGAAACGACAATACGTCGACCGGCAAGTTGTCGCGCAGCAATAAACTCCCCAATGGCTTCCTGAACGGGTCCCGATAAGTTTGTCTCCTCCAAGAGAAAAGCCAGTAGGGCGGGTAACACTTCCATCACTCTTTCCCCGACGAGTTCTTTCAGGGTAGGCGCGATACGCGGCATGAATTCCTCGGATATGTAGAGACCCTTCACGGCGGTAAATGGGCGGAAAAGTTCCAGCCATTGACTGTTCTCCATGTCGTCTTGCCAACGCGGTCGCAACAACAATTTATTCTCAAGGATGTAGAGGTGTTCGACTGTGGTAATGAGAGCCCGAGGGAACGTCAAGCTGCAGACCTGCGCCATCGACGAAAGTTGCAAATCCGGCTGTCCGCAAGGGATTGACAACATGACCGTTCCGTTGGTTGTCTGCGAAGTTTTGATCCGAACGCCCCAACTGGAGAAAATCATTTCTGCTTCATCATGTGACTTAAACTTTGGTGTTCGGCTGATGAACTGGGTCAGTTGTGGAGTGTGAAATATCGGTTGACGGAAGAGGATCATATCCAAGATGTCGAGTAGAGGAACATCGATCCGGGCCACGAAATCCTCCAAATATTCAATAGCCCCTTTGAACTGGAACTCGGTGAGAGCGGGGAGTAGAGCACGTGTCGGTGGGTGCGGATGTCTGTTTTCCCGGTCAGGGTGACGTAGGGGATCGAATAGAAGATCGAGCCTTTCGAGCTGAGTCGACACGGTGAGGCAAGTAACCATGGCCTCGGGTGAGATGTACCCGGCCTGAGCAATACTCTGAAGACGAAGATGAACAAGGTGAGTGGCAGACAAAAGCAGTTTAGGCAACCCCGGAAATGCCAATGGAATGCGACTCAGGATAAGTGTTTGCAGACGAGGTGCAGATCCCCCCAAGAACAAGTCGGGATCGACCGGCGCTATTTCTTCGTTGGCCTGAAGAAGCAGACGTGTCAGAGCCGGGAATGGCTTCTGCATTGCTGCCAGAACCAATTTCAGCTGTGAACTTGAGATCATAGGGATGGTGAACAAATCCAGGTCACATATACGATTGTTGTGCTCGAGTGCCGCGATGATGTTATCCAGGCCCCAGGTTTCGTAACCAAAGGCCCGTATGGCGATGGGTAGCAGTGGCCAGACGTCCAGGGTCTTCCTCACCGGCGTTCTGGCTATGCAGCGAAGTTGCAAATTCAGGCGACGTGGTGACCCAAAAACAACGCATCGCCATTTTCGATACACGTGCACAAGCGTATACCATCGCCATCCTTCTTCCAGATAAAATCAAATATTCGTAGGAGAGCAACGTCGGGGATCATGTCGATTGTTACCCGGGCTATATCACATCAGTCAACACTCAGTGCAGGCGGTTGTGTAAAAGATGCCCGTACATAAGCCGCCTTCAGTAAATGTCCTATAACGTGCTTGCATTTCGGCCAAAGAGCCTTCAAAATGGTCATCTATCAGAATAGATGGTCCAGGAAGGCAGGGAAATGATGGCGGCGCGATGGCGGGGTATGCTGGGGAGGCTGGAGGTTCGCTTGGATGTTCGAGACTTTCTTGATCAAAGCTATTCGAGGGTTTCTTAGTAATCCGGTAGTGAATTCCGCTTGACATACCACTGTGAGTTCATTGATGAGGATTCAGCGTGGGAGGTAGAGAGATGGCCCCACCGCAGTGGTTTTATACGAAGTAGTTACGAAGCACGAATCCTACTAGAGCTACTCCCATGAGCGCTTGAGCTCGTGATCGTAGGAAAGAATGAGTCCACGTGACCGATAACTTGAAGCCATCCCGCTACTGTACTGTACATTTCCGCAATGGCAATTACAGTAATCATGACCAACAGACCCTTCATCAAGCATATTCGGAGGAACGCCCCTTAATTCCTGTTCGTATGAGGGCAGGTGTCGCATGCGTAGGCGCCATGGTCCTTAGAACTGCATCGTTCCGGCCTAGGTTGCAGATTCCGCAGACGTGCAGTGCAGCAGCAGTGGGTGGGTGGTCAAGTACCCTCGTTCCGATGTGGATACCCCTCTGAGACGGAAGTAGGTCCAGGCTGTGATTCTGAGGGGAGGCCTCACTGGGCATACTCAAAGGGGACCATGATTCGCAAAGAAAAGGGTTATGTGGTTCTGGAAATAGCATGGAGTGACCAGTGGATGGCACCCAGCCAACGGGAGACGCTGCGCTGTACCTGTGGGTAGCAAGCGCCTTGCGAAGCATCTCCTGCTTTGTGATTTCTCGCCGCTGCTGGTAACCGGTTATCCGGTTATCTCCCACAAGCGCGCCTTATCACTGCCTTATCATGCAGACTTCAGCCAGGATACCGAAGTCACCAAGATCCTGTAAGGTTCGATTAAGGGGAGGTCGGATGTACTACCCTCACTGAACACGAAATTATAGTACGGGGTCTACTCATCAGGACGGACACCCTCTGCATCATCTGTACATACAGGATCTCCCCATAGATGGGCCGGGTCATGGGTTCTCCGTCAGCAGGGTCTATGCTTACCCAAAACACTTTGCCAGTTGAAAGGTGCCGTGAGATAGACCCAAGGGCAACGGGGTTGTCTTCTTCAGGTTGTTGAGCGACTGAACGAGGAAGAGATGATTGCTACGCAGCACATTTTCATTTTGTAGGAGGCCTGAAAGCATCAGGGACTTGCAATTCCACGACCAACTTGAACGACTTTGGCTGGGGACGCCTTCCGAACATTTCTAGAAGTGATCTAGTTGCGTTGCTATCATCAAGGTCGGCAGCTCTTGGAAGTCAATAAGAGATATTGTTTTGGTGATCCTCAATGCAGCACGCGCTGCCATGTAGGAGGGCACTATTCTTTCTGGTTGGTAAAGAAACTGGCACTAACCAACTGAAAACATGAATTATATGCTATACGACTAGTTCACCTTCGACTGCTCCAGGTTCGAGCCCAAGTCGTTCCAAGACAAGTTCATACCGATCCCGGTCTGTACGCTTCAGATATTTTAACAGCTTGGCTCTTTGGTGAACAAGCCGGCGCAAGTTCCTCCGATTCGAAACGTCCCGTTTAAATGCGCGGAGGTGGTCCCATACATTGCGGATTTGAAGGGTCAGCAGCGCAGCTAGCAAAGCAAACAGGTGCGAGAGCGCGAAGATAATAATAAGAATCAGAGGGCTTGTAAAGAGAGTAGGACACCACACGCACCTTGCACCTCAGTCCTCCCCGTATCGTTCGGTTTTCCCGGCTCCGAAAAAGCCTCGATGACCCTCCTCCGATTCTCAAACGCAACCCCCGCCGCATTCGCGTTCCTCAGATCGACGATCTTGGCAAGCGCGTTCGCCTGCGCCACGCCCGTAGCCAGCTCCGTCCCATGGTACGCCGACATCTCCTCCACCTTCGTCGGGTTGACATTGGCACCGCCACCCAACCGCTGCCAGTTCGGCATCGTCATTTCACGACGCGTGCTCATGTCCGCCGAGAGCAGTGGCAGGTGCTCAAAGAGCATGCGCTGCTCGCGCTCGCGGATCCCAAAGGCCAACGAAGGCGGAACGCGCACCTCCGCTCCCTCCTGCGTCGTCGCCGCCCCAGTAGGTAGGGGTATGCGCTGTGCCGGCGGCGCATCGAGCGCGAGTTCCTCCGGACGCACGAGCGCCTTTGCGAGATCACAGGCGGCCCACTTGGCAGTGGCTTCGTCGTCGTTACTCGCGATTGTGCCGAGGATAACATGGGGTCGCGCTGCAGCCGCCTTTTTTTGAAGCTCTTCTCGCTTCGCAAGATTCTTTTGTCGTATTAGGCGGGCCTGTCGTTTCCTTACGGACTCGTACAGGACGGCGGAGGTATGGAGGGGGGCGCATGACGCTGCTGCTAGCTTAGTGGCTGTGCGGAAAGGGATTCAGTACGAGATTTTGGTTAGAGAAAAGATTATGATACGTACCCTGAACCCGGAACATTCTTCCTACTGTAGGTCTTTCAAACCGCGTACAGGACAGCGCTTGGGACAGCGCACAGTTCTGCTGTGTCGGAACCGTGGGAACGGCCGACGGGCATTTTTAAGGCCGGGCCGGGTAGAAATCGGTTTTCACCATGAGATTTATGCCACGCTGCTCGATGTCAGTTCTCCACCACCGTCGTTGACAGTGCCAGTGACTCCTTGAGTCTCTGTTATCTCGAGAAGAACCCAGGCAAGGAAGTGTCGTGTCGACTACTCCCGAGGACACGGCATGTCGACATTTCCATGGAACAACTCTACTGCGTGTTTTCTTTTCTTTCTCATGTCTATAATGCAATGACAATTCTATTCTTAAACTCAAATCTGCCAAGTATGTTCCATTTGAGGATCACTATAGTCAATCGGGCGTATCTATGCCGGAAGCTGAAAGTCAATTAGTATGTCGGAGCGGGTCAAGGACTCAAGGTGTGAGTCATGCTATTTCAATCAAGGGTTTGATATTCTGTGCCGAGCGCGGGTCATACAAGCCAAGTTATAGCCATTTACTACACAGTCCGCGACGACGGTCGGCGATGCTCCGAGCAATGCACTCTCACGTGACATGAGCTTACAAATTAGTGACCAATGTTATGTAATCAACCCCTTCGTTCCCCACCGAGGACGGCCTACCATCGTTTCAAGCTCCCCAACAACTGCCCACGCTTGTACTCCGCTCAGCTCAAGGCCACCGGATGATATGGAGGGTACATCTCTTACCAAGGACCACTCTATCACTTGTGGATCCGGGGCACCCGTCAGGGCCCTCACTGCGTACGCCGTCATTTCTGAAGCTACAGAGCCTCGCTCGTTTTTCCGTACCACACTACACCTGTGGCGGAGCGAACCTCTTTTCCCGACGTCCCTCCTTCATCCAAAGAAAAAGAGGTCTCTACAGAGGATCCCTATACGATGCCCTCCCGTGCCCACTCTCGTCCCATCTTGCCGCTAGGCATCCACGTAGAGACACAATTTCCCGGTACTTTCATTGCTGTACGAGGTCGTTGATGCCCATATCGGGCACTTCCACGGAGCATTAGACGTCCTATGCACTCCCGGCTTGCCCGATTCGTGACGGTCCTCGAGCCTGAGTGGAGGCGCACGACTTTCAAGTTGTTGAACGTGTATCTATAGAAACTGTTCGAAACGTGTCGCGTCGAGAGGATCCTCTGGGGAGCATCGCATGTTTAACCATCGGAGGGTGTTCGGGAGCTGTGGTGCGTTTCATTTTTGCCGTTTGAATCTGGTTTGTTTTATTGGCTGATAAGCAAGTCTTTTTTTGACGATTGATTATAATAGTAAAGTTGGGCACATGGCTGATGGAGAGGTCGGGCCTTGGGAGAAGGTTGTCTTTCGCTGGGAGTACGCTTTGTGAGTTTTCAGTATTGGCGTGTGGGTCAAATATCAAGCGGGCCAATGACAGGTTGTGTGGGCCGTGTTATATGGGTACGTTATGGGTTGCACTGTAACTGACTAACAAACCTGAACTCCTGTGTCCATATCAAGCTAGATGCGCGAGATATTTGCCACGAAAGGTTCCTTGATGCGTGGGTCGTCCTTTTTTTTCACTTATGACGTTGTTTCCTGAAAGACTCAGACTGCCAGCGCCCTTGGAAGAGCAAAGGAAGAGAGAACTCCTGATCGCGCTTGTGCCGTTATCGACCTCCTCGACCAACAGTACAAATACTCGACAGCACAAATACAGCAATGCTCGCATACATCGGGAACGATGGGTCGATCACAAGCAAGGCACCTCCCACGATGGTTGTGATCATGCTACCACTGTCAGTTGACAAGGGTCAAAAAAATATCCACACAGAGGACATCGAGATGGGGGACGCACACCCGGGAGAGCGCAGAAGCTGTACCGCATACCGTTCCTCGGACAGATGACGATTAGTATGGATTAATTCAAGCCAGCTTTACAGGATAAGCAAAAGATCTGCAATCGACGCAAGTTCGGTTCACGTAGGCCCCAAGGTAGGCCCCGTTAGATATGCAAGTGCTCATGTAATACGGAGCGATATACGGACTAATGTGAGCGACCACAAAAAGGAAGTTTGCCAACCTATTGATACCCAAAAGGTTTTTTGTTATCGGGCACAGTAACAAGATGTAAATATATGGCTATGTATTCTTCTGGACGTAGGAAGTGCGGGAGTTGGGCTTTCAGGGAGGAAGGGGACTCTGAGCGCTTGTGCGGCTGCAAGAACTGTTGTACGCTGCGACGGGGGAACTTGAAAGTGGGCACAATGGTGAGCCTGAGAAGATGGACAGTAAATACACGGCGAGATGACAATCATGTCCCTTTGTTCATACCTCCTAGAATGGGATTCGATTCTTGTTCTTGTGTGCCACGATCGGATTTGGCTCCATGCTGGAGAAGGACATGTACAACTTACTCGAACCCCTGATCTGACGACGCCAGATCCAACGGAGTTTGCCCGTCCTTGTTCTGGATTGTCACATCTGCGCCGTGCTCGAGAAGGATGCGAACGACTTCGGCATATCGATGTGGCGAACTTGGAGACGGCCGATGACGCCAGATGTAGTAATGGGGCTAAACCATTCTTGTCCTGGGTTGTCACGTCCGCACCGTGCTCGATAAGTATGTCAACGACTTCCACTTGTGACGCCAGATGCAATGGTGTTGACCCGTCCTTATCCTTGGCTGTCACGTCCGCGCCGTGCTCGATAAGCGTGCCAGCGACTTCCACTTCTCCCATTTGTGACGCCAGGTGCAATGGTGTTGACCCGTCCTCATTCTTGGCTGTCACTCCCGCGCCGTGCTTGATAAGCATACCAGCGACTTCCACTTGTCCCCGCAACGACGCCAGATGTAGCTGAGCCCACCCGCGCTCGTCATGGGCTGTTACATCCGCGCCACGCTCGATAAGCATGTCAGCGATTTCCATTTGTCCCTCAGACAACGCCAGATGTAATGGAGTCAACCCGTTCTTGGTCTGGGCTGTCACATCCGCACCGTGCTTGATAAGAAATTTAGCGACTTCCACTTGTCCCTTTTTCAATGCCAGATGCAATGGAGTCAATCCGTCCTTGGTCTGGGCTGACACATCCGCGCTGCGCTCGATAAGCATCTCAGCGACCTCCACTTGTCCCCGAATCAACGCCTGATGTATTGGAGCCCACCCGCGCTCGTCCTGGGCTGTTACATCCGCGCCACGCTCGATAAGCATGTCAGCGATTTCCATTTGTCCCTCAGACAACGCCAGATGTAATGGAGTCAACCCGTTCTTGGTCTGGGCTGTCACATCCGCGCCGCACTCGATGAGCATGCCAGGGATTTCCGCTTGTCCTCGTTGCATCGCCAGATGTAATAAAGTCCCCCGTACTTGTCCTGGGCTGTCACATCTGCATCGTGCTCGAGAAGGAAGCGAGAAACTTTCACATGTCCCATTCGTACTGCAAGATGCAATGGTGTCGCATCGTCAAAGGAGTGTCGCGAGCGCACATCCCGTGGGTGTTCCGTGACGAGGGATTCTACTAGGGGAAATAACCCCCAAAGAGCGGCATAATGCAAAAGCGTTTTGGAGAGTGGCAGCGGCCTTTCAGGACGTCTGCTTCCATGTTCCGACCAAAAATCAGGGTCATATATCCAGATACAGACCGAAAGATGTGGTTTGCTTGGGTCAAGCAGTTGTTTCATCCCGTCCTCCACACTTTGCCACACATCCTCCATCCTGGTATGGTCAGCCCAGTGCTTTGCGGCATATCCAGCGAGAGGCCATTTCTTCAGACTGTCGATTGTGATGACATCCTTATCGAGGTGTAGCAGAATGCCCAAGCAAGCTTGTGCCACGAGTGTATGAGCCGGTGTAATGGAAATATGATAACGGCGGATGAGAATGTCACTTGCTTCGGCAAGCCGGGCGGACGTCAAAAACTCTTTCACCGAAAAGTGAGAGAATTGTATGACTCTTCCGAAAAGAAATCCATCCTGAATTCCAGAATAATAACCACCATCGACAACGGCAAGTAAGGTGGAACATATAGACAGCACTGCATCGACTGGATCTTCCAAGCGCCAACCTTCATGAAATTTCGGAACTTGTCCTGCCTCAAAATCGAATGCGAGCAAATCGGCCAACTCTTCAACACGAAGTGGGCGGGAAGCCACTGCAACGAACTGAAACATCCGATGCGCGAATTCCCACTCCGCCTTATTGATCTCTCGCAAGGAACGCTGATATGTCTCGTCGAGAGTCTCGGGTAACTCGGCCAGCGCTTGTCGGATACGTGCCGGGATGAGGCCGCAAATGTAGACCACCTGACAATACACCCATCGAAAACTACATCATAGAAATCAGCGAGAGTCGTCAAGAATCTAGTATTGACGCCTCACCTTCCGTCAGCCTTTTCTGTGAGGACATCGATGACCAGTTCCTTGTGCTCCGCTTTCCACCTTCTGTTTGCTGGATGTGTGTCAATGGTAGACTTGATATAGTTCTCAATATCTCTCTTTTGACCGCTCTCGTCATGAAGGGAAACACAACAGTGAATTAAGGGATCGAGGACAACCTTGATATCCATCTCTGGTCGGCTAGTGACGCACACGCGCAGATTCGGAATTTGTGACTTGATAAGCTCTTCTATGAGGCTTAGGACTTTGGCACGAGGGGATGGGATGGCAGATGTATTTGGACATTCATCCAAAGCATCCACGACGAGGTACACGGGGGCTAGTCCAGGGAGACCAAGTAGGTCCTTGAAACATCCGGCAAGTGAATCGTCGCTGGGACGACGCCGACCATTGGCGTGTTCCGAATAGAACTTGGAAAGCATATCGCAGTAGGAGTCAGATTGGTAACAAAGTTGGTCTAGCAGGGAGGAGAGTAACCCGCGCAGGTCCTTCTTTTGATCCTCCCTAAAGTCGAAGTAGAAAAGTGCTAATGATGCGAGCCCGGCTTTCCGCATGGCATCAATGTCCTCACTGATTGTGGAACTGGCCAACACGATAAGTTCCCAGACGGAAATATCAAAAGTTTGACGCACAAAAAACGCTTTTCCCCGCGCCCGCTGTGGAAAGGAAATTGTCAGTCTCTAAAAAAGCTCAAGAGCTGGGAATTAACGAACGTTTCCCATGAACCCATAGAAGGGAACTCCGGGCCTCAGATGATTTCCATTCTGAGAAGGTGCTGCCCTGAATAAACCACGCTGCAGAGCCGCAGTGGTGTGATTCACGGGCAATGTGGTGATTCTTCCAAGGATCGGGCGGTGATAGCCACCTGAAAATATCTTGCTGTAATTTATCACCTGCCAGGCGATCTTGGTCATCCCAGTTAGCTTATCGCAATATGAAATTTTGACTAACGTTTCGACTTGTTAAGATCCCTCGTGACTTGCTGCATTATTTCTTATGCTAAGTCAGACACAGACTCGCTTGATTGTGGCCCGGAAAACATACCAAGGGCATCCCTGACATGACCAACTGATGCCTTGCCATCTAGAGGAAAGGATCATCAACACTCAGAGGGCGAAATGCCCAATGTATTTTCTCACCGTCCATTACCACTTCATATTCTGGATAAGACCATAGACGACCTCAAGGGTCTGTGCCGCGGTTATCTTAGCCTCGTCCTGGGTGAGTCTGTCTAGTCTTTGAAGTACCGCCTCGACGTCCTTCTCTCCAAACAATTTCTTAACAAGTTTTTCTGCGTTGCATTGAGTCAGATAGTATAATACATCACTGGAAATTGACCCACTTCGTTTTCCTTGTTTGATTTGATTTGTCGCCAATGCAAGAGTAGAGAGCAGTTCCATGAGTATCTTGACAACGATCTCATTCATGGCGACCGTGGGAGGGATCTTGGTATAGATATCGAGGCGCTTCAGAAAGAGTTCAATTGATTCAAGCAAATCTACCAGTGCATCGTAACTGTCAATACCTCGACACCCTGATATACTTACGTGTCACCAAGATGCGCACTTAGAGACCAAAGGAAGGCACATACAGAGAGTAGGATAGCAAGGCCTGTGTGTATTGCTGTAACAGGCGGGAAATGCTATAGGATGAAAGTCAGGAATATCGAACACCCAGTAGGCGCCTACGGACGTACCGGCCCAATAGACCGACCAAAATCGGCAGCGGCAGAAAGTTTATACAGGGCTGATACGGCATTTTTGAGGGGCTTCAAGACTTTGTCCTTTCCCCGGAATTCACCGAAAGATTGTGCTTGTTCGCAAAGGACGGTGGTAACGGACTCAACGGAGTCACAATTCTGGAGCTTCTCTGCGAGTGGATGCTTGTCCAGTGCTATGCCCGTCTGCTTTTCGTAGTCCTGCAAGGCAGTCTCAAGGAGCACCTGTAAATGAGATGATCCTGACTGGTTACTCATGACAGAGGTTGAGACAAAATGTGGGACTAGAAAAGGGGAGTTTGGTTCGCTGGAAGAAATGATGGGGAGAGAATGGGAGGCGGCGGAGATTTGATATAGAGGGTCGGTGCACTGCCTCGCTCATCAATAGTGCATGTCGACGCAAGCCAATTGCCTAAAAAAATGGGCGTAATGGGGGAAGCGCTGGGGTTGAGTGCCTGACTGTTTTTGTAGGATATGTGATTCAACAGACAGTGCAGACAGCGGCGGGGCTGTGGTGATGATGTCCGGCTAAGAGAGGAAGGCGTAGACACGACTTGGAGGAGGTATCGAGGTCTGGGAGACGCCGGTAAGGAGTAAACTTCGCGACTGGTTGACTGCGTAGAGGTGCTATAAAAGAGAGAAGACTTAGCTAGGGTAGCGATAACGGAATGTTACTAGTACGCTGCTGTTACTGTGACAGCACAGTACGGGATTTCAGGATGTTGGGCATCCTCCCTTCCCTACTCCGAGTCGGCAGCACTGAATGCCGTCTCTGAGTCAAGTGCGGAGATACAAGGCAACACCCCTAACAAGATGCAAAATAAAACATAGTCAAAAATGACCTCGATCAGGGACGCTGATTTTGGGCTAAACGTTCTTAAACTCTCTGGTAGGGCTGTCCCCCGCAACCGTACTGTAATAACGGTTACACGGGCTGCCGTAATACGGTCACCGCAATCGTACCGATTACCACTGAGGGTGTCTCAGAGGACACGAAATACGGCAGACCGTGTACAGTTCCAACCCGTATGTGACGGTATGTTGACGGCCATATGGCCGTCGATACGGTCGTACGGGCCTCATGAGATTGAGAAAGGAGAAGATGTCATATCATAGCGCTATAGGAGCCGTGAATGTTCCCGAGGTTCCAAAGCGCCATAAAATGAGAAATCTCTTGTCGCTTGTCGAAGTGGGCAGAGGTCATCAAGGCGTAAGGATGCCTTCGAATGGGATGAGTAGAGGAAGGCAACCCATTAATATTGAGCAGCAGGGCGGGTCGTTGATAAAGAAACTGAAGTTCCAAGAAAAAGGGGGATATGCGGTTACGGTATGTCCTCGCCCACCCTCGCCCCAGTTTTTTCGTTCACCAGGGGAAAGGCAGGGCAGAATTCCGAAACGATCCAAGCGAATCGACAGAGGAAATAAATACCTGCAAGGTGCATGGCCAAGGGTGAGTGATTCAAGAACAGAGGAAGGGACTCCGATAATTGTGTTCTCAGCTTCAGTTTCGACTTTTCGAGTTCGAAAAGGGAGCGGTGTCGCAGTGAGTCACATGATGAAGGCACACTTGAACCACACGTGATCTCGGAAGCACACGTGATCTCGGAACTGAAGAGTACTGAAGACGCGGAACGGCGATGTAAGTCACTGCAAGGCTCACTGTGACATTATATCAAACTCCACGAGTCCAGCATCGTAAACTGCCCTCGCTTTGAAATGTCTACTGTATCCCTGGCGCTTAACAGTGAAGCATTTAGGTATGTGCTGGTGATGACAGTTTCTATGCTTTTCTTCAGCATAGGTCATAAGTGACTACAAAGCATACTAATGCATCTCCATCGTCAGTGCCGGCGCATAGGATACGTATGCAATGCTGCTTCTTAATAAGCTCCCAGTCCCAGACCTCAGCACAATGGGTCATGGCGACGACAGTGTTTACACATCAGGATTCAGTATAAGTACCAACGAGGTCTACTTGTTGGGATAGGTCCGGGCTTTTCTTTAAAATTACCTATCGTGGCCGTTCTACTCATGTCCCCTCATGCACATCCATCCCGGCTGTCCTCCACCTTAAACGGGCCAGCCATTTGAGGCTGTTTTATTTGGTGCTCCGCGCAGCATAAACTCAAACCAGAGAAAAAGGCAAATTATACATACTCTAGGCTGGCCACGCGGGTATAAAGTTCCCAGAGTGGGACGACCGGCGCCCGTAAGATGTCGAAGCCACTTGTCACTAACTAAATTCTCGTGGGGTGGCATGGAGAATTTCTGATGTTGGCACAATACCTTGTTTCCATGCGAGAACAACAATGGTTGTACCCCCCGTAACCAAGGTGAAGAGATGCATGGCACGGAGCTGGCTGAATATTCAAGACACCTCATTTCGAAGGTGGAGGGGAAATCTAGGCAACTATTGTCGCCGTAACATCGCGGCAGTTCGAGTAAACCGGTGACGCTCAAATGCGTAACTTCGGCATAGTCAAAATACTGCAGGCGTTCATTTATGAAGACGAGGGACGCACCAGGAGAGGAGACAGACGATAAGGCAAACACCACCTACGGTGACATGGCCCTTCTGCTGAAACACCGACAGCTTGACGCCATCATAAGCGGCCTCACTCCATCTTGTACAAATTGCGGCGGCAGCGAACGCGGACAACACGCCCCATGGCGGCAGCAGCGCACCCCAACTTATCAAACTAGGTTGACCCCTCGCCGCGCAGTATCTTTGGACAAACTGCCAGGCGTACAGCGCTCGCACGGCCATGCTGACGGTATTGGCCCACACCAGCGCGGTATCGCCCATGCCGAATAACCGCGATCCTGCGAGAGTAGTCGCAACTAGGGTCAAGGAGGCTGCGACCATCATGCGGCTCTGGGTTCGTAGATCTGCGGGAGAGCACACGGACGCGAAAAACGCTTCGAGTATGCCGTTATATGCCATCGCAGGGAGGTAAAAGCGATACGCGCGCAGAATGCTAGGTGCAGATGTCTGCAGGTATCGCGGTGGTAAGACAAGCGCAGTAGCCAGTGTCAGGTACGGCGGGCCGAAAGTCACCAGGAGGAGTAGGAAGTGGGTAAATAGCAGCAGAATAGTCGAGAGTAGTTGGATGGCTGTCTTCAGAGCTTTATCTGCTTTCTCTCCTGACGATGACGGGATGGACAGAGATTTTGAGAAGAAAATGCGAGAGGACTCCTCTATGGGTTGGAACAAGATTCTTGCAACGAGCGAACCTGTAAATAGCGATGAGTCGGCAGCATTGGACAGAATGAGAACACGACGCGCCATAGTTAGACGCTATGGCATAGCCACCTTGATCTGCCAGCGGACTAAGGCGGGATATGAGGAGTTTATCTCCCTCCGTCAGGAAATGCTTCACAACTGATTGAGCAGTCATGGCACCCGAGAGGTGTAATAGCTCTGTATCAAAAAAGGATCCTTACTGGACAAAAAATCAACAGCTGCGAAAGAAAAGCGCCTGTTGAAAAACTCACCGGCCGTGATCTTCAATTGTCACTCTGCGCAGAACATACCGCGTCGATCTGCCACCAAAGTTCCAGAATACCGCGAATGTGGCAAGCGCATAAGCAGCCTGCCAGCCGCGAAGGCCACGAGTGCCCATTCCGACGACGCAAAGCAAGGCCGAAAAACGTCACAAGGGTCTTCAAGAACACAGCGGCGCCCTCCGCGCGCACGCGCACATCCATCCGAAGTTCGTTCTGCGCGCGGATGTACAACGGTTCGGCAGCGAGTTCGATGGCAGCTGCGAGGGCATACACAGAAACGCTAAGATGGAAATGCGACTGCGTCCGAACGGCGGGGCACTGGTCGCGGAATAGAGGACGGCGAGAGCCACTGCGATTGGCACCCCTACATAGGCGGAAGAAGTGATATGTTGTGCACGAGATTGGGCGACGACGATGACGACGAGGTGGTTTTCGGTTGGCGAAGTAGGGCCGTTCGCACGCCTTCGCGTGATAGGAAGAGGGTAGTTGAGAGCAATAACTCGAACTGAACCGTTGCGGTGCCGAAGGTCTGTGGGGTAGCGAGTCGTACTAAGGCTTGGTTAAGAACGAAAGTGAAGGCTCTTGATGAGACTTGCAAGAAGACTAGAGAGGAGATCGACGCCGCGAGTAAGTTCGGCGAGGCTGTCGTGGGATCTGTGCGGTGGAGTTTGGCAGTAGACATGGATTCGTCTCCAAACCGACGATGATTTCACCAATATGCGGGGCTTTCGGAATACGCAACACCTGCAAAATGTACAGTGGGATAAAATGAGTTGTGGTCGATGTAGCGAAAGTAATATGGACAACGCAAAGCAGGACTAACGTTGCGAGTACGCCGATGAGCCTCGGATGAGGTCGGGGGACAGAACCCTAACCTCAGTGGCCAGCTCGGCCACTGTTGTCGTCTCCGATTACTCTTTGATTTGATTTCAGCTGATTTCAAACCTTGGTCAACAAGGGCGCACTACGCTGCAAAGGCTGCTCTATTGGTCTCGTCTATCCGGCACAACAATATCCCTGAGTTCAGGTTCTAGTTGAACTACCACATGCTCCCCTTCCGCGAAACCTTCTAAAGAGTTTAATCGCCGGCAATCATCAATTTCATCTTTGTCTTTACCTACATCCAGCTGACCTTGCCATGCGTGAAGCAATTAATTTGGTCCGATGTTTCTCACCCGTGTTTCTACAGAACCCTTCTTCGCCCGACATGTGGCTCAGTCTTCTTGCCGCCCGCCGCTCTCGGATCCGTCCAACCTTCTCGTAGTTTCATTTCCGCGTTCATAATCCTGGCCTCCCATGATTGCTTGTGGCTTGTGAAGGTGCTATCCCGTCCCTGGTTGTCCTGGTGGCTCTCGCCAATGCAGCTTCCAAGCATGCCTGTACGCGAACGGCTACAGTACGCCGATGCAGAACTCTGCGCCGAGTCTGCGGCATGTTTGGCTTCTTAGAACGATAAGTAGAGCATACGACAAAGCTCCACTCAACACCGATGCTAACGCATTAAGGAAACACCACGTGTTAGTATGTCTTCCATGTTGTATACTACTACTGTATTCTCAACCGGCGCAGTAGTCATGTGTCTGCACTTGCGTGTCATGACCCCACATGGAGCTCGAGCACGATGTTAGGATTACGGCGCCATATTGCAGCCGTTCGCTTCTTTGACGCCCACTTACGATCTGTTTATCCACACCCTGGCTGCAACCGTGCATTTTGTCAGACCCGCTGGGGGACAATTGCCTCTACCATTGGTAACAACACTGTAACAGCTTAGCGTAAGTTTGGTTTCAGGCATGTTGCATGGAACCCTTCGACCCGATCTTCAGTAATCGGAGATTATTTCGGATATAGTCGGATGAGCTGTTATCAGCGTTGAAGTTACGTACAGATTAGCACATCGGTGTCTTCGAAATATGCACCGTATCTTGCACCTGGAAATGAATATACAACTCGACATCGCATGCAAAAATTGCTAAGAACGTAGGCTAACAATCGTGCTCGTACACCAAAAGGATTCTCCAGCAATCTCAGCTTTTATTTTACGCTTTCGAAGGTTATGCGAGAGCTGTAGTCGTCGTATGACGAATCTCCGTAGATACTAGTACCGCGCGCCTCGGACGTCGTTGGGCTCGCTTGGGGACAAGCTCATTTGAGGGCACGTGGTCCGGCCCCCACGCAGGATCTGTCACTAGCCGAATAGGAATCACGCAACGCATATCGCCAATTGGGCCTCTGTGCGAGTCTGGAGGCGTAATCGAGAAGACGATGCAGTCCTATGGAGTACCGACGTCAAAAAAAAAAGGAATCGAGAAAAAAGACACGACGAACTTTTACCCAGAGCCCCGCGGCTCTGAACCCTCCGATTTTCACCTCCGAATCAACGTTAATTTCACCAGTAAATGAGAGCCACTCTGTGCCATCGCCCTGGTATAATTACGATCGGGGAACGATGCAATCAATGAAAACATGTCAGCGCCAGGGCCACCTCTTCGTGGCGCCCCGCATAAGCTGATGGTAACGAAAAGTTGATCTGCCTCACCGATCGGCAGAGTGAGCCTTCCCCGATACTCCTCGTGCGCCACATCTCCGACGTCGCTCCTACGGGTGCGTACTCGTCCTAATAATAAAGATCGTATGTGGCCGGCATAATACATGACGGGGTTCGCAAAAGCGAGGGGCGCACTCACTTGACGTCGACAGTGGTCTGTCGAATTAGCTGAATACGCGAGCACGCGCGGACTGCTGCGGCACCGGTACGCGAAGGCATATAAGTGATGAGCGTTGTTAGTGCGAGGGTAGGTCCCGTAAACGAGATATGGTACGGGATCGCGCGGCGCATACAGAGCACGTGCGACGCGGGAGTATAAAACTTTTCTCGAGGGGTCAGGCTTCTTTGAGGAGGGGAGGGGAGATGAAAGCGCACTTTGCAAAGGATGCCTCTTGATGTTCCTGGTAGCCGCGACGCGATGAAGCTCTCGTTCACGCGCCACTCGGGAGTTACGTGCAGGCCTGGGCTCGCACTTCTTGGCACAAGGCGTGGCGGGATCCCTCTTGCGGGTGCCGAGCGCGGGTGATAGATGAATGGCGTTGACACGGTCCTGTGTGTGCGCGCGCGCGAGGGGGGGAGAGGAGGAAAGTAAAGGTCAAGCCCTGCGGTTCAGCACGGGAAAACGCACGTTACGCCAATACCGAGCATGATGCTTTTGCTCTTGCTCGTTATTGCCGCCACGCTGTAATCCACATTCGCAGTGAAGCCGGGGAGCCCACTCAGGTGTGCCTCATACGTTGGCGGGAGTGCCTACAAGCGGGGAAAACAAGTGTAGTGCACATGCGCGGAGTATCCAATTAGCCATCATAGATTCGTGCTGCCAAGAGCGGAAAGGAGATAAGGGAGAATCACGTACCCAAGAGCCGTGCTCGTCGCTGAATGTGGTTGGCAAGGGAATGCTGAACGGGAAGCTGAACGGGCACGGCTGCAGATCGGAGTCCTTGCGCCAGAGCGTAAGCGTCTCGTTGCAAAGCACCGTTGTCGTCGTCCCCCCACCCGCGACCTCCTTCACCTTGAGCAAGCCCTCGACCTTTTCAATTTAATTTCAAAAATCAAATTCCAGAGCTTAGCGCGCCGATAAACGAGATACCCACGCGGACGGCGACAAAGACGAGGCCTTTGGGCTTTGACAGCTGAAGCGTGCCCTCGACGGGTCCGCGGATGCCAAACACAGGCACGGTCGCATTATCGGTCTGCCTGTAGAGACGCAGGCGCAGGTTACCCCCTTTAGATTCTTTGACGAACTGGCCGCCGGGTGGCCGCGCTGTTGCTGCGGAGGCCACGAATGATGGTGTCTCTGCCCGGGGGTGCTGCGATTCGAACGGAGGGGGCTCTGCGCTGTACATGGGCGTCGGGAGAGTGTCGGCGGTGTAGCGGGGGAGGGACGCGGTGGACATCGTGTGAAGGAGACAGAGAAGGGAGGACGGGCATGCCAGCCAAAGGCAAAATAGCTGTTATAATGGTAGGCTCGCCCAAGCATTATTAGTCGGTATTCTCGGGGTGCCGCCGAGAGACCATATGGTGCTTCGCCCATTATGGTTCCTTCCTGTAATTCGGACCGCATGCCACATTCTCGGTCCTGTCGCTGCATCCCAAAAAATAGCCAAGCCTGCGCAGCCTGCACCCCGGCACGCTTGGACAGACTCGTGGGCAAAGCGGAAGTTATCGTAAGTTCGGTTACCACGGGTCGGCTTTTGACAGCAGAGGGTTAATTCCTGAGGGATCGAGCCCGATTTTCAGATAAATATGCAAAGCGCCCACGACCTGCGATTAGCGCCCAAGGATGGAATCACGGTTACGGAATTATCACGGTTCCACTGTTCATCAACGTCCATCACCTACACACCACCGCCCATCAGTCATACAGTAGACAGCCTCGAGACCATAATAATACAGTCAAATAACCGACGTCTCCACGCTTCCTACGCTATTGTGACCGGCACGGCCTCAATCGACCCGGGCAAGTCCGTCGTGAGTCGTATCGGTACTACCTGTCTAAACGGAAAAGCGTGCGTATCCACGCCCGGCACGTTCAAAGTCAGCACGAGATCGTCCTGCACAACGAGCCCGTCTGCTTCGAAACCGCCTGTGCTCACCCGGCCCGGCCGCACGCGCACTTCACCCCACCAACTGACGATGCCACGGCCAGTCTCGGCCGGGCTCAGTAAACCCTCGCCGAGCAAGCAGCCGCCGCGCGTGGAAGACGTGGCAAGTTCACCAACCACGACGACACCTGTCTTACGCGGATCGGCCCCAATGCGCCGCACCAAGCGCACGCATACGGGGCCGTCAGTGGAATCCTCTGCGTGGGTCTTCGCGCCGCCCAACTGCAAGAACGAACATGGTGATGACGCAGTGAGGAATGGCTTAAGGTAAGTGTCTGGGGCAGACAGTACAATGCGGAAAGGGATGGCCTTGGTGAGAGGCGTGATCTGCGAGTGTGGGAGGTAGATCTGATCGAAAGAGGGAGAAGCCCGGCCACGTCAATGCGAAGGACCAAGGATGAAGGGAAATGAGAACGTCACCTGTGTATGGATGTGCGGAGTACTCTCTCTTCGGGCGGGGACAAAATCAGAGAACAATGTGGCGGTTGGAGAGGGTGATATTCGCGACGGGGACATAGGAAATGGCCCTCGCGAAGGCGGCCGCGTACGTGGAACATATCCAATAGGGACAGAGAGCCTACGGGTACAACACACAGGTTATCCCCATGAGTGTGGGTTAAAGGCAAAGATCAGGGTAAACATCGGGAGATACGCACCGCGATATCCGGCGGAAAAAAGACAGTGGGTTCGAGAGCGCGCGTGTAGCTATGACCGAAATCGTCCATTTTACACTAACACGGAATCCGGGGATGCCAGTCAGACGACTGTCGAAGGTTGGCGGGAGTAAACGCCCGTCCCGAGAGTAGGTCGGTACGAGGTAACGAAACGAGAACTGGTCAGGAAGGCGGGTGGTAGCGGCGTTCCACGTGATCAACTGATCTGATAAAAAGGCGATACGTCTCCTTCCGCCTCCCTGGATTTCGCGAACTGAGATGAGGCCTTCCAACTAGAACAAAGATGAGCTTGGCATGCCGCGAAACTGCGGGGAAACGAGGGGGGATGAAGGAAACGCTCACTTTTACGTCGAGGGATGTTATATTTTCCACTTTAGAAAGAACGACCACACCGCTTATCAAACTTCCACTCGGATAGAGAGGTAATGATGTTCCCGCCCTGTGTCCTGACAGAATCACTGTGATCCCGCTGTTATGTTTGACATATGGGTATTCATGTATGGGCATTGCGGGCGGTGAAACATCGAGTTTGTTTAATGGGGGCCCCATCACAGAGACAAACGTTGTCACAGAACGTTCGTCTTGTCCAGTAGATGAGTGCCATAACCCTAGGTTCTTCTCCGAGTCAGCGGGTCCATGAGTCGAACGAGTCGCCGGAGAAAGCGTCGATACAGATCGGCACCTCCGATGTTGTGCATAAGGGTGTGCCAGTAGTGAGTTCATAAGTTTTGTTTCCCGGGAGAAAGGGGGAGGTCCAACGCCCACTGGCAAGCCTGGAAAGGGTGGGGATAAGGGGGAGAGAGGAGTTCAAGTTGCAGCCGCAGAGAGCACACCGGAACGTATAAAATCAGGATCAAAAGGACCCCGGAATCAAGGTCTGATCCGTCACATCATGACAGGGACACAGCCCGAGACAGTACGCCCTTGTCTTTTCGCAGGGCGTACCGTTTTTCAGTACGAATCGAGGACGACGTTTTGATGTCGATTTGCCAAATTTGGCTGTGGCCCATCACCGGCATCACCCGGCATCACCCATCAGAAAAAAAAGCCCCCCGGCCCGGATAGCCGGATACGTGAACACCCCCAGGAGATTTGTATCTTGCTCGTTATCAGCCTCAGCATCACTGCACCATGCAAGATCTCGACGACGAGTCCCCCTGGGACGACACTCCCTCCGCAGGAACGACACACGTAGACGCGGAGTGGACCAAAATCTCATCAAGCTTCCAAAATGTACGTCCCCGTCCGGCACGCATCCCCCAAAAAGCAACGCTTAGACAAGTTGCAGGCAGGCTACCGTGAGGGCATAACGGCCGGAAAAGACGGCGCGCTCCAAGAGGGCTTCGACGCAGGTTTTGCACAAACCGGCGCACCGCTCGGCCGCGAACTCGGCCTCCTCCGCGGGCTCGCAAGCGCACTGATCCACCACCACCACTACCTCTCCCAAGCTCAGCAACAGCAGCAGCAGCAACAACAACAGGAAGAACCAGGACCACCCTCCGCCGCACAAGAGATCTTCGACGCACTCGCGGCCGTGCGCTTTGCGGATATCACACCGCAGCACTCGAAGAGGCAGGACACCCCATTGCGGTGATGCTGCTGCTGCTGCTGAGGACGCGAAGAGTGAGAAGGAGGAAGGAGAGGCCAGTCCGGGGCCAGCTGGGCTTCTTGATCGGCAGTGACGACCATCGAGGACGTACGTGCGCTCCGCGTGAAGCTCGAGACGCTTCTGCGCGAATCTGGGCTTAAAATCGACCTGAACCTCGAAATCTTTTGACCCTGTCAAAAAGGGAGTCGGGCATTTCATCCGCTTTCCTGCTTCTGTGGCTTCGTGTACCACGCGATCACAGGCAGGTCGGCTACCATCTACTTCGGGTGCGGCCGATGTGGTTGAGAAGGGCTTGCTTGCCTGCTGGTGCGTCCTCCACCCGTCGTGAGCGTGCAGGAACTGATCGTGGGTCGATAGGTATGCTTAGAGTTTGGCTAATTACTCACGGTCAGAATGTTCGGCACCGTAGCCAGGAATTAGTTTATACTGTGCCCAGTGATCCAAGGGCAATAAACAAAACCACAAGCAGAGAGGAGAGTACACTTCGCAAAACGTTATTTCATCTCATTACTACTAGTTGTAGACAGAGTATCTAATTAGGGTACGTGGTGGCATAGCATTTCTCGTCGAGTTCATAGCAACGGGAGGCGAGATACTGCTAGTCCGTGTATCACAGAAAGGATAAATCGAGACCAAAGAACAGAGGAAAGGGGTAGTGCAGGTATAATAGAGACACAATGCTACTTTCATTCGTGATGCATGCGGCATGGATTCGTGCGCGGGAAGGGCTAGAGAGACAGAGGGAGACAGTGAATGGCAAACAGTTAAATGCCAAAACAATCATAACGCAAATTAAACGCCTTAGAGAGAGAGAAGCGGAGAGTCCAGAAGCGGGAGGGCAGCTGGACCATAATAATAACAATAGAAGAAGAAAAAAGGGTGTGTGGGGTTCGGGGTGGGTTGGAAAGGGGAACGATGTTTAACCGAGAAATGCGGCAAAGTCTGAATGAAGTACCACGTGAATAACCTTGTGATCAGAAAGCGAAATAGGCAGCTAGACCGGAATCACACATACTGGGCACCACAACGTGGCGTTTCCTCCGACCTTCACGTGGAGCAGGGGAGGAACGATTCTCCTATGAGAATATCTGCGCAATCGTGCGCCGACGCTCTCTCGTGGTCGAACGCGAGAGCGTTTGCGTGCCTCCACCAGGTGGTGGTGAATCAAGTGACAAATGCGATTTCGCGCCAATCGTACGCCTGCCCAACGTCATCTGTGGCTGTGGTCGTTCGGTCTCCGAGCCAGACTGTGATGTCCACTGCGACGTCGCGCTAAGAGGCGTAGTCGGTGTCGGCGCTGGGCTTTCGTTTGATGATGTTGTGCGATTGCGTGAGTCACGCCTTTGTAGCCCGCTCAGCGCGCTCACGCTCACCGTCAGCGGGCGCGAGAACGTGACTGTGGTCGAGTGCCGGCTGCTCGCGCCTGAAGAAGACGATTGACTTGACTCGGTATGGCTCGAAACGGTACGCGAGACAGGAGGTGGGGGCGCCACAGGGGTGACTGTGTGGGGGGTAACCGCCGTCGTTGGTGCCGCGCTTGGTGTGGTAATATTAAGGCCAGGATTGGCGCTCGTGCTGCCACGTAGCGTGACCGTCGAGGCAGTCGAGGCAGCCGAGATCTTCCGTCGAGTTATTGACTTGTCCGCCGTGGAAGGGAATGCCCGTTGATCTGCACGCGATTCGGAAGGGAGAGCGGGAAGTGGGTTAGGCATGGAGATGGGGAAAAGCTTCCGTGTGTTCCCATCTGGTTGGCGGGAGTTGGGGGCGGGAGTAGGTGAGGGCACGTAATCGTCCTCGATGTGTAGGGACTTTTGTGACTCGATTGTGGCCAGCTCAGGTTTCGCTAAAGCGCTGGGGGTGCCCTCCCTTTGTAGTCCAGGCGTAAATAACCTGCGCATTGATGATCCCACAGAGGCACGCGCGGTGGCAGGTGAAGCATCTTCAGTAGGACCTAGGGGGCTTTGCCTTCGAGGTGGGTCCCGTTCCCTGAGTAACATCGACGATGAAGCACGCTGGTTTGAAAGTACGTTCACCTCTGCGCGGCTCGATGCCCGTCGCATCAAATCAGCCTTGTCTCGCTCGACCCTTGGGAGATCGAAGCTGCGCCTTAACTCAGTGCTCCTCCGTCCACCCATACCGTCACCGCTTCCGCTGCCCCGGCCGCTGCCCGTCCCTGCACTTGTTGATGAGCGTGCATCAGTACCAGACCTCCGCGAGAGGTCGTCACTCGCACCGCGGAGGTGCTGTAGACTGCTGCCTGCACCACCGCCAACAGTAGAAGACTCGCGAAGTACCTTGCCAACTCCAAGCAAGAATCCGGTCATGGTGCGCACCAGTTCATCGCTCACTCTCAACATATCCCTACAGTCTCCACCGATATCCTTCCACAACCCGACCATATCAACCTCGCTATTTGGGCTGGTATCTGAGACCTCCGACTCGATCAGCCGGTCGAGTGCGCGGTTCGTGGAAGCGCGGAGCATCCCGTTAACTTGCTCAGAAAAGCGCACGACGGCTTGAGCGCTCCGAAAGACCTCAGGCACAGTCGTAGTGTCGACCATCGGCGGTAGACGAGACAGAAGTCCCTCGAACATGGTGAGCGATTCGTCCATCAACCGCAGGTGCTCTATCGCCTGCTCGTCCAGCGGCAGGGTGGGAGTCTCCCGCGGGCGTGGACGCGGCGAGCCGTATGTTCGGTCTTGAGGGGCTGTGGAGAACGGTGTGTACAGCGCTTGTCGGGAACCCATGCCTTCGCGGTCGCGATCAAAAGTAAACGTGGACTTGTAGGTGCGCATCGCAGGGGGTGCCGTGTTCGGCGGAGGGAGATCCTCATTGATGGGCCGGAAATCGGCCATCGACGTTGCCGGTCTTGACTGAGGACCAGAATACGACCCGCGATCAGCGCGATGATACGAATAGCCATTTGCAGGTGTACGCGGATCGTCGGCCATGGTGCGTAATGGCATGATCGCCTTATTTGGACTAATGACAGCTTCTCGCTCTTGAGACGAGATTGTGCTGATCGACATGGGGCGTCGGGGGAACTTGGCATTCTCCGGCGGTTGCTCCGATTCACGAAAAACGTCCGCCCCATTCTTGACATTCATCCCCGCCGCTCGCAAGCTTTCACCTATTAGACGTGCACTGGGCGGGTTTTCTATAGTCCCGTTGCGTGCTGCTTGTCTATTCCCAAGATCACTGCCAGAGCTTAGAGGTCATCATCTTCGTTATCATCAATGATAGGTCGAGAAGACGTGGTGCGCAGGTCCTCGGACATCCAGCGAGTTTGGTGTTTTCGTGCAGTGGATAATCGGCTGACCTGTGATGAACGTGGGGGAGACTGTTGGTTATTGAGAGTGCGCCTGACGAAGGTCCTCGATGGAGAAGTATCGCTGATAAGCGAGCTATACCGCTCTCTTGACGGCTTTTGGGGGGTGGTCGGCTCTATGGAGGCCTGGGGTGTAGTGTGTTCGTCATTCTTTGACGTGCTGTAAGGAAGATGTCGGACTTACCCTGCCATCCGAGCTCGCCCGCCGGGGTTCGCGGAATTCCCTGGGGAGTGGTTGCCTATTTCTCTTTCCGCTGCTACCTGGGCTGCGACGCAGCGACGAAATGGTGGCCAAAGCCGCGGAAGTGATGTTATTCTGCCCATGTCCACGGTTTGCTTCGGGACCGGGAACGGAAATAGTGGAGATACGCTTCTTGGGCGTCCTTTGAGTCGAATTAGGGGAGTAGCTGCGAGTAGATGGAACAGCTTTTCCTTTCGAAGGTGAGGCGGGGAGTGAAGTACGTCTGAGCCGTCCATCTAAGACTGAATATGCATGTGAGACGGATGAAGGTGGTGTAACGGATTGGTCATCAGATGAGTAGGAATAGGCGCACTGGGCTCGCGCTCCGTCTCGGAGCCGGATAGTGTAGGCTCTACTGATCGAGAACGATTGCTGGCAGAAGCCGACCCTGATGCTGAAGCGTCGGATGGAAGTGAGGAGAACGTGGGGAACGAGATGATTGGGATGGGGAAGGTGTGTGGAGGCGCATAGATGACAGTTTGTTGAGGGCCTGTATGCGGTGGCGGTGCGGAGATGGGGGGAATCAAAGACAAAGATATCATTAAGATCACGAATGAGATGGACAAAGAACAGCACATACCATACGGTTCCTTTGTGTTAAACTCATAACGCGTTGCAGCGTCACGACGTGGTCATTAGACTGGGACGCCCCACGGCGGCGGCCGAGATTAAGCCTAGCTGTAATATCCTCCTCCTCCTCACCCTCCTCTCTCTTGTATTCGCTACTGCCAGCAGGAGACGAAGCTCTGCTAGACCTCGAGGTGGGCGGCCTTTCATTGCGCATTGTCAAAGCGGACGAGGGAGCGGCACGGTTTGTAGGTCAACATTTTCGCGACTGTCGCCTGTGCTGCCGCTTCCTGTCGAATTGGTGGCGGGCGGAGAGGGGAGGCCGGAATGGGTGGATGCAGCTCCGGGGCTGGGAGGCTCTGGAAGGTCGGGGAGTTCGGATGTCGAGGAGGTTGAAGGAGCGACGGGGCTATCGCCAAGAAAGATTGCGGACAAAGGACGACGCTTGGGTACAAAGGACGAACGAGGTGTCATGGAGGGGAAAGGTTAAGAGGAGAGCAACTAAACATAAAGCGAACTAAAAGAGGTGAGAGAGAAAGGCAGTTGCTGCCCTGTACCGCAAGGCGAGGCTGAAGGGCGAAGGGGTACAATAAGGGTGCAAGAGCGCAACTGGAACGCACTGCTCCGATCCCGCTTTCGATTGTTGACAAAAAAGGGGACTTGACCTGCAGTCCGGGAACGAAGCAGACTTGTGGCCTGTTTCACAGTGAAAGTTGCACAGCAGCAGCGGCTCAAACACTCACAGTCAAAGCAGCCATACCGTGCGACTCAATATCCAAACCGGGAATTACACATCCTGAGATTTTCCATTTCTCAGACAGCCACCATATCCCCGCCGTCTTCTCTTGTCCTTGTCGCCGCTCGCGTGTTATGTTCGGCGCTCGCGTGCTATGTTCCTACCGTACTGAAACATAACATTTCCAATGTCCTCTACGAGGAACTCAACCTCAACTGCGTGAAGAAAGTGAAGAATTCCAAATGGCGAACAATTTACATGTCTAGTCACAGGAGGCAACGGCCTCCTATTTGGTCTACCGCCGCTCTGTACCCATACCGAACCTATTCGTGCAACTGCCACGTTCCCCATCTGTCTTAATTCTTCATTACCTTTCATTTTCCTTTAGGGGCCACCTACTCTTTCTTAATAGGTGGGTTCTTGATCCTCCTGTCCGTCAACTGTTTTTAGCATGCTCATCTTCGGCTTCTCATTCAACCTTAAGTTCAGATCTTAGGTCAGCAACACACTGGCAACACATACCATCGATCAATTCCGGAAACGAAACAGCGACAGTATGTCGGTCGCTGCGTCTGCATTCTACTCACTCATGCATCACATACTCTAGTAACTCTACCCCTTTCCAGGCAGTGACAATAACATGCTTCGGGGGTGCCATCTGCGGACAGGCAGTGTGCAATGAGTGCTCGGCCAGAGTTGGCCTTTTGCCGCGAAAGCTCGACAACACATTTCTCGTGCCGCATTACTACACTATTCGCCTCGGTTGGTCAAATGACGCTACAGGTGCCAATACTAGCAATATGACCTTGTCGGGATCCTTCCACAGTCCCCCCAATCTTCACCCTTTCTAAGCTATAGGCTGACAACCCTGTTACCCAACTTTGGACACCGCTATTGGATCCCAATGGGAATATTAGCCGAAAGGGGAAGTGATCGGGACCTCGAGCAAGAAACTAGTTGGTAGCAACTATCGAATAAGCCCTCGTTGTCCCCAGATGCCCAAGCAAAGGTTGCTAGACCCGTGGCCTTGGCAAGGCCATGTGGATCCTTGATGGCGATGCCGAGGTCAGTTCGACAATTACAGTCAGTGGTCAGACCTACGCCATTGTCCACGCTTAACGTAGATAAGAAATACTTAGTTGAGAATAGGACGTATTTCTGCTGTGGTTTCGTGCATGCGAGGTACCCACGAATTACGATATCCGAAGTTGACCTGGCATCTCCAGTTCGTACCGCTGGTTCCTGGTACAGGAGATGGGGCATATGACAAACTCCTTGGCACACCTTTTCCGTGGTTGCATTCACCGAATTTCGTATGCAAGTCACGAACGTATCCTTTTTTGCTCGATGTCGCTAATACTGCATCTGGGGTGGTCTCTCTACACCGGGAAGAGGCCACTGCGCACGTCGAGTTTCTTTCAGCAGAGCCCCCACCAGCTCTGGGAGGTGTTAGTTCCAGAGGCACAAGACCGCCATCGTCGTCGGCTGTCACGTGGGGGCGCAGCACCGCTCATGGTCGTTGCCTCCGTATTTCCTGACCCCGTGGTGCAGGGCCGTTGTCTCAGTTTTGTAAGCGGGGTGAAGTTTTGTAAGCGGACACTTCACCCCGATCCGAATCCAGTTTCTTGGACATTGGACGTTGGTTGTTTTGTCGATTTCATACTGTACCCTCCGCCCACTCTGATTCTGAACTAGGAAAGATTTGTTCTCATTCCTAATAGTCGTCACGTGAACGCGTCGTGTTTGACGACCGAATACCCCTGGCTCTAACCCTACAGCACCAGGTAGGTATATCATGACTATTGTGCTCTTTGGATCTATAAGTTCCATTTCACAGCTCCGGCGTGCTGTACCCTGGAATAATGAATTAGATGGATTCGCTTGGGACCCCAAGTCATCCCATCACATAGTACGGGACCGAGGACCGACTCAAAGAGGAGCTGCCATGGAAGCCGACCTTTCAGTTTATGGCGGAGAGAATTAAAGCGCACGGTTGAGTCGCTACAGGCAGCAAGACAAGTTGGACATCCCGGTTCTACGGGATTATGATGGGAGCATGATAAACTAGGAAGTCGCTTAATCCCCGTCGACCCCTACCCCAGCCGAGAATCTCGGAGACTCGATAATTCTGGGAAATGAATAGGTTGCGCGGACATGACTTCCTGATACGCCACACGCGCGCGCGCGGCACATGACAGGATTCGTAGGAACGCCACCGCTCAACGCGCTCAACGTTGTTCAGGCCTCAGGCTCAGCGCTCAGGCTTAGGCTCGGGTCTAAGATTGCTGATTTTTCAAAAGGCAGGTCGACTGCTGGCATTGGATCTCTGATGCTTCTTGGGTGTCATGGATTCACCTCCTTGCCCAGTGTGTGAACCCTGGTAGGTTTCGAGTCTCGGTCGGTGATTCTCGAGTTTGAGACCAGCACCTCGCCACAATTTTTTGATATTGCGATGTTGTTGATGACGACAATTTTCTTATGATGGACAGCAAGCATTCATATGATTTGATATTTCCGATGTAGCGAAATGGATGCCCCCCTTCTCCGCATAACCTCCTACCAATACAGTACAGTACTATTACTGCACCTACCTAGTTGTCTTCACCAACATCAAACTGCCACAATACAGCATCCGAGTTAATCACCACCTTCCCACCTTTCCCAAAATCGACACCCTCACGGACAAGCATACTAAGCTTCTCATTCTGCAATGGGCCCATCCCGCCTCCCCTGAACGGCTTGTGCCAGTTCCGAAACTTCGTCCCGTCCTCGTCCTTCTCGTTGTCGTCCCCAGGCACCGACGCCGCCGCCCACTCGCCCTTGAATCCACCGACGAAAAAGTTCGATGCGATGACACGGTGGCACGGGATGCGTGGTGCGAAGGGGTTGTTGCGCAGCGCGCCACCCACGGACCGCGGCGAGCCCTGGCCAAGCGCCGCGCAAACATCTTTGTACGTCGATACCCTCCCGCCGGGATCGCGCGGATCAAGTCGTACACTGCCCAATGGTGCGGCGGGACCCGTTTTCCCGCCTCGGTACGGAATGCGTCGCGCTCGGCGTCGGTCAATGGGTAGTAGACGTCACCTTGAGTAGATGGGAAAAAATAAGCCTGATCGTCGCGCGAGAAGAAGGAAGTTCAGTTGCGTGCGATCTTATTTACATTCTGAATAGTCCGTGAGGTCACTGTTGCCTTTGCTTTTGGTTTCTCGGGGTGAGGAGGCACGCAACGCTTTTTTGGGTTTGTTTACCAGTGCACCTCTGGGGCTCATGCCTCCTTTCGAGAGACGCGTGGGCTTCACCGGGGTGTGTCGAAACGAGGCTAGGTCGGAAATGTGTTTCCTCTCCACTGGCATGTTCAGTGTTCAGGTATACCCGTGGTGATGGGTAACGGTCTTACAAACCATCCAAATTCAAAGCACGTGCTCACCAAGCATTCTGACTCACATGCACGGTCTCCTCTGTCGATGACGGATTCAGACAATCGCCTCCACGCCCACGTGCTCGGCATCCATCAAAAACGCGGTCCGTCCAGGTCGGCACGTGTGGTCTCTTGCTAACGCCAACCTCAGCCAGGCCGTCTCATTCATTTTCTTTGACTGACACATGGCAGCCAGACAGCCTCTACCATCACTAGCGTGATGATGTGGACATCAGAAGTCAGGATGAACATTCTCGTCTCAGGACTTCAAAGTCAAAGGAACAAAGAAACCGGCAAGAGGCAGCGGATACTGTAGATGGGGAGTTCAAGACCAACAGGAGTCACCCTGGTATAACTTGTGGGAAGGGTATGACTAATTGGCAAGTCGTTGCGGTTTGACAGCTACCGCGACATGAGAGTTAATGGCTAGATATAGGGACGCCGTGGCCCTGCCTTGGGTTGACATTAGACTTGGAAGTGAATGAGACTTTGGCTAACGAACATGGCCCTGTGGCATGTAGTAGGTAGCGGGCTGTTGAACCACGAGCGCGCTACTAGAAACCGAAAGTCATACATCTAACTTTGAACGCGTACAAAGAGGGTCAAAGAAATAGAAGGGATGGGTCGCAAATCGCAATCCACCTACGTAGACTAATACTGTATACAGACGAAGGCTTGCTTGAATTAGATGCTACGCATCAAATTGCAGGATCCAAACAATTTCACTTCTGCCGTGACCTGAACATCACATTAGAATTCCCGGGAAAACGCACTCCAGCGATGCGGAAATCGTGCGGGACACCTTTCCCTTCCTCAAACTTGACATCATAGGTCACGAGGATATAAGCAAACAGCGCTTTGGCTTCATTCATCGCAAAGAATCGTCCGGGACTGATACCAAATACTGATGAGTAAGGTCAACGACCATAAACCACAGGATGGAATACTTACCATGTGTGTCGCCCCAGTCCAAAAGGAAAATGTTCGCCGGAAGTGGAGGTCGTTTGATATCTGCCTGTCACAGTATCTCCTTCACTCTCTCGGAGCTTCGCAAAGCGAAATCCGTCGAATTCATCGGGGTCCGAATAGATTCTTTCATCTGTTTGAATGGCATTGGCCGGGACGGAAACAAGTGTCCCTGCAGGGACAGTCACGCCATTGGAAAAAGTGAACGGGCGCATGGCAAGACGACCCGCAGGTACTGAATAGATGGGAGCGCATATCAGCAGTTCGTATTTGGAAGACAGAAGAAGGGGATCGAACGAACAGTGGGCCAGACCATCAACCCGCTGGGTCTCCCGGATGAAACTGTCGATCTTGTGCATCTTGTCTATCCCAGCTTTCGTCCAACCTTCTTTTTTAATCACCGCGTCGACCTCTTCGCGGAGGGGTTCTATATATTCAGGATTCGCAAGAAGACGGTACAATATTTGCGCGAACGTCTATTAACATGCATTGATCAGGACTACACCATGGGGGGTAAAGGGATGTCATCACTTGCCAAAGACGTTGAATGAATAGATACAAAATTGACTAGAAGCAATCGCCGTGCCACGCCTTCGAGAGACATCTCCACTCCCTTGGCCTCGCTCATCAACCACATGAGCATATCATTCTGTGAGTCAGCGGTCAATTGAGATATAACACACAATGGTATGACAAACCGGCTTATCATCCCAGCCCTCCCGATACTCCTCCATCTTCGCAAATCGTTCCTCAACCATAGGTCTGATGAGTTCGATTTCTTCTTGGATCTTAGAAGGAAGGTTCGATAACATTCGTGAAACGATACTAAATTGAGTTTCAGTGTAAAGGCAGCACGGATAGAGGAGAGTACACACAGCTTGAGAGGTTTCGGAAACAAGCTGATGATCATGCCGAATTTTACGACGTTGACTGCGAAGGTCAAATTTAAAGTCTGATAGTCATAGTTCCGGCCTTGAAAAATTTAGCACAGGCAACTGAAAGAATTGTAGTGGGGAAATGATAACGAACATAGAGGAGCACCGACAAAAATACGATTCGAAGCGCGGCAAATCACGCGCTGAACGGTCTCTAGAATAGAAACCTTGACCCATTCTGCGTTCCCCTGTGAACTAAACGCCTCGGCTAAAACGTTGTTACGTACTATCCTCACTTGTCGGGATCAAATCCTCCATGGCCATGACCAGTTCTTCGCAAACCTCCTTGAAAACAACTGCAGTATTTCGCGTTAATTTGGAACGAATTACGTCAGCATGGAACATGTCGTTCTGATTCAATAAGTTTATCGTGTATTCTGCTTGAACAAACTAGATAATCCTCATGAGTATGAGAACCCTTTTTTTGCATGTCAACGTACTTCGTTCATCGGTTCAGTCATAGACAAGACATCGTCTGGGGCCCTCCTGACATCTTCAATTAGCGCAGGTCCGGCAGCCAGCACCATCCACCTCCGAAAGTTGGCGATTTTGAATAGACCTGGTCTTGTCTAAAGACAGGGGGGTCATCGGATTGATGCGAGGAACATTGCATACAAGGAAAGGCAAATTACTTTCTGATATCCCTCTTTGAGCATACGGAAGCTGTCGAAAATAAATTGGAAGGCAGAAAAGTACGAGAGAATCGGGTCAGAAAACCCTACGGTTGGTATAGCATCAAGCTGGGGAACGTGTAAACATTGTTCAGGGATAGCGTGAATAAGAGGTATAGGCCTCACCATCGGGTCACCCCTGAGATATGGGCTAACGAAGAGAGAGACTACGACAAGAACCCCCACAAGTAATGAGATTCCCCAAGTGAACTCGTCGGGCATGCTGCGAGAGAGTTTGGGGAGGAAGCGAGGTGGTTGGGAGCTTGTTCGAGAGTGCCCATGTCTTAAACGACGATTGAACTCGGAGGTGGCGCACCCATTTGCCGCGGCAGAATTTACTGCGCCAGACACGCAGCCTCGCGACAACCCAGAATGTTTCAGTTTTTCGGCCTTCAGGCCTTCCAGCTACTGGATTTGAACTTAAATCCGTCGTTATTATGCGCCGCGTATGAGCACTGAGCCACCAATCAAAACAAAGCAACGTTTACTTTGCTGGATGTATAAGTGGCTGGTGTGAGTCGGCGCAGTCTGGAAGCGACAAGAGCCACAACAAGAGTCACAAGGTTAACCTGAACACTGGCAGGAGGCGCAATTGGCGGCCAAATAGCGTAAATGTGGCCTTCTGGTCAGAAATCACGATAAAGGATCGAAAGTCGTGCTGGCCTGTACTAGGTACAGTACCTTGCACTGGCACGAGCACGTAAAGACATGTGGGTGATGACTGGTATCGATGACCAACCCGGCTGCCGGAAATCGCCTCCACAACTCTCCCACGGCCCGTGTTGACAGACGTTTTGACAGTGAGCGACTCACTCCTCCTCTTGCTCTTTCTAGTCGGCGCTACACCTCGGACGGTACTCACTACTTGGGTACTATCTAGTCTAATTTAGAAAGTGCAGTGACTGCAAGATATCCCGTTGTCAGCTACCTTGGTCGGTGCCGACATCGACTTGAACGCTCCCCCACGAATCAAGACTGTATAATGTCTTACAAGTTGAACACTGTTGAATGAGATGAACGCAGGGAAGAAGTGTAATTTGTTAACTGTGAAACAATGTTGCATGTACGAGAATGTAAAACATCGTGTTTGTTACGAATGTCTGTAAGGTCTTTCTGGCACCTTGACGGTCGGACCCCTCCTTGCCTCGCTAGTTACTCTGTTACTCTGTATCAGCCAAACCCATCATGTTTCATTTTAAATCTGTACAGTAATTGCTTTGGCCAGATCCAAAGCGATTTCACTTCTTCCGTGTCCTGAACATCACATTAGAATTACTCGGAAAACTCAAACCAGCGAGGCGTAAATCGTGCGGAACATCTTTCCCGTCCTCCATCTTCATATCATAAGTCGTGACGATATGAGCAAACAACGCCTTGACTTCATTAACCGCAAAGAATCGTCCAGGGCTAATACCAAATAGCGATGAGAGTTAGGTCAACAAATAGAAATTACGAATAGAAATGCTTACCATGTGTGTCGCCCCAGTCCAAACGCCAAGTGTTCGCTGGACGTGGAGATCGTTTGATATCTGCTTTGCATAGTCTCCCCTTCACTCTCGCGGAGCTTCGCAAAACGAAATCCGTCGAACTCATCAGGGTTTGGATAAATTCTTTTATCGTATGAATGGCGTTGGCCGGGATGGCAACAAGTGTCCCTGCTGGAACAGTCACGCCATTGGAAAATGTGAACGGGCGCATGGCAAGACGGCTCACGGCCACTGGAATAATGGAGCGCGCACATTAGCATTTCGTATTTGGGATGCAGAACAGCAGAAGAAGGGAATCTAACGAACAGTCAGCTAGACCATCAACCCGTTGAGTCTCCCGGAGAAAACTGTCTATCTTGTGCATCTTGTCTATTCCAGCTTTCGTCCAACCTTCTTCTTTAATCACCGCGTTGACCTCCTCGCGGAGGGGTTCTATATATTCAGGATTCGCAAGAAGGCGGTGCAATACTTGCGTGAGCGTCTATCGACAGTAATGATTAGGATTTCATCATAGGGGGTGATAAGATGTTATCACTTGCCGAAGACGTTGTATGGACCGAAAAATTGATGAAGAGCAATCGCCGTGCCACACCTTCGAGGGACCTCTCCACACCCTTGGCCTCGCTCATCAGCCACATGAGCAAATCGTTCTGGGAATCAGCCACCTGATGAGATACCAGCCTAGGACTCGGGCACAATGGTTTGACAAACCGGCTTATCATCCCAGTCATCCCCATACTCCTCCATTTTCCCAAATCGTTCCTCAACTATTGGTCTGAGGTATTCAATTTCTTGTTGAATTTGTAAGGGAGGTCCGATAGCATGCGTGAAACAATTCTAAAGTGGGTTTCAGTGACAAGGGGACAGGAGTAGAAGAGGCTACGCACGGCTTGAGAGGCTTCGGAAATAAGCTAATGATCGTGCCAAATTTCATGACATTGATCGCGAACGATAAATTCAAATCCTGGTATCCACGGTCCCGGCCTGGAAAGAATTAGCACAGGCCACTGAAAGCCCAGTGAAGGGATCGTAGAATAAATGTTTACGAACATAGAGCAACACCGACAAAGACACGATTCGTGGCGCGGCAAATCACGCGTTCAAGGGTCTTTAGAATAGGGACTTTGGCCCACTCTGCCAGTGCATTTCCTGTGAACTACAGCCGCTTCGACTAGGAATTTGCCACGTACCATCGCCATGCGTCGGGATAAAATCATCCATAGCTATGACAAGCTCTTCGTGGACCTCCTTGAAAGTAACCGCGATATTCCGCGTTAATTTAGAACGAATTACGTGAAAGTGGAATGTGTCGTTTATGTTCAATAAGTCCAGCGTGTATTCTGGTTGAATGAACTAGACAATCCTCGTGAGTGTGACCTCTCCGTTTCTCACGTTAACGTACTTCGTTCGTCGGTTCAGTCACAGACAAAACATCATCAGGGGCATTCCTGACATCTTCAATTAGTTCAGATCCGGCAACCAGCACCAGCCATCGCCGAAAATTGGCGATTTTAAATAGACCTGGGTTTGTTACGGTCTAAGGTAAGAGGGTCATCGGATTAATACGAGGAAGGGCGCATAATGAAAGGCAAATTACTTTTGATATCCCTCTTTGAGCATGCCAACGCCATCGAAATAAATTGGAGAGCGGATAAGTATGAGAGAATCGGGTAGGAAACCCCTACGGTTGGTATAGCATCGAGCTGGAAGCATGAGAGTATGATGAGACGTTAGTCAGAGACAAGAGGGTGAGCCTGATGGGCCCTGACCATGGGATCACTCCTGGAATACCGGCTGACAAAGAGAGAGACAAGGACAAGGACAAGAACTCCCCCAAGTAATGAAACTTTCAAAGTGAACTCGTCGGGCATGTTTCAAGAACGTTTTTTTGCCGGTGGGAGGAACTTGAAGGGGGCTGGATTGGGAACGCGCATGTCTTGAATGGAGTTAATAAGCCTCAGACAACTCTCCTAATGGGTCACGGTATCTCACTTTCTTGGTTTTCAATCGTCAATTGAATTGTGAGGCCATGCGGTAACGTGACGTGGCGCACTGATGATGTGGCCTCACAACCGGGACAGCCCCTTTGCAGCGGCAGAATCACTGCACAGTCCACGCGGCCTCGGGTCGAAAGTTTGAAGGCCTGTTCTGAAGAACAAGATTTCAAACTTTTCGACTTGAACTTGACCGTAGTTGAATGTCGTGATGCGCTGCATATAGCCAAACGAAGTACTGTACTGTAGCACATTGTGGGTGTATACTTGAACGACCGGTGCGAGTCCAAGTGCAGTTTTGAAGCGGCAGCAGCCACAAGAGTTATCCCGTACAAGCCAGTCCGCTCCTAAAGTAGTAGTAAATGCTACGGCCTTCCATCAGAAATCACGATAAAGAATCGTGGCCGTGTAGGTGAGAGTCGCAGGTTGTGTACGTGCCTGGCAATCTGGCACTGACACGGCGGAGCGGCGCAGGTTCAAGGAGACCGAGGCGGCGCCATGGCACGCGAATCTACGCATTTTCACGCCGGTCGTTTCGTGCAACTCCGCCGAATTTCTTCCTTCCCCTCAGGGGAGATCTTGGGGGAAATGCATGCAGTTACGGTGGGCAGGAGCGGTGGACATTAATCGGACTCTGCTTATCCGCTCCTGCACCAAGCGGTCTACGGACTTCGGGTGATGCCGCCGGCTCGCCTCCGTAGACCAGTGACCGTCTCTCGGCGAATTCTAAAAGGGATATCGGTTCACCCCATTGGGAGAGACTGGTTACGAGGCTACGCCTCCCGGGCTTTACCAGCTTACCCTCATACGGACGGCCCTGGTAATACCGTGACTTTGATCATAGTAAGTTACTCGTAGTTGCTTTTCTCCAGTTGTAGCACCTCAACTCTGTTCAGACAACGTATGCATGAGGTAAGATATCTTTTACTCACTCCCCCTGAGGTTGAATTTACCGTACTTTACAGCAATTCACGGTGCGCGCACTTCCACTCGAGTCCAAGAGGTACGAACTAATTACTGTATATTTCATTTTATTTCATAATCGCTTGAGATACAATGCGATTTCACTTCTGACGTGTCCTGAACATCACATTCGCTTTCCCGGGGATACGCATTCCACGAATGCAGACCTCACGCGGAACCCCCTTCCCCTCCTCAAACTTGATCTCGTAAGTCGCGATGATATGCGCAAACAGCGCCTTGATTTCATTTACCGCCAGAAATCGTCCAGGGCTGATGACGGGTCGGGTCGACGACCATAAACCGCAAGTGGGAATGCTTACCATACGTGTCGCCCCAGTCCAAAAACCAAATGTTCGCTGGAAGGGGAGACCGATTGATATCTGCTTGTCATCGTGTCACCTTCACTCTCGCAAAGATTCGCAAACCGAAATCCGTCAAACTCATTGGCGTTTGGATAGATTCTTTCATCGGTATGAATGGCACTGGCCGGGACGGAGACGAGTGTGCCTGCGGGAACAGTCACACCATTGGAAAATGTGAACTGGCGCAACGCTAAACGGGTTACAGCAACTAGAAAGATGTGGGGAATAAATCAGAATCTCGTACTTGGGGATTATGGGAAAGGATTTTAACGAACAAAGGAGGAAACTATCAAGCCGCAAGGATTCCCGGAGGAAACTGTCGATCTTGTGCATCTTGTCTATTCCAGCTTTCGTCCAACCTTCTTCTTTAATCACCGCGTCAACCTCCTCGCGGAGAGGTTCGATATATTCGGGATTCGCGAGAAGACGGTACAATGCTTGCGTTAGCGTCTATTGACACGTAATGATTAGGACCCCTCACAAGGGATGAGATCGATGAGATATCATCACTTGCCAAAGACGTTGAATGGACAGCTGCAAAATTGACCAATAGTAGTCGCCGTGCTACGCCTTCGACGGACCTCTCCACTCCCTTAGCCTCGCTCATAAGCCACATGAGCATGTCGTTCTGTGGTTGTGAATCAGCCGTGTAATCAGAGAGATACCAAATCAAAGGTCTGACAAACCGGCTTATCATCCCAGTCATCCCCATATCCTCCATCTTCGCAAATCGTTCCTCAACCATAGGTCTGATAAATTCAATTTGTTGTTGAATCTGGGAGGGAAGGTTCGATAGTATGCGTGAAACAATACTAAAGTGTGTTCAGTGACAAGGAAACAAGGAGAGAGGAGGCCACGCGCAGCTTGAGAGGCTTCGGAAATAAGCTGATGATCATGCCGAATTTCAAGAGATTGACCGCGAAGGTTAAATTCAAGTCTGATAGTCATAGTCCCTGCCTGAAAATAATAATCAGCACAGGCCACTGTAGGGATCGTAGAACGATAATGATTACGTACATAGCGGAACACCGACAAAAATACGATTCGTGGTACGGCAAATCACGCGTTGAATAGTCTCTAGAATGGGGACCTTGACCCATTCTGCGTTCCCTGTGGACCGTAGCCTTTTCGCCTAGGACTTTACCACGTACCATCACCACGCATCGGGATGAAATCATCCATAGCCATGATGAGCTCTTCGCGAACCTCCTTGAAAGTGCCCGCGATATTCCGCGTTAATTTGGAACGAACTACATCAGTGTGGAACATGTCATTCTGGTTCAATAAGTCTATCGTGTATTCTGGTTGAACGAGCTAGATAATCCATATGAGTATGACTTCTCCGCTTTCAAGTTGCATGTTAACGTACTTCCTTCGTTAGTTCAATCATAGACAGGACGTCCTCTGGGGCCTTCCTAACATCTTCAATTAGCTCAGATCCGGCAACCAGAACCATCCATCTCCGAAAAAAGGCCATTTTGAATAAACCTGGTCTTGTCTAAAGATTGGGCGGTCATCGGTCTGATATGAGGAAGAGTGCACGTGAGGAAAGGTAATCACTTTCTCATATCCCTCTTTGAGAATGCGAACGCAATCAAAGAAAAATCGGAGAGTGGAAAAGTACGAGAGAATCGGGTCAGAAAACCCTACGGTTGGTATAGCATCGAGCTGGGAGCATGAAACGTTCAACTCAAGTTGTTCAGGGTGGGGAGAATAAGACGGTGAGGGCCTGACCATGGGATCACTCCTGAAGTACTGCCTCCCAGTGACGAAGAGAGAGACTACGACAAGAACTCCCCCAAGTGATGACACTTTTAAAGTGAATTCGTCGGGCATGGTGTAACTGTGTAAGGTAGTTTTGGGGTGGGACCGTGGGAGCTGATTGAGAGTGCCCATGGCGCCCATGTCTTATACGGATGGCAAGCCCTACATGGCTTCTCTGAGTTCTCTCCGAGTATGTAGCAAATTTGTTTCCAATCGCCAATTGAACTCAAAGCTCCGAGCAGAGGTGGCACACCCCTTCTCGCGCTCCGCGGCAACAGACGGGGCCTCGGGCGTCACGCGGTCAACTGGTAAGTTGTACATATGTCCTGCTTACTAATTTTCCAGGTCTGCGCATCATCTCCGTTATCCGCTCCAATACAGTACCATCTTCAGTTGACTTTATGGACCTCGGTGTGCACGATGACGCACTATATGTGATTGGCACTGGCTCTTCGAGCAAGGTGTCATGTTCTCCGACATACGGAGTTCGATTGCAGAGTAACAACCAAGAATCCAAGAAAACCAATTGAGACCAAGATTGAGGCTGCACAAGAGGCTGCATGACAATACATTTGGTAAGCTACAGGCGCTTGAGACTACTAACTTACGTTATTAGTGCACAGTAACATGAGCGCTATCATACCACCCCCACACTATTGTTGCAGCATGCCCACCGACGGGTTCACTCTGAAGGTGTCATTCCTCATGGGATTCCTCGTTGTACTCTTTCTCTCCGTCGGCCGGTATTTCAGGCGTGATCCCATGGTCTGGCCAGCCCTTGCCGTATTATTTACGCTATCCTTAACAACGTTACGTTCCTAGCTCGATGCCATCCCAACCGTAGGGTTTTCTGACCCGATTCTCTCGTACCTCTCGGCTGTCCAATTTAACTTCGATGGCATTCGTATGCTCAAAGATGGATATCAGAAAGTAATTGCCCCTTATATGCCCTTCCTCGTATCGAGTCGTATCAATCCGATGTCCCCCTCCTTTAGACAAGGCCAGGTCTATTCAAAATCGCCAATTTTCAGAGATGGATGGTGCTGGTGGCCGGATCTGAGCTAATTGAAGATGTCAAGAAGGCTCAGATAATGTCCTATCTGGGATTGAACTAGCGATTGAAGTACGTTGAAGTGCAAAAAGGAATGCTCATACTCATAAGGATTCTTTTAGCTCCTTCAGCCAGAATACACGCTGGACATGTCGGACATGAACGACACTTTCACATTGACGTAATTCGATCCAAATTAACGCGGAATACTCCAGTTACTTTCAAGGAGGTCCGCGAAGAGCTGGTCATGGCTATGGATGATTTCATCCCGATGAGTGGCGATAGTACGTGGTAAAGTCCTAGCGAAATGGCCATGGTTCACAGGGAACGCAGAATGGATCAGGTCCCTATTCAAGAGACCCTTCAACGCGTATTTGCCGCGCCACGAATCGTATCTTTGTCGGTGTTCCTCTATGTTCGTAACCATTTCTCGATTCGATGATCCTTCGGTGACCTGTGCTGATTTTTTCCAGGCAGGGACTACGACTATCAGACTTTAAATTTAACTTTCCCGGCCAATCTCGTGAAATCTGGCATGATCATCAGCATGTTTCCGAAGCTTCTCAAACCGTGCGCGGTCTCCTCTTAGTCCTCTATCCTCGTTCCCTTATCACTGAACATCATACTTAGTATTATTGCACGTATGATATCGAGCATTCCCTCCCAGATTCAACAAGAAATCGAATTTATCAGACCTGTGGTTGCGGAACGATTTGCGATGATGGAGGATTATGGGGATGACTGGGATGATAAGCCGGTTTGTCTGGCCATTGTATCAGTACCTCTCTCATTAGGCGGCTGGTTCACAGAACGATTTGCTCATGTGGCTGATGAGCGAGGCGAAGGGAGCGGAGAAGTCCGTCAAGATCTTGGCAAGGCGATTGCTTTTGGTTAACCTTGCGGCTATCCATTCAACGTCTTTGGCAAGTGATGACAATTGCGACATCCTCCCCTTGTCATGCGGTTCTAATCAATTCGTGTCATTAGACGTTCACGCAAGTATTATACGTCTTCTTGCAAATCCTGAATATATCGAACCCCTCCGCGAAGAGGTCGACGCGGTGATTAAAGAAGAAGGTTGGACGAAAGCTGGGATAGACAAGATGCACAAGATAGATAGCTTCCTTCGGGAGACCCAGCGGGTTGATGGTTTCACCCTCGGTTCGTTGGATTCCTTCTCCAGTATCTTAAGTGAGAGATACTGATTTGCTTCTCACTTTAGTTCCCTTCAACCGTCTGGCGTTGCGCCCGTTCACATTTTCCAATGGCGTGACAGTTCCCACAGGCACACTTATATCCATCCCGGCTAGTGCCATTCATACGGACGAACGAATCTACCCAAACCCCGATGAATTTGACGGATTTCGCTTTGCGAAGCTCCGCGAGAGCGAAGGGGATGGCATGACAAGCAGACATCAATCGGTCTCCGCGTCCAGCGAACATTTGGCTTTTGGATTAGGGCGACACACCTGGTAAGTTCCTGCCAGTAGATTATGACGTGATCTAATCCGACGCCATTTGGTATCAGCCCCGGACGATTCTTTGCGGTCAATGAAGTCAAGGCGCTGTTTGCCCATATAGTTGCGACCTATGATGTCAAGTTTGAGGAAGGGAAAGGGGTTCCGCGCGAGCGTTGCATCGCTGCATTGCGTTTCCCCGGGAAAGCGGATGTTTTATTCAGGACACGGCAAAAGGTATAGGACGAAATAAGATTGATTTGACCAACTTTTGGCGTGCGTGCGTGTGTCAAGAAAATTACCTCTCCGGGAGAGCGAGTATGTGCGACGCAACATTGGAACCTGATTTGGGCGAGGTTGATATAGTCAACTCTTGAATTCGAGCGCACATGCGAGCGCAAAGAAAGGAAAGATGACAGGCTGATTGATCGTAGGCCAAATCGGACGCACCTTTTGTTGTTTTAAGTACGCAACCACGAGACTCGGAACATTGAACTACGTACCTAATATGATTCTTCATTACACAGGGGTAAAACCGAAATAAGTATTACTGTAAGCTCAATGATGGCGCATTTTCGGCCATTTTACATCAATAAATGTATCCGGCAAGGCCGCAAGGTATCCGGAGGTCACAAGGAAAGTCCCGGTAGGTGCCTAGTAATCTGGGATTATCCGACATTAACACCGCTGAGTGCAGAGACACAGATGTGCCATGGCTAATATCGGTCTACCAGCTAGTCTACTAATGACCGATGTCTGCCTGTGACACTGGGCCAAGTACGGCGGAAGTCGCCAGCGACGCCTTACCGAATCACGGGTGCGCTCCACATTCCAATCCAAGAAGTCAAACCAATTACATTTCAATCCATCTCATCTTCTCTTTAGCCAGACCCAAAGCGATTTCACTTTTGCCGTGTCCTGAACATCACATTCGAATTCCCGGGGATACGCATTCCACTGACGCAAACCTCACGCGGAACCCCTTTCCCTTCCTCGAACTTGACATCGTAGGTCGCGAGAATGTGGGCAAACAGCACCTTGGCTTCGTTGACTGCAAAGAATCGTCCGGGGCTGACACCGAATGCAACCGCTCAGGTCAAGAATCACGATCTACATGCAGAATACTTACCATGCGTGGCGCCCCAGTCCAAAAGCCAAATGTTCGCTGGACACGGAGACCGATTGATATTTGCTTGTCATAGAGTCACCTTCACTCTTGCAAAGTTTCGCAAAGCGAAACCCGTCAAATTCGTCGGCCTTTGGATAGATTCTTTCATCTGTGTGAATGGCACAGGCTGGGACGGAGACGAGTGTGCCTGCGGGAACTGTCACACCATTGGAAAATGTGAACGGGCGCAACGCCACACGGGTTAGGGCAGCTAGGAAGATCCGAGGAGCAAATCAAGATCCCGAACTTGGGATAACGGGAATGGATTCAACGAACAGAGGATGAAACTATCAAGCCGCTGGGACTCCCTGATGAAACTGTCGATCTTGTGCATCCTGTCTATCCCAGCTTTCGTCCAACCTTCTTCTTTGATCGCGGCGTCGACCTCTTCGCGTAGGGGTTCGAGATATTCAGGATGCGCAAGAAGACGGTACAATACTTGCGTGAACATCTATTGCATGTAATAATTAGGACTCCATCATAGAGGGTGATGGGATGTCATCACTTGCCAAAGACGTTGTATGGATAGCCCCAAAATTGACTAATAGTAATCGCCGTGCCACGCCTTCGAGGGACCTCTCCACTCCCTTGGCCTCGCTCATCAGCCACATGAGCATATCGTCCTGAGAATCAACCATCGAATGAGATACCAGACCAGGATACAATGGTCTGACAAACCGGCTTATCATCCCAGTCATCTCCATACTCCTCCATCTTCGCAAATCGTTCTTCAACCATAGGTCTGATATATTCAATTTCTTGTTGGATTTTGGAAGGAAGATCGGATAATATTCGTGAAACGATGCTAAAGCGGGTTTCAGCGACAGGGGAAGACGGATGGAGGAGACTACGCACGGCTTGAGAGGCTTCGGGAACATGCCGATAATCAGGCCGAATTTCACGACGTTGACCGCGAAGGTCAAATTCAAATTTTGATAGTCATGGTCTTGGCCTTAAAAAATCAGCACAGGCCACTGAAAATTTTGTAGAATGGGAAATTGATCACGGACATAGAGGAACACCGACAAAAATACGATTCGAGGTGCGACAAATCACGCGTCGAACCGTATCTAGAATAGAGACCTTGACCCACTCTGCGTTCCCTGTGACCACAAGCGCTACGCTCAAGACTTCGCCACGTACTATCCTCACTTGTAGGGATCAAATCATCCATAGCCACGAGGAGCTCTTTGCGGACCTCCTTGAAAGTAGCTGCAGTATTTCGCGTTAATTTGGAACGAACTACGTCAGCGTGGAACATGTCGTCCTGGTTCAATAAGTCTGTCGTGTATTCTACTTGAAGGGCCTATATAATCCTCATGAGTGCGAGTAATCCTTTTGCAGGTTAACGTACCTCGTTAATCGGTTCCATCATAGACAGAACATCATCCGGAGCCTTCTGATATCTTCAATGAGCTCAGATCCGGCAACCAGCACCGTCCATCCCCGAAAGTTGGCAATTTTGAATAGACCTGGTCTTGTCTAAAGGTAGGTGAGTCATCGGATCGGTACGAGGAAGGATGATTGAACAAATTACCTTTTCATATCCCTCTTTGAGCATGCGAACGCCGTCGAAGTGAAATTGGAGAGCGGAAATGTAAGAGAGAATCGGGTCAGAAAACCCTACCGTTGGGATAGCATCAAGCTGGGAACATGTGCATCGTTGAGTGGTGGTGTAAATAGGAAGAGAAGGACCTGACCACGCGATCGCTCCTGAGATAACGGCTGATGAGAAGAGAGACTAAACAAAAACTCCCGTGATAAATGACACTTTCAAAGTGAACTCGTCGTGCATGCTGCAAGAGAGTCTGAGAGTCAACAGAGTTTGGAGGGTGGGAACTCGATTTGAAAATGCCCTGTCTTATAGGAGTCGATAGTTCTCTGAGTTCTCCGGATATCAGTAGGTCACTGTACGTATCTGTATCTTCCATCGCCATTGAACTCAGAGTTCGCCGCGGCCCTAGACCTTGCTCCTGCCTGCCCAGACACGAAGCCTCGGTGAACTCGGAATTCAGACCTTCGACCTTCAGCCATCAGGTCCGAGTCTGGACTTAACGTGAACCTCAATCCGGTCGTGCTCGCAGCGTATGATCTCCCAAACGAAACAACGCTCTTGCTGGGTGTACTGTATGAATAGTTGGTCCGACATTGGGTCCGAGACGTCCGAGAATCCGAACAACGCCCAATATGGTATGCCGTGCTTACTAACTTGTTAGCGAGTCTAGCGCTTCTTTTAGCTTTTAGCCGATCGAGTGCTGCCTCTATCACTTTACCCACTCCAATACCACCTTTTTTTACCCGATGTCCGACGGCGTGCTGTATGTGACTGGCACTGATGACAAGGGGTCATAATCTCCAAGATGCGGATTTGATTCCGGAGTGACATTATTAGTGTAGTCTTGGTAGTGTATGGTAACATGAGCGCTACCATCCCACCGCCCACCTCATTGTTGCAGCCATGCCCGCCGACGAGTTCACCCTGAGGGTGTCAATTATCGTGGGTTTCTTGGTTATTCTCTGTCTCTTGTTGGCCAGTATTTCAAGCGTGATCCTATGGTCAGGCCTTGCCGTCTTACTCACACTGCACGCACCGGACTGAACAACGTTGCACGTTTCCAGCTCAATGCCATCCCAACTGTAGGGTTTTCTGACCCTATTCTCTCGTACTTTTCCGCTGTCCATTTTATCTTTGATGGCGTTCGTATGCTCAAAGAGGGATATCAGAAGGTAATTCGCCTTTTCTCATGCGCACCCTTCTATCGAACTGATGATGTTCCTACTTCTAGACAAGACCAGGTCTATTCAAAATCGCCAATTTTCGGAGATGGATGGTGCTAGCTGCTGGATCTGAGCTTATTGAAGATGTCAGGAAGGCCCCAGAAGATGTCCTATCTATGCTTGAACCAACGATCGAAGTAAGTACGTTAACATGCAAAATGGAGTGCTCGTCTCAAGAGGATTTTCTAGTTCCTTCAACCAGAATACACACTAGACTTATTGAACATGAACGACACATTCCACATTGACGTAATCCGTTCCAAATTAACGCGGAGTATTGCAGCTACTTTTAAGGATGTCCGTGAAGAGCTGGTCATGGCTATGGATGATTTCATCCCGACATGTGAGGATAGTAAGTGACAAAAGTCCTAAGCGAAAAGGTTATGGTGGCTCACAGGGAACGCAGAATGGGTCAAGGTACCCATTCTAGAGACCATTCAACGCGTGGTTTGCCGCGCCACGAATCGTATTTTCGTCGGCGTTCCTCTATGTTCGTGACCGCTTTGCGGCTTTCCGTTCTACGATTCCTTCGGTGGCCTGTGATGATTTTTTCCCCAGGCCGGGACTATGACTATCAGACTCTGAATTTAACTTTCGCGATCAATGTCATGAAATTTGGCCTGATCATCGGCTTGTTTCCGAAGCCTCTCAAGCCGTGCGTAGTCTCCCCTATTCGACTTGCCTTGTCGCTGAACCTGCTTTAGTATCGTTTCACGCATGTTATCGAACCTTCCCTCCCAGATTCAACAACAAATTGAATTCATCAGGCCTATGGTTGAGGAACGATTTGCGAAGATGGAAGAGTATGGGGATGACTGGGATGATAAGCCGGTTTGTCACACCATTTTATCTGGTGTCTCATTAGACGGCCGATTTACAGAACGATATGCTCATGTGGTTGATGAGCGAGGCTAAGGGAGTGGAGAAGTCCGTCGAAGGCGTGGCACGGCGATTGCTATTAGTCAATTTTGCAGGCATTCATTCAACGTCTTCGGTGAATGATAACATCCGTCACCTATAATAGTCCTAATTAATTCATGTCAACAGACGTTCGCGCAAGTATTGTACCGTCTTCTTGCGAATCCTGAATATATCGAACTCCTTCGCCAAGAGGTCGACGCGGTGATCAAAGAAGAAGGTTGGACGAAAGCCGGAATAGACAAGATGCACAAAGTTGACAGTTTCCTCCGGGAGACCCAGCGGATTGATGGTCTAGCCCTTTGTCCGTTAGATTATCTACGTCCCAATACGAAATGCTGATGTGCGCACCCCATCCCTTCAGTGGCTGTGAGCCGTCTCGCACTGCGCCCGTTCACATTTTCCAATGGCGTGACTGTTCCCGCAGGCACGCTCGTCTCCATCCCAGCCAGTACCACTCACACAGATGAAAGAATCTATCCCAACCCCGATGAATTTGACGGATTTCGCTTTTCGAGGCTCCGCGAGAGCGAAGGGGACAGCATGACAAACAAACATCAGATGGTGTCCACGTCGACTGAACATTTGGCATTTGGACTGGGACGACACACATGGTAAGCATTACTACCTGTGGTTCTGACCGTTGACCTAACTCGTCGCTGTTTGGTATCAGTCCCGGACGATTCTTTGCGGTCAATGAAGTTAAGGCGTTGTTTGCTCATATCATCGCGACCTATGATGTCAAGTTTGAGGAAGGGAAAGGGGTTCCGCGCGATTTTTGCATCGCTGGATTTCGTTTTCCCGCGGATTCGATTGTGATGTTCAGGACGCGGCAGAAGTGAGTCCGCTTTGAAACTGACAAGAGCGATTATGGGATAAGATGAAATATATTTGGCTTCTCGGAGAGAAATGCGTACGGGTGTGAGATTGCTGCAAACCGCTCTGGGCGAGTAAGTACTGTATGTATAACTAGCCAAATAACGGGATATCTCAGTCTACTCCACATGCGGGAACTGATCTACTATGGTCAACGGTCAAAGTGGAGCCAAGGAAACTTGCAAGGAAATGAACTTGTCTTACGGTGTTCATGTCTGTGTCATAAGAGGCCGGACTGTAGATGGGTGCGCAACGAAATGGGAAGATTACGTTTCAAATGATGTGAAGCGGTGGAATCGCACGAAGCGTTTGGTGTGCAAAAATGTCCAGATTCGCATGCAGTCTGGACTTGCAGCACTCCGAGTGTTGCGCCGGACACCTACCATAACTTTCAGTCTTTCACCAAACCCTTTTTACATGGTCTACCATGACTTCCTACTGGAAGGCTACAGCATCCTCTAGTTCAGTGGCTGCCATAACTGCACCGACTCAGACCCAACGGGGTGGCGGAACGCGGATTCCGTTCGGATCACAGCAGGGGGGTGGGACGTTCTTAGAAAATGCTTGACTCACACGTGCGCTCGTTCCACTTCAAGAGGTCAAACCAATCATATTTCGTTCTATCCCATAATCGCAATACGGATTTCACCTCTGCCGTGTCCTGAACATCACGTTAGATTTCCCGGGAACACGCATTGCAGCGATGCAAAGATCGCGCGGAACCCCTTTCCCTTCCTCAAGCTTGATATCATAAGTCGAGACGATATGTGCAAACAATGCCTTGACTTCATTGACAGCAAAGAATCGTCCGGGACTAACACCAAGTTAGATCAAGGATCATAAACCACAGGGAGGAATGCTCACCAGGTATGTCGCCCAATTCCAAAAGGCAAATGTTCGCCGGAAGTGGACACGGTTTGATATCTGTTCGTCATCGTATCCTCTTCACTCTCGTGGAGCTTCGCAAAGCGAAAGCCGTCGAATTCATCGGGGTTAGGGTAGATTCTTTCATCTGTGTGAATGGAACTGGCCGGGATGGAAACAAGTGTGCCCGCAGGAATAGTCACGCCATTGGAAAATGTAAATGGGCGCAACGCGAGACGGGTCACGGCCACTGGAAAACGGAAGGCATACATCAGCATTCGTATTCAGACGTAGATGAAGGAATCTGACGAACAAAGGCCTAGACCATCAAGCCGTTGAGTCTCCCGAAGGAAACTATCAATCTTGTGCATCTTGTCTATCCCAGCTTTCGTCCAGCCTTCTTCTTTAATCACCTCGTCCACCTCTTGGCGAAGGGGTTCGATATATTCAGGGTTCGCAAGAAGACGGTACAATACTTGCGTGAACGTCTGTTGCCAGTTGACATGAATCGATTAGGACGACATCATAGGGTGTTACGGAATGTTATCACTTACCAAAGACGTTGTATGGATGCCTGCAAAATTGACTGTAAGCAATCGCCGTGCTACGCCTTCGAGGGACCTCTCCACTCCCTTGGCCTCGCTCATCAACCACATGAGCATATCGTTCTGTAAATCGGCCATCTAATGAGATACCAGATAAAATGGTGTGACAAACCGGCTTATCATCCCAGTCATCCCCATACTCTTCCATCTTCGCAAATCGCTCCTCAACCATAGGTCTGATGAATTCAATTTGTTGTTGAATCTGGGAGGGAAGGTTCGATAACATGCGTGAAACGATACTAAAGCAGGTTCAGCGACAAGGGAAGACGAATAGGGGAGACTACGCACGGCTTGAGAGGCTTCGGAAACAAGCCGATGATCAGGCCAAATTTCATGACATTGATCGCGAAAGTTAAATTCAGAGTCTGATAGTCATAGTCCCGGCCTGGGAAAAAAATCAGCACAGGCGACTGAAGGGATCGTAGAGCGGAACGCCGCAAAGCGGTCACGAACATAGAGGAACGCCGACGAAAATACGATTCGTGGCGCGGCAAACCACGCGTTGAACGGTCTCTGGAATGGGGATCTTGACCCACTCTGCGTTCCCTGTAAACCATAGCCTTTCGCTAGGACGTTACCACGTACCATTGCCCCTCATCGGCATAAAATCATCCATAGCCATGATGAGCTCTTCGCGAACCTCCTTGAAAGTAACTGCAATATTCCGTGTTAATTTGGAACGGATTATGTCCGTGTGGAATTGGTCTTCCATGTTCAATAAGTCTAGCGTGTATTCTGGTTGGATGAACTTGATAATCCCTATGAGCATGAGCACACCATTTTGTACGTTAACGTACTTCGATCGTTGGTTCAATCAAAGACAGGACATCATCTGGGGCCTTCCTGACATCTTCAATAAGCTCAGATCCAGCAGCTAGCACCATCCATCTCCGAAAATTGGCGATTTTGAATAGACCTGGTCTTGTCTAAAGGCAGGGGCGTCATCGGTTCGATACAAGGTGCACATAAAGAAAGGCGATTACTTTCTGATATCCCTCTTTGAGCATGCGAGGACCGTCGAAATAAAACGGAGAGCAGAAAAGTACGAGAGAATAGGGTCAGAAAACCCTACGGTTGGGATGGTATCGAGCTGGAAACGTGTAACGATGTTCAGGAGCGGTGTGAATAAGAGGACAAAGACCTGACCATGGGATCACGCCTGAAATACCGGCTGACGAATAGAGAGAGTACAACCAAAAATCCCATGAGAAATGACATCCTCAGAGTAAACTCGTCGGCGGGCATGCTGCATCAAAGGCTTGGGAACGGGAACGGTGATGGGAGCGCCCTTGTCGTCAGCTGTCGTTCAATTTATAGCTCTTGCCGAGTTAGTAGTCAAACTTAGTACCATCAAGCGCCTGCACCAAATGTGCTATCGTTTCTTGCCCCTATCTGGTAGGTTATATTGGATTCTCGGCACTTTGCAGCTGAACTAGGCAGGAATGCGCGGCGCACACGACACTGTGACGACAGACGAGCTTGGTTGAGGGGACACATGCAACTACGAATCGACGAATCACGTGACACGGTTTGGTTGTAGTAGGGACCGCCTTGGGGAGCGCTCGCATCTACAGTAAGCGCTCAATATAGCGCTTAAATTCGGCACAATGCGCTCAATGCCAGCATTCTTTCCTGCGGCTACGGCTTTTTCGAGGTCTTCGTCGAGTTACCACTGAATGCTGCATATCATACAATTCTTCAATGTCTTCAATGTCTCAAACTCTTCACCGAGGGTGGGAATGACCCAGGTATGCGTTACCCGCAGATTCGACAAATTTCGACTTGTCCTTGCTAATTTCATAAGACTGTATCTACAATCACAGATAGCTCCGCCCACCCTCAGACGACACCGAATCAGCCGTTGCAAGGAGAACCTAACTTTGGTAACGGCTCTAGGCCGCTCTTCCCCAAGCTCTTCCCCATATACTCCAAAGCCGCCGAGGAAGAGAATAACACGAGGGTCGAGCGCAGGCAAAAAGATGTCGATTGCATCCTCATTTTAGTGAGTCCTTGCGTCCGCATTTATGTTTCCTTATACATAAACTAGAACATTATGAACCGGTTTATTTTCTGCCGCAGTCGCTGCACTTTTCGCTGTTACGCTGTGACCATCCTGGACCTGGGGCCAAGCAGTGGATACCTCTTCATTCTATCTTGGGAACATCTACGAGGTTTTCGCTGACTTGAACGTAACATGTGTTTTCATCCCATTCCCTGTCGCTAAGACTCCCCCGTTTTCTCCTCCGAGATTATTCTGTCTGGGCGAATTCACTCTGGTTCTTGAGCCCTGTTATGAGCCTTAGTTGTGCACTGTGGGCCGCAGTGGTCGACATCGTTGCACCAATGGGCGCGTCGATGTAGCCGCCTCAGCCTGCGTGGCGCAGTCCGAAGCAACGAGCGCTAACGCATGCATTCTTTGCCGACGGCGTTGGCAAGTTGCATTTTCCGTGGGCAGTTAAAGGAAAGCCAACGCTGCTACACCTCTCCCTGTTCCGCTTCTTTGGCGGACTGGTCATTTTCCTGTTCAATGTGGACCAGGAAGTCTCCACCTGCGTGGTTTGGTGGATTGGGCTTTTCACGGTGGTGTATAACCCGGCTAATTGCCCACGGCTCGCTCGCTTGTACGGATTTCCTTGGTACACTTCAATTGTAATTCAGTACTTGCTTGCTTTCTGGTCTAGTTGTGCCACCTCGGTTCTTCCCAAATAGCATGTGCCGTGACCGAAGAAAGATATCCCGTTGTTTAGCCAGCTATCTCTTCCTTACAACTAACACCAAGGCGTTACTCGCCCAGAGACTTGAAAGGAAATTTACTCTATGGTTGGTCAAACAATTATATTTCATTTTATCCCGCAATCGCTTTGCCTTATCCAAGGCGATTTCACTTCTGCCGTGTCCTGAACATCACATTAGAACTGCTGGGAACACTCACACCAGCGAGGCGAATATCGGACGGAACACCTTTCCCTTCCTCCATCTTGATATCACAAGTCGCGAGATATGAGCAAATAGCGCCTTGACTTCATTGACCGCAAAAAATCGTCCGGGGCTAATGCGAAATAGTGACGGGTAAGGTCAACGATCATAAACCACAGGATGGAATGCTTACCACGTGTGTCGCCCCAGTCCAAAGGCCAAATGATCGCCGGACGTGGACACGGATTGATATCTGCTCGTCATGGTACCCTCTTCACTCTCGCGGAGCTTCGCAAAGCGAAATCCGTCGAATTCATCGGGGTTTGAATAAATTCTTTGATCCATATGAACGGCGTTGGCTGGGATGGCGACGAATGTACCTGCTGGAACAGTCGCTCCATTGGAAAATGTGAATGGACGCATGGCAAGACGGCCGGCGGCCACTGGAAAGCACATCAGCATTTCGTATTTGGGATGCAGAAGAAGGGATCCAACGGACAGTGGGCTAGACCATCAATCCGCTGAGTCTCCCGGACGAAACTGTCTATCTTGTGCATATTATCTATTCCAGCTTTCGTCCAACCCTCTTCTTTGATCACCGCGTCGACCTCTTGTCGGAGGGGTTCTACATATTCAGGATTCGCAAGAAGACGGTATAATACTTGCGCGAGCGTCTATTGGCATGTAATGATTAGGACTCCATGAAAGGGAGAAATATGGTGATCACTTGCCGAAGACGTCGTATGGATAGCTACAAAATTGAGGAAGAGTAGTCGGCGTGCCACACCTTCGAGGGACCTCTCCACTCCCTTGGCCTCGCTCATGAGCCACATGAGCATATCGTTCTGGGAATCAGCAGCCCGATGAAATACCAGACTCGGATACAATGGCTTGACAAACCGGCTTATCATCCCAGTCATCCCCATACTTCTCCATCTTCGCAAATCGTTCCTCAACCATAGGTCGGATGAATTCAATTTCTTGTTGGATCTGGGAGGGAAGGTTCGATAACACGCGTGAAACAATACTGAAGTGCGTTCAGTGACAAGAGAACAAGAATAGAGGTGACTACGCACGGCCTGAGAGGCTTCGGAAACAAGCTGATAATCAGGCCGAATTTCAAACGTTGACCGCGAAGGTCAAATTCAAAGTCTGGTAGTCATAGTCCCGGCCTTGAAAAATCAGCAGGGGGCACTGAACGGATCGTCGAATGGGGAAATGACCACGAACATAGAGGAGCACCGACAAAAGTTCGATTCGTGGCACGACAAATCACGCGTTGAAGGGTCTCCAGAATGGGGACCTTGACCCACTCTGCGTTCACTGTGGATCATAGCCTTTTCGCTAGGACGCTACCACGTACCATTGCCACTCATCGGAATGAAATCATCCATAGCCATGATGAGCTCTTCGCGGACCTCCTTGAAAGTAACTGCGATATTCCTGGTTAATTTGGAACGAATTACGTCAGTATGGAATGTGTCGTTCAGGTTCAATAAGTCTATAGTGTATTCTGGTTGAAGCAGCTAAATAATCCTTTTAAGTATGGGCTCTCCTTTATGCACGTCAACGTACTTCGATCGCTAATTCAGTTATAGACAGGACATCATCTGGGGCCTTCCTGATGTCTTCAATTAGTTCAGATCCAGAAGCCAGCACCATCCATCTCCGAAAATTGGCGATTTTGAATAGACCTGGTCTTGTCTAAGGGAAGAAGAGTCATCGGATTGATACAAGGAGGGGCATGTAAGGAAGTGGCAAATTACTTTCTCATATCCATCTTTGAGCATGCGAACGCCGTCGAACATAAATCGGACAGCCGACAGGTATGAGCAAATCGGATCAGAGAACCCTACGGTTGGGATAGCATCGAGCTAAAAACGTGTTACATGTAATATCGATCAGGAATAGCGTGAATAAGACAGCAAGGGCCTGACCATGGGATCACGCCTGAGATACCGGCTGACGAAAAAGAGAGTACAACAAAAAATCCCGTGAGGTATGACACCTTCAGAGTGAACTCGTCGGCGGGCATGGTGAGACAGTGATGTAGGGGGTGGGATGGTAACACTCATGTCGTTTCCGCGAACTAATAGCTCTCAGGTAAAGGCACTGGAGCCTTGAAAGCCTAATACGTCACTATCACCGACCTGGTCCGACCATTGTCAATGTCACCGACCCAAAAAGCACCGACCCACCTTTTTGGGCAACTTTTGCAATCTTTCACTCTCTGCTTTCTTCTATCTTTTCCTCGTCCCCTATCCTTTTGGAACGACTGGGACCTCGGATTACTCAGACCGAGTCTATGTCTGTATATTTATTTGGAGACTTTTTGTCGTCGTCAGACTGTCCGTAACAGCTGCCGAAGTATTTTTGGCATGCCACCTTCAATTTGTTTTTGTTTGTGGCGATGGATGTAAATTGAGCCAGAGCCCGGCGCCGTTGCAAAAGGTCGTTCGGTGAGGGCATCGAGCGCCAGTACCAGACGTATTATCACGCCATCAAGTTGATTCTTGGTTGTCACTCTGCGATTACCGTAAACTCGGGGTTTCCCATGCTTAGTTATGATTATGCAGCGACTGGTAAAGTTCGTGAAGGGCAGAAGTGCGTGGTGCCGGAGAGAACACAGTTGGGGATTCTGGGAGGAAGCGAGGCCCAGAATCTTGAAATCGAGGTCGGCACGTGACGCGTTTGTTTTGTCGTCCCTGCCGAGCTCCTGTCGCCAATCCTCCCCCTTTTCCCTTCGGACGGTTCAAAGAGCCTTTAATTTTGCACACCCACCACTCCCAGTTCAAGATCCAAAGAAACTTCGATGATGAACCTTGCGGTCCGATGGCAATCAGCCTTGCAATCAGCCCGCTTCAGGTGGGCCCACCACCTGTCGCGAGGTCGCCCGACTCGCCCCCGGACGCGCCCCCCTCATCTCGTCAATCGAGAGGCGAGCATGCTATCGGGTCAGCATCGCAGTCTTTAAGAGCGACCGTGTATTATGGAGCATGGGCACTTTCTTCAACATGCCAAAGAGATACGATCGGCAAAGAACAAAACGGAATTATTATGAAGTAGGGGAGATATTCGAGATCAAGAATTTTTTCAAATAAATCATTATGATTGAGTAAGAGTAGTGGTGCGACAATAAACCAGCATATTAGCACACCCGTCGTCCACCCTCTCATGGTCGTGGCCCCCAAACACGTTCTCGTGCCGCATCGCGGTAACAGCTTCATCGCCAATGTGCATCCAACCTTCTCCACCACTGCTGTCTCCCTTCGGGTGAAGAACATTAACCGTATAGCGCCCGCCACTTGCGGACTCGCCGTGGTGGTAGAGCACCCCATACAGTTTGTAATGCCCAGGCTCCGCAGATCTCTCGGCAACGGGCGCCAAAATTTCTGGACCAACCGAGACACGAGGGATTCTTAGCCTTCGATAGCACAGGGAAAAAAAGTAAAAGATCGTACCGTGTGGAATTTCGAGCTCTGGCGCAAACTGAATGGACTTGCCGATCTTAATTATGCCATCCGCGTTTGCATCGTACAGAAACCGCTCAAGATGGAGGACGAGAACCGATGGAAGCGCCTCGATTTGCACTTGGTGGTTCACCCCGCCTGGACTCAACTGACCAACCTGTACGGGTTGGGGCTGCGAGATGTATGCGAGCGCGTCTTCAACGGTGTGTACCGAATCGGGCTGCACGAACATTTCGGAAGTCATAAGGACACATACACGGATGAAAGGGAAAACGGACCTGGATATTGAGTTTGAGTAGTCGCCAGTCTTCAACGGTGACGGTGTCAGGCTGGTTTGGCGCGCGTACTGTCGAGCGGGACCTTCCGCCGAATATGTGAGAAATAGGTGACCCGACTGAACTTTTCTATTCGTGTCCATGTATAAGTCAGCAACGCAATGCAGAAAGAGGGATTAACGCACCGTGTAGTCTCGCTCTCCCACCACAGTCTGGCCCTCGCCTGACTGAGTCTCTTTCTCGAGTTCCTCTACTACCTTCTGACTAGACTCCGGTTTGTGCGTGCTAATAGAAGAGCGTAGCGTGACCAGTTCTTCATCGAGTGCCTCAAGGTAAAGGTCTAAATACGCTGCCGCGTCCTGCTGCCGGTCATCCTACATATAGTAGGCAAGTGTGGATCAGATGCCACCACGTGAATACAGGAAGTTCAGGAACGTACCCTCATAATAAAATGTCTCTTCTCCTTCATCGCATCATATACATGCGTTGATAAGAGCGAGTGAACTCCCTCGTCTTCTTTCTTCCCGTCTTTTTCTTCCTTCACTTTACCTTTTGCGGTCTGATGCGTCAGGGACGACTTTTCCTTGTATGGGAATTCGTTCAGGAATCTAACTGTCGTATCTATCAACGGTGTTGCATGCCCACCAGCCTCTCCCCCTTCACATTGTCCGACAAGATGGCCCAGGCCACTGAACAGGTCCCGAAAAGGTAGGCAATAGACGAGCGATTGTAACACTGCATTTGGAATGTACATATCCCCAGTATCGACAAGCCTACGAGGGTGCAGGCGCATTAGCGCAGCAATGTCAGATGGGCCTTTTGGTGATATGCCGCCAAGTAGGGAAGGGGGCTCTGAATTGGGTAAGGGCGGGACATGTGGGGATAGAGGAGAGTCAGGGGAGGAAAAGCTACCGGACAGTGCAGCAAGTGAGGATTTGGGGATAGAAGCGGGGCTTGCTTTATATGTTGCAGATGACTTGTTGAGAACAGGTGGGCTGGATGCTGGCACTGACGTAGGTGGAAGCACAGTAGATGGGATTTCACTGATGTCCGCCAGTGGTGCTACGAATGGTGTGGCTGGACCCTGCTGCTTATTGCCTTCCACAGGACGAGACAAATGAGCGGCTGAAGTAGTACCTGGCTGCGCCATGACACCGTCTTGTGGGGACATATCTGAGAGAGGTGAGCTAGAATGACCCAAAAAAGTGGCTGTGGGAGCGTGAGAGATCTCTCCGATTTTGCTGATTGTTGACTGATCAGGTGGCGAAGGGAGTCCTGTGATGAAGTTTGTTTGTTCGGCCAGTCGTAGAGCAGTGCCACCGCCAAGCGTGGACTGGTGAGGTGAGGCATCGGGTAAATCACCTGGTTCGGTGGGAGGGCGAACAGCACCGGATATGGTAACAGGGACGCGAGTGGTGGAGTCTGGGCAATGACTGGCGATGTCGCACAATGGATACGACGATGGTTCAAACAGAATAGAGTCAAAACTGTCGGTGAAAGAAAAGGGTGGGGTAAGGGTAGCATCGGTGCCTTGATGTAAGGTAACGTAAACGTGACGGATATCACGGAGAATCTTGGCGGGAGTGCTGGACGACCCTTGGTTCCTTGCTTCTTGGGCAAATTCGTTCCACAATGTACAGAAGTCATGCTGCAGTCCAGGAAGAGTCTTGCGTATGTCGAATTTGGAAAGTGACGACAGAATACCCGAAGTCCAGGAGCCGGCGCGAATGGTTTCGCGGGAAGTGTGAATCAAAATGAAAAGCAACACGTTATCCCCGTGTGTAAGACTGTCGCGAAGGATGTCATCCGGTACGCCAAACGCTTCCTTAACGAGCATGGTCCAGCGCTCATCACGTTGCCGTGCGCGAGCAATGATGACGGCTACTATCTGCTGTACATCCAGGTCATGGTCCCGTCTATGGCCCCAGAGTCTCAAAGCATGTCCTATTTCAACGGATTGCAACACCTCATTGCAGCGCCCATTGAATATGTCGTTGAAAATTCCAGAAACCGCAGAGGGTCCGAGCGCCGCACGGGCTGCATTCAAGCAGGTGATGAGCCGGGTGGCTCGAACAGATTCGGAGACCAAATTAGATGAGAAAGTTCGGTTCAAGAACCCATCCAATGCTTGTTGCAACTTCGTCTGACAGGAGAAGAGAGGGTTAAATCGCTTGATTTTGAGTTACAGAAGCCAGGGATGGCATCAAAGAACGTTTCCAATGCGCGGTCTTCATCCAGCCCAAGCAAGATTCGCTCTAATATCCGGGAATCGATTTCCGATGACGGTTTTGATGCACTTTCTTCGGCTTCCCTCCGTTTTCCTGTCAAGATCCCCTCGCTGTAACGATTGCTTAGGTCACGGTAATGCTTCCTTGTATTGTCGCGAAACCCATGAAGGAGTGGTAGGCAGGAGCAAACTTGAAACACCACATAGGTAATGCCGAGATAAATGCGCAAAGCCAGCGGAGAAAGCGGGGTGTGAATCAGGTCATAAGGATCAAAAAAGACTATCATCGATCCAAGTGTATATTGCATGGTGACATATCCGACACACCAAACCACCGCATAGAAGACAGCACGATTGACATTGAAGAGATAAATAAGCACCCCGGTGATAAAGAAGAAGACAGACAAATGTAGAAAGCCATGTGCAACGCCTTTTCTCCAGGTGATGAACTCCTCAAGGCTCTTGGCAAAAATTGCACGTATCCGCGCTCGCTTGTCTGGCATGTATCCTGACGGCTGAGTGACCGCAATGTATTGAAGCGCCCAATCCCGTATTATTGTCGCTACCAGAGCACCCCAGAGACAGACAATCAAGCTCAAGAACCAAAGTGAGTTCACCCAGATGGCATATCTTGGCGGAGAGAATGCAGGTGGTTCGGCCAAAGTAGACGGGATCAACGGATAAGAAACATTTGTGTTGCCGAAAAGCTGATAGATGTTCCTTAGATAGAATGCAGAGGTATCTTGCGAGTTTGGCTTAAGGTCGGAGATTGAGACCGTAAGCAATGCACCAATTGTGGCAGAGAATAAGCCAGACTATGTTCTCCGGTCGATATTCGGTCACCTAAGGACAGATATGAAGACTCACGAAAATCAGGGTCCCATCTGCATCTTTTTGGCAACGCTCGACCATCTTATTATCTTCATCCTCTGCAATCTTGGAATACAAGAAGTAGAGCGGCCATGAGCTATCACAATAATCTGGTTCTCCTTGCAAAGGCTGCAATGGTAGATTTGAGGTCGACTGACGCCGGTGACGCTGGCCGCAGGGGGGTCTTTACGCTTGTGAAATTAGTAGGGGCAGGTCAAAGCGACGTGTGACACATGCCTGGCTCGGGGTTTCCACCCTCCTCGAGATCTTGGTGCCCAGTTTGAGGCATTAAAAGAATGCTGTTTGATGTGGAGTGTATACAGTCAACGGCAAGGTCAACGGACCCTGGGCTGTTGGCGCACAAATTAGTGACACACGTGACCGTGACACCCAAACAAAAACACGTGTTCTCAAGGACCTCCGTGGACCTCCAGGCAACCTCCGGGTCAGGCTGGTACTGAAACTGATGCGCTAGTTTTCTCGTATTGACTCGCGCAGAAATGCAATTTACTTCACAGTAGTAATCTTACACGCGCATTTATTCCATAATTCCACTCCGAGAGGTCAATACCAATTTTATCCCATAGTCGCTTCCTCATGGCCACTGGGAAGATGAGGCGCGCACATCAGCATTCGTATCTGGACAGACATGAAGGAATCTATGAACAAAGGCCTAGACCGTCAAGCCGCTGGGTCTCCTGAAGGAAACTGTCGATCTTGTGCATCTTGTATATTCCACGCAGCTTTCGTCCAACCTTCTCTACTGTAATCGCCGCGTGAACCTCTTCGCGCAGGGGTTCGATGTATTTAGGATTCGTGAGAAGACGGTACAATACTCGCGTAAACGTCTGTTGACGTGAATCGATTAGGACTACATCATAGGGTGTGACGGGATGTCAACACTTGCCAGGCTGGCGCTTTAGTCTCTCCGACTCCCTCGATATGTCAATGACATGTGCGCCTGCCAGTTTCTCTTCAAGTTGTGCTTTGTTATCGTTTCCGTGGGGTTTCCTCGTGAATGCTTTTACGCTTTTAGTCTCATCGCTTACCGAGTACGGACTCAAACTCAACGTTCCCCGGATACACAGTCTTGCCTACCGTAATAAAATGACTGGAAAGGCGTCAGTCTCGTGCTGTGTACTTACTACTTATCCCAGTGACAACAAAAGGTACCTCGACCTCACCCCACTATCAATTAGCCTGTCATCTTTCCTGTGTGCTCGCATGTGCGTTCGAAATCAAGACTCGACTATATTACTGTAACCTCGCCGCTCACAACCTCGCTCACATCCACATTGCAACGTAGCATCGAAACGCGTACAAAAACCATATCTCAAGCAATTTCACTTCTGACGTGCCCTGAACATCACATTCCCTTTCCCAGGTAAACGCAATCTCCCGAAGTAAATCTCGCCCGGAACCCCTTTCCCTTCCTCAAACTTGACATCATATGTCGCGATAATATAAACAAACAGCGCTTTGAGCTCATTGATAGCAAAGAATCGACCGGGACTGATACCAAATCGTGACAGGTTAGATCAAGCATTGAAAACCTCCAGCAGGAGCGCTTACCAGGAGTGTCGCCCATATCCAAAAAACAAATGTTCGCTAGACGTGGACACTGCTTGATGCCTGCTTGCCATGTTAACTCTCTCAGAATCACGGAGCTTCGAAAAGCGAAATCCGTCAAATTTATCGGCGTTTGGATAGATTCTTTCATCTGTATTAGTGGCACTGGCCGGGACGGCGACAATTGTGCCTGCGGGAATAGTCACGCCATTGGAAAATGTGAATGGGCGCAACGCCAGACGGATGAAAGGAACTAGAAAGAAGCGGGGAACAAATCAGTATGTCGTACCTGGGCTGCTGGGGAAGGAATTCAACGAACGGATGGTGAGACCATCAACCCGCAGCGTCTCCCGGATGAAACTGTCTATCTTGTACATTTTGTCTATACCAGCTTTCGTCCAACCTTCTTCCTCGATCACCGCGTCGACCTCTTCGCGGAGGGGTTCGATATATTCAGGATGCGCAAGAAGACGGTACAATACTTGGGTGGACGTCTGTTGAGATGAATTGATTAGGACAACATCATAGAAGGTGGTGGGACGTCATCACTTGCCAAGGACGTTAAATTAATAGCTGCCATATTGATTGTGAGCAATCGGCGTGCCAGGCCTTCGACGGACCTCTCCACACCCTTGGCCTCGCTCATCATCCACATGAGAAAATCGTTCTGTAGATTAGCTTTCTAATGACAGAGGCACCAACATAATGGTGTGACAAACCGGCTTATCATCCCAGTCCTCCCCATACTCCTCCATCTTCACAAATCGCTCCTCAACCATAGGTCGGATAAATTCAATTTGTTGTTGAATCTGGGAGGAAAGATTGATATCATGCGTAAAACAATACTAATGTGCGTTCAATAAAAAGGAAACAAGGATAGAGGAGACCGCGCACGGCTTGAGAGGCTTCGGAAACAAGGTGATGATAGTGGCAGATTTGAAACATTGTCCGCAAAGTTCGAATTCAAAGTCTGATAGTCATAGTCCCGGCCTAAAAATAAATCAGCTCATGTCACTGAAGGGATCGTAGAACGGGAAGATGATCACGGACATAGAGGAACGCCGACAAAATACGATTCGTGGTGCGGCAAAGCACGCGTTGAAGGGTCTCTTGAATCGGGACTGTGACCCACTCTGCGTCCCCTGTGAACCATGGCCTTTCGCCTAGGACCATTCCACGTACCATTGCCACGCATCGGGATGAAATCATCCATGGTCATGACGAGCTCATCGTGGCCCTTCTCGAAAGCAACTGCAATATTCTGGGTTAATTTGGAACGGATTATTTCAGTGTGGAAAAGATCGTTAATGTTCAATAAGTCTAGCGTGTATTCTGCTTGAAGAAACTACAACATCGTTGTAAGCAGGAGCACTCCTTTTTGCACGCAGCACGTCAACGTACTTCCATCTCTGCTCCAATCCCAGATAGGACGTCATCTGGGGCCCTCTTGACTTCTTCAATTAGGTCAGGTCCAGCAACCAACACCATCCATCTCTGGAAATTTGCGACTTTGAATAGACCTGGTCCCGTCTAAAGGAAGAAGGGTCAGCAGATTGATACGAGGAAGGGGCATATAAGGAGGTGGGAAATTACTTTCTCATATCCATGTTTAAGCATGCGAACGCCATCGAAGATAAATCTGACAGCCGAGAGGTACGACAGAATCGGATCAGAAAACCCTACGGTTGGGATAGCATCGAGCTAGGAACGTGTGACGTTGCTCAGAGATAGCGTGAATAAGTTGGCAAGGGCCTGACCATGGGATCACGCATGAGATACCGGCTGACGAAGAGAGAGAGTAGAACAAAAAAACCCATGAGGAATGATAGCTTCAGAGTGTACTCGTCGGCGGGCATCATGCTGCAACAATGATGTGGGGGGTAGCCCAGGTGGGATGGCAGCGCTCATGTTGTTACCGTGCATTTATAGCTCTTGGATGGAGGAACTAAACCCTTGAAAGCTGAACGGTTTACTACCACCGAACGTTGTCGCCGAGTGACTCCGACCCACGTTTTGACAGTTTTTGCTGCTTTCTCCTACTCTTTCCCGTCCCCCTATCCCTTCGGAACTATCGGAGACCGAGTTACCGTGTATCCCTGTATTTGTATTTGGAGAAGTTCTGTCTGTAATAGCTAGGGCTGTTCCGGCTCGGCTGTCGAGGTCTTTGGGATGCGTCGGGTAAATCCGGCGGGGTGATAATAGTATCGAGCGCCTGTAACAAACGTATTATCATGCCATCCGGTTCTGAATGTCAATGGGACTCCGAATCTAGGAGAATACGGTCCATGCAGGGCCTGCAATGAGTGCAAAGCACATACAGCACGCTGTAAAGCCAAATGCGTTATCATTCGCTCGTAGTTCCGACCGAGGCCGAAGGCCGGAGGGAGGCCTACCAGGGGTTTTCCAACGCCAGTCCCGATTCGGCCGTCACGACACACGTGTGAAAGTGTGACGTAATAGGAGCTCCCATCCTTCGCTCGCCACATCCAACACGCATCTTTGATTTCAACCGAGCAACAAGAACGCAGCGATCGCCAACCACAAACAGAACAACGCAGACCGATCCAGACGTCACTGTGAGGTATGCACCACCTCCACCGGCCCTGCCGCTGACGCTCGCCGTGCAAGACAGCGCGAGCAAAACTGGGCACGACAAGCCCGACTCCGTGAACGAGTGCGACAAATTCGTGTTCACCTGCTCGCATCAACCGCTCAACAAGATTGGAACATGACTGACAATGACGCATTAATGACGACGCGTTCTGCTCTCACCAACCTGACCGGTATTTGGCTCATCATCAACTGCAAGCCGTCCACGACTTCTTCAATCGTGTCGCCCACAGCCACGCGGACCTTCATGAATGTACGACCTGTCTTGAGCAATACTACGGAATGCATATGAGCAGCACTGAGTGTGACAGATGCTCGCGCGAAGTCTGCATGCTTTCATTCGTGTGTCACGAACCGTGACTCCGGAACCTCGGAGGCACGTGACCGTGGGAAGGTCACATGACCAAACCAGGTCTGACCCGTCACGTGACCCGCCACGTGACCAGTCACGTGATCAGGCGCCTAAGCCTGCGTCCAATCAGTCATGTGACAAGGGACGAGAACATGACCTGATGCACGCTTACTTCTGCAGGCGTAATCTCTGTTACGTCCACGACAGATACTAGGACTCGACAAACGACTAAGTCGAGTGAGATTGGATCTGCATTAACCCTTACATGGGTAAATGCGACTCAGTCTTAATCGAGAAGACAATGTACCCTTATGGGGATTTCCGATACCCAAAGGGGATCTCGGGTAAGAGAGAGTTGTGCCATTGGCTAGAAGGTCGTAGAACATTACAGAATGCCCCTGCTGCGCAGCACGTCATCCTGACTGCGCATTGCGTCATTCGCGCACGGTGATGCACTGAGTCCCCGCTATACGCGAGCGAGAGACTAAGAGCTGAGGGTTCGCTGGAGGCGGAGCACTTCTGGATCGGAAGCGCGGGAAAGGAAGTTGCCTAATCGGGCGCTCCGGTCACACGGGACCGGCGACGGCGGAAAAGGACTTGTAGCTCACTCGGGAGCTAAGCTGGCGGCGAGCGACGCGACCAGCGACGGAGAGGCGACGGAGACGACGAGAATGAGACCGGAACGGAGGGAAACGGATCGAAACGGAGGAGTTATGGTGAGAACTATAGGAGACACGGCTCCCAGCTGGATTCTGCCTGTAAGCTAAGTACATCTCTAACTAATATACTAGCTACTTGGTCTGTGCGCGCTGGCGACCCTATTCTACGCTCCTAACCCGTTTAGAAGACCTCCGCTCCGGGCGATCGGTCCGCACACTCCGTTCCGCGCGCGCCCGCTCCTGGGCCTTGCAACGCGACGCGCGACGTCGGGCGTCCTCCTACGTGACAGGGGCGACGTACCAAGGCTAATCCTACTCGGGGAAGTCGTTTGTACAACTCCGAGATGTCCGCACGCGCTGTGAGAGACTTGAAGACCACTAAGGTGGTTTTGGTGTTATTGAGGGCGATCCGCGCGACGACGCGCTCCGATTCGCTGTGAGCGCGTCGTATCACTTGGGCTCGACGTTCCTGCCGAGTTTCAGGGCGATCGGAGCGAGCGGAGAAGGCGTGCGGCCGTCGGAATGAGCGGATGAGTCGGAGGGGAGGTTGGAGCGCGCGTGTTGTCGCTCCGTCGGTCCGGCGGTCCGTCGCTCCGCTGCGTCGGACTCCTGTCTCTAAGTCCTCGCTATGTGCATATCTGCGCGTGCTGCCGCGCCTGCGGCGCATCAGCGTATGCCACGCCTCCTTCCATTTTCGGGGCAGGGATAATTTCTTGTTTTAATGGAGGAATCAGGATCTTTCAGCCGGATTCGGGCTAAAGGTTCAGTGGGCAGTTCATTTACGTGTGGTAGCGGTTCGAAAACGCGTTTGAACTTATTAAGAAGCTCAGTTTCCTGTTCAAGGAGAGTGTGTTCGGCAGCAGGAAGGCGTGCGGTTTGTAGTAAGGAAGCGAGAAGATCAGACGGAACAGTTTTGATATTACGTCGTTTTCGTTTCGACAGGATGTTAACAGGCTGATTATTTACTACCGCATTGCACTCGTGCTTGGTGTAGTTACAGGATATGTTATTTGCGACTAAAAACGGGAGCCCCAAAATGAGGGGAACAGACAATTCATCGGCAAGGACGGCGTGGACAGATTTCGAAACGAAGGTATTGTGTTGTGAGACAGGGTTCAAGACGACGTAATGGGTGAGGGAACGCGGTGGATTGTCGTCGGAGATTGCGACGTTCACATTTTCTGGAGTTGGAAGTGTGCGGATTGGTAAGTCTAGGCTGTGTGCGAGGGATGAACGGATCAAAACCATGTGTGCGCCACTATCTATAAGTGCGTTTACTGGGAAAGAGTCTGTGCGACCGGTGAGCATACAATGCCAAATGAGATGCCTGCATTTAAGCGGCGGAGGCGGGCTTACGGAAGATAGGCTGTTATCAGCAGATTCGGTAAACGAGAAATCGTTGTCCTCTCCGAGTTCCGGGAAAAGAGCGGCCACGATATCCGGGCTTGCCGGTCGCTCCACCTGTGCTGCATCCGAGACGACGCCCACGGTGGTGCTGCGCCGGGAGTTCTTTTGAGCCTTGGCCCGCAGGGCGTCCTGGGCTGTCAGGGTCTTATAACCTTTGCCCGAGATTGTGGTAGTGCAGGAAGCCTGGCGGTGTCCGGCATAGAAGGTGCGGCATTTGAAGCATCCCTCATGTTCTTGAAGGAGGCGTCGCTCCTCCTCGGTGAGCTGAGGGGGGTACGGGGAACTGGAGGTTGAAGATGAAGACCCTTGAGTTGACGCGGTATCCGAGCTGGGCGTGGAGCAGGGGGCAAGGTAGGGGCGTTTGTGGGCACGTAGGAAATTGTCGAGGTGGTCGTTGAGCCGCTTCCGGTCATATTGACGTTCTCTGTCAACAGTGGCGACGGCTTCGATCCACTTTGTCAGGTCCTCGTCTTTGCACGGGTCTGCCCGATCCGTTTTGTACCTGAGTTCCTCGTCCAGATTGGAGGCCAGGTGAGTCCGGAGTGCCTTGTCTTCCATATATGACGTTGTGCCCCGGAGAGCCACGTTAAGCTTCTGCATCCTGAGGACCCAAGTCTCGAAGTTCTCCTTGTTAGGTTCGAGGCGGGAACTGAGTATCTTCGATTTGGTCGTGTCCTCCCAGTTGGAGGGTAGCCAACGTTTTCGGAACGCTTCCATGAATTCGGTGAACGTGAGGGCACCGAGTGTAGCACGTTTCGTCGCGATCCAGTCTCGAACAAGCGGGTTTGCGAAACAACCGAGGAGGCGGATAACCTTCTGCTGTTCGGTGATACCACCCTTGGCATTCAAGAAGAAACACTCGGCGCACTGCTCGAATTCTTGGATTACACCGGGTGTGATGGTGCCATCGGTCATTTGCGGAGGTCGGGTTACGTTGGAATGTACGATGGTTGCATAAGACGGCATAGTGGTGCGAGGACGAGGGGTGGGTGCAGGGTAGTCGTCGTCAGAGGAGTCGTCCGAAGAAGAAAGGGGGTCAACAGGAGGTATAGCAGGGAGAGGTTTCGGGGGAGGATTCGTTTGGTTGGTTCCGGGGGTGAGTACAGGGGCTGCGGGTGTGGGTGCGGAAACGGGCGTGGGTACCGAGGCAGGTGTAGAAGCCGGGACAGGTGTAAGCACAGCGACAGGTACAGGGGCGGGTGTAGGAGCCAGGTTAACAGGGACTACCAAGTCAGGATCAATGGCCTCAACAACGCTGGAGCTCGGCGCGTGTTCGGATACAGGTGCAAGAACAACTGGATCAGGGGCGGGTATAGGTGAGCGGTTCAGAAGTCGCACGGAATGGCGAGGGGCCATTTCGACAGGTAAGGAAGAGGTGGGTGGTTAGACTCACGGGAGTGGACGGGGAAAGGGAGAGATTTGTGATGGGAGGAAGGTTGAAGAAAGAAACGTTTTAATGGTCGTGTCGCGTAGAGGAGAAGAGGGCGAATCAGAAAGGGACGAAAGTAAATTCAAAAAAAGTGAAAGCCGATGGTGATCGTCGGCAACACTGAGTCAGACAAAACGGAATTTAGAACGATCTTTCGATTCGACAGAGTAAGGTATCGTAGTGGTTCAGGGTAAAAGGTAAGTAAGTTCTCCTCTTCTTCGTCAGCTCCTTATAACCATCCAGCATTATAATCATGTGCAAGTGCGTAAGTGCGTGGATCGCGATCTCCTGCGTTATGACGTAGTTGTAAGGTACTTACACTTATGTAGTACTCTTGGTAGTGCTCGAACACGACCACGACTCCACGAGCCCATCGGGCGATGATCCCCGTCCAGGCACGAGAACGCTGTGTCCCTGGCGGAGTTCGTAGGTGGCCTAGTCAGAGTCAATCTTACACAGTGTTGTACAGTATCTAGACGGCCTGGGGCAAGTTCTACATGATCGCGCGCTCGATTTCGCTGTCATCTGTCACGTGATCCGTCATATTTGGTCGTGTGTGTACAGTACACGCAAAACCATCAAGAAGTTGTTGTTCGACCAGTTACAGTAAGCTTACAGTAAGAACCGGATCAGAAACTGGAGAGAAGCGGCGAGCATGAGGCAATAATCATTTTTATGATCACGATGAGTAACCCTTAAAAGAGAGAACGCAGAGATAAAAACCAGAGGTGACAGCACGCGATATTCAGCTCGCATGTGCTCTCAAGTATACAGTAGTAGATTTCGTCGTTCTGAGCGTTCCGTGACTCGCGAGCGAAGGCAGGCAGTCTTTGCATTTCTGCACGCGTTGGCCACACCGGCAAACACCGAAATCTAGATGATCGAGGCGGTGTTTCAATCGCGCTCATTCCATAGTTTTGCAATATAATAATAAATACCCATTTTGTGGTTAGGGCTGAGAGTGGTTAGGGTTAACAAAGTGCACACTTATCCACAAAATCATTGTGTCAATTTATTCTATTGTCCTCTAAGTACATTAAATAGATGGTTTTAACACACTTAAATCTTTTCCGCCCACCATTTGTACTTATCATGACCACTATCCCTCGTTTTCGCATGCAAATCGCGCCTCCCACGCTGGGGAGTGACGGGCCGAATGTCGCCGCCGTGCCCATCGAGTCGGTTTTGGATTTGGGCCTGAGCGCGAGTCATGTGCCGGGAGAATCCGCGCCGGAAAACTCGGGGGACGACATCCCAGACCTAGACCGTACGGAGACGCCCTCGGAGACACCCTCGGAGACGCCCGCCACTTCCAAAAAGAAAGGAAGTTTCAATTATGATCGGGAAAAGGGCGGGTATGCCCAAGAATGGGCAAGCCTAGACGAATTTTACACGTGGCGTCGGCAGGAAGAGCAAGCGTTTTCGATCGAGCTTATCCTTTCCAGGACCTCGCGCCCCACCGGCAACGCTCCGCCGCTATTCACCCAAAAAAGAGAGTATCGGTGTTCACGCGAGCATACCGGAGGCGTGACCAAATACGAAAAAAAACATCCGGATCGGACACGAAAGATCGACAGCAAAAAGACCGGTTGCGGCTGTCAAATTCATATCAAGATCTATCCTCATACCCAAATAGTTTTGGGACGATACATTGCCGATCACGATCATGAAGTCGGCTCAGCCAATATCGCTTACACTCAGATGTCGCATGCGGCCCGAGAGAAAATCAATTCAATGTTGGAGCAAAAAATGGAACACAAGGAGATTGTATGTACAGTAAACGATCGTAGCTCATACGCGCAGATCTGACACGAATTTAGATACGCAGACTTCGCGAATCAGCGCCCGAGGGGAGCCGCGATCGGTTTATCTCTCCACAAGATATCACTCGAATGGCAAGAAATCTTGAGAATGATAAGATCCACATGCACCAAGAAGATGCGATCTCTACAAAGATCTGGGTTGATAAGCTCAAGAAAGACAGCGCGCGTGTATTCATCAAAGATAAACTAGATCTCCCTCCCCCAGGGTCGACATTGCAGGAGGATGTATTTATTTTGTGCATCCAAACTCCCTTCCAACTCGACGCGTTCCGGCGCCTTGGCAATGATTTCATCGGGATCGACGCGACACACAATGTCACTCATTATCAAGATATTCAGTTGTCAACGATCATTGCCAGGGACCGTTGGGGACATGGCGTGCCTGTTGCCTGGATGTTGACGTCTAGGATGACATCGGCAACCATTTCATTTTTCCTTTCCTGGGTACGGGACGCGAGTCCCGCTGTCCAGCCCGCCATAATCATGACCGATCGCGATTACGCGCAAATCAAAGCGCTCCGCATGGTGTATCCCCAAAGCCAGATTTTTCTGTGTAAATGGCACGTCCTGCGTGCGATTCAATCGCATTTCGTAACGACGGAATTTCCAGAACTTTGGGATTGGATCAAGGAGTGGATTAGCACCGACGATCTATTTTGGTTTATCGATCTTTGGTACAAAATCGCCACCGATCCCTCCGTGCCCGTGAGCGTTGTGCAATATCTGGCAACTGAGTGGATGCCAGAGGTTCATATGTGGTCGAGATTAGGAAGAAGAGGGAGATCGATTTTCCAGGAAGGGGATACTAACATGTTGATTGAAAGGTATGTGAACGATTTTTATCAATTGATAAGATAACTAACGGAGATCTAGTTATCATCACGTATTGAAAACCCATTTCCTAGATGGGAAGCACAATCGGCGCATCGATCGCATCGTCCATACGCTGGTGGTTGATCTGGTGCCTTACTACCAAAACCGGCACGAGAGACAAACTGTCGGGCTAGAGGGCCCTGATCTTGCTGGCGCAAGACGACGGCAACTCCTAGCCGACGCCAGGGGCACCCCCAGCCATTCAATCCAACAATTCGATTCAACACACTTTCACGTCGCTTCGGAATCACAGCCCGGATCTTATTACGAAGTTGATCTCAATCGGCCCAATTGCACTTGTCCTGACTTCCCGAGAAGTCAGTTCTGTAAACATCTGGCCGCTATCAACATACACTTCCCCCACCTGTGCACAAAGGAGAAGAGTCTCCCATTATCTGAGGATGTCTCTGACCAATCTCAACATGTTCCCTCTTCGAGCTCAAGCTCTCAAGATTGCTTGGAAATGCTTGTAAAAGATGTCAAGGCATTATCTTTACAGCTTGATGATAAGATTGCCGAGTTAACCGAGGAATCGGTTCCTACTGTCATGGAAATCGTCCGTACAGTAAAATATTCGTTGACAACCGCGATCGCATCGACTCAAAATTTGCACGCCTTACCCGATAAAGAAACGGTTGCGCCCAATCAGAAGTCATGGATGGAGATGGCTAAACGAATGGGGGTGAAACACGGCCCGAGGAAGCGTCTCCCCGAAGAGCGCGGACTAACCAACCGCAGCATTGGTGCTTCAAAGGGGAAACGTGCGTGCATACATACTGATCCGTACGGTGGGGGCGAGAGATCGGGTAAGTGCGCCAAACCAGATGCGCTGTCCGCGACAGCAAATGCCCGTGCGCGCGCCCCAACGCCCTCCTCCGGCGCACTCCCCTCCAACACGCTCCCCTCAGCTCCTTCGAGCGTGCTCCCCACCCCCAACGCGCCTCCTCCCTTCAACATGTCCTGCCCCGCCACTGCGCTCCCCAGCCCCAACACGATCCCCCCCCTCAATGTGCCCCATTCCGCTGCGCTCACCCCTGCCTCCGATCCCGCCTGGGGCGCACAGGCCCTCCCTCCGGTCCCCGGGCACCTGCATGCGGCTGCGTTCGCACTTCTGCCGCACGCTCCCCCTCCCGGAGAGCCGGCCCTCATTCCCGCGGCCAATTTTCACAGAGTCATAAAATGATTAGATTAGATTTTTATATCTTTGATGTTGTGTACTTGTAACTAGTTAAATAAACAATAACAACTCATTTAAAAAAACCCGTTTCGTAACTTTGGCTGAGAAACAAAAATCGCGGCAAGTGCCATTCGACGCCAAACGGTTGGGAAGTTTCTCTTTTCGTCAGGAGAAAATGCTTAGTCAGTCCCGTGCAATTATTAGCCACCTAAGGCAGGCCCGGGGGGGGCTCCTTGAACCGCTACCACCACCAGGTACGGTTATTCCCTGGAAATCCAGGCAAGGTGCGGGTCCAAAAAACCCCGAAAAACCATCGCCCTCTTAACACGAGCAACCACAACCAACACCATAATAAGAGAACCACCCACCACGAGAGAGTATGTACGATAAATGTGCACAATAAATGTAATTAAAGAGTGCGAACCATGACCGAGTACACAATAGACGTGTAAATAATAATACAATTGAAGTATCGAACCCACAACGACCCTCGAAGAGTCCCCAACCGCACACAAACTCCCAACCCGCCGATCCCTCCACCCACCCCACCAACTGACCGCCAAAATCCCACTACCGACGACGGTCGACCGAAGCTCACCTCCCCAAACACCACACCAAAACGCACGCCACCCGAAACCCCCCCACACCACCTGCCTGAAAAATCCCCACACCACCCACCTAACCCTCCCCCCCCCCCGCCCAACCCCCCTCACTACGCCCCATCCCCACCCACACCGACATCCCCCACACACCACGCACAACCAAGAAAACCCAACCGACCAAGCCCCCCCTCCCCCCCAAGACAACGAAGCCAACCCCCCGGACCCACCACATGCAACCACGAACTAAACTAGTCAGGACCCACGCACCAGACTAAACAGCCAGGACCACGAGCTGCCAAACTAAAATATCGCCCAAAGCCATGACCCACCCGACGTGAGAAATTCATGACGGAGAACCCGCCATCTTACCCGTCAACACATATGAAGCGAAACTCGGGACGAGGAACCCAAAGCTGCCCCCCATGCCCCCCGACTCCACCAAAGACGCCACCATCAAGTCGACCACTGCCGCTCGCGCAGCCCTCACCAGCGGCCCCGCAGCACTCGCAACTGAAGTAAGAAGAAGTAAAAGAAAGCGAACGAGTAAGCGTCCAATACCCACAACGCCCACCCAGCATCCTAACCTCCCAACCCCCCTAGCGAACACAGAGGACCCCACTCACACTGGGAACATCGGGGACACTACGGATATGAATCCATGTACGAGCCGAGGCGAAGCTCAACACCATATCCATTCCAGTCGAAGCCACACGCCAGGGTTTCCAAGATAACCCCCCAGCGACACCTGCCCCACGTCACGGAATTAGCAATCAGCAACCCCTGCCAATCCCGACTTTCCCCAACAACGACACCCCCACACCTCCCTCCTCACCATCCCCTCAAACAGCCTGAATGCCCCCGACAGACCCCTCTGGTCAGACCACGACACACCAACCATGGAGATTGATGACCCGCAGATGATGCAACCCTGCATCCAGCGTAATACGACCCCCATCACCAGCACCCTCCCAAAAGACGCCACCCAGGGCCTGGGCACCCCTCTAGCCCCCCTCCGAGCCATCGTCACCACCAATAGGGACCACGCAAACCTAGCAGGCACGAGGAACATATCCTGGGACCCCCTCGACAAATACACCAGAGCTACGATGCCGAAGATTAATGATGCCCACCCTACGGCAATCTTCGACCTCATTGACCTCAGTGTGATCGACGAGTGGGACAGTTACCCAGAAGGAAAGCTAGCCGCAATCCCTTTCGGGAGTGAAGTCCGTAACCTAGATCTCCATGATGATATCCGCAACAGGATCTTCGTCGCAGCGGCTGAAATTACCAAGGCACAACAGATCTCCGTGTCAGGACCCCGGCCAAATGCCCACGCAAGGGAGACTAGACGCTACCCCTCAACTTTCCTCATATATGACCTATCGGAGCTCCAACGTCGCACACTTTTGGAACGACAAATCTGGTCCTCGACAGAGATAACCTTCAGAGTGGCCCCCATCCTACCTTGCCGATCAGACTTCCTTTTCTCCATCGCAGGTCTGACCACCTTAACCACCGACAATGTACGAGACATGGTCTTCAAAGTCTGGCAAGACAAGGAAACCCTAGCCATGATACATGAGATGACCCGAGTGACTGACACTGAGGGTCCCATGATCCAAGTGCGCGCGCTTGAGGACTTTCTCAACTCCATGGAGGTCAAACGCCTAGATGTCAGAGAGAAGAAGGGAGCCCTCTCCCCCCGCTTCAATGTGTACGCCGATTCTAAACACATCGAAGACCACAACGTGTGGGGCAAGATCCGACACTTTCTAGCAACTAGACAGTACATCTCCACTATGATCGGACGCGGCACATCAAACATGGCCCCCTTCAACTGTGGTATTTGCCATAGTGTTGACCACCCACGCGGCCTCTGCCCCTTCCCAGATGTCCCAGGATGGAATGGCCCAGCCCGACGCCCAGAAGGCATGAACAATAGAGTTGACGGAAGCCGAGGACCATCCCCGAGATTGAATAGGCAGTGGAACTAACTGCCGAACTGAAATACCCCTAAATAGTCCAGTAGATCAAACTTAATGTTCCGTCGTTAACTAGGAATAGCCGTAAATAAACCCCGCCTGACCCCTTAAAAGACAGAGGCCAAGCGAACGAGAACGACCACATCTTAAGATGCCCCATACACGCCCCCCTGCCCTAAGCCTCCTGCCATGCAGGAAAACACGACGCAACCCAATACCAGGGGTGCGCTCGCACACGCACACCAGCGAACCCCATCACAAAGGGAAAGACACACGAACCATAACCCGAGACCCTGTAAACCGAGACTGAAAGCTAACATTAACGTCGCGACCCTAAATATGAATGGACTCTCCGCACCCACAAGTAACATGACGTACCTAGAGAAATGGTCCATGATCAACCAAACTCTAAACAAGTACAAGATCGCCATCCTCGCCATCCAAGAAACACACCTAGACGAAGAAACGACTGCTAGAATCCGAATGAGCTATGAAAAGAAAATGAATATACTGACCTCATCCGACCCTGAAAACCCACGCACCACGGCCGGTGTCGCCTTCATCATCAACAAATCACTGATCGCCCCAAGTAAAATCACGGCACATGAACTACTACCTGGAAGGGCCCTAGCAATTGAGATCGAATGGCTAGAATCAGAGACAACACGACTTGTCAACATTTACGCACCAAATGATAGAACCACACACCTCCCCTTCTGGAACAAAGTTGACGAAGTAAGAAGGAATAAAAGGTTCCCAAACCCGATTTCGTCCTAGGCGACTTTAATGTAACGGAAGAACAAATCGACCGATCCCCAGCACGATTAGATGATCCGAACGCGATCGACGCCTTGAGAGACTACGCCAAGCATGGGAAATACACGAGGTGGAGGACAGCCTTCCCAAGCGAAAAGACCTACACATACCGAGCAAACACAAATGGAGGTCAGATCAAATCCAGGCTGGATAGAATATACGTCGCACGCCAAGCAACACCCATGACCTTCGACTGGAAAATATCCCCGTCACCGGTCCCCACAGACCACTGGCTCGTAGCGGTCAGATACGCACCGAAAGATGCACCAGAGATCGGAAAAGGAAGATGGACCCTCCCAACCAGAATGTTGAACGACGCCAAACTGATAGAGGCGATAATCGCCCGCGGCATCAGACTGCAATACGACCTTGAGGACATCAAAAACAGACGCACGGACCGGAGACTATCCAATCCTCAACGACTCTGGCAAGATTTTAAAAGGGACATCAGTGCGATCGCAAAAGCACAAATAAAAGCGAAATACTACAAAATGAACACTCACATCCGCCTCCTCGAACAAGACATAAAAACCCTAACAAACAATCCGAACGCCGACACAGATGAAGGAATACAATCGGAAGAGGTGTTCCTCACGAATGAACTCGAATACCTAGAAAGGAAAATGGCGCAATCCCGGAGAACAACACTGAGTGCGGAACTCGCAAACCATGGTGAAATCCCGGGCGGAGTCTGGACAGCGATGAGTAAAGATAAGAAACCTAGAGACTTGATACACCGACTTAGAATCCCCAACACACACCCGCCACAATACGAACGCGACACCCGAAGAATGGCCGAACTAGTGAGAAGCTACCATGAAAAGCTCCAGCTAAACGACCTAGAAGATCACAATCAGACCGAATTCGAAGCAAAAATAACCCCGGCCCTTAACAGGATACACGAGAACCAAATCCTAAAAGAACCGGAGGCAACCAAAATGAATAAGCAAGTAACAGAGACGCAAATTAACGACGCACTCCACCTCTCCAAGAATGGAACAGCGACCGGCATGGACGGATGTCCATACGAGCTCTGGAAAATCCTCAAAGAGAGACACGAACAGAACGCACAGCAAAACAAACCATCGTTTAACATAGCACAAACCCTAACAGTGATCTTCAACGACATACAACACCACGGCGTCGATGACTCCACAAACTTTGCGCTAGGCTGGATGTGTCCGATCTATAAAAAGAAAGACTGAACAGAAATTAGCAACTATAGACCAATCACACTCCTCAACACAGACTACAAACTACTCACCAAAGTGCTGGCAATCCAGCTAATGGAACACATAGCGACCCTCACACACAAAGATCAAGCCGGCTTTATCCCTAAACGATCAATCTATGACCACATTAGATTAGCCAAAGCAATCATAACATACGCAGATATTACGGAGGAAGACGGCGCAATCATCGCCCTTGACCAAGAAAAAGCCTACGACAAAATTAGGCACGACTACCTGTGGAAAACACTAGAAGCGTTTAGCCTCCCAAACACGTTTATTAAAACGATAAAAACACTATACCACAATGCCAAAACGCAAGTTATGGTCAATGGAGTCCTAAGCGAACCGTTCACAGTCACCAGAGGCATCCGACAAGGCGACCCATTATCGTGCCCGATATTTGATCTCGGAATCGAACCACTGGCGTGTATGATACGCTCCGATCCAAACCTAAAAGGGCTAAAGATCCCTGGACTAAAAGAACCGATTAAAATAAACCTCTTCGCAGATGACACAAGCCTGTACCTCAACCGAGAAGACCGCTTCGACCATGCCCAAGAAACCCTAAAAGCCTGGTGCCAAGTATCCGGTGCGAAGTTCAACATAGACAAGACCGAAATAATCCCAATAGGCTCCGAAAACCATAGACAACGTATAATCACAACATGAAAAATCAACCAAGAGGACGCGATCCCACTGTGCGACAGGATAAGAATCGCAGAGGACGGCGAGGCAGTAAGATCCCTCGGGGCGTGGATTGGGAACAAAATGAACGACGCCACTCCCTGGGAGTCCATAGTAGATAAGACGCACAAGAACCTCGAGAGATGGAAGAGATCGCACCCTACCATGAAAGGGAGAAAAGCAATCGTCCAAATTATAGTGGGAGGGTACACCCAGTTCCTGACAAAGGCACAAGGTATGCCACCACACATCGAAGCGGCACTCACCAAAACGATCCAAACTTCATGTGGGAAGACGACTCATCCCCCAGAATTGCGCTCGAACTACTACAGAAGCCAATAGAAGAAGGCGGCCTAAACCTTCTAGACCTAAAAGCCCGAAACGAAGCAATCGACATAATGTGGCTGAAAGCTTACCTGGACTTCTCACCCTCCCGCCCCACATGGGCTGTAGTCACCGACCTTATAATCGACACATCTGCCCCAACATATACGTGCCAACAGGCACGTGGAAACCCCTTCCTACAAACTTGGAACATCCCGACAAGAGGTAAACGGGTAGAGAACCTGAATAGCGACATCGTCAGAATGGTAGACGCCGCCAGGAAACACAACGCAAACCTAGCCGCAATAAGGCTCACCCCCCACCTAAGATCCCTCCTGCCCGCATGGTACCACATAGCAGCTGAACCACGCCCCATAACGAACGTAGCATCAATATGCCTACTAAACAAGCACACAATCACGAATGTCGCTGACCTAATTCAAATGTCAAATCGACTACGCGACCCTCCCCAAAACCCGACGCACCTATACGGCCCGCAGTGCATATGCCAAGACTGCGTCAAAGACAGACGGAAAGGCTGTAAAAACCCACATGCATGCGCAACAGAAGCGCAAACCCGAATAGAGGGCATCGCCTCGAAACTCAACCCCATGCACCCAGGCGACACCCATGACGGCCTATCCCTAACCAGAAGCCGCACCGCAAACAACGAATCCGCAAGACGTAACAATGGAGCAATACTGTTCGACCCCACAATCACCTGCAAAAAAGACCTGTCAGAATGCTTCCGAATATTCACCAACCCAGACCGACTCACAAATACCCCAGCAAAAAGAATCCGAGCACGCGGGATAATTCTAAGAGACCAGCAGGTTGAAGTTTACACGGACGGAGCTTGCTACGACAACGGGAAAGCAAATGCCCGATGCGGAAGCGGAATATGGTTTGGCCCAGACCAAGAAAGAAACAAGGCCATCCGAATCCCCGGGGAGGCTCAATCAAACCAAGTAGGAGAGATCGCAGCGATCATCGCAGCAGCGGAAGCCATCCCACCAAGCTGGCCGCTGAAAATCCACACAGACTCCAAGTATGTCATAAATGGACTAACGTCACACCTAAGCACCTGGGAGGACAACGGCTGGATAGGCATCAAAAACGCAGAACTACTCAAGAGAGCAGCCTACGTACTGAAAAAATGCTCAGCCCCCACATACTTCCAATGGGTAAAGGGACACAACGGCGTTGAAGGAAATGAGGAATGCGACAGACTAGCAAAGGAAGGCGCGAACAAAGATAACCCAGACGAACTAAACCTAGAGATCCCAGTAGAATTCGACCTGCAAGGAGCCAAATTAGCGACCCTAACACAAGCAATAGCGTACAGAGGAATACTGGAACGAAGACCGCCATACATTCGCCCAGCGACAGCACACAATCTAGAGCGCTCACGGATCGCAATAGCAGACTATACAGGGAAATCAGAAACAAACGAAACCATCTGGCGTGGACTGCAAAAACCCACCATCAGAACCAAAATACGCCAATTCCTATACAAAGCAATGCACGAGACCCAGAAAATCGGGCACTTCTGGACGCACATACAAGGATATGAGGACCGCCAATACTGCCCAACATGCGGCACCATCGAATCGATGGACCACATTCTAATCAACTGCAGAGCAGGCCCAACCCACACCATCTGGAACCTAGCAAAGGAATCCTGGCCCCAAGAAAACCCCCGATGGCCGGAAATTACAATGGGCACCATCCTAGGCTGTGGAAGTATAACAGCGATCGATCCACCAGACGACGAAGGGAACCGAGAACGACACTTGAACAGCGGAGCAATCAGACTACTACAGATAATCCTAACTGAATCTGCTCACCTAATATGGGTCCTAAGGTGTGAAAGAGTCATCCAACAAAAGAACCACAACGCCAACGAGATAACAACCAGATGGCTAAATAACATCAATAAACGACTCACAGAGGACAAAATCATAGCAACCAAGATCAAGCGAAACAGAACCACAATAAGAAAGGTGGAAGCCACCTGGGAAGGAGTCTTGAAAAAACATGGGACCTCCCAAACGAATGGATCTACCAGCGAGAGTTTTTAGTGGGTAGAAGAGCGTGAGGTCCTGGCCCGACGCAGGACCCTAACCCTGAGCCCCACACTACCCCAATACCAGGGGTGTGCGTCAAACTGCATTTCCTCTCAACCGGACCCCGGCCCGGCATCAACGCGCTTGGTGAAGCTGACGGACAAGTCTCCTAACACCAAGCAGTCTTCTGTAGTTAGTGTACGTAAAAGCGTATTGTAACTACGAATACAGCGTTTTCCAAAAAAAAAAAAAAAAAAAAAAAAAAAAAAAAAAAGGTCTGGAATGTAGATGGGACAGCAAACAAACAGGGAGACATCACACACTTCACAGACCTAGAGGTTCAGACCGAAACCAAAAAGGTCAAAATGCGATTCTTCTTGACAGACCTAGGCGAACAAAAGGTCATACTAGGAAACCCCTGGTTTGCCGCCATGCAACCAAGAGTCGATTGGGCAAGGGCGTGGATAGACTTCGAACAATAACCAGTAGTACTATGAACACCCAATGCCCACAAAGCCATCTTCACCCAAGCAAAAGATAAACTGTCGAAGGTCAAGACCAGCTTTAAAAATTTGACCAAGAAACTTCAAAGGATCCAAAGCAAAAATCGAATGTTCATCACGAGGGTATATGTCGAGCCACAAATCACATCCACAAGCCATCGACAAACCCAAGCGCCCAAACTAGCAGAACAAGAACAGAGTACCAAGAAGGCCACGCCGCTCCTGGAACACTATCAAAAACACACCCATGTGTTCAGTGAACAAGAGGTGCAAAGATTCCCAGGATCGCGACTATGGGACCATGCAATAGAACTCAAAAGGGATGCTCCGGCCACCTTGCCTGGAAAGATCTACGCCCTCACACAAGACAAACAGAAAGCACTCCAAGAATTCATCAAAGAGCACATCCAAAAAGGCTACATACGTCCATCAAAGAGTCCATATGCCGCCCCCTTTTTTTTTATTAAAAAGAAAGATGGACGACTTCAACCAGTTCAGGACTACAGACGATTGAACAAATGGACAATACGCAACCGATACCCCCTTCCTCTCATCAGTGAACTCATCACACACGTTCAAGAAGCATCCCTATTCTCCAAATTTGATATACAATGGGGATATAACAATGTATGCATTAAAGAAGGCGACGAATGGAAAGCTGCATTCATTACAAATCAAGGCCTATTTGAACCAAGAGTTATGTTCTTCAGCCTCACCAATTCCCCAGCCACATTCCAAACCATAATGAACGCCATATTCGCAGAAGAACTACGTGAAAACTGGCTAACGATCTACATGGATGATATCCTAGTTCATACCACAGACAACGTCACTGCCCACAGACAGAAAGTCCACAAGGTACTCCACAAACTCAGACAACACGACCTCTACCTCAAACCAGAGAAATGTCAATTTGAACAAAAGAAAGTGGAATTCCTAGGCATCATACTCGAAAAGGAAACGGTACAAATGGACCCAGCTAAAACCAAAGGGATCGCAGACTGGAAAATGCCACAGAATCTCAAAGACATCTATGCATTCCTAGGATTCACAGGGTTCTACAGATACTTCGTGCCAAACTATTCGAAGATTGCACGAATACTAATTGAATTAACAAAGAAAGCAGTACCCTTTCACTGGGGCAAAACACAAGTTGAAGCATTCAAAACACTCAAAATGCTGATGTGCAGACAACCAGTACTCAAACAACCCAACTATACTAAACCCTTCTTCCTATCCACTGACGCCTCAGCTTATGGCATGGGAGCTGTACTCTCACAGGAGGGAGAAATAAACCCTCGCACCAGAAAACCCACCCAACAACCCATCGCCTACTACTCCGCCACCTTCACCCCCACTGAAAGAAACTATGACATCTATGAACATGAATTACTCACAGTTATGAAAGCCCTAACACACTGGCAACCCCATCTCATAGCCACAAAAGACCCAGTAATCGTCCTAACTGATTATGCGAACCTCACATACTGGAAAACACCACAAACCATCAATAGAAGAGTTGCCAGATGGTTCACCGAACTCCAAGACTATCTATCACCTCGTCATCAAACACATCCCCGGAAAAATACATGCAGCTGCAGACATGCTGTCAAGACCACCAGGAGCTGACAAAGGAGAAGACGATAACACGGACATCACACTTCTCCCAGAACCCATGTTCGTCAGACTAACAGACAAACCAGATCCAAGGTGGACCTCAATGGAAGAGCAGGTACAACAAGAACAACAAAAACAACCACAACTCATGAAAGAATAGCGCGACCGCTATCAACTCGAGTTTGTTAAATCAGCCATGGAACCTTCCATACACCTTTGGAAACACGAAGGCAAAATGGTGTTCCCACCAAACGATGAACTCAAATGAAACCTCCTCCACCTAATACATGACAAACCAACAGCAGCACATGCAGGGCGAGACTGGACCATCTATACCGCCAAAAGAGTTGCCTGGTGGCCCGCCATGTCCAAATGGGTCGAGAACTACGTCAAAGGATGCGCCAAATGTCAACAACACAAACCCCTCACACTGTCACCAGCGTAGATCTGATAACGATTAGACAATCGTTGAATACCAAGCTCATTGCAGCCCCTCTCTAGCCAAGACGAAGTTGAGTAAAGAGAATGGGAAACCGAAGAGTGTATTGACTCTGTAGATGGACAGGAGACTCAACTTGCAGTCTTAGGGACGGTAGTTCGAGTCTTATATACTGTACAAAGTATCCGGAATGTTCTACACTATGATGTGCATCAGAAGACACTATAATTGTACAGAAGTTAAGAGAAACTGGCGGAAGGTGGCAGAACATCGTCCAGAACTCGATGGAAACAGATGGAAACAGGTAGAAACTACTGGAAGCTACTGTATCATACATGACCTGGGCTCGGTTAACCCCTACTCTTACCCATGTCGTCACAGGTGACCTCATAACCTCTGGTGCCGGAGACAGAGCGATGTCACACACACCGCATACCTACTTGGCAATACAAGATAAATGTACTGCCATTTGCACGACCATTCGGAGTCATCTCAATGGACCTAATCACCCAACTCCCTAACAGTCATGGACATGATGCCATCCTCACCATTGTCAACCACGGATGCACCAGAGCAGCCTTATTCCTCCCCTGCACAACGAACATCACGGGAGAAGGCATCGCCAAACTCTATCTAGAAAACATGTACAAATGGTTTGGAATCCCTTCCAAAATCATATCAGATCGAGACCCCAGATTCACGTCACATTTCTCATCCGCACTATGTCAACGCCTCGGAATAAACCGAAACATCTCCACGGCCTATCACCCCCAAACTGATGGCCTATCCAAAAGAAAGAATCAATGGGTAGAACAATACCTGTGATTCGTAACTAGCGCATCGCAAGACAATTGGAGCTACTGGCTTGCAATAGCTACAGCGGTACACAATAATTACCCCAATGCCACCACACGCATCGCCCCAATAGAAGCACTTCTGGGGTATTCCCCCCGAATCACGATGGAACTCCCCTATCCTCCAACCACAGTACAGCTCATTGACAATAGAACGAAAGAGGCAACAGAGAAAAGGAAGCAAGCCAAAGAAGCCCTGAATGAGGCAGCTTGAGCAGCACCACCTGACTCCTATCAGATTGGAGACAAGGTCTGGCTCGAGGCAAAGCACCTTGCACTCCCCTATCAAATGCCCAAACTAGCCCCAAAACGTCATGGACCCTTTGAAATTATCAAAAGGGTGTCACCTGTCGCATACCAATTGAAACTCCCCACAGCCTGGACCATCCATGACGTCTTTCACACCTTGCTCCTGACCCCTTATTGCGAAACCACAGAACACGGGACTAACTACACGAGACCGCCATCTGACCTTATTGAAGACGCCAAAGAATATGAGGTTGAGGCCATCGTTAATCACTGTCACTTCAGATGTAAACGACAACTCCAATACCTCATCAAATGGAAAGGATACCTCAATGCGGACAACACATGGGAATCAGCAGACCACGTACACGCTCCCACACTGGTCCAGACCTATCACCGGAGAAATCCATTAGCACCCCTCGAACAAGATAAAAGAGGCCAAAAGAAATGCAAAGTCTCCATCCGCTCCCTCAAGTCCTTTCTACAACCATTACTTCACCCCCCTTCCAAAGCATGTCTTCAACCACCACCAACACCTCCGTTCAAGGTGAGTTCATGGCCTCTACTATCACCCTCATTGAAAACCCGTTCGAACCCTCTCCCCATACACCTCCCCCCAAGACAACCATCACTCCTACCGAACAACCCATCCATCGACCAGCCCTCACTATCACCCCCGACTCTGATACAGAGGAAGGCAAGATTGTCTCTCACATCCACCATCATGGCTACCCCCTTTCCCCTCAGAGTTCCCTCAATATATTACAGGGGCACGCCAACCTCGAGGCCGGAACTCTTCGCACCATCACCATCAGACTCACCAATATGGCCATTGGCTGCACCTTCCAGCACCTTGAGGTGAAGAGCAAGATCGAACAGCTCCACAAGGAGCTCACCGATCTTTGTGCTCAGATGTCATGCGAACCTGATGCCAAGTGCCCTGATGGCTTCGAGGAAAATCACGGCCGTCTCCCTGACTTCACCATCCCCAATGCCAACAGGATTATGCGCCAGGCCTGCTACGTCAAACTGGGCAATGGACCGGTCCCCTTCGCCCTCGGCACCCTCAGCCAAGACGGTGACCCCGTCTTCCAATACAATCTGTTTGCTGCCCCTTCGTACATCCATGATACCCCCACCGAGCCACTCCCAATGTGGCTCGTCAACACCATCTCTGGGAGGTCATCCTCCTATCACCAGGCCATTGAGTTGGCTCGCAACACAGATGACTGGGGGTTGGTCGCCGAGTTGGCCCACTATCACAAGTCGGACATGCGAGTCCTCAACATCGTAGCCGAAATACACACACTTGATTGTGAGCTACAAGTCATCAAGGCGGCTAGTCGTCAGAGTTGCAGCTGCCTCGAGGGAGCTTGCGCTCAACACCGCCTTCACGCCCTCCAGGCCCTTGATACTCGCCGTCCTACCCGCGCCAATGTGCATGCAGCAGAACTACACTTCGGCCGTGGTAGGCCTTCATTCCTAGATGGAGAGTGATGACATCGCTTCGTCCTCAGCACCAGAGGTCACGGGGCCATGTGTGATGACATGGGTAAGAGTGGGGGATAACTGAGCCCAGACTGTACAATAGCCAGTAGCTTCTACGTGTTTCTTCTCCTTTCTATCAAGTTCTGGACGATATTCCATAGCATTCTGACACCTTCTGTAGTAGCTTCAGTATGTTTCCAGAGTCTTCCACATAGCATCATGGTGTAGAACATTCCGGATGCCCTGTACTGTACAGTATATAAGACTCAAACTACCGTCCCTAAGACAGCAAGTTGAGTCTCCTGTCTATCTACTGAGTCAATACACTCTTCAGGTTCCTTCCTCCTTTCACTCAGCTTCGCTTTTGGCTAGAGAGCGGCCATAACGAGCTCGGTACAACAACTGTCTAATCATTATCGGATCTACGCCGGTGACAATAGCATAGCATCGCCAGCACGCACAGACCAAGTACTGTAGATTAGTATATTAGTTAGTGATGTACTTAGTTTACAGCCAGAATGCAGCTGGGAGCTGTGTCTCCTCTATTCTCACCATATCTCCATCATTTCTGCTTTGTTTCCCTTCATTCCAGTTTCATTCCCATCGTCTCCATCATCACTCCATCACTGGCGCCGGGCCACTGGTCACATCGCTCATGCCAGTAAAGTTCCTGAGTGAGCTAGAAACTCCTTTTCCTCCATCACTAGTCCAGTGTGACTGGAGTGCCCAATTAGGCAATTCCTTTTCCCACGCTTCGAGTCCAGAAGTGCTCCACCTCAGACGAACCCTCCACTCTTTAAGTCTTTCACTCGCATATAGCAGGGACTCAGTGCATTATTGCGACGGGGGCATCAGGAAAACTCGAAGTTGCTTTATTGTTACTTTTTGTGCTTTTTATGCTTGATTTAACTTAAATTGAAAAAATATTGGAAATATTGCTTATTTCTGCTTTCTTCATATCCCACTTTAAGTAATATCAAGCAAATAAGTTGAAATAAGTGATAGTAAGTAAGATAAAGTAAATAAGTAAAAAAAAGTATAGAATAACTATTTTGTACAGATAGTACTTAGCCTGCTTATTTATTTTATTCTATGCTTTATTTGCTTTGCTATCTTGTTTATTAAGTTCTGCACTTTTGTTTCTACTTACTCATTTTATTTGATTCTTGGAACTGCTTGCTTACTTATTTGTGCTTATTGGCAAAACACAGGCAAACATTAGAAAGGTTAGGGTTGCTTCCAGAAAAGCGAAATGTGCTCATATCTCTGGAAATAAAATAGGTAAACATATGACATTATTTGAGCAGATAGACATGGTTAGAAGATAGGGGGTCTACTGCCAATATTAAGCGATCTAATCAGTGATTCCCAAGCTATTTAATCAGCTTTGAAGTTGGCTCAGCTGGATGGACATAAATCATTAAATAACTCGGGAATAAATGATCGGGTCCCTTAATGTTAGCAGAGGACTCCATGTCGTTTGATCATATCTATTGGCTTTAATATTTTGATATTTTTATCTATTTTAATTCCAGAGATATGAGCATATTTTGTTTGGCTGGCATCGACATTTGTCAGCGTGGGAAACTCGGGCCGCACCAGCGCGTCCATGCAAAATTTCACTAAGTCGTAAGGTCACGCGTTTACGCGTTCACGCAACGCGCAGGCTTTCAAAATCACGTGCCAAAATTCAACCGTTTGAACGTTGAACGTTGAACCCTCACTAGGCCTCACTACTCCCCCCCACTTTCCTTCCCCCACGCGCTCATGCCCACACCCATTACCACGCCCACGACCACGACCACGACCACGACCACGCCCACGTCACGCCCACGTCCACGTCCACATCCACGTCGACGTTTATTGTATTCCATGCCCTCGCCCTGCCGAGGGCTTATAAAGTAAGTAAATCCCGTTTCTACCTTTTTTTTACACTGAACGCTTACTGGCACGCGGGATGACAACGCCGTCGTTCATGCTTGCCGGATCCTCGCACGCCCGTGTCCGTGCCCGCTGGATCATCGCACGCCTGTGCCTGGTGGATCCCCACGCACGCACGTCCGTGCCCGCTAGATCCCCGCACGCCCGTGTCTGCTGGATCCCCACGCACGCCCGTGCCTGCTGGATCCCCGCACACCCGTGCCTGCTGGATCCCCGCACGCCCGTGTCTGCTGGATCCCCACGCACGCCCGTGCCTGCTGGATCCCCGCACACCTGTGCCTGCTGGATCCCCGCACGCCTGTGCCTGCTGGATCCCCGCACGCCCGTGCCCGCTGGATCCCCACGCACACCCGTGTGCGTGCCCACCGGATCCCCACGCCTGCCCGTGTGCGTGCCCGCTGGATCCCCATGCACGCACGCACACATCCACCAGGCCCATGCACGCCCGCCGGATGTGCACGCACGGCCCTCACCGCGCTCGCTCGTACGGTCCCAACGCCCGCTCGCTCGTGGGGCCCCCATGCACTCACGCGGTGTCCCCATGCTCGCGCATGCTGCATCCCTCGCACGCATATATGCGTCTGCTGGATGTGTCATGTATGCATCCCTGAGCGTTATGTAGTGATGGGGGAGGGCTATTGTAGTAGTAGTAGTAGTAGTAGTTGTTGTTGTAGGACTGTTTTGTAATCTAGATCCAATAATAAAGGGATTTTAAATTTTAAATTTGTGATACTTAAGATGCTTTGATCAAATCTGTGATACTTAGTTTGCTTTGATCATTGCTTAAACTACTTTAATTTTTTTAGATCTACTGATTTTAAGCACTGTTGCTTAAATAAAGCAGTTAAAAGCACTGCTTTTTTTAACTTTTTTTGGCAATAAAGTGGATTTAAGCACTAATAAGCTGAAACAAGCTATATCGACTTTTCCTGATGCGCCACCCACGGAAACCGCAGTTGGCACTGTTGCATCAGCAGACATGGGGATTGGACCCCTATTGAACATTTCAGGAAACAGTTTCTCACGGCAGTTGTTACATTTCAAAAATTTGATAAAAAAAAACATGAAACTCGCAATGTATGGAATTTCATAGACTAGGGTTATGGTTAACGTGATCTCGTGCACTTTTGACATCACGTGACTTTGTTTGGATGTCGGGTGGGGGACACGAGGCGACTTATTCGAACCCTTTATACAATTCAACTTTTTATCCAATCCATACACTCATGCATACCCCACGCACGCCAACTCCTCCTAATGCACAAAATCCACATGACATTCACGACTTTACTCCCAAATCTCGGAAAAACACCAGTCTCAGCCAACACCGATCCGACACTGATGGCAATCGAGCCGACAACCCCAACGACTGTCAAGCTTGGATCGATGAATTTCGAACTCATTACGTGGTATTCAAACATGAAGTAGCCAAGTTCCTGGATGAATATATGCCAAGCGATACCCCTTACCTCGTCGATCCCTCCATATCAAATGTGTTTGATGGAGTCCCGTTGGACAAGCTAGAATCTGACATGTACAACCCGTTGGTAAGTATCCTTTTGATGCTGCCCCAGTTTGAATTCTAACATTCCACAAAGGTTCGCTCTCTCAACCAGCTAACCCAGTCGTTCCCTGCGAATCGAAAGCCTACATTTGCCAATACTTCCACGGCGACGTTTCCTCCCCTCAGCAAATCCGATCATGCAACAAAACCTGACATTACAATCACACACCCAAACGTCAATACTCCTACCTCCTCGACCGACTGGAAATGGCACCTTGCTGCGTCCATAATCGAGGTCAAACCTAAAACCAGCAGCGATCCCTTCAATGATGATGGTAAATACAAAGACAATGACACCCACGACAAGATCGTCGTCCAGATCTCAAAGTACGCTCGTAACCTGCTTCAAGGGAACTCGAGTTGCTTTGTGTTTCTCCTTGGTGTGTACGGCCATAACGCACGGATCTACCGCTTTGATCGTTCGGGTGTCATCGTCTCGAAAGCCTTCAATTATATCTCCTCTCCTGAACATTTGGGCGAATTTCTCTGGCGGCTCGTACACCCCGAGAATTCGAGACCTGGTATCATAGGATCGGACACCACCATCACGCGACCGACAAGTGAGGAAGCACAGAGAATGTTAGACGCTGTCCGGGACGTTGTCCGGCGGCACGATCCAACCTTGGAGATCGACGACGCTAAATTTCTGCAAGATAGCCGTTGGATGGAAGCTTGTTGGTCTCCTCTGTGCGAGGGCCATGACTCGTCCGTTCCACGTGGTCGTACGCGTTGCTTCACTATTGGTCCTCCGCTGTGGCAGTCGACGAACCTTTTTTCTCGTGCAACGGTTGTCTGGAGAGTCGCTATTGAAGGGCATGAAGACAAACTATATGCGTTGAAGGATTCCTGGCACGAGTTGTGCCGAAACCCTGAAGTATTCTTCTACGAGCGTATCCAGAAGTTCAAGGGAGAATCGGAGTGGGTCGGATTGGCGGAGTTCATGGGGAGCCTTAATTTTGGAGAGGGGCAGGGAAAGCTGTCGCGTCATCGCACATCCTCTGCCACTCTCCGTACAGGCGAAGACTCTTCGCAAGACCGGAGTCATGTGCGTACTCTTACCTATCCAGTCGGCCATCAGCTCTCGACCTTCACGAGTACAAGACAAATGGTTTTGGGACTGCGATCCGCCATCGAAGGTCTAGTTTTTAATTTGTCGTCCTCAAATATCCTTCTCAAACCGTTGTAGGGCATCGTTTTGCTTTTGCCTCGGGAGTGCTTCATCGTGACATCAGTTCAGGAAACATTTTATTCTCCGATCAGGTCGTCGGCAGTGGATTTCTTCATGATCTTGACTACAGCGAAGTTGTTCTGATGCCAGGAGAGAAACTTGGAAGTAATTCGGAATCAGAGATCTCGAGAAGTTTGAGGACTATGACGGTGAGCAGGATTTTATTACCTTTGTGACGACTTTAAACGATTTTTTTACAAGGGTACTTATCAATTCATGGCGATTGATTTGTTGATGCACAAAATGCACGAGCGTAAACACGATCTGGAGTCCATCTACTGGCTTCTCATCTGGATAATACTTCGTCACGTCGAACACGATCAAGGACCATCGGCATGCAAGGAATTATTTGATGTCGAAGATAGAAAACTAGCTGCTGGTGCGAAGAGAGTATGGCTCGTGACCTCTGACCTCCGCATCAATGATAACGAGCCTCTCACTGGACTTCTCGAATCATTGAGAATACTATTCAAGAAGCAGTTGGGCGATAAAGACACTCCCAGTGTCGAGGTCACATACGACACTCTCTTGGCTACCATCGACGATGCTTTACGTCTACCTGGTTGGCCAGAGAATGACAGTTCCATACCTTTCAAGCCGTGTAGTGGGTCCAAGTCTGTCAAAGACGCATCTCAGGCGTCAAGCGGAAAGCGGAAAGCGGAATCTAGGGCGGCATCAGCGAGTAGTAAGAGACAGAAGGCCTCGACCTCGTTGTCAAGTTTGTCCATGGCGGAATATGGTGGTGATGTCGAGCAGGTCAGCCTGAATTCTTTTGTGACCGCTTTATTATTAATAAAAGTTCTATCAGCCTTGAGTCTCAGTCCCATCGGGATCCGTAGTACAGTTGTCATGGTGATTAGATTCACTACAGCATATAGACGCAATGTGATACGGTGCTAGGTTCATTGTACTACATAAAACGTTGGAAAGTCGGAAATGCAGATTCGACAGCAAAACAAGACAATGTTGAACCCAAGGTGTAGTGGCGGCAATGAGATGCAGGCGGCGACATTCTTCACGCCTGGCTTCAACTTGTCCTTCTCGATGTGCTTGTAGCGGTCCAAGTCGACTGGAAGGAGCCGGTCGCAATCCACGAAAAGCTTGGGAAAGTGCGACGACGAAGGTGAGACCAGACCCAAATTTCTTGGCTCCGAGCATTAGAGATGACCGTCACGCGATCCATAGTAGTAGAGTTGAAGATGAACTAAAGGTTCTCTAATGCCTCGCAAACCAGTCGCCTTGAACTTCAGCTCCTTGGACTCCCAAACGCACAAACGATTTCGGATCGCAACTCATTGCTCGAGGACAAATTGCAAAGGCAATAGTATCTGTGGGTTCCGTGGGTTCCGTGCTTCTTGATTTTTGCGTAATTTACGCCTCGGGTATGGCGAAGTACGGGATTGACAGTCCAACTCCTTGGGACGAGGTTCCATTTTCAGACAATACAGTACTTCCTAGCTGTGACTCGTGCGTTCTTATCAGGAAGGGTCTGATCTCCCTGTCTTGGCAAAGCGACTGATACTTACCACGCTGCGCAAATCGACGCGCATCCGTAAGCCCTCGCGCATCGTGCGTGACTTGCTAGCTGGCAAGGGCTCCACCGATTCCGATACCGCTCACATTATGCACCTGCCAGGAGCACTCGATGAAGATTCAGATGAAGCAGGAGTATGGCCCGTTGTGGATGGCTCACCCACGCTACTCAAGGATTTTGAAGGTCTTGAGTTTGCGTTTGCGGCAGAAACGGCAGACGCCGAGGCCTTGGAACCACGCTCGCTGGCTGAAGCTAAGCGCAGGCCTGACTGGCCGCTGTGGGAAAAAGCCATAAAGGAGGAGCTGGCCACCTTGAAGGCAGCCGGGACATAGAGATTGGAGGAGGCACCACCCGGAGCCAATATTATAGGCTCCAAGTGGGTTTTTGAGGCGAAGGACGCAGCTGACAACGTCGCATGATACAAGGCTCGCCTGGTGGCACAAGGTCTCAGTCAGATAGGGGGAGTCAATTACGACGACACCTACACACCTGTGGCCAAGCTGGCATCCTCACGCGCCATTTTTGCGATGGCAAACCGTCTTCACTGCACCAGATCGACATCAAGGGAGCATACCTGAACGGCGTGCTGAACGCTGACGAGGTATTGTTAATGCAGCACCCACCTGGCTACAAGGCACCTGACACAGGCGCGAGAGGATTGCGCCTTGTTAAGACGCTCTACGGCCTAAAACAGTGTGGTCGCCGCTAGTATCAAACATTGACCTCCATATTCACATCCCTCGGCTTCAAGCGTTGTGCTGTTGATCAAGCAGTCCTCTTCAAGTCTAACCAGAAAACCGAAGAACTCACAGTTGTAGCTGTGCACGTAGATGACTGCACTATCGCCGCCACTAACTCACGCCTCGTGGATTTCCTCAAGGCCGGCAGGCGCCAGCACATAGAGGTCATTGACCTCGGGGAGCTTCATTGGATCCTTGGCATCGAGATCCGCCGCAATAGAGACACAGGTACTGTGCATCTCTCGCAGCATGCGTACATCAAGTCAATCTTGCGTCGCTACAATCTGGGTGATCTCAAACCTATGTCAACCCCTATAAATACCCAAATACGACTCACCTCAGAGAAGGCACCGCAAAGCGCGGCTTAATTCGCTGCCATGCGTGATGTACCATACCGCGAGGCCGTTGGCGCCCTCAATTTGGCTGCACTTGCAACGCGCCCTGATAATGCATTTGCGGTTGCCACTGTTGCCAGGTTCGCAAAGAAGCCAGGACCAGCTCATTGGGAGGCCATCAAGCACATCTACCGCTATCTAGCGGGCACGCGTGACCTCTGGCTTTCGCATGGCGAGACAAGGCGCGCCCTCGAAGGGTATGCAGATACGGACGGCAGCATGTCCGAGGATCGGCGTGCCATTTCTGGCTATGCATTCCTCATCGACGGAGCTGTATCTTGGTCATCCAAGCGCCAAGAGACAGTGTCGTTGTCCACTACCGAGAGCGAGTATGTCACTGCCACTCATGGCATGAAGGAGGCACTCTGGTTGCGCAGTCTCTTCTCAGAAGTATTCTGAGGCTTCGACGAAGCGACGGTCCTCTTCGGGGACAACCAGGTTGTGATCACCCTCCCTCGTGACCGTCAGTATTATGCCCACACAAAGCATATTGATGTACGTTACAACTGGATCTGCTGGGTGATTGAACAGGGCGCCTTGCGCCTTCAAGTTGTGTATTGCCCTACAGATGACATGGTTGCCGAGGCGCTTACGAAGTCGTTGCCATCAGTTAAGGTGAAGCATTTCGCTGCAGGTCTCGGACTGCGCGCGAAATGAGGGGAGTGTTGAAGTGAGCCGCCCAACGACGCGGCAATGCTTAGATAAGCACTTACGTGCTCCCGTGTTGCCTATGCACGCGCGCAGACCTTTTGTCCGCTTGATGTAGTTAGCCTATGGTATTACCTTTGTTCTAGGTTGTATATATATCGCACCATTAGGTACTGGCCACCTCAGTTACATGCTAAGGCGCGCGGTACTGAGGTGAGCATACATTAGTTCCCCCTTACGTACTGTTTGCTAACTTGTAGTTGTATCGTATCTACATTCTATTACAGGTGAATACATATAGTTACACGCTAAGGAGCACAGTACTGAGTATTGTATCTACATTATATTACTGAACACGACCGCGCGCGCTCCACCCGGACTCTATTTAATCTTCAAGAACATCAGGGAAATGGCACGTGCTTCAACTTTGTGTCGAAGCCTTTCACTTTTGATCTCCGTTATTTTTTGCCCTTTTTTGTGCTTCTTCTTCGGGCTTTTCAGGCTTCTTCTTAAATTGGTTCTCTTTCCCCCTTTTTTCGACTTCGGCTTATCTGTAGGGCTTTGTATGTTCACAGAGTTCTTTTGTGACTTTAATGACAAGGCAAAATCAACTTGAATTGGTCTTAGAAATTGTATATAAGACAAATTAAGGAAATTAATCATGTAACTAAGTACATCGATTCAAAAAGGCCCACCTCCCCCTGCGCGCAGCATCTGCAGCCCCTCCTCGCATGCAGCGTCCACAACCCCCTCCCCCCCCACTGTTCCACGCCCCCTGCACCTGGTCGTTTACTTGCATTGCCCTGCATATGTGTTGAGGCCTGAAGATGCGGGGCATCTGGCCTGCGTGTGTGACTCGGCGTGACGATGTGAGCAAGGGAGCGAGGGATGTACCAGCAATGCGATGACATTGCATCCTCTGTTTGATGTACTGCCTCCGTGTATCTGCAAACAACGCTCGTCATCAGCAAGAATTGTACAGATATGATAAGTACACATACCAAAGCTTGTAACGTACAAGCTCGCCTTCGAGCTCATCGTTTTGTAGTCGGGCTTGAACGAGCCCATTCTGTCAATGAACATCCCGAGACCTGTGAACACCGCCATCTAAAATCAATAAGCTATGTCATGCACCAAAATATCGACATGCTCCTGGTTTAGCGATGCCAAACTGGCTTCCAGCGTATTACTGTATCGCAAGGACATGAGTTGTTGAGGCCATATCACTGTTATCAGCCCGACAGGAGGGACGTCCGAGACAAATCGGAGGAGGAAGATAGATACCTTTTGAGGTGAGGGAGGGGATGGCGATGGACGGAGAGGTGGCGAGTGGTGGAAAAAACAGAGTCAAACAAGGGCGTGACTGTGGCGTGGGTTTGGGAGTTATTCCCACAGTTGGCTTTGGCCTTTTTTTTTGTTCGTCGCGTCGGATCTTCTAAGTCGCGTCTCCCTCATCCTGCCACTCCCGTTTGTCCCACTGTTCCCTCCCTGTCATACCTCCCTCTCGTCCCACTGTCCACAACCCGCTGTACAAGAACATCGAGTGGCCATCTGCTACGCTCGCTCTCTACACGAACATAAAGGTCCCAGGCCAACTCTGGGGCCTTCCTTGCGTATTTGTATTGTTTTGTGAGTTTTTCTTTTCTTTCGGAGTCCTTGAGTTCGCACTGACCATGCCATTTTCCCCTTCACACTTCGTTCGGGAACGTGACGTCGTTATGGTCCCCTCATCCTGGGATGCGACATGATCTCGCCGTCCCTCTCGACGTTGACTGGTATTAAGATGTGCTGATTGGTACGCACCATCTACCAGCGACACCCCGAATTGTAATGTCTAAAACTCTATTGGCCACTTGAAGCGTCGTACGGATATTGGCCAGAGGACATCACGGTCCTCAAGGACGACCCCGCTTTGGCCGATCACCTCCAACCCACATGCGACTCGGAGAACATCGTCAGTACCTTTTTTTCCCTTCGCCCCTTGATGGATACGCCCATGTCTCCGGGACCCAATCTGAATGTGGCTGACCTGGACTTTGGGCAGGCTTCAGTTGCGTGAATCGGAGAACCTCGTTGTGAATGCAGCTGCTGGCTGTTTCACCTTCTTTGTGAGTTTTGTGCCCTCTCTCTTGTATGTTCTTCCGTTAACGCCAGACCCTGGGCGTTCCAATCAGTAACCATCAAATGACCTTAATGAAGAAGATTTTCTGGATGAATGTAAGCATCTTGCTTCTATCATCCCCTTGAGAAAACTGGAGGACTCACCGACTCGTGGCAGACATTATCACGATTGATAATGAAATTCATTCCCTATTTTAATTCATGGCGGTGCGTCTGTATTTTTTTGTATCTGGCGAGTTCTAATCATTGTGTCTGTTCCCCAGGTTCCCTAATGTTCGTCGTTCTCAGCTTATTTAACACTATCTGCCATATTGATCAATGTGGATGCTGCTGCGTCTGGTGGCAGAGTCTAAGATGACACGGAAAGCTTCATGATGAGGTGCACGTCGACACAGAAGTGCTGCTCATCAATAACACCTTGTGCATCTTGCATCTATCTAGGCTCACTTTCACTCTCATCCGCCCTCCCCGTGTCTACCTCAGGAAAACTCACACTTCTTGCCAACAACACGACGCAACGCGGTGGGATGTCGTGTGCGTGGCACTCGGCAACGGAAGTCCAAGTGGTGCGAGTGTATACGCCTCGCGGTGTTCTTCCCACGAGTCTGGGTCGAGAGTAATTTCGTCACGAAGCTATCCTCAATGAGCCTGCGCACCATGGCACTCGCGGGTGCGATGGTCCTTTTACCAAGGGGGCATCAAGTGCCGCGAGTAACACTAGGGTGTATCCGACCAATGGCGCACGTTGAACGTTCTCAAGGGTAAGGTCTGACTGACCACTTCCATTCGGCGTACTGACAAGTGTGCTCCCAGAGCCCACGAGTGGGAATTGCTGGCAGTTTGTTTCATGTAAGAAGGGCGGTGCTCAAGCGTGCAACTATTGAAGAAGTTGTTGCAATAGCGGGGTTTGTGTGTGTGTGTGTGTGTGCGGGAGATATACGAAGACAAATTGTACTTCAAGGTAGTTAGCGTTAGTTATAGCTGTACATTGTCCCAGCCCCCAAAAAGAAAAATAATGAATGTTCATTTGTCGCTAAATGTGGTTTTCATGAGAGCTTTAAGAACCTTTTTAAGGGCTTAATAAAAGATCTGAAGGCTTTCTAAGTATGCTTCAGACTTTGTGAAGTGTAATTACGCTTTAAAAATCTTCAAAAGCGCTTTTTTAAGACAATCGACCCAGCATAAAAAAGTCGCGGTGACTTTTGTGGCTTTTAAGCCTTTTTTGGACTTATCAGTCTTCTCACGCTTTTTTAAGTCCCAAAAGAACTCAAAAAAGCACATGCTGTTTCCCTGATGAATCTCATCGGCTGACACCCGTTTCGGCAAGATTCATACGCAGGCCTGTAGTGTTGAAGTGCAGCGGTGACAATGAATGTGCAAAGAGGTGTCGGCGATTAGTAGCGAGGTGCCAAGAAGTGTCGGCGAGCGTAGCAAGCTACCTAAGCAGTATAGCTAGCATGGCAGCGTGCAGGTATCATAGAACAAGCGTCGAGAGCTAGTACACAAAATAGTCAGTAAGATCTTATATTAATGGAGTGATATGGCACTTTCCTAGCGCACAAACCAGTCGGTAGGAACTGGGGTGCCGAAGCGTACAAGTGCAACTACTTATACAGAGAAGGAGGAGTGCTTGGACCTGCCAGCTAAAGCAATAAGATGTACAGGAAACAACAGGCTCTAGGCACCTAAAGAAGTGAGGGCTATGCATCTACAGCAGCCGAGAGCAATAAGCGATGTTAAATGGTGGCAATAACTGCCGAGGAGAAAAATCAAAACAGCCCACATAGTATTGCATGCTGTATAATAATAATATAGGCGTATAGGACTACTTGGAGCACATGTAGGTGCCCATCACTATACATCCGCTTCCACATAGACCAATTCACCGGTGAACCCACTATCTCAGGAACTATGGGCAAAGGCTGCCCCATCTATGGCGACACCCTAGCAGCCGCCCTGTAACCGACCCGGCCCCGCAAACCACCACGACCATAGGTACTTCGAGATGTTTGAGGAGCAGAGCATGATCTGCGGACCAGTGAACAGGGCCTTAGAGGACCTGGGAGATTATGGAGTAATGGGAGATGTTATCCGATACAGAGGGAAAACTGCGCAATGCTGTCACCTGGCCCATATTCGCATGGAAGTCGAGGTGTTAGAAGACTACGCGCAGCAGAGAAGAGCCAATTTAGCTTCGCAAATGTCAGCTAACCAGTCCCGCGAGTTGGCAATCTGCCGCCGCCTCATCGCCGCTAACACCCACGAGAGAGTCAACCGACTCTTAACTGAAGATCAGAGACGGGCGAATTAGCTTGGAGACATCGCCACACCATTAGGCGTTGATGCGCTGAGTCCCCGCTATACGCGAGCGAGAGACTAAGAGCTGAGGGTTCGCTGGAGGCGGAGCACTTCTGGATCGGAAGCGCGGGAAAGGAAGTTGCCTAATCGGGCGCTCCGGTCACACGGGACCGGCGACGGCGGAAAAGGACTTGTAGCTCACTCGGGAGCTAAGCTGATGGCGAGCGACGCGACCAGCGACGGAGAGGCGACGGAGACGACGAGAATGAGACCAGAACGAAGGGAAACGGATCGGAAACGGAGGAGTTATGGTGAGAACTATAGGAGACACGGCTCCCAGCTGGATTCTGCCTGTAAGCTAAGTACATCTCTAACTAATATACTAGCTACTTGGTCTGTGCGCACTGGCGACCCTATACTACGCTCCTAACCTGTTTTGAGGACCTCCGCCGCGGGCGATCGGTCCGCGCACTCCATTCCGTGCGCGCCCGCTCCTGGGCCTTGCAACACGACGCGCGACGTCGGGCGTCCTCCTACGTGGCAGGGGCGACGTACCAAGACTAATCCTACTCGGGGAAGTCGTTTGTACAACTCCGAGATGTCCGCACGCGCTGTGAGAGACTTGAAGACCACTAAGGTGGTTTTGGTGTTATTGAGGGCGATCCGCGTGACGACGCGCTCCGATTCGCTGTGAGCGCGTCGTATTACTTGGGCTCGACGTTCCTGCCGAGTTTCAGGGCGATCGGAGCGGGCGGAGAAGGTGCGCGGCCGTCGGAATGAGGGGATGAGTCGGAGGGGAGGTTGGAGCGCGCGTGTTGTCGCTCCGTCGGCCCGGCGGTCCGTCGCTCTGCTGCGTCGGACTCCTGTCTCTAAGTCCTCGCTAGGTGCATATCCGCGCGTGCTGCCGCGCCTGCGGCGCATCAGCGTGATTACAGTGGAGCCCATACCTTCAGACTCCAAGGTGGCCATACCCCATCTATCTCCAGCGGGAGCTCCCATAGCAGTTCTGGTGGCTCTATCGCACCACCCATCGCTGGCAGGCCCACCTGCATCTATTGCCACTGGCCCGGACACCTAGCCGGGCATTGCGATACTCCGCATTACATCTGTTCGGAGAAAAGGTCTGGGTACTGCCGCGTCCCCACCTTCCACTGCAGTTTCAACCACGATATGCCCGACACCTGTCCTTACGGCGGTCGCCATAAACACGCCTCCCACACCTACCGCACACAGGGCAGGACTGCCAGGTACCTGGCACTGTCAGAATGGGCGATTGAATACGAACACGTGAGCGAAGGGTGCGACGACTCGTGCAAGGGGCATTATAGTCGAGTGGCACGACGTACCCGCGCTGCAATAGAACGCGTGGTAGAGCAGATTGGTTGTACAACCACCCAGACCGAGCCCAACCGCGAAGCCCCCTATGTGCCTCGCACCCTGACCCCCGACTACGTGCCCACCGACGATGAAGGCAACGACGAACTTTGAGGCGCGTGGAATCGCCTCTTAGAGGGGAGGGTGGTGATAAGCTCCATCTCTGGGATGGAGAGAGGTGAGGTTCTAGGTGTCTTCTGGACCAACTCTGGACCCTGTCACGTGACCCATGTACGATTACTCATATGATGACTAAGATGACTCGCAGGCTGACTGATAGCCTTACTGTACGATTACTGATCACTGACGGATACCAGTTAGCTTACTGATGGACTTACCAATCGCCTTACCAAGCGATTACTAGGACTATTTGTCATACTGGTTCGAACCTGTATATATAGCCTGAGTAGTTGACAGTTGAGCCTTAAGCTCGACTTCGTTCTTATCGCAGCTTTCTGATCCCCTATTCCTTGTGAGGCCCCTCTCTTCTCTTCCATTGAAGCTTCGGGACCTTTGAATAGGACCTAACTCTCAGCTTAGTGATTGTGCTTAACAATCAACTCATACTTCAGAGCGGTCCTCCAGCCCGCTCCACCGATCAGACCACTCTTACGTGTCATTAGGGTACGACGCCCCGCTGCGGGCTTAACACAAGTCGAGCTTCTATAGCATCCTGGCAGACATAATCTTGAACGTCGTTGTGCGGCGTTGTAGGGCATAATAGAGATCTCACCCTCGATACTCCCGATGTCCCTCCTCAGGCCTCAGGCCTCAGTCTACCTCGAAATGTATATTGCATTTTGACATGGCCTAGATCTGCGCTAGGAGCGCGTGACAGTAAGATGGCCGCTGTTTGTTTTTCTTTGCTTTTTTATTACAGTGATTGCCACTCTCGCGCCATAAAGCTTTGGAAACCAAATCGACGTGCATGTGCACACCTTTGACACATGCGTGCACGCACACCCTCTATCCACGCGTACTGTGTTTCTGGTGGTATAGTAGTATTAGTAGATACTTAAAATAAAAACGTTGTAGACACAAAGCTTGTAATACTAGGTTTAACACAATAGCAAAGGCTTGATTCTAGCCCTTAATTCCGCCATCCAAGCTCTCAGAAATTTCGTTGGTGCCATACCACAAGGAGTAGGCAGTAGCCACCTTCAGATGACTGAACCCTCAGACTCATGTATGTGTCTGTTATGGATCTATCTATCAGAAGTTGGGTCCATCTCGCGGACATCTTCGTCAATGGCCAGAATGTGTCCCCTGAACAGACCTATCGGTCATACTTCTTCTTAAGCGCGACAAGGCGCTCCGAATTCTCGTCGAAGGAAGCGGACACGCGTGTGGGGATCTCGTGCCATCCGAGGAACTGCGCGTTGCACCACTATATGAGGAATCTTCCTTGCACCCATGAATAATAGCCTTACCGAAGGGAAAGCCCTGCCACACGCCTCTGACTTAATCATTTCTCGGAGCCACTGTTTCGTCGGTGGAGGGAAGGATCGTGTTATTCTCAGGAACCAAAGAGGTGGAGAAGATCTTACGTTTTCGGCACTAGAAAGACGACGCTGGTCGTCGTCGCCCATTCCCCACTGGTGCAGGGCCGCGATGGTGAATGCGGCCTCGCGCTGCGCCTTTGGAATACACGTCCCTTTATAATCGACGATGGCGCCACCCGAAAGCTGAAAGAGCCGCACTGAAAAATGGCTCTCAGATTTCGCACGGTATTCTGAAACGAAAAGAAAGCAAAGAAAAGTGACTCACCACATCCGACTGGACTCTCCGCAAACTCAATCACGGTCTTGTAGATCACCTCGTCTGGGAGAGAACTAATGAGTGCGGAGTGGATGAACCACTGTTTGCCGCGCAGTAACTGCGTAACACTGTCCATCTGGTTCAAAAACGTCTTCTCTTGCACTTCGTTGAGCAGGCAGGGCCCACCGTCCCACGAGCTGAACGCCTGGAGGTACTTAACACCCTGTTCCTTCGGTCCAGCGTAGCACATATGGATTACGACAAGCGAGTACTCGTTCGCAGGGCCAGCGATGAGAAGCACGTTTGCGTAAAGCTCGCGCGATGCACCCTTGACACAATCACGGAAGTGCCGCAGAAGAGAAGGTGCAGTCGCACTGTGGAAGCGGCTTCTTGCGTGGAAGCCGTAAAAAAATTCACAACCATTTCAGAGATAGGTTGCGAGGAAGACGTACTAGATCAGGTTGCCTGCGAAGACGATGGGCACCGGGTATGCGCGTGCTTTGTAGCGAGTCACAATGCAGAGCGCTGGGCCAGCACCACGCAAACCCCACCAGAGATCTCGATTTTATTGGTCAGTATATGTATTAAGGCGGAAACGTGATGAGAAGCGTACCTGGATGCTCCTTCTCGTTCACAATGACGACTGATCCATCTGCTAGAACCGCCTCTGCTTCCACTAGGTTATCGATACTCAGACCATGCAACCTGCTCAGAAATCCGAATCCCCCGAGTAGCATCACGGATGTGCCGACAGGGTGTGCCGAACTACAATCAATTCGCGGAAAAAGGGAATGGAAAAAAGAATCAGACATCGCGCCACAAGATTATATGCTGTCAGAGAAGGTACACGCACAACGGAATGTGATAGGGCACAATGCCGCCTTTCAGTGTGTTTGCCGCCGTGAAAGTGTCGATGTCCTTCTGCTTTGCGCCAGCACCAAAGGAAATGTAGGCATGCGTGTGAGGCGGCACGGGCCTCGTCAGATGCGATGGCACAAAAACTGGATGCGCAAACAATGCCGCGTCGGAGCAGCAAATCATACTCGATCTCGAAACCCCCATCATAGGGGGTTCCGCACGATCAATGTACGCAAACGGATCGGGCCGTGAGAGGGCCGTGTCGGGGAGCTCTGCCCCCCACCCAAACGGTGAGGTGGGGGAAATGGCAGAAGCAGCCGAGTCCGAGTGGGGCGAGCGCGACGAGTCGGGAGTCATAGCGAGTGTCGCCCAACCGGTTGCCGAAGAGGGGACAGAGGACTGAACACTGGTCTCGATGCTACATCCGGACCCAGTGATGGGGCCGAAGTGGGAGTTATCTGAGTGTGACGTGGTTGACGCGCCGCTGCAAAACCACGCGGTTGGTAAGTCGCTAGGGGACTTGAAAATTGCTTTGCAACACTACGATCTGACAGTTCAAGAACAGGTTCGCCAACGCGAGCTTTGCCCTTGTTAGTAGACAGAGCGGTATCGCTCAGGCTGGTGTACCCGCCACCTCGTTGCGGTGGTTCGATATCAATGTCTTGTATCTTTGATAGGTCGATGACAACATCGCCATCGATCGCCCAACCGTCCGTGCCATACTCGCAAGTCGTGACAGACAGCGATAGTCCGTGCTTACCACAGAATATAATTACCCTGAGAAAAGGTGTCGGTGTGGATAAAATTTTAAGGGAGTAAGGTGGCTGTAAGCCGTTGCTTACTACATCTCCCAATATGTACATATATACTGCACGGTGGCTGAGAATACAGCTTCTCAGTTACACTGCCTTTTGGCGTAACTGTCCTGACGTGCAGCAGGGCATGCTTACAGCGGCATACTCCGAGACATCCTGTGTATCAAGGGGAAGTACGACGGCGTTGACGGTTTTCAGAACGCTTTCATTATTAATAAATATGCGTGTATACTCCTGAAACCTGGAGTGGGAACAGAGGAAATGAGAACGATAAATGGGCTACAGATGCTTGCACTGGCAATAAACATACTGATCATCGCCACGGCGGTAAACTTCCCCGCTAACAATCTGGGTTAGCCCCTCAAAGTAAGCTTGAAAGGAGGTGGGCGGAGCGGTCATGGTGGCGGGGGCATGTTCGGCGGGCTGCATCGAAGCTAAATAGCACGATAGCGGGCGATAGGATGAGCTGTCTCTTATAATGCCGCAGACACCGTACGCAATTCTGTAAACCTAAGATCCCTCTAGAGCGACGTCGACCAATTTTTCGGTTCTCGACTTAGAGAACCACGTTCATAATGGAACGCTGGCATCCCACGCATCACTGTGGACCCGGACTATGCCATAAGAGCGAAGACAAGACGAAGGCGCAAACCACCTGCTCTGATAGACAACACGTCTCTCTGGGGAAAGGTACTGACAAGGCGCTTGATGGCAACGGAGCCTCCAGGACTGTAGCTCCAGTGAAAAGCGCTCGAAATGGGACGTAAACATACTAAACAAGCTCCTGTGATGTTAAATGTGTATCGTTGACGGTATATCTTGGTGCACTGCGGGCACAACGGCACATCATGGGACCTTGTGGGCGCTCCGTGGTTGAGGTGAAATTTTTCCCAGGCCAGAGATGTTGATCAGCAAAATTACAACACCGTGAAAATTCCGGGTACCGATTTTGGCCATCTTGGGCCGTAACCACCACCATGGGCGGGTTCCAAAACCAGGCAAGGCAATGGAAACGCTTTCCGCCCCCCTCCCCACCCACAATAAAACATCACTTACTGTATCATTACAAAACGACTGAGATCCCTCATAAGAACAGTCAACCCTAGGTAATGTAGATGAGCGACAACGTGCACAGAGCGACCACCGCCCCAACACCCCGTCCCACCCCCACCCCCAACAATGCCCCCCCCCCCCCCCCCCCCCCATACCCCGTGACTTCCATGACCCCTGAAAACCAGAGTACAGATTAAAAGACTGATGCGCACCCCCATTGACACCGAGCGATGAGCGACACTCCCACTGCAACGCCCCAACAGCCCCAACGACCCCAACGTGCCGACAACCCAACAACCGCAAATAGAAAATTACATAAGACAAAATGCCAACAGCGACGCGCGCACCAACTAGAGACAGCAATGAGGTCCAAGACCATCATGCAAAGGGTGGAAACACCTGGGAGAACACCCCAAAGTAAAAGGGGAACCCCCTAGCTCATTGGGCATAACATTGAACTGTGAGGTTTTAGTGGGTATGAGAACAGGGGTCACCAGCCCGTTGAGGAACCCTAACCTGAGTCCCACACTACCCCATGTGCGTGAATTTGCATTTCCTCACACCGGCCTCCCGGTCCGGCTCTAACGCGCTAGGCGAGGCTGGCGGTAAGCCTCCTGTCGTCTAGCACTTATCCTTAGATTACTGTACTACAACCCCCGGCCAATGCCGGACGTAGCACACCACTAAGAATAAAGCGTTTTCCAAAAAAATAAAAAATAAAAAATAATGTTGCGAAGGCATTTTGAACTTGCCGGACCGATCCGATTGAAGCACGTGACTTTATTTGGTTGTCGGGGGGACGGTTGAGTCAACGCCGCGTGACACGCAACGTGACACGACGACCCTAACCCGACCGTGCGCAGGTCACACTCACGTCGCCCTCACGTCGCCAGCTCTGTGGCATTCGAACCCTCTATACAATCCAACTTATTATCCATACACTCATGCATACCCCACGCACGCCAACTCCTCCTAATGCACAAAATCCACATGACATTCACGACTTTACTCCCAAATCTCGGAAAAACACCAGTCTCAGCCAACACCGATCCGACACTGATGGCAATCGAGCCGACAACCCCAACGACTGTCAAGCTTGGATCGATGAATTTCGAACTCATTACGTGGTATTCAAACATGAAGTAGCCAAGTTCCTGGATGAATATATGCCAAGCGATACCCCTTACCTCGTCGATCCCTCCATATCAAATGTGTTTGATGGAGTCCCGTTGGACAAGCTAGAATCTGACATGTACAACCCGTTGGTAAGTATCCTTTTGATGCTGCCCCAGTTTGAATTCTAACATTCCACAAAGGTTCGCTCTCTCAACCAGCTAACCCAGTCGTTCCCTGCGAATCGAAAGCCTACATTTGCCAATACTTCCACGGCGACGTTTCCTCCCCTCAGCAAATCCGATCATGCAACAAAACCTGACATTACAATCACACACCCAAACGTCAATACTCCTACCTCCTCGACCGACTGGAAATGGCACCTTGCTGCGTCCATAATCGAGGTCAAACCTAAAACCAGCAGCGATCCCTTCAATGATGATGGTAAATACAAAGACAATGACACCCACGACAAGATCGTCGTCCAGATCTCAAAGTACGCTCGTAACCTGCTTCAAGGGAACTCGAGTTGCTTTGTGTTTCTCCTTGGTGTGTACGGCCATAACGCACGGATCTACCGCTTTGATCGTTCGGGTGTCATCGTCTCGAAAGCCTTCAATTATATCTCCTCTCCTGAACATTGGGCGAATTTCTCTGGCGGCTCGTACACCCCGAGAATTCGAGACCTGGTATCATAGGATCGGACACCACCATCACGCGACCGACAAGTGAGGAAGCACAGAGAATGTTAGACGCTGTCCGGGACGTTGTCCGGCGGCACGATCCAACCTTGGAGATCGATGACGCTAAATTTTTGCAAGATAGCCGTTGGATGGAAGCTTGTTGGTCTCCTCTGTGCGAGGGCCATGACTCGTCCATTCCACGTGGTCGTACGCGTTGCTTCACTATTGGTCCTCCGCTGTGGCAGTCGACGAACCTTTTTTCTCGTGCAACGGTTGTCTGGAGAGTCGTTATTGAAGGGCACGAAGGCAAACTATATGCGTTGAAGGATTCCTGGCGCGAGTTGTGCCGAGAGCCTGAAGTATTCTTCTACGAACGTATCCAGAAGTTCAAGGGAGAGTCGAAGTGGGTCGGATTGGCGGAGTTCATGGGAAGCCTTAATCTTGGAGGGGAGGAGGAAATGCTGTCGCGACATTGCACATGCTCTGCCACTCTCCGTGGAGGCCAAGGCTCTGATTTGCAAGACAGGAGTCATGTGCGTACTCTTACCTATCCAGTCGGCCATCCGCTCTCGACCTTCACGAGTACAAGACAAATGGTTTTGGGACTGCGAGCCGCGATCGAAGGTCTGGTTTTTAATTTTGTCGTCCTCAAATATGCTTCTCAAACCGTTGTAGGGCATCGTTTTGCTTTTGCCTCCGGAGTGCTTCACCGTGACATCAGTTCAGGAAACATTTTATTCTCCGATCAGGTCGTCGGCGGCGGTGCATTTCTTCATGATCTTGACTACAGCGAAATTGTTCTGATGCCAGGAGAGAAACTTGAAAGTAATTCGGAATCAGAGATCTTGAGAAGTTTAAAGACTATGACGGTGAGCAGGATTTTATTACCTTTGTAACGACTTTAAACGATTTTTTACAAGGGTACTTATCAATTCATGGCGATTGATGTGTTGATGCACGAAATGCACGAGCGTAAACACGATCTGGAGTCCATCTACTGGCTTCTCATCTGGATAATACTTCGTCACGTCAAACACGATCAAGGACCATCGGCATGCAAGGAATTATTTGATGTCGAAGATAGAAAACTAGCTGCTGGTGCGAAGACAATGTGGCTTGGGAGGTCTGACCTCCGCACCAGTAATAACGAGCCTCTCACCGAGCTTCTCAAATCATTGAGAATACTATTCAAGAAGCAATTGGGCGATATAGACACTCCCAGTGTCGAGGTCACATACGACACACTCTTGGCCGCCATCGACGATGCTTTACGTCTACCTGGTTGGCCAGAGAATGACAGTTCCATACCTTTCAAGCCGTGTAGTGGGTCCAAGTCTGTCAAAGACGCATCTCAGGCGTCAAGCGGAAAGCGGAAAGCGGAATCTAGGGCGGCATCAATGAGTAGTAAGAGACAGAAGGCCTCGACCACGTTGTCAAGTTTGTCCGTGGCGGAATATGATGGTGATGTCGAGCAGGTCAGCCTGAATTCTTTTGTGACCGCATTATTATTGATAAAAGTCTTCGTTAGTGTTGACAATAGGGTCATCGGGATCCATAGTACAATTCTCATGGTGACTAGATTCAATATAATTTTGACGCAGTGTGATACGGTGCTACTCGGGTTGAGTGCGATGTACCAGAAGGTGGCCTCCCCTTTTCCGTCGCTCACCACTGTGCTCGCCACGTGACCAAGAAGAGCCTACTGCAGCACTGCTTCCGTTCCTCCATGACCTTATACTCCCAGATCACAAAAACTTGGGAGCACCTTTAGTATATGTATATTAGTCCAAATGTTAAATTGTTGCTTATTCTGTTGAGAAATCAGTGTGCTATAACTGTATTGATGTCTTTCGTGCGATGATGGGATGGTGGGCTCACTAAGAATGAACTTCTGGGATCTGCTGCCCCAGAGTTTGCATGCACCTAGAATATGTATGTATGAACAGAACTGCCAAGCTGCCTGCTGTCATGTTCAATATTTCGGAAGATATTGCCATTCGAAATTTTTAGCTCCCCGAGGTACTAGTCAAAAATCGAAATCCCAATGAGGTGGTTTCAAGTTCTATAAATTCACGTACATCTAGTCTACATGTGCGGATAATCACTGACAAAAGAGCTAAGCGATTGGTTGAGAATTGGACGAGATATAGCTTGTCGAAAATTTGCAGAAATGAGAGTATGAAAATATCATGTGCTGCACAGTCACGTGAAAAAGACAGTAATGTAGGTTTAACCATATTTTATTATGTTTTAATAGGTATTTAATATTAGACTTTCACTATCCACTTTAAGGCAAGGAAAGTCAAAAAAACCCTTAATTTGGTAATAAGCAGCATGTTGTAACAATAACGTTTGACTTTGATTTTCTTTGCGGATACTATTGGTTTCTGACCAGAAACCGAGCAAGGTTTCCCTCTTGGATCGTGCCACCACTCACATCAAGTACTTGGAGATGATTCAGCAGCAACTTCAGACAAGGGCTCTCTCTCTCGCTGCTCCGGCAGGCTGAAAATGAGACTGCCTGTTTTCGCCAGTGCGTTTGCCTCCAAGCAAGTACTTTGTCATGGTACTGACGTTTATCAAGAGTCAATGAGGTGTTGATGCTGATCAACGTCATGCTGCTGACGCTGCCGCTGCGGCCGCTGTACGGCAGCAGTCGTCGTCTTTCTAATCAGTGTCAAGAAGGTGAATCCTCCCGGTCAGTTTGATGACCGACATGACAAGACACGGGCTGCTAAAAAAGAGCATACGTGACCACAAGCGCTTCCTGGCTCACTTTGACGCGCTCAAAACCCCCCGGCCTCCCGGCTCATCTGACAACCACGACAATGTTGCTAATGCCGATGGGGATGATATTGTGGAGCAGGCTGTGTATGCGTTCCTACTCTCCGAAGTGCTGCGTCCTGGTTCGCCTGGAACCCCGCTGTCCGCACCACCCCTGGATATGGCAGCGTTGTTCACGACATACCACCTGCTGCTGGTCGAGTCGCATTTCTCCATACTGCTCTACCTGCTCATACCTGCTCATGCTCGGTGACTTTCCCACGCTGCTTCATGCGTTCGTCCACACTGCCACCGTTGTCGACAGTCTGGAGGGCTATCCGGTCTTCCTGCCCCTGCGCTCGAATGCCCAGGTCGAGTTTGTCGAGACGCTCGAGTGCCTTGCAGGCGGCTGGCACATCGGCGCGCAGCCTCATTCGCATACACGTGTGCACGCAGAAAATGGCCATGGCCATGGATACAACGGAAAACTCACCATCGAGGCACCCCCCACACCACCTTTGTCCCTTCTCACTCTCCCTTCGCCTGCTGCCCCTTCTTCCGTCGCATCACCTATCCTCACCGACTCTGGATCTATGTTGTTTTGATCTGCTCTTGCCATCGACATTTAGGATCCGCAACTGTGTCCACATCCACATCCGCTCTTACACTGGTAGCGACACCTTCTCCCTTGCCTGCACCCACATTGCACAGCAGTAATGACCTTGCTGAGTCGTTCGATTGTGCCCACATCATCTTCGCACCTGTTGCCGAGAGGCAGCGCAGGCGCATAGAGCAGAGCGCGTTGGAGAAGCAGAATGTCTTGTCTTCTTCCTCTTCCTCTTTGTCTGCCATTGGTGATGGTGCGGGAAGGAGGGCAAGGGCGAAGTCGCTGCTGATCAATATACCTTTGCATGGACCACGCGTCGTCACCAGACATAAGGAAGAATTGCACAGCGCAGTGCTCGAATATGAAAAAGTGGTCAAGTTGCATGTTCACCGGCAGGAAAAGCTTCAGCGAATGAAAGAGGATATTGAAGAAAAGGCACGCGCCGTAGAAGAAAGCCAATACAAAGGTACGGTTCATCCGCACCATTTAGTTGAGGTCTCTGGCTCTGACATCCCACACAGGACAGAAAAAAGACAAGACACCATTGGAAGAATTGAAGAACATCCTGGTACCACTCGCGCAGCTGATGAATGACACACTAAAGACCCCCCACCCCAAGATGACCCCTTCAACACGCCCAACTTGGTGTCACTTGGAGACACCAGGTGATCGTCCAGCACCACCACCAGCGTTCCCGCTTGCATTAGCCATGAAAGGCGTCATACTCACCGAAATTGGAGAGCCACTTGCAACGCCAATGCCTGGATGGCTCATCACCAGTTGCGAATTCTTTGCCAAGTGCACTCAAACTAGAACGCCTGGCTAACTGCACGAAAAAGCCAATGCTCAATGGTCTCAGGTTGTGTTCTGATAACCCCGCTAAATGGTTGTGCAAGCTCAACCTCTCTGCCATGGTGCCGCCATCCGATGCCGCACAATTCATACAGCTGCTGGATGCCCTGCAAAATGAAGACCCTATCTCCGCCCTACAAGTGCAAAATTTGGGACTGCCGCCTCCGTGTCGTGCATTCTCTGCAATGCTCCAACAACCTGGGCTTGGCATGTGTCCTTCCAGAGAGTCATCGATTGATCGTAGTGATGAAAGCTCCCCAGCGCTAGCATACACGAAACGACAGCAGATTAGGATAATCCGCTGTCAGGATCGTACAGATGACTTCCGTTCACTTAAACGGGCAACAACCATGGTTGCACGTGACAAGGAGAGTCCATGAGTGCATCTGATACCACGGTGGGGCACTGGCTTGGGTGGCTTTGGTGACAATGAGACACACAGGAAGATTCTTCTATGCCACAGAGTCTGTGAGGATGAATTAATGCAGATCAATTGCAAAACAGTGAGTGTCTTGCGCTAAGGTGGCTCGGGTTTTGACCAACGTTATACGTGCAGCTCAATGATCTATTGGATGGAGCCTTCAAGTCGCAAATTGTCTCATATCAAGTTATTGACCGCCAATTTGATCACAAATATAACGGTGGCCATGTCCCAGGAGCAATCAACATTAATACAACGATACAGCTAGAGGAGTACTTTCTCGGTACAAGCACGGAAAAGCCAGCTCACAGTGTAAGCAGGGAAAGTGGACCAAAGCATATTCTGATCTTCTATTGCGAATTCAGTCCCAAACGCACCTACCTTGTAAGCTTGCTTTTAAGCTTTTGATTCACACTTGCCCACCAAACTCTCTTTAGCGTGAAGCACATGCGTTCGAGGGATTGTGCCGTTAACAAATAACAACCACAACTACCTGCATGTTTACTTCCCGGAGGTATACATCCTTGAAGGTGGCTATTGTCAGTACTTCAAGGAGAGCAGTGTGCGTTGTGAACTGTCAGGGTATGTTGAATGGATGATCCCAACCATGCTGTCTCTTGCAGAGAAGACATGGACCATTTCCGTAAAGCTACATTTAGACGATGATGCGCTTAGTCCCCGCTATACACGTGCAAGAGACTAAGAGCTGAGGGTTCGCTGGAGGCAGAGCACTTCTGGATCGGAAGCGCGGGAAAGGGAGTTGCCTTATCGGGCGCTCCGGTCACACGGGACCGGCGACGGCGGAAAAGGACTTGCAGCTCACTCGGGAGCTAAGCTGGCGGCGAGCGACGCGACCAGCGACGGAGAGGTGACGGAGACGACGAGAATGAAACCGGAACGAAGGGAAACGGATTGGAAACGGAGGAATTATGGTGAGAACTACAGGAGACACGGCTCCCAGCTGGATTCTGCCTGTAAGCTAAGTACATCTCTAACTAATATACTAGCTACTTGGTCTGTGTGCGCTGGCGACCCTATTCTACGCTCCTAACCTGTTTTGAGGACCTCCGCCGCGGGCGATCGGTCCGCGCACTCCGTTCCGCGCGCGCCCGCTCCTGGGCCTTGCAACGCGACGTGCGATGTCGGGTGTCCTCCTACGTGGCAGGGGCGACGTACCAAGACTAATCCTACTCGGGGAAGTCGTTTGTACAACTCCGAGATGTCCGCACGCGCTGTGAGAGACTTGAAGACCACTAAGGTGGTTTTGGTGTTATTGAGGGCTATCCACGCGACGACGCGCTCCGATTCGCTGTGAGCGCGTCGTATCACTTGGGCTCGACGTTCCTGCCAAGTTTCAGGGCGGTCGGAGCAGGCGGAGAAGGCGTGCGGCCGTCGGAATGAGGGGATGAGTCGGAGGGGAGGTTGGAGCACGCGTGTTGTCGCTCCGTCGCTCCGCTGCGTCGGACTCCTGTCTCTAGGTCCTCGCTATGTGCATATCCGCGCGTGCTGCCGCGCCTGCGGCGCATCAACGAACCAAGTCATATGCTTATGTACATCATTCCTACAGACTCTGGAGAAATACATGCAAGTCCTCAACAGGCTGTTGTTCTTCCCAGTTCACTAGCTCATCAAGCTCCTCCTGTTTGCCTAAGCCCTCTGTGAAGCTAATTCCTCTTCCTTGCTTTGTTGAAAACTTTAAAAGCTGAAGTGCCTCTACTAGATCAGGAGCAAGTGAGTTTCTTCTTGCTGTGATTGTTTCCTTGCTAGAAGAAAATACCCTTTCACAGGGCACAGAGGAGGCTTGTATGGGCAAGATGTCCATTGCAAGCTTGAATAGTGTTGGAAATTGATGTTGGTTTTCCTAGTAAAAACTTTAATGTGACTCTTAAAATATAAATTATATACATACCAGCCAGAAAGTAATAATATCCTCAGTACCTTTGGTATCTCTAGTTGGACCAGCAAGATATTTGTCCACCTCAGTGGCCAAATCCTGTGACTCAGAGTAATCTTGCTGTTCTTCAATTTCAAGTAGATCAAGGGCTTTTTGATGGCTCTCTGACAAGCCAGTTGTTTGAGGTTGAGGCAGCTCTCTTTGATCTGAATCTATATCATAAGATTCAAGCTAGAGTGTATTTAAAACCATTATTATTGAGAAAACAGCAAAGAAAAATAAACTTACAGCTTCAAGAAGAGTTGTTCTTGCCATAATTGCTGCATATGAGCTCTGCCTTTGGAACCATTGTAGCCTTCTTTTTGGGTTCAAAACTAGACCAAAGATTAGAATAAATGCTATTATAGAAATGTAAGCTACTTATGTACAGATAGTGTATAAGCTGGAACACTATCAGTTTCTTGTTGATACTCTTCTAGCTTATCTATACCATCTTGTATAATGTCATAGACATCCATACTAAGGTCAACTTGACACCTCTTAAGCATTGTAGTAAGAAGTCCATCAAATGAAGGAAGAGTATTGCAAAGTGTTGGAGTTTTTTCAGAAGACAATACTTCCTGAAATGCATGAGGCAGCTAAAAGACCATTTAGACATATTTATAACAATGTTTAAGATCCATACCTTAAGGATCTCCATTATTGTAGACAGTTTATTCCAATGATCTACTGTAAGCTGGTTAGTTGGGTCTTGTTCCTTCAAATATTTGTCAATGGACTAAATTAAAAATTATTTAGTATATTTATTAAAAGAAGATTGGTTTACATACACTTCAAAGCACAAAGGCTCGCTCAATCATCAAGTAAGTTGATGACCACCTAGTATCCACATCACGTATCAACTGAAGCGATTCCTTTTTTTCCTGTTGAATAAGGGAAAATGCATAACACTTCATAGAGGATATACGAATCTACAACAATCTTTTTTAGTTAAAATTTTATTTATTGCTTATACACTTACACTATGAATAATACCCCGCAGCTTCTTAATAATGTCTTTCTTTGGGTCTAATCCACTTAAACTTTGCAACATGGCCTTGCAAGTCAAGTCAACAATGTGTGGAAAGCAACTGTTTTAAAGCATAAGTTAAACCAATATAATATAAATATTTACATACCGTATCCTCTGCGTAGAGCCAGAAAAGAGTGTTTCACCATTTTCACATAATCTGAGTGACGCTTGCAATTCAGATATAAAGGTGTCATTATTGAATGCATTATCCATTGAAATCCATCCAATCTATTAAATTATATAAGCTTTAGCATTACTGGAATTAAATTATTATGTACTTTACCTTCTTGGCCAGGTTAAGGCGATCCACAATAAAGAGAAATATCTCAGCCAAGCGTTCGCCACTATAAGAACCAGGGATATAAACAAAGCCAATGAGATCTACACAAAGTTTGATTTTTTGCTGTTGCTTCTCTAGCCAGTGTGCAGTGACAGCCATATAAGGCTTCATATTGATGTTAGTCCAGATATCCATAGTAAAGGAGATCTTTCCCATGGAGTTATTCTAAAAAAAAATTAGCCTTGTATAAGTAGCAAATTAAAAAGCTTACCAGCATGTCAGCTGACAGATTCTCAGCTTGTCTCTTCTGCATCTCTAAAATATACTTTCGCATTGTGGTACGATGAGGTATATCCTTGTCTTGAAGATCTCCTTTTAGCAAAAGAAGGAGATTTCTGAAGTGTGTAGAGTCCATAACACTGATAGGCTACAAGCAAACATTATAAGTAAGATATAAACAAAATAAAGACCACATAAGACATACGTGATCACCAGCAACAATAAACTCTGCGAGGGCATTCATAAAGTTCTCTTGAGTAAACCTTGGCCTTTGTGGAGGTTCTACCGTAATACCTCGGTGGGCTGCAATAGCTGCTAATGCGTCCTTTGACCTGATCGTAATCTGACGTCTCTCACATTCACCAATCCAATCTCAAATGTGAACAGTATACAAATGCTTCCGTAGGGTGCTTGTTGATGTTGATCCACCATATCCCCTCACAGAGTGTGTACCTGTTCTCTGATCAATGGCCCTAGCAATCTTTTAATAAAGTAAAGATTAAATAAATAAAAACATACAAGCAGAATGTACACTTCTTTTTTCCACAATCAGTCTCATAAAAAGAAAAGACATCAGCAGTTCTACTGCCAACTGGCTTGGCTTGAATCTGAGCCTGCTGATGCCTAGATGGAGCAGGAAGTGGCTCTGCAGAATCCAAGGAAGTAGGTGATACATGCAAGTTGAAATCTTCCCCTGTGGGAGATTCCAGAGTGTGTATGTTCTAATAGATGAGTATTAGACTATCAGAAACCTATTAATCAAATAATAAGGGACACACCTGAAAATCCGACGAGAACAGTGAACCTGCAGTTTGACCTGCAGCATCAGAATTCCCAGAGCCCACAAAAGGGTCATCAGAATCTGATCCATGAGCTGGACGAAGCTGGGCTGTGTTGCCACTACCAGTGGTCACAACAGGGTTAAATGTGACACAAGCTGTACTTCAGGTTGACATGTGTGAAGCACTTGTCGTTGCAATTGGTGTGGCTAGTAAAAATGCTAGTTAATGCCTATAAAATAGTTATATTTAGAAACATACCTTCAACATGAAAGCTTGTTTGAAGTGCACCACCTGGGAGATAAACATCTGAGTCCAGTGTTGCCACTCGAGCCTTTTTGTTCAACTTTTTCTTTGGTGACAGGGTTTTCGGGTTGTGTCTCTTCCTTCCAGCCATCCCGTAAGCTAAGCAAGTGCCTGAGAGTAGACTGAGTAGTCCTGATGTACTGTGATGTCCCAAGGTGTGTCGATGATGGTGTTGCCAGTGCGATCAAGGAGGATCAAGGAGTCGATGAGGACTGATCTAAGTTGCGATAACAGCAGAATCCAATGCATCTCAAAGTTGCCACCGCTGCTTCAGCTCCGACACTCCGACCCATGGCCACCGGCCCACCACTCAACGCACCACTTCCCACCTATTCAGTGCCAAGTTCTGCTGTCAAGTGTCTTATCGAAAGAGTTGTGGACCTGTGGTGCGCTGGGCATCTGAATGCAGCAGCTCGCAGCTGACTCACTCCAGCAGCCACACTGGTTCAGTGGTTCCTCTTCCTCACACCCACATAATGGGACCCAGGACCATGGGTTCTCGATCCATGTCTCAGTGGCCTCATCACACCCGTATGCCAATGGCAATCAACAGTACCGTCAGTCAAGTCCTTACAATGATTATGCCGTCGGCAATGGTACTAGTCACCACTAGCAACTATGCAAGCGGGCTTCCTGTCTACCCTCCGCACGATGGCCTTGATCCCGATGATGACTTCGATAATTATTTGGCCAGTATCAGTGTCTCAGTCTTGGGAACCACGACATCGAGCACAGCACTCCACACACAACTTGAATGAACACAAGCACCGCTCAAGCATACAGGACGACTTTACAGAACTTGGAACCAGGTATGACGGTTGTTGATAGGGCGAGGACCAGATCTAATCTATTTTTGCACTAGCTTCGTTGTGTCGAATGTGGGTGAATTTAGCCGGACGATACTGGGGTCGCACTTTAAACGCAACAATGTAAGCTTGATGGATGTTCACTCTAGACTATACTGACTGTGGACAGTTTTCAATCTTTGTGCGTCGGCTGAACATGTACGGATTCCACAAAATCAATCGGGTGAGTTGTTTATCGTGCACATGACCGGGCCACAAGTGACGACACTTGAATTGATGCAGATGCCATGCGCTGATGCGCCGCAGGCGCGGCAGCACGCGCGGATATGCACATAGCGAGGACTTAGGGACAGGAGGCTGATGCAGCGGAGCGACAGACCGCCGGGCCGACGGAGCGACAACACGCACGCTCCAACCTCCCCTCCGACCCATCCCCTCATTCCGACGGCCGCGCGCCTTCTCCGCCTGCTCCGATCGCCCTAAAACTCGGCAGGAACGTCGAGCCCAAGTGATACAACACGCTCACAGCGAATCGGAGCGCGTTGTCGCGCGGATCGCCCTCAATAACACCAAAACCACATTAGTGGTCTTCAAGTCTCTCACAGCGCGTGCGGACATCTCGGAGTTGTACAAACGACTTCCCTGAGTAAGATTAGTCTTGGTACGTCGCCCCTGCCACGTAGGAGGACGCTCGACGTCGCGCGTCGCATTGCAAGGCCCAGGAGTGGGCGCGCGCGGAACGGAGTGCGCGGACCGATCGCCCAGAGCGGAGGTCTTCTAAACGGGTTAGGAGCGTAGTATAGGGCCGCCAGCGCGCACAGACCAAGTAGCTAGTATATTAGTTAGAGATGTACTCAGTTACAGGCAGAAACCAGCTGGGAGCTGAGTCTCCTATAGTTCTCACCATAATTCCTTCGTTTCCGATCCGTTTCCTTTTGTTCAGGTCTCATTCTCGTCGTCTCCGTCACCCCTCCATCGCTGGTCGTGTCGCTCGCCGCCAGCTTAGCTCCCGAGTGAGCTACAAGTCCTTTTCCGTCGTCGCCGGTCCCGTGTGACCGGAGCGCCCGATAAGGCAACTCCCTTTCCCGCGCTTCCGATCCAGAAGTGCTCCGCCTCCAGCGAACCCTCAGCTCTTAGTCTCTTGCTTGCGTATAGCGGGGACTAAGCGCATCATTTTGGTGGCCAACGTGGGGAGGTCGGAAATACAGTATTTTCTGGTCCCTCTACGTCTCAGCTCATTCCGCGCAACGTGCGCGCCTCCCACAGTCCTATATCCAATCAAAAACTTCGTCGCGTCGGCCAACCTCACAACAGTCAGCGCCACCAGCTTCACAGCCTCCCCCTCGTCTCCGCCAGTCTTGCGCAATGTGCGCACCTACTCCGTCGTATTTCCAATTGAAAATTTTAGAGTCGGCCAACCCTACAACAGTCAGCGCCACAAATCCGGACAGTTTGCGCTAGCCCGATCGGAATGCCTCTCTCAGACCTCCCTGCATGCAGAGAGGAGACCGCCCCCGCCTTCCTTGATGACCAGCCCGATGAGCTGGAGAGGTACTTCGAAGACCTCCACACCCTCTTCCTCCGCCACAATGTTGCCGACCAGCAGGACCGCAAGGAGGCGGCCTGCCGATACACCAGCATCCGCACAGAGCAGCTGTGGAAGACTACCAGCGCGTGGTTGGACCCAGCACAGTCCTTCGAAGACTTCAAGACCGAAGTCAGCAAGTTATACCCCGGCACGCTAGGCAGCCGATCCCATACCCTCCAGGAGCTGGAGCGGACCGTCGCTCGTTATGCACGCATCGGAATTCAGAGCTCCGCTGAGCTCGGCGAATACTATCGCCAATACCTCCTCATCACCCGCTACCTTATCGCCCGGAATAGCATCTCCGCGATAGAGCAGTCTTGATATTTCTTCCGAGGCCTGTCGCCAGCCCTGGAAGCGCGCGTTAGAGAGCGCCTTCAGCAGAAGTTCGTTGACCACCTCCCAGACAACCCTTATCCCCTATCCGACGTCTTCGAAGCCACTAACTATGTGATCATGAGCACCGCGTACATGCCATTCACGCCGCCTCAGCCGCCTCAGCCGCCTACACTGCCTCCGCCACAAATACTTCCGATAGTTGCCCCCGCACCCATTCAAACCTCAGTACAGGTCAATGCGCTCTCCATCGTCATGGACGAAATCGCGGAGCAGATCAAGCAGACTGTGCAGGACCAGCTCGTGTCCGCAGCTACGCAGACGAGCGTGCCCGGAAGCAGCACCTGCAGCTTCTGTGGCGCCGCAGGTCACTACATGCGTGAGTGCGAGACCGTAGCTGCCTTCATCCGCGCAGGCAAGTGCAAGTGGAGCGCAGAGGGCAAGATTGTCCTCCCGACCGGAGCTATGGCTCCGTGTGGCGCCCCTGGCACCCTGTTGCGCGATCGCATTGAGGATTGGCACCAGCGGAACCCTGGCCAAGCGCAAATGTTCTACGGAATAGCAGGCGCACCTCCAGGCAGCCCTAGCAGGCAGCATCGCCCCAACTCTGCAGAACGGAACACCAGCCAGCGGAACACAGCCGCCTCCGCAAGGACCTACATCCAGCGACCGCGCAGCCCCCCTCATCCCACTCCGAAGCCCAGTACTCGTCCCCCACACCAACCTATCCAAGTCCGCAGCGTAGCGGCACCACAGCAGCAGAAGGACACGCCTCCACACCTCGCCCAGTACTCCGTCACAACAGAAGAACGTGCGGAGCCGCCAGCTCAACAGGAGCCCTCCCATATCCCTATCCCGACACCCCGACAAGTACGCGCAGTGGCAGCAGAGTCTGCACGGAGCACCAGAGCCGCCGACACAGTCTCGAGCGCATTCTGGAGGCCCCCGTTGTCATCACCCAATGAGAGTTGCGTGCAATGGCGCCCGACGCTTGGGCACAGGCCGCCAGTGGGTCCAAGAGAGCGCGCGAAGAACAGCCGCTCTTCATGATGTTGGAAGACATCCTAGGCGACGCCTATGAGCCAGACGTGTCCAGAACGACTGCGCGGAGCGCTAGGCTCACGCAGATCACCAACGACTACACAGCGGCCGCGCTAGCCCGTTCCCAGCCAGATGCACCCCCCCCTCATATTCCCTTCTGTTCCAACACTTCCCAGTCCGACCAGTCTCCGCCAAAGTTGCGCCAGAGCGCGCAGGCTCACCCCCCGCCCGACACAGAAAGATCGCGCCCAGCAAGCTCGGCCAAGTACGAGCACATCTCTCTCTCCAAAGTTGAGGCAAGACCGATTCACCTGTCCAGCCACACCGACATCTGCCAGGACAAGCCGCCGCTGCCGGAGCAACAAGCAGACGAACCCAGGTTCGCGCTACAGAGCGTCGCGACCAAGCCCAGCCGCAGGCGAGAGTCTGAGAGCTCTCCCCCTCCCATCCATCCAGTGCAACCGCCAGTCGCCACGAGGCGACCCCGTCGTCCGTCGTCGCCACAGAGGTGACTCCACCGCCCGTTACAGCCGAAGCGCCCCGTCGCCCCATCGTAGCCTTGCAGCAGCAGTCTGCGCCGCTGTCGTTCCACCCCCTCCGCTTCAAACCTTTCAGTTCCCTCCTCACATCCTATCACGTCCTCGCCTTGCTCTCCAGCCCCGTCTGCGTCCCGACCTCCGTCGCCAATCACCGCCACAGCCACATCAACCCACGCGCAAACCGTCGCCAGCGACACAGCGGAACCAGCGCGCTCCGCCACCCCTGTAGAAACCGTCTTAGCGCAAGCCCTATCCCCAGCCGCAGACCCAGAGATTTCAGAAGAGCGCACAGCCCACCGCGCAAAGAGCCAGAAGAACCAGAATGAGACGAGGAGCCGCAGGAAGACGAGCTGAGCGATTACGCCAGTCAGTCTTCACCCTCATCGTCGTTCCCGGAGACAAGTCCGCAGCGTCGCCCGTCCGCGCTCGCCTTCATAGCGCCTCTGGCAGAGTCGCTCCGAGCGGAGCTGTCCGCCATCCAGGTCACGGTCGCCCGGACAGGTAGCACCGCACACATGTATAGCGCCGCGCTTGCAACCCTGGAAGACGAGGTAGATGCGCTCGTCGCGCTAGCCAGCACCTCGACCACTGCGCCGGAGATAGCTCAGAGCAGGAGCACGCAGAAGGGTTCGGAACCCTCATGGACAGGCTCGGAGCGCTCATGGGTTCAGCCCGCGCAGTCAAGAAAGCGCCGCAGATGGCGCAGCGAGCAACACTAACCAGAGCGCAGAAGACCCGGAGGAGCTGGAGCAGGAAGAGGAGTTGCAAGACGACGAGCCGAGCGAATGCCCCAGCCAGTCTTCGCCCTCACCATCACCTCCAGAGCTCGATCCCTCACCTTGTCGCCCTTCCACGCTCGACTTCGTCGCGCCCTAGCGGAGTCGCTCCAGAGCGGAGTTGGCCGCCGTACAGGACACGGTCGCCCAGACGGGCAGCGCGGAGCACAAGTATAGCGACGCCCTTGCCACCCTAGAGGATGAGGTCGACGCACTCGTAGCGTTGGCTAGAGAGCTCGACCGCCGCGCAGAAGCCATCTCGGAGCAGGAGCACGCCACTGGGTTCGGAGCCCTCATTGACCGCCTTGGAGCGCTCATGACCTCCGCCGTGCGGTCGAGGACAGCGCCGAGGGCAACGCAGAGCCCGACGACACCCCCGCAGACAACCCCAAAGTCCGACCCAGCGCCAGAACCACCGAAGAAGCGAGGAGCGCGACCGCGGTCGCAGCAGCAGCAGCATAGGCGAAGAGGGAGAGCTCAGCGCTCTCAGTTGGGAGGAGATACCCTCCTCCGCGTACATACCCCCCACCATTATAGTTTAACGCGCCCCGGACCCCGTACCATACCAGCAGACATTTCCGCCTCATTCCTTCTTTCATCTGTAGATCCGCCGCCCCCTAGTATACCATCGGACATTACAGCGCCCCTACTTGTTTATATTCCCCCCATACCCACGCAGATACTAACCCGAAGCCGAGGATGGCTTTTTTTTCAGTTGGGAGGAGATTGGGGGTAGCACACATCCAGCGCACCCTCGACGAAGACCCTCGCCCCCGTGCCCTCGGAGCGCCGCCTCCGCACCAGATCGCCCCGCAGAACCCTCAGCAGCCCGCAACGTCGCCCGAATGCGCATAGTGCGCCGCCGGAAGAAGATCAAAGTGTTCCCGGTAGCAAGACAACAAGTATTCAAGCCGCCCGTGAGATTCCAGTACCGACGCCAGCCCCGACGCGCACACCCTCACCCAGACACCGCCGACAATCCCCAGCCGCTCACGCCAGCCCTCTACCCCTCGATCCATGCGCTACAACTCCATCAGTGTCTGATGGAGGTGATCTCGAACCGCCGGAGCTCTGACCACCGCTGAGCAAGCAAGACAATTTCTCCGAGACGAAGGCGATGCAGTCATCGCCAGCGCCTCACCACAGCCCACACGAGAGGTAGTGCCGCAGAGAGTCCCGTCGCCAACGCGGAAAGTCGCAGCAAAGGAGATGCGATGAGCTCAGAGATGGCTGACCCAGGTAGTCCGCCCCTCGTCCCGACACTCCGCACGTGCCCGCGGAATTCAAGACTCAAGCGCTACGATCCCCCCTCCTAGTCCGCCTTCCCCATCGCAGTATCGTCGCGCGGAGCAGTGCGAGGTGCATCTATCGTCGACTCCACTCCATCCCCCTAAAATAGAGCGCCCAGTCCGAGTCCGACTCAGAGTGTCAGATGCACCGCACCCTTAGCAGCGCAAGCCCATGCAGCCAGCAACCGGACGTCGCCTCCCAAAGATTCCGCAGCGCGCGGAGGCATGCACGACCGCCTGCGTGTGCGCTCGCTACCTCCCCCCTCCAAGATCAGAGCAGCTCCCTTCGTCCCTCCCGCAGCTTGTCGCACTCATCCGCAGCCCTAACATCTCCGTCACCTCGCGCGTCCGACTCCGACAGTCGCCCCTCACAAGTTCCATAGCACGCAGGAGCGCGCAAGACATCCGACGTCCCCGATTAGTAGCCCGCAGTTATTGGGCGAAAATCAGCACAGTCCAAGTCTTCCCCAGAGTGCCGCAAGTACGCGCGGACTTAGCTGCCCGTCACCACATGCTCAGGGTCTCGTTGGCCACCCTCACAGCGTCGCGGAGCGCGCGGACACACGCAAGACCACCCGTGTTCATCTCCAGTTCCCCCTCCCCCAGTTTATTATGTTTCTCCTTCGGACCTTTCCTCAGAGCGCCGCATTCGCGCGCGGCTTTAGATCCGCGAACCCAACACAGCGACAGTACCAGCGCGCGCCATCGCGGACTGGCGTGCTCCACAGTGCCCCGCGCGACCACTCAAGATGGTCAGTTCTTCCGGACCGACAGATAGCGCTCCAGGTTCGAGCCTCTTTCTTAGCACAGCGCGGCAGCAGGTCGTCACTCCAACGCGCAGGGACTGAGGACAGTCCATATCTCAGTTAGGAGGAGATGATGCGCCGCAGGCGCGGCAGCACGCGCGGATATGCACATAGCGAGGACTTAGGGACAGGAGGCTGACGCAGCAGAGCGACAGACCACCGGGCCGACGGAGCGACAACACGCGCGCTCCAACCTCCCCTCCGACCCATCCCCTCATTCCGATGGCCGCGCGCCTTCTCCGCCCGCTCCGATTGCCCTGAAACTCGGCAGGAACGTCGAGCCCAAGTGATACAACGTGCTCACAGCAAATCGGAGCACGTCGTCGCGCGGATCGCCCTCAATAACACCAAAACCACATTAGTGGTCTTCAAGTCTCTCACAGCGCGTGCGGACATCTCGGAGTTGTACAAACGACTTCCCCGAGTAAGATTAGTCTTGGTACGTCGCCCCTGCCACGTAGGAGGACGCTCGACGTCGCGCGTCGCATTGCAAGGCCCAGGAGCGGGCACGCGCGGAACAGAGTGCGCGGACCGATCGCCCAGAGCGGAGGTCTTCTAAACAGGTTAGGAGCGTAGTATAGGGCCGCCAGCGCGCACAGACCAAGTAGCTAGTATATTAGTTAGAGATGTACTCAGTTACAGGCAGAAACCAGCTGGGAGCCGAGTCTCCTATAGTTCTCACCATAATTCCTTCGTTTCCGATCCGTTTCCCTCTGTTCTGGTCTCAGTCTCGTCGTCTCCGTCACCCCTCCGTCGCTCGCCGCCAGCTTAGCTCCCGAGTGAGCTACAAGTCCTTTTCCGTCGTCGCCGGTCCCGTGTGACTGGAGCGCCCGATAAGGCAACTCCCTTTCCCGCGCTTCCGATCCAGAAGTGCTCCGCCTCCAGCGAACCCTCAGCTCTTAGTCTCTTGCACGCGTATAGCAGGGACTCAGCGCATCAGCGCTCAACGCACTTTGACCGATGCCCAAACATGGGAGTTCTCATACCACAAGTTCTTGCGAGCATGACCCGATCTTCTTGAAGAGATCAAGCGAAAGGTACTTGAACCGGATCCTTCCATCAAGCACCGCGTCGAACTTCCTGGCGAGGTTGCCACTCAGCTTGCTCAGATGTGTGAGGACAACCGCCGCATGGCCAGTGCACTCGCAGTGGAGAAGGCAAAGACGGAGCGCTTGACAATCTTCACAAAGGCTCTCTACAACGCCTTGAGAAAAACTTCCCTGGTTGGTGTGTCCCCGTTTCTCTTTAGTCAATTACGATTATGCTAATGTTACCACTCTTGCGCCCTCAAACTCCGTTGCTATCCAAATCGAATTCATCCCAATCAGTGCCCTGCGTCGATCCCGTCCCAGAAGGCCTCTACCTTCGTGCAGTTATTAAGCCCTTTACCACTTCATTTGTGATCAGGGCTATGAGTCAGTTGATGGAAAGTTTGTGCAGCGAGAACGTGATCATGATCGCGTCATTGGTTACGATGATGTGAACCAGTTGTTCTGGTATCCAGGCATTGCTCGCATTGTGCTCACAGACAAGGTGTGTCAACCTTTTATGACACAGATCAATGTGTTGATCTCCCTTTGTCAGACTCGTCTTGTCGATATTCCACCAGCACAGCGTTTTATGCGTTTTGACCATATCGACTGGAATCGCGCATTCTTCAAGACGTATTATTCAGAAACGGTCGTTTGGACATCTGCTCGTCAACTTCAACCAAATTTCGGTCATCCACATCTCATTGTTCTGGTTCTACACTGCATACAAAGCCCCCACCATATACCAGCCGAAGCGAGGCCTTTTATCCGCTTTGACGTGGTCCGCAACCGCGCTTGGGGGCGCGGTTGCAACCATTATCACGGTTCTTGCAACGCTCGCAGAGTTTCCGTACATCCCTACAACCCATCAGCTACTTTTCCTCCTTGTCACTCTCGCTCTTATGGGCGGTCCTATGTTCTACATCGCCATCGTGGGGAATCAAGCAGGCGGCGGTGGATCCCTTGCTCTCATTCTTGGTATTGCCCAGTTTTTCATCTCTATCATTGCAACCCTGATCATGCCCTCCGGCCGGATGTTCAGCGAACGGGTAGTGAGTAAGCCGCATCTCAAACTCTCATGGCAAGTTATCTGATCCTACATTCTCAAGCATGCCTAGGGAGTGTCATTATGGTTCCATGTATTTGGGTACAAGTTCACAGAATTGTACTTGTTCCTAACCCTTGCTTTCCGTGATCGTGAGACAGAGGGGTTCTTTCTATTTGCTCTCCCATCCTTTGTCACCACACTGACCACAGCCTTGCATCGCCACAGTATCTTACAGAGACCCTTCAAGGGCCGGGTGATAACCAGTTTTACAGTAGTATTATTTACTAGAGCTTAACATTGATTACTATAATGAAGACTACTGAGTAGAGAATGTCAAGGGTTTACAAAACCCTGAGGGTATGGTCCAAGGGTAGGTAAGGGTAAGGGTAAGGGTATGAGAATCTGAACCCTCCACAAACCCTTACCCCTGAGGAAGGGTCAAGGGTAAACCCTTACCCTTAAGGAGGGTTTCCAAGGGTATGGTTTCAACAATTCAACCAGGTCAATGTTCCCATATATTGTGTTAATGATGCCTTTATTAAAATTCTATCTACAACATATATATCTACTGTACTACAAGAGCAATCCCAAAATACACTGTGCATGCAAGGTCCGGGTGTGCATGCGTGCGTGACGACCTTGTGCGTGCACGTATGGGAATCCAGCGTGCCTGCATGCGTGGTGAGACCCGGTGCATGCGTGCATGCAGGGATCTGGCGTGTGCGTACGCACATGGGGGTCTGGCATGGGCATGGGGATCCAGCGTGCACAGGCAGAGGATCAGTGCTGTGCATGCATGTGCATGGAGACCCAGTGCGTGTACGCATGGGGATCCTGCGTGCGTGTGTGGGGACCTGGTGTGTGCACGCATGGGGATCCTGCATGCGTGCGTTCGTGCATGGGGACCCGGTGCGTGCATGCATGGTCATCCTGCGTGCGTGCATGCGTGTGTGGGGACCCAGTGCATGCACGCATGGGGATCGTGCGTGCGTGGACCTGGTCCATGCATGTGCGGGATCCAGCATGCACAGTGGGGACTTGATGCGTGCATGCGTGCGTGCGGGGATCAGGTATGGGTGTGAGGATCCAGCGGGCACGGGCAGAAGACCAATACCACATATAAAGGCATGGGAGCCCGCATGCAACGTATTTGCCATGAAAAAAGGTCGTCAGTGAGAAAAAAAAGTAATATGTGGTGATTACTTACTTTACACCCTGCAGAGGCAAGGGTTGGCGTGGTTGGCGTGGACGTAGGTGTTGGGGTGAGATGGGGCAAGGGTGAATTGGATGGTATGAAAGAGAGGACGGTTGAGGGTGAGGGTGAGGAGATGGGGCGAGGGTGAGGGCAAGGGCAAGGGCGAGGCGAGGCGAGGGTGAAGGAGAAGGGGGAGAGGAAGAGGGAGAGGTGTCGGGAGCGAGAGGGAGACCTTGGGTGAGGGGTGGTTCATTGGCCGCAAAGGGAGACAGAGACGCGGCAGAGTGGCGATCCGGAAAGCCGGTGGCGTGGCAATGCGCGACTCGCAGCCCACTTCACCACACCACTCCCAACTTCCATCGACCCTGCGCCCTCACCAACACCTCCGATCGGCACCAAATTTGGCAAGAATATCGAGCAAGATGAGTACTATGGATCCCCAGCAAATCATGGCGCAGCGGCTCCCTGATCCTTGTCAATAACCCCAAAACCTTACAAGTTCAAATCTGGCTCCTTACAATGCGCGCAGGCTTCATATCTTCAGACAGCGAACGCAGGACCAACCCAGGATATAGAATAGTATACATAGAATATAGTATATTAGTTTAGAATGTACTTAGTTAGACTCAATTAAGATTTTTGGAGTGCACGCTGGAGGGTTTCGAGGGTTTCAAACCCTCAAAACCCATCACATACCCTTATCCGTTGAGGCGGGAACCCTTACCCCTTGGCACGGATAAGGGTTTTGACGGGTACGGATAAGGGTACGAAAATAAAACCCGAGGGTTACCCGGGACATTCACTACTACTGAGCCTACACTCATGAGGAGGAAAGTGGATAGGAAGTGAATGTGATCGAGTGTGATTGCACGTGCAGGCACACAAAAAAAACCTCCATAATGGGAAAGACCCGATTAGGATGACTCGAGATGGCTCGAGTTGCAAGTCATGGTCTGGCTCGGCTCACTCTGTCCTATTTTGGACGAGTCGGTGCTTAGCCAAGCCAAGCCGAGTGAAGTGGAGTTGTGGCAGCACTACTCTCAAGTCTGAACAAGGTTGCTATCCAAGGCTGCAGATAGCTCAAGATAGGCTTCTGAGGTCTCCTTTACACCAATCATTGCCCTTTCGTATTTCTTGCAAAGAGTAGAAACTAAATTTAACAGACAGTAGTAAGTGCCTAGATGGTCTCACACAATTTTGAAAAATGTGACACTCACCAATGCCCACTATCTTCTTCCAATTAGAAACCCTCATGTGGTCATCATAAAGTTGATGGCAGCTGGCCATGCTCATTGTTCTGGCCGATGCAGAGATGAAGTTGAATGGTGACCACAATGTTTCTAAAATCTTGCCATCAACTTGACCAGACCCATACATAAAGTTGAGGGAGTAAAGCACAAAGCACTCTTGGACATGAGCACTAAGGTGAAATTTTCCCACAGCCACTAGAAGTTCCATGGCTTCAGGGATTGACAGATGGCTTTGCTTTAACCTCTTCAAAAAGTTTATAATCCATTGACATCCTATGTCATAAATGACCAGTGCTTGAGGAAGTCCAAATGATTGATATTTGAGGGCATTGCATATGGCATAGTCGATGTTCATCTGTCTAGATTGGATTTAAAGCAATTAATACAGACTCCTTCGTACCATTAAGAAAGGGTCATACCTCTCACCCTTTTGAAAGTCAACCACTGTGTGTGGAACAAAACATCCATGCCGGGCACAGGCACAGGCACCAATCCCTGTCGCGTCCCTATTTTTCCTATCCAAGTTGGCAGCATTCATGGCCCTATAATTGTGGCAAGCAGATTTCTGATTAAAGTAGATTGAGCCATTAATAAAAAGGAAAACAATAATAGAAAACATGCCTGTTTGATGTCCTTGCTCTCAGAAATATGCTTCAGGTAAGGTTTGGTCTCTACCATAAAAGCAAGTCCATCTGCCAAGGTTACATCATCCTTGGGATGTCGCATCTTTAAGTGGTCTGCATGAAAATTGCCATCAACAACAATAGAACACCGAAACAGCCATCTAAAAGATGCACAGATCAGAATTTCTACCATGTCACATTTAAAGAATGCATTTACTGATCAGGTTGGTTTTTCCAGTCATCTGGAAGATTGATCCCAGGCTGTGGACAGGCTGGACAGAAATGGGCCAAATTGCCATTCTGGGGGGGTTCTTCGGGTCATGCCCAAAGCCAAACCATTTACGAGATTGAAGATCATGCCACTGTCTAGAAACTCGACGGAGTTCTCGTTCTCTATTCTAAAAGTCTGTCCGAAAGCCTGTATAAACACTAAGGACAGTGAAGCTTACAGGGACCATGTGAGGAAATGCATTATTTGTAAGATGGCAAAGCTTCTTTATAAAACTGGCTGCTGCTGTCTTGTACTCCAAAGCATCAATGTGAAAGTGTTCCAAGACATCAAAGGTGAAGGCAGTCTCTGGCCGACGATGGCTGGCTGGAAATAGCCGCAGTTCAAACAGCTGCACAGTCTTTTCGGGTGCACTCTCGCATTGACACCACCAGACTTTATGTTTGAATACCCCAGTGGTATGCACTATATTGACCAGGCCATCCTCCAAGACATTCTTGGTTTGTTCTTCTATGCCATCTTGAAGAAGATCCACATTGTCCATGCCAGGTAAAGTTTCTTCTACATTCAACCAAGGGTCTTCTGTGTCTGGGCACATTCCTCCATGATGACCCAGATGCAATACGTAGCCCTGGTCATGCAAAGTTGTCTTGGCAAAATATGTACCATTCCACTTTTGAATTCTGTGAAATGGCAATAGTTTGTGATGTTCCATGAAGCAGGCATGGCAATGCATCAAGTCACCGATGCAGTCTGAGCAGCGAAAATGTCCATCACTTGATCCGCATTGACTGCACAAGCCATTATTTGATTGACCTTCCAATTCAAGCAAAAGTTGCAGAAAAATTCCCTTTGACTACCCATTCCCGGAGAAAGTCATTCTGGCTCTGTTTAATAGATTCAATTAACACATATAGTAGGGTAACACTGTGCCCACTTTAGATGTCTTGGGTTTCCCAAAATAATGGTCAGACCCAGATGCCTCAGGACTTGGAGATTTCCATCTTGCCCGTTTCTGACTCTGTGTTGGCATTCGTTTAGGTAAAGGTGGGTCCTTTTTCACGGTTTGCATGCAGTGCCTGATGTTACCCCTCCTATCAACTTTCTGTACCTCCTTGTCTCCTCAATAAAGGCCCTCCTTTTCCTTACCATCTTGTTTGACTTTATGCTGTTTGACATGGAGGTAAGTGGTCAAGAGTGCAATGTTGCAACCTTGTGTACAGTTTTATATTCATATAATGTGTATAACACGTAATTATAACATGTGGCACTAACATGTGTTGAATTGTTATGGAATTGTTCCTGCTATTATGATCTAAAGATCCTATACATGGTAATTCAATTTCTATGCTTTTGACTGCACAAAGTTTGCGTATTGCTGCTATCAGATCAAAGATCTTCAGCTTTCTCAATTTGGGTATGATGACATAATATGTTCACACAGAAAGCCACTCATAAAACTAGCAAACCTTAATATATATTCCCACGGTCACTTCATCAACACCACCATCACAAAATTTTATAAGTGAGAAAAATGGTCAAACATCAAAGAGGGCAATCCACTTCAGAGCCAACTAGTGTAAAAAGGAGAGAAATTGAGCCAGAATCACCTGTGTAAGGAGTCTGACTTGCAATTCATTTAATGTCCTAATATGGGATTAGCTCCAGCCCAGACAGACAACCTCTACAAGCAAAATTATGGGCAGAGCTTGAAAAATCCCTCCAGAAATTTACATCTCATTATAGCCAATCTGGGTTTATGCCCCCTGCTCAGGCAGAAGTAGAGCTGGACCGTATAAAGTAAAATATTGATTCTCATGATGTAAACAATTTCTAATTCAATTTACAGGACTTTAATCAGAGTTGAAGGAGAGCAAATACAGACTAGGATAACAAACTCTTGGTCAAACTCAGTCAAGAAGTCTTTTTGCTAGAAATGGAACTTGTTGTGAACACAATCACATGTGCCTTGGTCAATTCTAGTAAGAACATCATTCTTCTAAAATATTGCTACAATCTGATCTCCACAACCTAGGGAAAACAGAGTGGGACACAGTGAGATTTGCCGACAAAGCAAAAAACACAAGGGTCACCAAATCTGGCAAAGAAGCAGAGGCGATCAATCCCTTAGACGTCATTTTCATGCTGCTCACTTCAAAGATCTGACGGAGCCCACAACAATTCTTGATCGCCATGGTAAAGTAATCATATGGGCACTTCCAGGGATTCTGCATCCAATCGTCTTGTAAGGAGTCAGCATACATATCTTCTTTATATATTCTTACTTGGTCTTATAGGAAGACTACAACAAAGCATCAAAGGGTCTTTCTAAAGCCCTAAATCAATCAATTAAAAAGAAGTCAAATAGTGGAGATACGCCAATTTCAAAGTACCAAAGGCCCTGCAGAGTTTACACCAGGGATCGTTGATTTTAGCCCAGGTTGGTTCATGCAAAGACAAGATGTAAGGATAATTTCTTGAGTGTTATAGAGAAGGCTAAGTGGCTAACACCCTTTTTACTAGGGACTGACAGATGAGGTGTATGTTTCAACACAGCTTCGGACACCAGCAGCAGTCAAATTTTTCTGCAAAGTACAAAAGGCCGAAGAGATTTTAAACTGCATTGGCATCTTGGCATGCCCAGATCTCTTCTCAACTGGAATGGCTTCCATTGACAAGCTGAAGAGGGGCGAAGATCTACACAAATGGCATGACAATGTCAAAATCTGGCCATCCTTCTTTTCTGGAATGGAAGTTATAGCAAATCGCACACACCATCTCATCGTGATGGTCAGGGTGGTCCTGCTTGCTATGACTTTCTGATTAGTGCAGGGAGACACTCAAATGGATGGCTAGATCTGCCAGATATTGATGCATGACTGTCCTATGACCCATGCACTGTGGTGGCACTTTGTGGCAAGATCCTACGCCATGGTGTTGATCCAAAGTGGACAGGAGAAAGACTGTGCATTGCCCATTTCATATGGGATAATGTTCATGATCGGCAGGAGTTGGAATGGCCTCCCTGGGTGTCGCATGATCGGTATTTAAGCTTCATGGACAATGGTTTTTGCTGTAGGCAAGGTGTAGCTGTAGATAATTAAATGGTTCACTAAACCCCATTGGCATATGAATTAGTGCACAATTCTGCTGGCTTCAATAGAAAATAATGACCAGCATCAGAAATTCTCATTCTTGTTGATAAATTGTCCAATAAAGGACAAAACATTCTACGAACGTGCTACTCAATTTACGATATATCAACAACGCTACGCTGCGGCATTCTTTGTGGCATTAACTACAGTGTGGGGCCAGGGCAGAGTCATCCAGTTGTTTTTGACCTCTATAAGCTCTTCAGGCTGGTAGGATGTGATAATGTGGGTACACTTAGACCCATTCAGCATTGTCCCAGTGCACCTAAATGATAAGCCACCTCGATTGGCGTCACCTGCAGGAATAAAAACCACTTTGTCCCACGACCGGAATGATTCACATTTGTCACATTGTGCAGGCAATCGCTTGCCCCAGGGTTGCATCGTCTTGTGTGCCCAAACATACTGGACACTCTTCATACCCTCTGTTGTAATGCTGAGATGAATGATTGACATGTGTCATCCAGTGATGGGGGAAGAAGCAATCAGATTGCCGATAAAATTGGACACATCATAGCTCTCCACGATGACACGCTGCGTCATATCAAGGATAAGACTGGACAACAGGGATAGGATCAGTCCCTCCACAGTGAACGCAAAGAGGTGTTTAAATTTGCAACTTGAAATTTGGTAAATGAGTTAGATATTCCTGATTAACATTTATAAGGCTTACGAGTTGAAGATTTTACAGAGGTCACGTTGTGAATCAGGAAATGTGACAAGACCACCACAGACCATCATGAAACAAGTGGTGTTTCTGGTCTGCAGGACATTCATCACGGACTCTGTCAGCACCGTGTCAAAGAACTGGAAGAAAATTAATCATATAGTCACAGCAGGACCAAATAGATAACATACTGAGTCCACATAATTGGCAGCCTTTGCATTGTAGAATAGGTTGCCGCATTCCTGGTCCCCATGCGTGGTAATGAACAGCCAAACAGGAGTGCCATCATGTTTCCTATGTAGATTTAATTAGTGATTGAATACCATAATGTTTATTCAGACTGACTTTGAGATTATTCTGGCCAAGTCCTCCATTCTGTCGGCATGTATGCCGGCGTCATCCTCGTTATAGATATTGAATTTGACCTCTTGAAATAGCAGAGATCCCTTGGTGAAGAACGGTTGCAAGAACTGGTAGACCATGCTAGCAGGACTTCCCGCCGTGCTGATGGTTTCCAACGTAAAATGAAGAAGAACCAACGACTTCACATTTTCCTATTGATATTGTCAGTAATTGATGTAGAAGAATATTTAGACTGCATACCTGTTTTGCTCCGTACGTGAGAAAAAATGGGCCAAGAATCTTGGCTGGCTGCTTTGGGTATGCTTTGGTATTTGTGTTCAAGTCGTCAGTGAAGCGACCTTTGTACACCCCCTAGAATATAATTGTAAGGTGTCTGTTTTGACATAAATGAGTGTACTCAGTAAATTAACATACAAAATAAGGAGGCAATGGTTTATTGGCGCAGTAAAAGTTGTTGTGGCACGTCGGGCATACAAACCAATATGCAGACTTCTCCAGATCCATAAACGAAATGGGAAGCTCAAGCAATAGTATCCGCAAAGAAAATCAAAGTCAAACATTATTGTTACAACATGCTGCTTATCACCAAATTAAGGGTTTTTTTGACTTTCCTTGCCTTAAAGTGGATAGTGAAAGTCTAATATTAAATACCTATTAAAACATAATAAAATATGGTTAAACCTACGTTAAGGTTATAGATATGTTTTTTCGGAAATTTCCAATGTTTTTGTGTATGTTTTTTGGAGATTATATAAGCTTTGACATATGTTTTTTTGACAAATTACATAAGCTTTTATGTCTATTTTTTTCACACAAAAAGATATGTTTCATTAATACATAAATTATATCATAACTTATAAATAGATTAGATTAGATTAAATCTCTATATCTATATGATTAGATTAGATCTTTATATCTAATTACTAATCTTAACTTATCTATTTGAGATTAGATTATTTATATTATTTACTTTATTTATCTTATCTTATCTACAAGAGATCTTATCATATTTCATATTATATAAAATGCCCATGCTCAGAATTGAACCCAGGACCCCTAAATGAACCAAGTTAGTAAAGTAGTGCTCTAGCCAACTGAGCTAACAGACCTTAATAGTATATAAGACCTTTTTCATAGTCATTGTGAAAGGTGTACAGTATGACTTAGTAAAAATTTTACAAAATTTTCAAAAATGTTAAGCATTATTTTGATCATATCTTATGAACAAGGCACTCTATAGCTATGTAAATAGAGTCATTTGAAAGCTATTAATCATGGGTTTCTAATGATGGATTATGTAATGCATTTACATAATATTATTCAAAGTTATTGAGCATTTGTTAGATATACAATTGATGTGCCACCAATGTGGTGGAATATACAGATATGCAATCAGCAGTGACTTAGAGCCAAGAGCTTGACATAGTGGACTAGTGGTCCAACAGACTGCCCAACAGGCTGGTGGTATGGCAACGTATGGGTCTGCCACCCAATCCAACCACCTTCAACTTCCAGCAACTGCTCACCCTTACTGACCGGTCAAATTACCCCAAAATTTGGTAGTAATGTTAAGCATTGGTGGTGTGATGGATCCCTAGTGAATCAGAGTGCAGTGCCACCCACATCCCTAACAATTACACCAAAACTGACTTAGGCCATTATATCACTCTCAAGGTGCATATAGGCATTTTAGCCTCAAACAAAAACCACATTTCCAACAAAGTCTAGTGCTGCCAGGTCACCCCTGCCATGTAGGACAACATTTAATGTTGTGTCATGTTGCAAGGCATAGGAGTGAGTGTACTAGAGATTGGGCAATAGCTCCCAATCAGCCAATTAAGAGTGTACTGTACTTGGTAGAAATAACATTATACTAATGTTATTTACTATTTAAACAATACATTACAGTATATGAAAGTCAACAAAAGGGGGAGGAAATATCTAGAAAATGCATACATAGGTAGATGTATCATTGAAAGGGGGCAAAGGGGGAGAGATAGTACCTATAGTCACAAGGACCACTAGTGTAAGCAATAGACAGAGATATATACTGACAGAATTTGTATTTACAACAAAGGGCTAGTTTTCACAATTTACCCATGCCCCCACCAGTAGCCATCCTCTTGACTGGTGCAGGTGCTAGCAGTGACAGTATGAATAATAAGGTATAATCGTCATATAAGGAATGTGATAGGAGACTTAATGTGGCATCCCAGTGACACCAATCTACATTGTATAATGTTACAGTCGAGCTCGGGTCGTCCGAGAATGGGAATGTGCCTGCCATCCACCCACGTGTGATCGCGCGATTGCCTGCTTTCAGTCTTCCGCCGATCGATTCCCTATCAATCCCGCTCCCTCTCCAACAAGCTCCAACAGTTCCTCCACAATTCCTTTTCTGCTTTCCGTGTTTTTCAAACCCCACCGATTGCACCCGCCACCTGCGACTCCACTGTCCTACTCAACTGATGTTTCCCTTCAATTTCAAACAGACGAAACCCGAGTTCGTCTCATCCGCTCGCTCTTCCCCCAAAAGCCCCATGCGTCGTGCATCCTTGCCTACCCTCCCTCTCGATTCTCTCCCTCATGTCTTTGTTTATCATTATCGGCTTGTTTTCCCTCTCTGCTGGTGAACACACCGACAACGGTCAAACGATCGCCTACACGTCGGCCGTCGTCTGCTTGGATAACACTCCCGTCCCCGCTTCCATTCACATTCCCGCCCGACCGAACGAAGCCGTCTTGCAGAACGGAACGATCGCTCTGTTAATTGGTAGGATTTTCATCCCACCTCGTGGTGCCCGTCATCCCATCATGATCGACGTCGTTCACGCCGCACCGTTTCCTGGAGAACCTTCCAACCCGTCCGAATACGCTGCTAACCTTCCTATCTTCCGCACCCCAATTGTCATCGGCCAGGGCACTGTGTCCACCGTCTCATCTGCCAACTCCGGCAGCACAATTGCGTTCGCGTTGGCTGTATCTGAGTATGTACATGGAAGAGTAAGAACTTCGACCGTTGAGTCCGTCTCTCTCTTTTTTTCAAATCTCTTCCGTCGACAGTCCAACACTCCGTTCAGCTGCCGCCTGGAGAGCGGAATCTTCGCACCCGCGTCCTCCCTTACCCATCTGACTGCTATTGCTTCCTGCCTCGCACCGTCCGCATGCAATTCACTATGTCTCCAGTTGAACGCCATCCTTCTGCCTTCCCGCCTTCCTCCCGCTCCGTCACGACCATCCCCTGTCGTTCGTCCCTTCCCCATGCGCTCCGCCAGCAGCTTGTCAAACCGTCCGCTTCGCCCACCGACGTCTCTCTCATCTGGTCGGCCCACGCGTCCCACCCGTCTTCTTGCCGCTTTCGACGCCGTCCAACACGTCACGTTCGTCTCGTCTTTCCAGTGTTCCTTTCCATCCCGCTTACTGATTGCGATTGATCCCTTCCAGAGGCCTCGCTGATCTGACCACCACATGCAACGTTGACTGATAGCCAGCAGACATGCCGTAACTGTCTCTGTAGCTCTTACACACCATGTACTACCGTCGCCCTCATTCGCTCTGTCTGAAAACATGCTTCTTTTCTTACTGTCGTCCACCACATCGTTGCCACCCGCACGTTCGACACACCTCACCCAGCACGAGTTGATCGGTAAATTACCCGCGTGCGAACGAGATAGGACATCAAACACGTGCCCGTCCAAACAAGGACGCGATCTGCGGCTCCTCCCGCATGCAACCATTCTGCACTTCCGGTCATGCACTCCTTCCTCCAATCGGCACGCACCGTTCAACCGTCTATAAGACTTCCTGTCCACCCGGTTTCGTTTCCATCCCCCTTTCTCTTTCCCTTCGCCCTCCCAGGCATTCATCATGCCTGGCTCTTCTCACATCTGTGGCCTCATGGCCTGCCGGTACTCGCGTGTTTTTGACCAAAATAAGCCTCGCTCGCTCACGTTCGATGCTCACATCGTCATCGGTTTCGACGACAACAACGACACTCGGACTTGCTGCGCAGTCCTTCATCACTTCCGTGCTGCGTGGGAACCGGAGCCCATTGACAACGCAATATATGAAGTGGCTGGCAAGATAGCATCCATTCCACCGGACTACAACGTCGGCATCAACCACAAAGTAAACGCATATGACTTCATCATCGACGCAGAAAAGGTACTACCTCCCTCCTTCTTCACCCCGTTCCACCTCCGTCTTCCTCCCCCCTTCCACACTGTCTTTCTCACTTTCTTCCTGCCAGATGGCTCTCCTCGCTCAGGATGTCCCGTACCCTGCCGAATTTCCTACTGTTGAAATCGCCGGCTTCGTTAGGCACTTCTTCCCTGTAGAAGTTCGTTCTACTCATGTTCATTCAGGCTGGCGCCAGGCGATCAGAACGAGAGTGCGTGTTTGACATCAACAATTACGTCGCCGGCGAGCAACGTGTCGCCGGACACATCTGCCACCTGCCGTCGTCAAACCCTCGGTTCGCTGGCAGCAAAATCCCGCTTCCAGGACCTGCCAAAGCGTCATCCGTCGTTGGTCATATTCTTCACTCGATCCCTGCATCGGACGAGATCCCCATCAAACGCCTTTTCGTTGAAGCATACGACGTCGCTTTTCTGTCTGCAGACAACCCATCCATCTTGCCTTCCAAGAAAATCTCTAGCAGTAACCGTCCCTTACCCACCCTCTCCCTTTCTCTTTCTCACCTCACCGTTTCCAGGTGGCCCCGTCCGATACTCGTGGGCACCACCCATCGCACTTACTGTCGACAAAGGGAAAAGAAAAGCGAGCGACATCAACGATGACTCTGCACCAAAAGCCGGCCCTTCTACAAGGCGCAAGCGTGATTAGTAGCTCCTATTTCCATGCGTTTCCTTTCCTCCCTTCTCCATGTAAGTGAATTTGTAAAACCGGCGGCGGACTCTGTCCGACCCGGACCTTGCCTGTCTATCTGTACTTCTGTTGAGCCCACCGACGATGTAACTCGTTCAATTCGATGATTCGTAACGCCTTCTCGTGCTTGCAACCTCAACGACGTGGGAACCACGAAGTATTACTCGCAATGTCTTTCAACGTCCTCCTGCCCTCTGTCCTTCAGCGTCCCATGCAGCACATACATGCCGAATCCGCACCATCCTGCCTCTGTCAAGCCGTGCCGTTCTTCGCTCCACCCTGTTTTAACACCCGCTCACACTGCTCCGACTGTCTCAATCTCGCCCATCCCAATGCAAGACTCCCGCTCTGGCTCCACCCGACTTTCCCGACCTCGTTGTCGGTCAATCAGAAACACCGCGCACCCACCTTGTCTCCGTCTACCCGCATTCCTTTCCTCAGACGATCCGTCCTCGTCAAATTACACATTCTCCAACAGTCCGATCGACAGACATTCCGATTTGCAAAGATCACCGGCCGCATCAACCATCCGTCCATCACATGCATATGCGTGCCACTCAATCGCGCTGAGCCCTGCTTTGGCCTGCTTCCTGTCGATTGCACGCCGTTCTCTTTCGTGCTCCGACTGCTCCAACACTGGCGAGATCTAGCTTCCCAATGAGAGTGACCCGCACAGGCTCCACCCGACTTCTTTGTCCCCGTCGTCGGTCAATCACAAACACCGCGCACCCACCTCGTGTGCGTCCATCTGCGTTCCTTTTTCCGGACGAGCCGTCCAACTCAAACCACCCCTTCTCCAACAGCGCGATCGACAGACAACCCATTTCGCAAACACAGGCGTTCTGCCTCATCCGTTCGTCAACTGCGGACACGTGCCAATCAATCTATCGACGGCAAGTCGTCCCTCACAGTCCCGGTCACCCCAGCTTGCTTTCGATTACATGCCCTTGACACCACCTCAAGAACGCGCACGTGGACAGTACCGCCGCAAACATGATTCTAAGCAAAAAGCGGTTCAACAAGCTCGCAACGCTAAGCGACGGAGACCTCAACCACGCCTCATCCCTCGCACATCGAGCCTGATCACACCTCCACCCCAATCGTCCCCTGAACCCGTACGTCGCCTCAGAAACAGAGATCAAACAGCCTGCTAAAACGTGATAAAGATCATCCCTGACGATCCCCCGCATGGTGGGACTGTTTCCACCGAGACATGTCTCGCACACGATGGACAGCGCCCCTTTGGAACAGATCATGTTCGTCTTGCCATGCAGACTTGTTACAGGGTGAAGCAGCTTCTTTTTGCTGCAACAAAGGAAAGTGGATTGCACCTGAGCTTCCTCCAATCCCGGCATCTCTTTTGTCTGCTCTCGAGCGTCCACCTGCATCCCGCCACGTTTCCGCACGGTCTCGTGCGTTGAACAACTTGTTCGCCTTTACAGCCATTGGTGCAACCCAGCACTTCCAACATTTGATGCAGGCCCGTCCTCCGTCGCAATTAGTGGCCGCACCTACCACCGAATCTTTGACATCTCCGACACTACGCATTCTTTGCACTGGTTCCTGTACGACGGCTCAGAACGGCAGGCTCAGGGCAAAACATTCGACGTCCCATATCAATGGACGTCTGCTCTCGACTCTGTCTTGCAAGAGATAAACCCATACGTTCATCAACTCCGCCGTTTTTCTACGATGCCTACAGATGCATCATCTGCTCTTGAGCTGTCCGACGTCTCTGCAAACGGTGACTTCGCCGCCATTCTGCATGCTGCAAACAGCACAGCCGTCGACCCTCGCTCAATCGTCATATGGCACAATCATAACACCGAACCGTCTTTCATCCCCATCTTCAGCCGTCACTACGAACCTCTTCAATATCCCCTACTGTTCCCACACGGCACGCCTGGCTGGGGGCTCAAAGAAGGCAATAACGGGCATTTAACAAACTGCGTGCCTCTCACCCAGCGTGAATGGTATCGCTCTCGACTGCTCTCTGACACGCGCTTCCTCACTTTCGGCCGACTGTCATGCGAATATCTCTGCGACATGTACTCCAGAATAGAAGAAGAACGTCTCAAGTTCATTCGCCGAAGCAAACAAACTGCTGACACCAACGTTCTCGACGAAGAAACAGTCGACGACAGCGACAACCTGGAACTTCCCTGCTCGTTCATGGGATCACGTAAATGGGCGTCTGAACAGACAGCTGACTCTCTCGCCCTCGCACGAACGTACGGACCGCCTTCATTCTTCATCACAATGACTTGCAACCCGGATTGGCCAGAGATCAAGTCCCAGCTCCGAGCCGGCCAACATGCGTACGACGCTCCTGTCATCGTAGCTCGTGCTTTCAAACTGCGCTTACAAAGGCTCACGCACCTGTTAAAGACAAAATTGGGGACCATCACTTACATGACCACATCAAACGAGTTCCAGAAACGAGGCTTTCCACATTCACATATTGTTATGCAGGTTTGTCCTGGTTCGCCTTCATTCGATGAACATGAGCTTACATCCGATAAAGGTTCGTCCCGAACTCCCTGTTCAAAACATCAACCACATCATTAAAGCCGAAATTCCATATGACAAACCTGCGCTTGCCGGCAAAATTCGAAGGTTCATGACGCATGGTCGAGACCACCTGACCAGAGAAACCAGTCGATGTCAGAAGGGAACGAAATGCATCTACGGCTTCCCACACCCCATCACGTCTTCGACCTCTGTTGACGATGACGGCCGTGTACACTACATACGCAAAACTGAAGAGGACCGATGGATAGCACCTCACATTCCTGAGCTGATCGATGAGTTGGACTGTCACATCTTCGTCGACGTGTCTTTACTGTGCGGTCTTCACATATCTGTACAAATACTTATACAAAGGCCCAGACCGAACACAGTTTCAACTCGACCACACAGAACATGATCACGTCGATGAACTGAAAGACTACGTCGAAGGACGATACCTTTCCGCACATGAGGCTGCATGGAGAATCCTTGGGTTTCACATCACATCAAAAACGCCATCCGTCGCCTGCCTCCCCCTTCACCTGCCAGAAGGAAACATCGCTCGTTACAGTGGGGGACAGAGCACGAACCAATCGTCCACCTCTCTTCTCATTCGGTACTTTAATCGTCCGTTGCATCCTTCGTTCGACGCCCTCTCATATTGCCAATACTTCAAGGAGCACGTGCTGTATAAGTGGGATGCAGCAGGGACACTTGGGCCAGACGATCATCTCGAGCAACCAATTCCTGGATGTGTCCGTCAAAAGGTCAGCCCCAGGCGTGTTGGCTGCAAAGTTACTCGCATACGTGTCGTCTCTCCAACATCTGGAGAGTTGTTCTATCTCCGTTGTCTTCTAATCCGACAACCAGCTCGATCTTATGCTCAGCTTCGCACCGTTGATGGAATTACCTTTGACTCCTTTCACGAAGCTGCAATCCGGCTCGGTCTCTTCGCGAACGAAAACGAAGGACAGTACGCGCTCACAGACGCAATCGCATCATTTTGCACTCCTGCACAAATCCGGTTTCTATTCAGTCGCGTCGTCCTTGAAGGCTTCCCCGCCGTTCCCCTGTGGGATGAATTCCGGCTCGCGCTTGCACAAGACTTCATGATGCAAACCCATTCAGAAGAACGCGCAATCGACCTGTGCCTTCTCGCTCTCGCCGCTGCGTTTCAAGAAGGCGGAAGAGCTTTGGCTCACTTCGGTCTACCTCAACCGCGTCTCCGCTGCCCTGAGGTCGTCTCCGAGATCGAAGCTTTCGCTGGCAGGCAAAACGAGCTTCGTCTGGACGCACAGACACGCTACACACACATGAACGCTGAACAAAAACAACTTTTCGACTGGACGACAAACGCCGCCCGGACTTACTCTCACTCCGGACAACCTCATCGGCAACCGCTCTTTCTCGAAGGACAACCTGGCCGAGGAAAGACATTCGTCGTCGACGCAATATGCTCTGCACTCCGGGCAGACAATCTCATTGTCCTCGTCGTGGGTTCAAGTGCGCTCGCGGCAACTCTTTACGAAGGTGGAAGGACGCCCATAACGTCTTTCAAATCCCAGTCACTGATGTACGTCTCTCACTCCACTTCACGGACATAACACGTTCAACGATGCACTAAAGAACAACGTCGCCGTCCAATCCTCCATCCAACCGTTCTCCTACAGAGCACAGCTCATCAAAGCAAGCGCGCTGATTGCATGGGATGAGCTCCCTGCCGCAAACATCGCTTGGTTGGACTGCGTCAACACCGTATGCCAGCTCATTATGAGAAACGACGCGCCATTCGGTGGAATTCCCTTCATTGGCATCGGAGACTTTCGACAGGTTGCTCCCGTGGTGAAAGGCAGTGGGTGCACTCCAGCCCGGCTCGCTTCTGTTAAATCGTCAACACTTTGGCCGTCATTCTCCGTCGTCTCCCTTGAAGCCCCCATCCGGACCGCACGCGACCCTGCGTACACGGCCTTCGTCGACCGCATCGGGGAAGACTACACATCTTCAACTGTTTCCCTCGACCTTCTTCAACGGCTTGCTTCTTTAGACGAGTGCATTGAATTCCTGTACCCATTCCACGTCCTCATCAACCCACTCGCTTGCCTAAAGAGAGCGTTCCTCACTCCCAAGAACGTCGCGGTCGACGACTTCAACATAGAGATCCTTCAGCGGGTTCCTGCTGAAGAACGTGCGGAACTGTCTCTCTCTCACAAAAGTGACTCTCACCCTTTCCCAGGTCTTTTCTACAGCGCTGATTCCATCAAAGAAGACTCTGAAGCCCCTGACGAAGACATCTCCCCTGACTTTCTCGCTCTCCAGACTCACAACGGAGTCCCCCCCCACATCCTTCGGCTGAAGAAAGGATGCGTATGCTCGATCATGCGGAACATGTCCGTTCGGAAAGGACTTGTCAAAAACGCACGCGTGATCGTGAAGAACCTTCACAGGCACTTTATTGAAATCCAGGTTATCAACAACCGAACAAACACCCTTGGCCAGACCCATTGCATCCCACGCATCCGATTTGAGTTCAGTCCTCCATACACCAGTTGGACGATCCAACGCCTGCAGTACCCCCTCCGACTGGCATATGCTTGCACATTCAACGGCTGCATCGGCCTCACGCTGGACAAAACTGTGATTGATCAGAGAACTCCTGTGTTTGCACATGGCCAACTGTACATAGCGCTCTCACACATCCATTCGAGTCAGGACAGTGCAGTACTGTTTAATGACGGTGAAGGACCAGAGACAGCAAATGTCGTATACTGAGACCTTCTACTGTAGTAAATATAACAGCCGACAAGTCGCCTGACTGAGACGAAAACAATAAACAGTACATTGACAGCCATCCAGCACTCCAGCAACTACATCGTCCGTCTGACTGCCTCCTTTCAAACAATATCAACGGCTGTCAATCAATAACAGCAGCAACGCCGCCAATGCTAGTACATTATAAAGGAATGGGCCCATAGTATAGTTATATACATGATACACACTCATAATAAATGAGCCTATAAAAACAGTTTATACTAGAATGACATTTGTATTGCATGGGCCCATAATTAATTTATATATATAATATATGCTAATATTGTCTGGGCCCATACTTAATAAAGTTTATACCTGATCTATGTTTGCATTGCATGCATGGGCCCATAATAAAATTATGTATGTAGTACATGCTTTTAGCATCTAGGCTCAATATAATAAATACACAATGCATATGAAAGGGCCCATAATATAATTATACACATTATATACCTTGGTAATGGCTGGGCCCATAATATAGTATATATAAAATAATTGCTCATTCCACATGGGCCCTTATTAGACTTATACACTGAATGTATGCAATTATGGATTGCGCCTAACAAATGATCCTATTCCATATATTTTATAATAAGTGTAATTATGTACCAAATGCCCAATATTATTGCATGGGCCAATTCTATGCTCGCCTTTGGACTTATACTAGATATGTTTATCAGCTGGACCTGCTGGGTCCATGGTTCAGTCACATAAAGTGCTTTATCTTTTCACTGCACAGATACTCTTTCTTTAGATGGTGCAAAAACATGTGATATATATATTGTCTGTGGCACTGTACTCAACCCTTTTGGCTTCTCAGCTTTCTACCAGCATCAGGAGTGTCAGTCTTGAAGGCCTTAGCTGGGTGGACCCTTGACCCCCTTTCCCTTCTTATACCTGTCACAATGTCACAATATTAGCATTAAATCTTTGTTGTCTATAAAGATTACACACATACCTTGGAATCCTCTCCTCACTCTTAGAGTCTTCATTGGGGGGCACCTTCCTTTTGCCAGATTCAGTTGCTGTCTTTGTGTTGGCTTTGGCTTTGGCTTTCATGGCCGGCTTGGCTGGCTGAAGCTGTTTACCCCAAATTTCTGACAACCTATAAGCAGAATTGATATCCAGAGGAGAAATTTTAGCCAGTCTGGAGCATCTTCTGGCAATTCCTCATTAAAGTGGGCAGTACTGATGTCCCGCAAAGCAAGACCCCACTCATGCCCTCATTCCACGTTCATGGCCCTGTAGAGGGTTTGTAAAGTACATAATAGGTACTTTTTACTTCATTTTCTTTGCTCACAACTTTTTTTACATACTAAATGCCTACTTGTGTGCAGGACACCCACACTCTCATATGCTAGATCCCCACATGTGTGCCCCATGCCCACACACACACACACACATGCACTGGGTCCCCTTGCATACATGCTCACAGTGGGTCTCTATGCACACATGTACACACCAGGTCCCCACATGCATGCTCACACTGGGTCCCCATGCTCACACCAGGTCCCACACTCACACTGGGTCCCCACGGTGTCACATGCACAATGCCTCCCACCTCTGTGTGCTATATTGACACCCCCACTTTTGTAAGTTCTAAGCCCTTTTTTTCCTTCTCTTTACTAACAACCTCTAGTGTGCTGCTATATTGATGCACCCAGTCCCTGCCCCGCTGGTTGCATATTAAATACATAATGGTTAGATTAGGTTGTAGATTAGATAAATAGATTAGATTAGAGTTATATAACTAGATTACAAACAATAAATATATTGATGATATATATTATAAAATGCAACCTACTTGAATAACTTACAGCTCTTGCTTTTTAAATAAATGCTTGGTCTACTTAGACTATTTATTTGATCTTAATGAATGTTTAACCTACTTGTAAATATAAAATACATTTTCTACACTTTTTATTAGATAATCACTTAAAAATACTTGGCTTACTCAAGTCACTTGGTGCCAAATATTTCTTAAATTTCTTGTAGCCCTTGTCAGACTTGTCCAGTTTTTCTAAGACCAATAAAATGAATATAAGCCCTACAAGTGATAAATAAGCTCTGTAAGTTTATAAATAAGCTTTACAAGTCGAAAATCAGGAGGAGACCTAGCTTGTGACAAGTAAATTTACTTGTCACAAGCATGACAAGTCCAACTTAAGCAGACCTCAGATTCCTTGAAACACTCTACAAGTAGCTATAAGTGTGTTTAAGTGCCTACAAGTCACTTGCAAGTGGGTTTTTCCTGATGCATATGGATTCTCTTGATCTCACATGTCAACTCCTCTATTTTCACTTTATTACTGACCTCTCAATCTTGATCAAGATCCTCATTGTCATCTTGTTTGCCACATTCTATATTCTCATCATCCAACAGTTCATCCAAGTCATTTCCTCCTATTCCATTTTCTAGTGTTGCCAAAGTTTGGTTTGGTTTGGTTTGAGCAAGTTGGGGCCAAACTGGAAACCAAACCATTCAGTTTCAGGGAACTTTTCTCAAACTTAAACTGATTCTTACCAAAACCATTCCAAATCATTTATAAATGGTTTGAAATGGTTTGGAACAGTTTGAAACTACTTAGGGTTAGGGTTACAAATGTTTAGGGTTTAGGGTTCAAAATAATTAAAAGAAGTCCTTTTGACCTTATTTTAGTTTATTTTTGACAAACTTTGGTTTCAAATCAGTTTAAACTGAGTTTAAACCAATCTGAAACTATTTAAAACCATTTAAAACTATTTAATTTAGCCACTTTAGTTACTTATTTAAATGTTTATTATTAATATTCTTAATCAGTTTGGTTCAGTTTGAAACAGTTTGAAATGGTTTGAAACTGATTCAGATTTCTCAAACTAGAAACCAAACTGTTTCAAACTGATTGGGATTTTCCCAAACCAAACTGTTTAAAATGGTTTAGGTTCAGTTCAAACCAAGTTTGAGTCAGTTTGGAACCAAACTTTGGCAACACTACCAATAAACATGGTATTGCATTTGTTTATTTCTTCATCATTCATTAATGATCTTATTGATAAAGAATTCATGTTCACCTTGAATGAGAACAGGGTCTGGAGGGTTGAGGGCCTGATTAGGGAAGAGCTTGTTGTTGTTCTTGAGGAATGGGCAGATTTTGGATATGTGAAAGACAGGGAAAGTGTTCGGTGTGTTCAGGAGGTCGAGCATTACTGTAGAGTGGTGTTTGTTAGTTGAGATGATAGTGTAAGGGCCATCAAATTGTGGCATGAACTTAGCCACTCATTTACTATCATTGGATTTGTATTTATATCATCTGTTGGCTGTTGAGAGCACAACATATTGTCTTGTGCAAAAGGGAATTCAGGGCAGCAGTGGCTGTTTTGCGCATTTGCTTGCCTGATTTTGGTGGTGAGGAGATTGTCTTTTGCTTCAAGTTCCAGTGGGAGCATGTGTTGCATGTGGTCATGTGTGCTTGTAAGTGCAGGGGAGTTTCCAGGTGGGGCAGGAGGATGGGGGAAGGATACAGGGCGATTTTCTGAATTGAAGCTGGAATGGGGTGAATCTGGTAGAACTGTTGACAGTGTTCATGATATCGAGATATGTTTTGGGCAAGGCACATGCCCAGCCTTTCTGATTGCATTCAATGGCAAAGTGGATACTCTGTATAACCGTCTTGTTTGTGTGTTCACTTGCACCATCGCTTTCTGGGTGGAAACTGGATGATAGTTTGAGTTTTACACCTATGAGCTGGTGTAGACTTTGCCAGAATTGAGATACAAAAAGCTTGTTGCAATCCAAGATGATTTCTAGTGGGAGACCATTCTTGCAGTACCATTCTTTGAAGAACAATTCAGCCAACTTCTGGGCTGTAAGGGACACAGTGGTGGGTATGATGTGAATATCTGATCCAAGGTGATTGGTGATGGTTAGTATGCAAGTCATCAGGAAAAAGTCAATTTACTTGGGCCTTACTTAAACTCCTTGAGCCTTGCTTAAACTTGCTTGAGCTCGCTTAGCCAAGTGTTTTTTAAGTGAAATCTCAAGCTAGGTCAGCTTCTTGAGCCTTCTTGAACACTGCTTGGCACACTTGAGTGAAGCTTGAGACACACTTCAGGACTGCTTGAGCTCACTTAACCAGAAGTTTTCAAAGACAAGTTGCTCAATGACTCAAGGAGAGTTCAAGTAGTACAATACATTCAAGCACACTATTAAAATGGTAGTAGTACCGTTTTAATAGTGTGCTTGGGTGTATTGTACTACTTGAACTCTCCTTGAGTCATTGAGCAACTTGTCTTTGAAAACTTCTGGTTAAGTGAGCTCAAGCAGTCCTGAAGTGTGTCTTAAGCTTCACTCAAGTGTGCCAAGCAGTGTTCAAGAAGGCTCAAGAAGCCGACCTAGCTTGAGATTTCACTTAAAAAACACTTGGCTAAGCAAGCTCAAGCAAGTTTAAGCAAGGCTCAAGGAGTTTAAGCAAGGCCCAAGTAAATCAACTTTTTCCTGATGAAGAGCAGGCTAAAATGAAGGTCAGGCCGGCAAATAGGGGAGAGTGTGTCGAAAAGTGAGAAAATTTGAGTGAAGGAGCAATCAGTACTCAATCAGTCTAGGGTTCTTGTACGTACCAAATACTACCTACTCTGTTCGCACTGTGATCTGCCAGATAGCAATAAGCATGTGGCTAATGCAATGTGGTGAATATACATGCAGAGCAGGTCGAAGGTTGGGCCAGTGTGGGATGGGGATGGGAGACAGTTGAGAAGTTGAGAAAGCAAATGTGTGTTGGTTATTCTTGTACGTACCAATGTTGTTCATGTGGTGATCCACCATAAAACAAGCTGTGTCTATGGATGGAAAGCCCCAGGCCCTTGAGCGGGGGCATTGATAGATACATGTCACTAGTGGTGTGAGTGGATTATTTTTTTTCATTCTGAGTCAAGTGGATATTATATAAGAGACAATAGGGGGGCAGTCATATGAAGAGGGGGGTGAACTTGGGGATGAAGAGGACAAATTGGTCGTCAAAGAGGGGGACAGGGGTTCATACAAACTACTGATTGAAAAGGTATTCATGACATTTAAATGCTTAAACACTAAAACAGGCCTCTCATGACTTTCACTGGCCCAAAAGTGGTGAGAATGACAAGGCAGGTGCCCCAAAGCAGTGAGATGAAAAGTCAGGAGTCTGTACTAGTCAGTGCTCACTGCTCTAGTACTATTGGGGTGAGACGTGTGAGCCATACGCTGTACAGTGTGTTTGTGAAAATGCACTGTGTATATTGTACTGTAAGATCTTGAAGCACAGTTGGATGAAAATCAAGGCAATCAAGCCATGTGGGACTTCAGCGGCCATGCCAAGAATGGCAGTGGGTCATTTTCCAAAGGGGGTGGGTCTGGTGGGAGGCCAAGAAACTTTGGAGGGCACGGTGAAGTGGGGGTGGTGGTTAGCAGCGCTGTGGAGTTGGAGTGAGTTTGGGCCTGTTGGGGATGTAGCAAGGCAAAGTCAGCAGTAGTAGCAGGAGTGAAAAAGCAAGAACACTACACCTCCGTATAAGAATGGGTCTTCGGAGGAATGAGCGACCTTCTGGGAACAGTGGGACACTGGAAAGATAACTGGTCACATGATGTGGGGTGGTTAGGCTGCCACATGCCATTTCATGCCCCCTGTCTGTCCAATATCATTCAAGTGAGTTAGAGCAACAAGTTGCTCGCCTATGATACAATTTTACATCATAAAAAAAAAGGTATATTACAGTACTGTACAGAATCTCAGGAAAGGCGATGAAGGTGGTGATGTGGAGTGGTTACACCACATGCCATTTAGCCCCTGTCCATTGTCATTGTTGCGCTTACACAGTATATCAGTATATTACATTACTGTATGGTATCTCGGACTATCTAGCATCTCCCTACAAACATCTAATGTCTACAGTATCTTGTCATCTTGTAAGATAGGGTACATTTACTCTTGACAGCATCACATGATGAAAAAGTGACAAATCGTGACATTTCACCAATTTTTTAATTTCAGCTTATAATCCCACTTTCATTCAAAATGACATCCAAGAGTCCCCATAAAATATAATTCTGGAGTTGGTCTTGGTTGTCGATCATCTAATTTTGCCCTACGATCAGAGTAATAGCAGTTTTTATTGATTTCTTCTAAATATCAGCAAGCTCCAAATATATGCATTCAGCAGCAAACTCAACGTGTCAACGTTTGGTCACACAGTTGTCACAGTCATGTGATGTTGTTGAACGTGCATGAATCCTATCTTATGTAGTTGATACTACTGTAGATTCAAGTTGTGTATAGTTTTCTGTCATGTGATATCCAACTTCTTGAATTGCCCACTCTATGTCCACACTATTCAATATCCAATTGAATCAGTACTATCTATCTTGATGATCTGATAGCTATTTCATATGTGTTTTACATCAGATTGTCTCATGTGATGTTGGTCATCATGATTCTATTAGTAGGTTTGATCACTTCATATACTGAGTTCATAAGTTCATACTACTTCATACAGTAGTAGTTCATACATCATATGATTCATATCTTAACAGAGATCGTGTCATATTGTTGGGTGTTACATGACACATTGGCTCATTATGTATTATTGTCTGGCTCATTATTACATGTTGTTGCATTGACCCCTCTCCTGAGAGCACACCCCTAAAAAACAGGCCACGTGCGTGATTCAGCCACGTTTGAACAACCATGCCACATTCAAACAGCCACAGCCACATTTGAATTTTTCTTTTCTCTTTTCTCATAAACCTCCACCCCTGCCACCGCCATCCTTTCAACTCCCCAAAAACTCGATCCCTCCAGTCTCTTTCCATCTCTCAGCCTTGCTTTTGACATCTCGATTAATGGATCTCAGTCATCTCTCCGCCTCCCTCATGCCCCGTGCTATAGATCTCACATGACACTATGTGAAGCGGGATGGGACAACAATATAGCATGGTCTAGATTGGAAAAATTCTCCCTCCTTAGGAGGTTCCCTGTAATGCTGGCCAGGTAATAGTGCTTCCCAGGAAGCAGCCCACTGTTATCCATCATTGGTTTCCCACCTGTGGATTGTATGTGCCAGTGTTGGGAAGATGCACCATAGAGTTGCAATAGCTCAACAACATGCTTGGTACGTACAATCATTGCCATCACCATGCAATCATTAATCACTTTGCTATAGCTCTCAACTGTTTAATCCTTTGAGATCCTCCTCTGCTACTGCCCTCTGTAGGCACATATGCACAGTGCACCGGTGGTCCCACTCCACTGAGGTATCTGTCACCTGTACCGGAAGCCATAGACATATTACAGAGCATAGCTGGTGCCAGAGCAGAGGGACACCCTGTTCATGTTGATATCTAGGTCACACCGCTTCCTTGAGGGGGAAGTGTCAGAGCAAGAGTGTAGGATGCTCACCCTCAACATCGCTCCTTCTTTGCCAACTCCGTAGGTGCACCTAGTGCCACTTATTTGGTACATACCATCATCGACATCACAAACCCTTTGCTGATATTTGTGGCCATTCCCAGCCTTCTTTCAGTTGTGGGATGCGATGTCAGTTGGTGCATACAGCAATATCAGGCCTTCACTGATCTCTGCACCAGCCCTCCGCCATCCCCAACCCTCGATTCACACTGGTGGATCATTCCAGGTGACCTGTTGGACCTGCCAGAATCCACAGATGAACAGATTCTGACTTCAGAAAGTGACAATTATCAAGATGGATCATCCATCCATTTCGCTTGACAATATGGGGCCAGTAATCCTGCTTGACTATGCCATAAAAACAGGTAAGTTGGCCATCTGTCTTGTAAGTCTCAGTTATTCACTCTCTGCATTCCATGGGCCAACAGAAGAGATATCGACACACAAGCTCTGCAGCATCATCTGCAGATCTTGCTAATTTGCACTCAAGTGCTTCATCCCCACTGCCTACCTCTTCCCCACCACCTTTTTCCCCGCCACGGCCAGTCAATGACCCTTGCAGCAAGAAGGCAAAGTTCAAAAGACAATTCAAGACGGCTATGTCTTCTAACGAGTATGTCCTCCATAAGTCCTAATGTTATCTCTATTGCCAGCCCTAACCAGAAAAGCAGAAAAGCAGATGAAGTTGTGGACATCATCTGTCTATGCACACTTCTGTCCACCTTCAATCGTAGAAGAGGATGGTAAAGTGACATATGTCTTTGTATGCAAAAGGTGAGTGACAGGCCGATGCTTTGCTCATATCCTTAACCTCGTGGCTAAAGTGAGTCTTTGATCAAATGTCCCATACTTTCTAATGCTTTCCTGTAATTCCCAGAGGCTATTCTTTTGCAGTTTAGTAACAAAACAACGGCAACTAATGATGCAACAGAGGAGGCTGAAGACAGTGCTGTGCTTGCCAAACTCGATAACGATGACCTGGGCATGGTGGATAAATCTGACAAGGATGCTGAGGATGGGGATGACCTATCAATGGCAGAGAGCAATGCCACCTTTGTTGAAGACATTGCCACAGAGGCCAATGATACATCTGCTCTACCTGCTATGACTTGCGCCAACATAAACCTTGGGCGGTTTGCTGTGACAATAGTGAGTGGTTATAGCAATCCAACCCAATGCCAACTTGAGCATCATTATACCAGCTACGAAACCTAGCCAAACAAATTGTTAACAACCCCACAATCTGTGCTAATCTCAAGACTGCCTGCAAGAAGAGTAATATCGTGCCACTCTTGATGGTGTGTGTAGGAGGAAGAGTGATTCCCCACTCAGTTCCGAGTAAGAGAACTGGGATTAACACAAGCTATACCTGTAGGAGGAAGAGTGATTCCCCACTACACTAAGTGTTAGCTACTTACTAAGCGCCGAAAGTCTAATAACTACGTACCTCAGTTCCGAGTAAGAGAACTGAGGTGCTACTACTGGGACGCGCGTCCCTTTTATACAAGCCTTGTGTACTTTTTACATGTCCGAGAATGGGCGCTGACGTGTCCTCAAAGCCAGTCACATGTCCGTAGAAGTATGAGAAGGGAGAAAGGGAGACAACGAGAAGACCCTTCTTTTGGTCTGTCTTAGACCACTTTTGGATTTGACATCGGCCATTGGGCCAGAATTCTCCGACAACGCTGACGTGTCTGACCTCCAACAGTGTGGGACGTTGCAACATATTGGAACAGCGTAGTGGAAATATTGAGACGAGTGCTGAAGTTGCACGAGGCCCTTAACCTTCTTGTTATATTGGAATATCACAACCGACCCCATTCTGTACGTTTGAAACATTTTCAGTTAATGAAGTCGGAGTGGGACTTAGTGAATGCCAAGGGTTTACAAAACCCTGAGGGTATGGGCCAAGGGTATGTAAGGGTAAAGGTAAGGGTACAAAATTCTGAACCCTCCACAAACCCTTACCCCTAGGGAAGGGTAGGAGGGTTTCCAGGGGTAGGGGAGACAGAGTGAAATACTTCACATTCTCTTTTATTCCCCTTAAACTTGTGGAGTCAACACATCAGCAAATCTGGGTCAGGGTTTTGAAACATGTACTAATCAGGTTATAAAGTTATTGTTTATAACTAACTATATGTACAAGTAATCTTCAAGTGGTACACATTGAATCCTTTAAGACACACAAGTGTTAAACTATCAAACACTCACATGTTTGACCACATGCCCTTAAGTATTAAATATTGAACCCTCTAATGCACACAAGTTGAACACATAAACACATGCATGTGTGTTAAGTCCTAGAAAACATATATGTGTGTGCATTAAACCCTTAAATGTGCATGTCAAGAAAGTGTGGGGCATCCTGGTGTGGCATACATATGAGATTCACTACTCAAGTTGTGACTCAACCAACCACACCCCTTCTACTATCAACTGCACACTATCTCCAACACCTTGGAACACCTCAAACCTTTGTAAGAATATTGAGCAAAGGTCATTTGACACATTCCCAGTGGATTGGGACTCAGAAGATCTGTCATCTTTTTCAATTTCATTTAAAACCTACTGGCTTGACTTAGGCCTCTTACAGCACGTGTGGGCACTTTGGATAGCAAACAAGACTAGCATACATACAAGTAAAGTAGTATTGGTTTATAATATCCATAGTTACACTCAGTCATCAGTACATACAGTATGATACTGCTGCTTCATTAAATGGTACTAGGACAGCATGCAACTTTTGACAGTCAGTCTAGGTCTTATGAATATACATGTGCCAGTGAAGGGTTTCAAGGGTTTTTAAACCCTTGAAACCCTTTGCTTACCCTTACTCCTACCCATCAAAACCCTTACCCTTACTGAGGGGTAAGGGTTTTGATGGTAGGGGTAAGTGTACAAAAAATATACCCAAGGGTTATCCTTGACACACACTACCAGTGGTGAGTTCAGATTCTTATTATAACATGCAGCTTAACATCTTCTCTAGGTTTGCAAACTGATCTGCACGCTTCATTGCTGCTTATAAGAAGGGCTTATCAGGTGCACAGGCAGCATGGGCAAACAAGAAATATCATGGACATCGCATGTTACCCCTGGAATGGATTCTCACAGCTAGTAATTCAGCCCTGTAGTAGATACTGTACTAAACCCTAGGGTTTAAACCCCCAGGCTAGGGTTAACCCTATGTGAAACGTAGACATCATGGCAAAAACACATGACCTAACCCTAGGGTTGGGTGCTTATGTAAGGGTGCTGGAACCCAATGGCAGCTACCTTACCTTGTATCAGGAAAACTCAAAGTTGCTTTATTATTACTTTTTGTGCTTTTTATGCTTGATTTAACTTAAATTGAAAAAATATCGGCAATATTGCTTATTTCTGCTTGCTTCATATCCCACTTTAAGTAATATTAAGCAAATAAGTTGAAATAAGTGATAGTAAGTAAGATAAAGTGAATAAGTAAAAAACAGTACAAACAACTATTTTGTACAGATAGTACTTAGCCTGTTATTTATTTTATTCTATGCTTTATTATGCTTTGTTATTTTGTTTATTGGGTTCTGCACTTTTGTTTCTACTTACTCATTTTATTTGATTCTTGGAACTGCTTGCTTACTTATTTGTGCTTATTGGCAAAAGACAGGCAAACACTAGAAAGGTTAGGGTTGCTTCCAGAAAAGCAAATGTGCTCATATCTCTGGAAATAAAATAGGTAAACATATGACATTATTTGAGCAGATAGATATGGTTAGAAGATAGGGGGTCTGCTGCCAATATTAAGTGATATAATTAGTGGTTCCCAAGCTATGTAATCAGCTTTGAAGTTGGCTCAGTTGGATGGACTTAAATTATTAAATAACTCAGGAATAAATATCAGATCCCTTAATGTTAGCAGAGGACTCCATGTCTTTTGATCATATCTATTGGCTCTAATATTTTCATATTTTTATCTATTTTATTAACAGAGATATGAGTATATTTATTTGACTGGCAGCAACATTTGTCAGCTGGGAAACTCAGGCTGCACGGGCACATCAATGCAAAACTTTTTTAAGTCTGAAGGTCACACATTTACACAATGTGCTGGGCTTCAACATCACGTGTCAAAGTTGAACTTTGAAGTTTGAACGTTGACACATTGACAGTTCAACTTGAACCCCTCCTCCTCTACCCTCATTTTTCTCCCCCCACACACCCACACCCACATCTACAACCACAACCATGCACAAGCCCACAACTATGCCTACCATGGCCACACCCACCACAGCCATGGCCATGCCCAACACAGCCACATCCATGTCCATGGCCACATCTATGTCCACAGCCACGGATCACCCTCACCCTGCAGAGGGCTTATAAGTAAGTGAATTTTGTTTTCTAGTTATTTTTTCACATGCTGAATGCTTTTTGGCATGCAGGATGACAATGATGACATCCTTGCCAGATCCCTGCACACCCATGTCCGTGCCTGCTGGATCCATGCACGCACACCCTCACAGGGTATGCACACACGCATGCACCAGGCCCATGCATGCTTGCTCACACTGGGTCCCCATGCACACTTGCTTGCAGGGCCCATGCACACACGCTTGTATCAGGTCCCCACACCTGCTCGCTTGTGGGGCCCATCTTGCACACTCACACCAGGCCCCCACACCCACTCAGTCTCTATACATGCACACACCAGGCCCATGCACACATGCTCACTCCAGGTCCCCCCATGCGTGCATGCATCAGGCCTATGCATGCCTAATCACACCAGGCCCCCATGCCCACTCACTTGTAGGGTCCCCATGCACATGTGCCAGATCTTTGCACTCATGCATGCTGCATCCATGTTGTATGTAGTAGTAGTTATATGTAGTAGTAGTACTGTCTGTATTCTAGTATAATGCAATAATAAAGGAACTTTTTATTTTTATTTGTGATACTTGAGTTGCTTTGGTCAAATCTCTGATACTTAAGTTTGCTTGGTTGATACTTAATTGCTTTGATCATCACTTTAACTAGCTTAAATTTTTAGATCTATAGATTTTAAGCACTGTCACTTGAATCAAGTTAAATCAAGCTATGCTTTTTTTCACTTTTTTAGCAATAAAGTTGATTTAAGCACTAATAAGCTGAAACAAACCATATTGACTTTTCCTATGTTCAGTTTTCACAATATGTGGATCAACACTGTTGGGACTAAGATTTCAACTACTGTACTCTAATATCAAAGGTGGCTCTTGTCTGTCTGGCAAGACACAAGCTTCACAGCATTGACCTGACTCCATAGTAGAGAATGTGGTGTTATTGTCTGTGTATCTTCTGCACAATGTCAACAATGTTGACTGGTTCAACCCCACACTGTGCAAAACAGCCTCATCTGAATGCTTCTCTCTTGCCTTGATCAATCTCACTTTCAACAGCTGGTGCTCCTTCAAGTAAACAATTTCATGCCAGGTACTTTGAGTCTTTGACCTTATTTATTACAAGTTATTCACAACAATAAATCAACCTCTTGTATCACAATGATAAAGTGCATAAGTGTGATAAAGACAAGCTACAATTCACTCTTGTTGTTTCCCAAGTGCAGTCAGACCTTTGCCTAGCCTCGTAACCAGCTCGTGCAATGGGGTAAACCACAATGCGAGATGGGGCAAACCACAATGCAGAGCCTAGGGGATCTGAGTTTAAACTTGGCTGGAAGCATAAAGTTACCGTATATGGGTAACCTGAAAAAGGAAAACAGTCATGTGATTGCAAAGTGAATACATGATTGCCTGCAGGCCACGAAATTTGGAACGCATTGATCATATTTCCTTTGATTCATTGTTCAGAATGAAGCGTTCGAACGTGATTATCATCCAAGTGAATCCCAACACCCCCAAGAAATGAAGACGAAAGAATCTGGTCACTTGGACAAACATTGAGCTTCACTTCCAATAACTCCGACACTCTGAGATCCATGCCTACCCAGGACGAAAATCAGCCCTATCGTCCTGTCCGCTTAGCAGTCTCTGGACACTCAGAATCACCCAGTTTTCTGATGAATGCGTCTGTGAGTTGTTGACTAGGGGGGATATCTTGATATTAGCTGATCACCAGTAAGTGTCCTGATCATTTGTAGGTCATTTTCAGTAGAGATTGGCAGGGGTAACCCTGGGGTTTTTTTCCGAAACCCTTACCCTAACCCTTGAAAACCCCTACCCTTGTCAGGGGGTAAGGGTTTAGTGCTTGCAGGGGTAAGGGTTCCCCAGGGTTTCAGGGGTATTGAAAACCCTCAAGGGTATGGTGTAAGGGTATAGGTTACATAGTATGATAGAATGTTTGGTATATTTCCTTGGTGACAAGGCAGTGTAAAACATGTATATTTAGTATCTACTCAAAACATAATGGAATCCCAGTCATCTTCCAGCATTTCCTCCTCATCACCAACCTCAGGAAGTGTCATACTAGTAGCTGCCCTTACATCATTGTCCTTGACAAACCCCATCCGACTCCACTCTCCAAGACACATCAAGGCTCGTGTTGACTGGACAGAAAGCCGAGAACGAAGATGTGATAGCAAAATTCGGCCTTTACTGAAAACACGTTCAACATTTACAGATGTGGCTGATAAAATTGATTAGATAAGTGCCATAGTATAGGGAGATGGCAGAACAAACCTGGAACGGAGAGATAATCCATTGCCATACGTGAGAGACATGGATAGACATGCCGATGCTCATACCACCAAGTGAGCACATCAGGAACAAACTCTGGGTCAGTACTGAGGTAACGTTTAAGCTCATCGCGAAGTTCTGATGACTTTGGCGCTGCAAGTGCGGGCAGGTCATCAAACATGTTGTTGGATGACGATGTCGGACGCTAAGTTAGAGTATTGCATAAGTGTCGTGTATGAGCACTTCTCAATATAATAAAGTTGCTGTTATACGCACATTATCGCCATCAGACTGAGATTCCGCACACTGCAGTGCCTTGTACGCACTCTCAAACCTTGCCTGGACAAGATTCTCGGCAGTTGCGACTTGCTCGTCGTCCCACCCAGCATTCTTGAAATACCGAAGCTTGTGGCGAGGGTGGAGAACTAGAAACAATTGTAGCATCACTATAAGCTGGACTGCCAGAAATTACGCACCCATTGCAATCCTATACACGTCTGAAAGGTTCGTTTTGCTGTAGTAACGACTGAGGGTCTTCTTTCCCATAAGAAGTGCTGCTTTGACCGGGGTTGAGAACCGAGAGTCAAGAGCACATGTTGTGAGAACCTCGTCAATGCGATCCATGGCTGGGATCACTGTTGCGATGTTTGGGATCTCGCGCGAGAAGAAATTGGTTGCGTGTTTAAAAACCTAGACGTTCTTAAGATCAGTCCGGTGATCACTGAACAGATACAAAGGAACTAGACCTTTAGTGCTGTACACAGCCCTTGTGCAATCTCCCATTCCTCGTCATCCATCTCATATTGTCTTAGTTTCATCTCCCGGTCCCCTGTTATGATGTCAAGTGCCTCCCGATATGTGACCGCAAACTCAAGCATGTCATAGGTTGAGTTCCATCGGGTGGCAACATCACGAGGCATCATGCGAGTCTTGAGCTTAAGTTCATCAAGGGTCGCATACCATTTTGGCAGGATAATGGTCGTTGAGTTTTTTATCGCAAATGACACCTTGCGGAGCTACGGTGGGCCGGTGGCAATTGTTTGTCAGCACGTTTGATGGTGCGCTGTGCACATTGCTACTAGTAACACGTACCTTTACCAGCACCTTTCGTACCGGTTGCACATCCGCTTCAAGCTCATCAAGTTCCCACTGATCCATATCTTCACGTTCATTGATCCAGCCTTCGTCGTTATCATCGTCATCGTCATCTTTGTCACCGTCCTTTGATTTGCTTGCCTGCGAAATCATCTCCTCAAGTTCAATATCCCCAGCCAACGTTCGCAACTCATTCAAAACCTCAGATGCTGCTGCTTTGTCCTTGGCAGTAGGCATGTCAAACTGCCGGATAACAGTCTTTGCAATAAGGTTAATGATATGTGCAAAGCAACGCGTGCGACCTGCAGGACCAGTAAACTCAGTAAGGAGAGTTTTCATCTCATCAATCATGGTGTCGTTATTTGACGCATTATCACAGGTTACGCTGAGGATCTAATCAAAGTGAATAAAATCTTCAAGCACATATCAGGTTTGGGCTCTCACTTTATCGCATATTCCGAAATCCTGAAGAATCTTAGCAAACGCGGTGGCAAGATTGAGTCCGGAATGCGACTTGGCAACTTCAACAAGATCAAGAAGCATAGAAACCGGGACGCCTTTCTCCTCAAAATGGACTGTGACCGCAATGTATGCCTTGTGATTAGGCGATGTCCAGGCATCCGTTGCAAAGCTCAGAGCTCCGTCGTATTCCTGGTGAGCAGCTTTGAGTTGTCATTTTCTTTATTCGCTTTTTACACACCTGTAGTGCCTTCGCAATTCTCTCGCGACAACGAACAAACACACCTCTGACATCGCGGGACACTGTCTCGGGAGATGGGATGTAGTAATCAGGCCTTCCAGTCTTCATCAAACTCTGAAAACGACGATCCTTCACGATCTGGAATGGTCGCTGACTTTCACTAACCCAGCGCACGAACTCGGCACTGAAATACAATCTTGTTAGCCACCAGAACGGACTCAGTCATTTGTACGAACCGTATCTCAGTTTTGGTATGTTGCCGATGTGAATATGTCACGCTTTCCTTCCCAACCCTCTCGAACGCAGCTGTAATTGAACCATCCTTCACACGTGTTTTGGCAAGTACATCCCGGGCGGCACAAGCATCTTTTGTTCGACAAGCAGCTTCAATTGCATCGTCTCCCCAACAGATCTTTGCATGGCGTCGCAGGTTACTTGTTGAAGTTGCGTCCCCAGTGTTTAAGTACCGTCGGACATATTGACCATTTCTTCCTTTCCGTTTGCAGGGCTTGGCCCCACACTCGAAAATGTGAACGCGTCGACCATCAATGTGGTCAACAAAGGGGATGGGTTTGAAGAATGCGTAGATGGGCGAGTTCCAATCTTTGGCAAGGCGCTCTGTTTGTTCGGTGAGACATACCACTTATAATCATGATCATTGACGCACTTAGCTCATCCTCAGATGATTCTTCAGGCTCCTCATCACTACTAATGATGTCAACAACTTCTGGGCCATCGTCATCTGAGTGGACCGACTCGGCCAAGTCATTGTCATCAACATCGCTGCCACGTGTCTGTCGAGCTGCCGGAATGACATGACCTTCCTCATCTTCGTCTTCGGAGTCGACTGAGGGGTGCCAAGAAGGTCCATGTCGTGCCAAGGGGGTGGCTTTTAGTCGTGTCGCCTTTGGTCTTGATTGTTTGGGCTGTGTAGTAGTACTAATCGCCTTATTCTTTCGCAGGAGTGGGTCAGCATTATCTGTTACCCGAGATGTCGCTTTCCGTTTTCGAGGTCCCTCAATGATGTCATCTGGGTTTGTTGAAGAAGCCCTCTCCTTCCGTTTTCGAGAATGTGGGTTGCCAGAAGTTGTCGAGTTGGAAGCCATTGGTAGGGAGTCGGAAAAGTTGGAATCGCTCGGGGATGTGATGTATGGGGGTCAGAATCAGGGCTGCGATGTAGAAAAGGTAATTTATATTCTTATTATCACAATTGGGTGTGACTGTGTCATCGACGCGTTGGCTGATACATGAAATACACTTGGTGAATTTGTGTTATGTAGTCACTGTGGCGAGTCGGAAGTTCTCTCAGAATTTGTCACGCGGCAACCACAAACCCCTGACACACCCTCCAAAAAACCCCCAAGGGTGCGATTTCTCAAGGGTATCAGATGTTACACCCTTACCCTTACCCCCTTGGACCCTTAGCACAAACCCCTAAGGGTTCATCTACCCCTGCCAATCTCTAATTTTCAGTGTACAACGCATCTGTAGTAGCCATATCATACACCTTCCAGCGACGAGGAAGGCCTCAATGCATGATCACATGATCTATTTCCTTATTCAGGATAACCATATACAGTAAGTTTTTGCTTCCAGCCAAGTTTAAACTCAGATTGACCAGTCTCTCTAGCGAGATATCCACCCTTGGATTCGCCAAGAGACGGTCACCAGTCTAACCTTTGCCATGTCCCCAGGGCACCCCAGTTTTAAACTGACACATGTGCAAGTTGAGAATGAGAGTAATGCACATAGCAAAAGTAAACAAGTACAACTATCTTGCTTTGGTCATCTGACTCCCAAGCCCCTGTGCAAAGCGTGCTCCCCGTCCAACCCTTGTGCCTGAATAGTGCATATGAATCTATGAGTGAAAACCGTACAAGGGAGTAAATGTGTAACTTACCCCGCACGTTCGCGCCACCTCTACGCTCCCCTCGCCCTCTCCGCTCCTGCGCCTGTTCACCCCGTTTATCACCCTTGAGTCCATCCACCCGATCACCCCAGGTAGTTGCACCACCAAGACGGATGTCAAGTGCCTTCTCGTTTTGTTCCACCATTGCCCCGACCTTCTCTGCCAGAATCTGCGCGAGTTGCTGGGGCCTTGTGAGTTCAACGCGATGGAACACGATGACACCAGCAGATTGATCCAAGGAAGCGGGAAGTTCTTCTGTCCAAATCATCCGCGACACAATTGAGTTAACTGCCCGATGACCCAATGAGAATGTGCGCTCGAGGAACGCTAATGACAAGGTCCTGTAATGTGCCGCAAATGTGAATAAATAAGTGCGTAAGCCCTCTTCTTGGATGCGCCTAAGGTCGAGTGTAACTCGGTCGTCAGTACAAGCTCAAAACCTGATCTCCCGGCTTACTTAGCAAGCATTTCTTTAACAGCTGTAGCCTCGGGCATGAGACTCCAGATCTTGATGTCCTGGATCAGGTCACGGCACTGCTCCCACTGACCATGTTGTAGTGCTTTGCTTGCTTGCATTATGTGATCCCGCGTACTTTCTGGCGGTCCCGTGAAGACTTGACGATCTGCAAAGTCCAGCAGACGGCGGAAGGGCTTCGAAATGGCTTTGCGTTTCTGCTCCTCCAAATCAATGCTCGCAAGCATAGGAATTTCCACGAGCATGCTGGATACGAGGAACGCAGCCTCGAGCAGCTCTGTGTTGATGTGCATGTGGAATGGTAACTGACGTTGCTTCTCCGCTTTCTCTTGTTCTGGAGTGAGCGTCTGGAATCGCGGCTGGTGCACACCCTGTGCAAGAAGCTCCTTCACTCTCTGAGTGGCAAATATGTCTTGTAGAGTCGATTGAGCCTCCTTGATGAGTCCGGATCGGAACGCGCAAAGGCCAAGTTGTACAAAGGCGCGATTATATAAGATCTGAGTGCCAACATCCATGGAGTAGACAGTTTCCTGCAGGTGAGACATGAGCAGCATGTCGCGTGCGGTATAGAAGTCGTTATGCAGGGCGTGGTGGTAAACATGACAAAGCATCGCACGTGTGCGCAGAACTGAGTTTCCGGACCTGTACAGGTGAACGCACAGAGCATGAATGAGCGCAGACGGGGATGCCTGCAAGGCAAGGGAAAGAGAAATCGGCACATCCGCGGCAAAAACTGCCGATTCAAGTGCGGCGAGGACAGGGTCAGGCTAAAAGATGTATAGGTGAGTGTACCATAAGGAAAATACAACAAAAGTAACCCCCACTTTGGAATAGATGTGTTCCAGACGTCGCGTCACGACACGAGCAAGGGGCTCGGGATGCTGCTTCTTCTCATAAAGAACCTCTGCGCGACAAATGGTGCAGTAGAGACTCTTTTCGTCCTTCAATCGATCCATGTATTCGGTTCCGTGAGGATCGAGGTTCTGAAGGCTGCGTGTGAATTCGTCATCTAACCGATCCACGAAGCTGATAATGCTTCCACGGATGCGGACGACACCATCCTTTTCACTCCCAGGAGTACGTTCTACGAGGTCATCGTAGTCATCAGTGATCTCCTGCACTACGTACTCGCCATACTCGATAAGATACCGATGAGACGGTCTATCTCACGCTGAGCAGATAGCCACATCTCAATAGGCATGTAAGAAGCGATCGAAGCATTGTAGTCAAAGCGCGAGGAGACCAAGGCAAGCAGAACACGTATTCGTTGATAGGGCGTAATAGCGACGTCAAGGAGACGTTCCAAGATACGAATTTGATCCGCACGATCAGTGTTCTGCAAAAGTTATGTACGTTGAGTGGACAGGGATAGCTGAGGGCTCACCTTTTTGCCACGAGCCTCCTGGATAGCCTGGAGAGTCTTGAAAATGCCTTCAGTAGTGTACTGAGTGGCTTTTCCACCCTTTCCAACTTGAGTGAAGTCTTCTTCGTCCTCGTCCTCGCCCTCCACATTAGCAGTCCTTCGAACTGCTTCCGACCTTACTTGGGCTTGTGGCACGGCAAGAGCTGCGTATTCTTGCTCAAATGCCTCCGGATCCTAGCAAGCGATAAGTAGCTAGCAACGGAGAAGCCTGCAAGGGCCATGTACATCATTGTATTGCCTGGTTTCTTTCTCGTACTCCTTGACCGTCTTTCGCACCTTTTGTTTCATAGCAGTCAGTGCACGAGCATTGCTAGCGTTCATCTTCTTTTTTGCCTCCTTTTCTTTTGCGAGTGCCGCATTCAAAGCCACTTCGAGCGAGATAAGAGTCCGAATGTAAAATGGAGGGACAGGCTCAGCAACGTTCTGCTGACGCTGCACCATGCGGGCCAGCTTGTCATATTCTAGCAGTGGACCAAGCATGTGAGCGACGGGGAGTAATCAAAAGTACATGGCATAGTGACATACCACTGGAAATTGCTATCCAGTCATTGATTTTGAGGGCATTGTCCATAGCTTTCCCTGTGGCCTCCATCTCTTCGAGACGCTTGTCACGCGCGCTCTTAACGACTCGCTTGACATCTTCATCACTCTCCTCTTCGTCTGAATCACGGAGAAAACGAGATTTGGTTTTGCCCCTTTATGCGCTACACCCTCATCATCTGACTCATCTTCGTCCTCTGACTCCGATTCAGAGGAGGAGGATGAATCTGAGGCATTCGCAGTGCGAAGGAATCGAGACATGGCCGGTTTGGCAGGCACGGCCGGCTTCGCTGGGGATGCATCATCGTTGGAGCTCAAAAGAGATTCCTCTGAGTCTGAAGATTCAGAGTCTGAATCGGCTGCTTGTCTGAAAAATCGCGACATAATGGTTTAACGGAAACCAAGGCACAAAGGGCTATACAGTCAAAACTTTGAGTTCCGGATATTCCCGGACACAGTTTTGACTCACCGCTCACCGCACGGACCCGCGCTACTTGCGAAAAGCATACGATGCCACGCCTCTCCTTCGATGTCTTGAAATCGTTGCGGCAACCTGCAATCTCCCTGACACGCATCCCTACGCCAAATATCACTGGTGTGGTTCCCCGACGAATGATCCTTCAATCGCAGAGGAAGCCTGCCTCCCCTTTCGCCACTCTCCTCCCCTTCCCACACCCAATGCTACTTCGTTCCATGCCTCCGCTTTGCGCCTCCATGCCCCCATATTTTCCCCAGTAGTGGTGCATTCCCGCCACCAGTCACGTGGAATCGAGTACCAACCATCCCAAAGAAAGCGCAAACGAAAGCATGGCTTCCTCGCCCGCAAGCGTAGTGGGGCGGCCGCAAAATTCTTGAGCGTCGCAGGACAAAGGGGCGGGCCCATCTGACACACTAAAAGGTTCTGATTCCTCTCACATGTTAAAAAACACTCGTTCAATGTTGATTCTTCAGGGTTCAATATTTGGGCAGTACGCTACGTAGGATAGTACATCAACCTTACCACCACACTGTTGGTTTTCATATCAGGGATCTGCAATGATGAACTGGGATATGAAAGGCCATAATGATCAAATATGTCCCACTAACTAATAATTCGCTAATTCATGTCTACCAATACCTTCATCTCAGGGTTACTCCTCAATGCTGGCGAAGGCCGCTTCACCGTGCTCTCTGCAACCCCTTCAAAACTTAGACCCTCTCCCACATCTCCCACATCCATGACAAGGCCCGGCCATGCCGGACACTCCCATTCTGCATCCGGCTGCGCCGGAGACAACGGTGAATTTGGGGAGAGCAAGAACCCTCGTTGGATGGAGCTCACAAGAGCAGAGATTGGTGTCTTCGCTACCGCCACCACCCCAAAGGGCTGAACTGGATGGACCTGTGCGGGCGTGGGCACAGGCGTATGCTCGTTGATTGTCGTTGTCACGTTGCTTTCCTTGTCATTCAATGCTACTTGGTCATCTTGTGCAGAAGCAGGTGATGCAGGCAAAGGCACGTCGGCAGGCCTCACCTCCGGGCTGGCCGGCAGTGGTGTCGCTATCGCCGCAACGGTATTCCCCCCTCTTTTGAAATAGCCTTTGGGGGACGGCTTTATGCTTTGGCCGAATCCTCAGAGGCCTCATTGACCCTTTAGCTTCTGCGCGGCGTTCCTTCTCTTCATCAGCAGCCTTCATGCGTGCTAGTTGAGAGAGGGTCGGTTGCGTAGCGCCACCCGTGCGCACCGCTACCTTCTTTGGAGGATGTGTCTGTATTTGTGCACTACCGTTTGTGAATTGCGAAGCCTTTCGGACCGCGGAAGGTACGCCCTCCTGCTCGTTCTTCTTCCTTGTTTTGGCCTCTGTACCACCTTGGCCAATTGAGCGGGTGGACATAGATGATTTTGGGCGATCGGGTACTGAGAGACCAGTCATTTGGAGTTGTTTCTTTCCCCCCACTCCTTTATTTGGTACTTTTGAGTTGTCTCCTTTGTCATTGGCACCGAATCGTGGTTTGGGATCGTCTTTCTTTCTCTCTGTTTCTTGTGTAGGGGCCTCCCTTTTCTCGACAACGACAACCGGAAATTGTAACAGCCCAGGCCCAGGCCCGGGTCCTTTTTGCACAGCCGATTTTGTTGCTGCAACTTGAGTGACAGCTCGCTTTGCGTCCGTCACGGCCGATGACTTTGGTCCGTGTCGCACACTATCCAGTCGTGAGCTACAAGTCAAGTTTGAGTGGAACTCTTTCATCTTTGCGCAGAGGACTAACCGTCTGAATACCACCTCAACATCCGCCGAAACCTTCATTTCTTGGGACGCCAATAGTGGCTTGGATGGTGCCGATGGCCGTTGCGCATCTGGCAACAGTACTCTTTGCGGTCCCCCTAACCTCTCCTTGGTTATTGCCTCAGCCCGCAGGGGAGCCGCATACTGTTTGGGCGGGTGGGCAAATGGCTGTGTCGACCCAGGTCTCAGTATCTGTGTAGCCGCCCTCGAAGAGCATGCTTCTTGTGGTCGCACAGCAACCTTGGGCTCCGGCCTTCCTGTGGACACAGGGCGTTCCATCGGTGCCTGTAACACCGATGGTGCTTGTTGGCGGCGCTGAGGGGCGATTGCAGAAGATATATTGTCTCTATGCTTCGATGAAGACCCAGCGGCAGAGTGTCCGATGGGAGGTACTATCGTGGGTTCTGTTTCACTGCGGGTGAGCTTCGGTGCCATCGTTGTCGACGACTTGATGGGCACAAGTGCTAAGGACGATGCAGGACGATGGTGTGCCATGGAAGTAGCAGGACGGGGATGGGGTCCTCCCACTTTGAGGGGGCAGCGGCCAGAGAAGATATAGGGCGTGTCGCGGGAAGCACGTGAGTAGATTGCGATGGCTGTGGCCGGGAGTTACCAGTGGGGATATCAATGTTGAGATACTTCTTCATAGTCGGAGAGAGTGGTGCCGCAAAGCTGTATCTTGCGTTAAGTAGCGTAACTCCAAGGAACGTAGTCATCAAACTTACCTTTCTACCCTAGCAGGAAGCAAAATTCTGTATGCATCGAATACATGTCTACTGACCTTGCGGACATCGGCGCTCGCATCCGTGGCAGTCAACCTGATCGCATTTTCTAAATCTCTCGCGCGCGCATCTTTCTCGAGGTCAGGAGGATTGAAACATTGGACACACGCAAGAAGGCATTCTAAGGCAATCAGGCGGAGGGTGACAGACTTCTCACGAAGAGCGCCAACGAAGTAGGGCAAAAGGGTGATGAGTTGCGTTTGGTCAATGATTGTTTGTATGGTTGCCTTGGCACGAGAGATGAAGACTTTGTTTGGACGGGAGCAAACAGATAAAAGGGTGGGAATGAAAAGGGGCACAAGTGGGTCGAAAGAGGGACCTAGTCCCGTGGCAAGGGCAGCGATACACTCAACGGCAGTAGCGGAAAGACGGGAACGCTCGGAGGCTGCCGCAGCTGTGATCGAGCGATACATCGAACGGATGGAAGAGGTTAGAATTTTAGGGAAGTCGCACGCGCCACCCTTTGACAGAGCAATGATCCTGAGGAGAGCATTGCCAATGGTGTCCCATGTATCGTCTGCTTCCGCAAGAGAGAGCGAGGCGCGTGCACGATCCAACTCTTCTCTCAGGGTAAACTCAGAATGACACTAACGTAAAGAAAAATTTAGAGCTGCACCATACGTGCCAGGAGAATGAGAGTGCGTGCCTCTATGATTGACGGTATCTTTGCTTTCGGAGCCATGCAGGTGAGACAAACGAGAAAAGCCTGTAAGGTGTTGTGTTGAAGTTCGTGGCACACGTGATCGTATCAAGGGACGGTCCGGATTCGGAGTTTGGACCGAGTCAGGGTGAATTGATGCTATTTGGACGAATTGTTGTCAGGTCGTACCAAAGCCAAAGATATCTGCACACCATGTCCACTCACCTGGCCGTCCTCTCTCCTCAGCGCAGATACGTCAAGCTTTTTATGATTACTTTCAATCCAACGGTCACACATACGTCCCTTCGTCGTCCACCATCCCGTACGAAGACCCAACCCTTCTCTTTGCCAATGCTGGCATGAATCAGGTGTGTCCCCAACCGTCAATAATGTTACATACATGCTGAAGAAGTTACTAGTACAATCAATTTTCCTGGGAACCGTTGATCCCCATTCCGATCTCGCAAACCTGAGACGCGCCTATAACAGCCAGAAGTGCATCAGAGCAGGTGGAAAGCATAACGGTACGTGACACTCCTACTATATACAAACGTATACTTAACAAATGCATGCTATCAGATCTTGATGATGTTGGTAAAGACTCATATCATCATACCTTCTTTGAGATGCTCGGCAATTGGTCATTCGGAGATTATTTCAAGGTATGCCTCTTCCCCCCGTTACAGACCCTTTCGAATAGATCGGCCTCGTAGAAAGATGCCATCCAATATTCTTGGGACATGTTGACCAATGTTTACAAACTTGACAAAGACCGACTATACGTGACCTACTTCGAAGGCGATCCAAAGAACGGGCTCGACCCTGACCTCGAGGCACGGAATCATTGGTTGAATGTTGGCGTTGCTGAAAGCCATGTTGTTCCGGGTAGCGCGAAAGATAATTTCTGGGGTACTGATTGTTCCGCCTTTATCTTGACCTTTTCTCAACCAAACTGCAGAAATGGGCCCTACCGGTCCTTGCGGCCCTTCAAGGTACCGACTTGAGCCCTGAGTCCTCTTTATCCGCTCTCACTTCATATCGTCATATCGTTCAGTGAGATTCACTATGACCATATAGGTGGCCGCGATGCCTCCCACCTAGTCAATAAAGACGATCCCCTCGTCGTGGAGATTTGGAATAATGTCTTCATACAGTTCAATCGCGAGGATGACGGCTCCTTAAAGCCCCTTCCCGCCAAACACGTTGACACTGGCATGGGCTTCGAGCGCCTGGTCACCGCCATTCAAGGCGTGCGATCTAACTATGACACAGATGTCTTTACTCCGATTTTCGATCGGATCCAGGAGGTCACAAGTGTGCGGCCGTACACAGGCAAGTTTGGTAAGGAAGATGTAGATGGGATCGATACGGCATATCGTGTGGTTGCGGACCATCTACGCACCCTTACATTTGCGTTGAGTGATGGTGGTGTGCCAAATAACGTCGGGCGTGGCTATGTCCTCCGCCGTATCCTCCGTCGTGGTGCCCGGTACGCGCACAAAAAGTTCGGTGTATCTATCGGATCGTTCTTCTCCTCACTTGTCCCAACGCTTGTTGAGCAACTCGTGGGTCTTACACTAGAAATGTCTCTTGTGGCGACACAGACTGACTTTGGTATCTAGGGCCATGTCTATCCAGAACTGACAAAAAAGACCACAGAAATTAAAGAGATACTCGACGAAGAGGAAGAATCGTTCTCACGCACCCTTGACAGAGGGGAGAAGCTGTTTGAGCAGTATTCAACAGCTGCGCGCCAAACTGGATTGAAGGAACTAAATGGAAAATATGTCTGGCGACTGTATGACACTTACGGTTTTCCGGTTGATCTCACGCTACTTATGGCTGAGGAGCTTGGCCTTGGAGTTAATAACAAGGAGTTTGAGGAGGCGCAGACGGCAAGTAGGGAGGCAAGTAAGGCATCGCTCAAAGTGGGAGCGAAGGATGTCGTGAAGCTCGATGTACACGATATAGCGTCCCTCAAGAACAACACGAGTTTGTCGAAAACCGATGATTCCGCAAAATTTGGTAAGTCTCTCGCTCCCAAATATTGCCCTGCCTCACGCACTTCCCAAGGTGTGGGAAACATCAATGCGGCCATCAAGGCAATATACTACAAGAAGGCCTTTTCGCAATCAACACTGGACATCCCAGCGGACACTGTTTTCGGTATAATCCTCGACAGAACGAGTTTCTACGCAGAGGCTGGCGGGCAAGAGTACGACACCGGCAATATTGTGATTGATGGCGTCGCGGACTTTGAGGTCACCAATGTGCAAGTATTTAATGGATATGTGTTGCATATTGGCCATCTCAAGTATGGGAAACTCTCCGTCGGTGACAGCGTAGTGTCATCGTATGATGAAGTGAGTCGGCGACGTGCCTCCCTGTTCTTTCTTGAACTCCCGCTTCTAGCTCCGGCGGTGGCCACTTCGTAATAATCACACGGCAACGCACATCCTAAACTTTGCCTTACGCGAGATTCTAGGCGACCACATCGACCAGAAAGGGTCGCTCGTCGCCCCAACAAAGCTCCGCTTTGACTTCTCTCACAAAGCTCAGATCCCGCTTCCAGTGCTGGAACACATTGAGCGTATGAGCATCGACTGGATCAAGAGGAATGTCAAGGTATTTAGCAAAGAGCTCTCATTGTCCCTCGCCCAAAAGATCCCTGGTCTCCGGGCTGTTTTCGGCGAAGCGTACCCGGATCCTGTGCGCGTTGTGTCACTCGAATATGGTGTGGACGAAATCGCAGAGGACATCGAGAACCCAAAATGGCGGAGCACGAGCATCGAATTTTGCGGCGGAACGCACGTCGCCCGCACAGGGGATATCATGGACTTTGTGATCACCGAGGAGTCAGGCATTGCGAAGGGCATCCGACGTATTGTTGCCGTCACAGGGCACGAGGCGCAGGAGGTCACACGTGTTGCCGACTCTTTCGAGACGCGAATAAAACAAGTTGAATTATTGACTGGGAAGACGAAGGACACGGCTCTGAAGAAGCTGAGTGTAGTACGTGATGCCTTGACTGACTCATTGAGGCTGAGAAATATGGCCTTCAGGAACTCGGCCAGGCCGATATCTCGTTGCTTCGCAAATCAGGGATGCGCGAGCGCTTGATTGCTCTACGTAAGGCATTGGACAAGGAGACCAAGGAAAAAGAGGCGGTTGCCAATAAGGCAGTTCGTGATCTTCACCTTCTCTTACCCCCGTTAGCTAAGCATTCCTATTAAGGCTATTGAAACCGTTGGAGCATATTTCCACAGGAACCCACAAGCTGAAGCATACCTTGCAATAATCGATGTTGAGGGCAATGCAAAGGTACTTAGCCCCCTCATACGCAGAGCTGGATACACCTGAGACCTTCTCAGATTCTTCAAGCTGTTGTACTTCAAGCGAAAAAACTTGGTAAGGCCGTATATGTCTTCAGTGTCGACTCCGAAGGTTGCAAGGTCATACATATTAACCACGTACCTGAGTCGCTGAGGTCAAAAGGCTTTGACGCCCGTACATGGGCTGATCATGTGACGGAAACCCTTGGAGGAAAGGTACATACACTTTTATGAAGTCCTCCAACGAGATTAAAATGGCAGCAGGCTGGTGGCAAAGAAGATGGCGCGCAAGGTGTCGGCCTCAACACTGACAAAGTCAGGGAAGCTCTAGAAGTGGCACAAAGATATCTATTGGACGGAAAGGCATAGATTATCTCTGGCGTTGTAGTGTTCAAGGAAGATGATGCGGATTAGTTTTAGTTCTAAACTTGTACAGCAGTACACTGAGCATTAGAGCGCGCTAAATTCCACTATAATTCGAAATACGTGAGAACGTTGTGACGCATGTCGTCACACTTTACAGTAACAGCTCTGTCATCGCCCAAATCTACAGCTAGTCGGTGTCGGGTACTTTCGACTCGAAATTTTAGCAAGGTATGTTTCTGCATTTACGGTCTTTTCCCACTGGCAGTCAGGTTCCCGTCTGTTCATGAACGTAGATTTCTGAACTGAAATGAACGGATGTGTGGGGGTGGTTGGGCACGTCACATTTTGGATGATGACGCTGACCAGCGACGCCCAACAAACAGACAGACAAATACTCTTGCCCAGCCTAGCCTACTATGTCACTGGTTCTTCCTGAACCTCATCAACAATTCCAGGTGCCTATATTTGCTTTTTTTGAAGGATCCTGGCTAATCAAAAGTAGCACATCTTACGTCTGCTTAATACCAACGTGGATGGGAAACGCAAGGTCATGTACGCTCTGACAGAGATCAAGGGCGTTGGCCGGCGATACGCGAATATTGTTTGCAAAAAGGCAGACGTCGATCTCAGCAAGCGGTGCGTTAGAACTCTAGATAGTTATCAAAACTTACTCTTGATGTGTCTCCCAGAGCGGGCGAGCTCAACTCGGACGAGCTGGAGCGACTGGTGACAATTATTCAAAACCCTACACAATTCAAAATCCCTTTGTGGTTCCTGAACCGTCAGCGTGACATTGTTGATGGCAAGAACTCACAAATCCTGTCAAATGGTGTGGACTCCAAGTTGCGGGATGATCTTGAGCGCCTCAAGAAGATCCGTGCTCACCGCGGTCTCCGCCATTTCTGGGGTCTCCGTGTTCGTGGACAGCACACAAAGACAACTGGTCAGTCACACTGGGCGCCAGTTCGGTACCACGCTGATTTGACCATTTTATAGGTCGTCGGGGTAAGACGGTCGGTGTGTCGAAGAAGCGTGGTTAAGCACTTCTCTCTGTGTCTACATATGCATTCGCCCTACGCGATATTTTTGTCTTGTGTGTCACGCATAGATGAACAAATGTAAGAGAACGAATGCATAGACTCTGCTCCGGTCCGACTTAGCCGGGATAGACATAAAACCCAACACAGTGCTCAACGCAATCATGCTATGAGGTCATGGCCTCGTGTTATTGGGCCCAGCCAGCACAACTGCATCCTTGGTACAAACCAGCAACCCTGAAGCGCAAACTTCCTGCAATGTCACCTCGTTCGGAGTCTCCATTCCCAGTGGACGAGTATAACTCTGATTCGCGCGTAAAGCGGCAACGCTGTATCGCATTGGACCAAACGCGTTCTAAGAAGCGCAACCTACCCTCACCCCCACAGTCACCTACGAATGAGTCTGGAGATCTACAACTCTCAAAAAGGCCGCGGTGCACTACTCTTGAGCGCGGGATAGAGAGACTCTCGCTCACTCCTCGTGCGACGGCCCCACAGTTGCCTGAGTCTGTGGTGCGCCAGCCGGCTCCCGTCTCTGCTGTCCTTGCACACGTTTCTGAAATTTCTTCCCAATGGCCCAAGATGTCGTTGCCAACGCCTTGCTCTTATCCAATCCCATCTCCATCCCCGCCGTCATGTACCTCGATCCCGTTCACTTCCGCAGCCGCGTCCATACCACCCACGGCCGCTCTCATTGCAGACCCACATGCGGTACCAGACGTCAAAATGCGCACTCAATCGTGGTATGAACCTGAGAAAGACCGTACGTGTTTTCTTTCTACTTTCGTTGTTGTTGTAGTTGGCGGTAGCAGTGCACGAACCCCTCGCTAACCGAATGTTTACGCGCGCTCGCCGCTTGTATATAGGGATCGTTGTGACCGACTTGGACGTGTCATCTGACGACGAATCCGATGTCGTGGATGATGCACCAAAGCTGCCGCGTGCCGTACTGAAGGCACTGCTACATGGTCCGGAACGCGGCACTCCACCGCTTGCGGGATTACTCTTCTTGGGTCCGCAGCTCTCACAATCGCTGGACCCTCCGCCGTTACTTGATCCGGCGAGACTCTCCGAGGTGGGTTTGGACGAACCTATGGATGTTGAGCAGTAGCTGTCTCGATTCCCATTCTGTTCGTATCCTGTATACGTATCGACGCAGCACGTTACTTCTCATCTCACTACTATTTGATATTGTGTCTGCTATAAGCCTATTCTGAATCGATTTAAGCTTAAGTACGTTTTAGCATTCGCGAGGGGTGACGGGTCTCCTGGCCTTCATAGTATTTCGTACGACAAAATCTACGTCATTGCCATGGCAGCAGGCGACCAGTGTACTAACCGCACAGGAAGAGAAAACTTGTTCTTTAAATAGCTGAAAGGCCAGAAATTTACAAACGACGAGCACAAACACGGTATCACCATCTTTTTTGGCGCTACATTGTGGACCATACGACAGTGTCGATCAACAGGCAACTTGAACAGTATCACATAAACTTTGTACGAAGTCAATACGAGCCAGCGTACCGGCAATGCAACTGCCTCCGGCTCTCAGCCCTATCCAATGTAGAATAGACCAAAAGTTATTACGTCCCTCCGGATTGCGGGCCACCATCCGGGCCATAGAGACCCTCAGCGAGATTAAGCCGCGTGTGGTGCCGTGCGTGAGCATGTGGGTGGGGTATGTGGTGCATCTGCATTACATTAAATGGAGAACGCAGCACACCCGGCGCGGGGCTCGCCACCGTATGCACGGCAGCGATCTGCGAGGGGAGCGGTGGTGCTGATGTTGGTGTAGGAGGGACAGCTGGTGCCGACTGAGGAGGAGCGTGGAAACCGCGGAGTCCAGCGTGGGAGTGTGTTGACTGGGTCGGGGCTGCTTGGGAGTGAGAATGGACACGCATGTCCGGATAGAGCGTGGGTGAAGATGACGGTTGCGGCTGTTGGGATTGTATGTGGTGGTGGTACGGTACATTCACGAGATTCATGGGGTTGGCCCTGTGGCCGGCCTGAAACTGAGTGACAGATGACTGCTGCTGCTGCTGCTGCTGTTGTTGTTGTTGTTGCTGCTGCTGCTGCGGTGGAGGCGCAGGCGCAAGGGTGGGTATGGGTGTGGCCGGGTGTGGCTGCGGCGGAGGTAGAGAGGCTACCGAGCGAGGTGGATTGGGTGAGACGGGAGATGGCTCAGGGTCAATAGCCATGTCGCGTGGCGAATCATCTCCGTCGTCGCGCTCGTCATCATCATCACGCGCCAGATCGGCTTCAGGTGCGGCTGCCTTTTGAGCGGCGATTTCTTCTGCAGTGAGGAAACGGCCACCAGGCCCTCGCGGGCGACGCATGGCATGTTTGTGGCGCGATTCATGGAGATAAGGCTGTTTGGAAAAGAGCGTGGATTTACGGGTGAGGTGAGATTCTAGATTAAGAGTGAGTGAATAGGTACCTTTCGCTTTTGGGAAAGGCGGTGGACCTCCTCAAGGCGTGCGCGAGCGACGCGACGTTTGAGGATACGATAATATTGCTTTGCATTTACATAAAGAGGTTCATCATCGATAGGTGGCTCAGGCTGGGGTGTATGGGAAGGGGGTGAGGGATCTTGAGAGAACGGTGATTGGGGTTCATTGCGAGGCGGGGAGGGAGGGGCAGCGGAAGGAGGAGGGTGGTCATTTGTTGAGGGAGGTCGATTGTAAAAGCTATAGATGTGAGGGGGTGCTGTTCGATGGGGATGGTAAGTGAGGGATGGCATAGAGGAGAGAACATACGGTGGTATTGGTCTTGGACGACGTCGTGAGAGTCGGGGAATGGCTGGTGTTGAGGAGGAAGTGGATAGGCGGGATGAAAGAGCTGATTGATTCCATCCTCCATGATTGGTCCGTTGACTGTGACGGCTTGAGCTTGAGCCAAAACCCGCCATTTCGCCAATGACACCCTCTCATCACGTGCACCACACTCTCTCTTTCCTTCCAATGGATGCAAAACTGTACGTTTCCCTTCCTCTCCTGATCCTCTGCCCTTCTTCTGACCTTCCCAAAGCAAATCTCTCAAGGTGGCAGATCTCAAGGAAATCTGCACTCGTGCAAATATCCCCACCACCACAAGATCAACAAAGGCGGACCTCATCACAAAAATCCTCTCAAGTCAACCTGCCATAGACGCGTACAACGCCAAGTACCAACAAAATGGAAACACCGCTCCTTCATCCAAACCTGTACTCCTCTCTAACCACGATAGTATAGTGAGTGGATTGCGTCCAAATCACGCGTCGCACTTATGCCCCGTCTGTAGCTTTCTCCACCTGAAGAGTGCGCCAATGTGGCCCTTCTCTCCCCTTCTTCCTCCTTATACACCCCCAGGGTCGACTGGACATTAGAGGAACCCTCACAGGCTGCTCTTGTACCGGCTGCCGCGTCAAATCCCCCCTCGACCAAGCCAGCCCCCGCCCCGGTACGACTAGGCTCTTTTTCCTCAGTTCAATTCAGCTTATCTTGGTTAGGCCAAGCCTCAGTCGAAGGCTCCCCCTCCAAAGGCAACTCCTGGTGAATGTGAGGCACCCAAGACCCCGGTGTTTCCACCCGCCACTTCGGCCGATGAGGAGTTGGAGAAGCGTAAAGCCCGTGCCGCGCGTTTTGGCATCGCCCTCGTTGAGTCTTCCCAGCCCAAGTCGGCCCCTGTTCTTGCACCCAAGGCCGCCAAAGCGGCAGACGTAAGGCATACGTGCTTCCCACCGCAACCTTTGATAACGCGTCACAACTGCAGGAAGACCCTGAGAAGCTTAGGGTCCGCGCGGAGCGCTTTGGCTCCGCCAAGCTTGAGCAGACTGGAGCTACGACTCTCGCAGCTGTCAGCAGCAAGAAACGTGGTGCCACTGTTGTGGAAGAGGTCGATCTGGATGAGCAGGAGCGCCGGCGAAAGCGTGCAGAGCGCTTCGGAATTGCTGTAGTGGTACGTTCCAAGTTGAATTGCCCGATGATTATTCGTAGATGTTTATGCAAACTTGGCGCAGGGTGCGAAGGCTTGATGTCCTGCATTTCGACTCTCACCGTACTGATTAATGCCTTGTTGCCTTTGTGGATATTATGCACTGTAATGATTGGGGGCATATGCGCCTTTGCTGTCAGTGGCACGCACACCTACTGTTCGCCCAAAAATTGATGCGTCCGTGATGACGGATTTTTTTCGGGCATTTAATGTCCTGACAAGGCCGGCCGATCGTACAGTACATAAAACGTGGAATTGTCGATCTGCTGTAGTAGCCGTACTATGTTATACTCTCTGTTTTCGCTGTTGTTTACTGAGCAAGGACCTCAACGAACGGTCACACGCGGTATCTTACACTCGAGCTCCGACAAAGACTCCGAGGCATCTGACGGTAGGGTGAAAGAACTGTGAAAGACTGCCAATTTTTACTTGTTCACAGGATTTCTATGGAAAGGAAAAATTTGGCATATACAGTAACAGAGGGTGTAAGTTATCAAATTTTGTGGTGATTGATTCGGCTGACTGAGTCGATCGAAATCATGTGGTCTGCAGGACTGTGCGTGTCCGAGACTCCGAGCTGCCCGCTGCGGTTGCGGTGCTGCATGATGAAATCAATTTGCCCACCTATTGTAGTCTCATCTTCCATTTTCCCTCACCACTACCTCGATACCTCCAAGTCATTCGCCTTCTTCTCCAAATCCATCAAAACATGCGTCGTGGCGTCGTCTATTTTATTTTCCAGAGCCCCCGCTTCTGTTGCTGTCTTCCCGTCCGCATATGTGTTATCATCATGTCTCTTCTCGGGATTTTACTCTCTGGTCTGTTGTCTGTCGTTCTTTGGTTCGAAGTTTCTCGTGCGTATGTTCCCTAATATCTTGATGCCCTACTCTAAATGACTAGGTAACTGAAGGCTCAGACACGCTTACCAGTAAGGAGCGTGGGTCGTTCATTGGAGGTGCAATCGTCGAATCGTTGTTCTTCTTCATCTCAATCGTTGGGTACGTTGTGGACGTCTTTATTCTCACACCCACACTGACGGGGGTGGCGTGCTTCTCGTCTATTTAGCCTCCTTGGTGCCATCGTGCGCAAGCTGTCCTTCGTAACCGCTTACGCCGTCGGGCTATACATCCACTTCCTGATCAACCTCAGTGTAGCGACCTACCTCCTCTTCGTCATCCTTCACGCTACAAATACAGACACCGTCACTCTTTGCCAGAATGTGCTCAAGAATCAGCAGGCAAAGGATCAGTGTGATTCGCTGTTCGACTCCATTCGTGGTCTGTACGCTGGGCTTGCGTCTTTTGTCCTCGCCGTGGAGCTTTGTGAGTGACCCAATGCCCCGCCGTCTCTCACGTCGTCGTTCCCTGCTCATTCCCTTTGTTCATTTTTCATACCAAATCAGACGGCTCGATCATCGCAACGCGCTACTTCTATCAACTACGTGGAGAGAAGCGGGAGGCACGAATGCCCATGCACATGCGCCTCCCGTCGGATTCAGGGCGTCTCCTGCCTGGCTTTGTGCGCTACAGAGAAGCGAGCGGCGCGACGGTGTACAATTCGCATTTCTATCCACCAATGAAGGGCCACACACGCGGGGCGTCCGCGTATTCGCTTGCTGGTAGCGATTTCGAGGGTTCAACGCCAGTGGGGCTGTATGATCCCCCCAGCACCGGGCTACATGACATGAAGAACCATGAAATCCTGGGCTTCGAGGGCGAGTTTGAGGACGATGATCATGAGGATCATGGATACGGGGACCATGATCGAGTGACCCCTAGGGAATCTTCTGAGACTGTGCAGGGAGGCACATCCGGTATCGAGTCGCTGTAGTGAAGATTACTAGCATTGCTGTATCTCAAGGACTTTAAACAGAGGATAGACTTTACCAAATCAGAGTTCGGCGGCAAATTGTGGCCCGGCGGAGGCGCCACCATCTCACGACCCTCCGCGCCTAGTACAGGTTGCTCATATAGCTCGTCCCTTCGGACGCTTGTCTGTGTGAACAGACAAAAAATATTTCCTCTGTCCACGGCAGCATACATGTGATGCCAATTCGACATAATGCCATGCACATTCGGTATGCTACCCAACGGCAGCACATCATTGACTCTGTGCGCCTGCCACCCCTCGCTTAGATGACCCCGTCTACTAACCTGTTCACTTATTGTGCTTGGTAGCTTGATACGCTGCTCTACCAGCTCCATGTTTTATCCTTTCTACTCGCACCCTCCATCGTTACTCTCTTCGTACGCGCCGCAGGGCAATTCCAATTATCACACCCTCGTGAATTTGGTCCCCAGCGCACACTGCGCTTCCGCTTTATCCTCATCGGCATGTTCAATGCGAGCAGTATTTGGAACCACGCCTACGTTAGTGCAGTGGACGGACGGACGGCTGTGTTGGATTTCGTTGGGATGGGTGCGTTTTGTTAAGTATTGTCCTCGCACCATCATTAATTCACCTGTCCCTCTGTCATCCCCACAGCATTCACACCATCACGCCCGCAACTTCTTCTACTCGATCTTCTCATCATCACTCTTTCAGTTGTTGTCACGACTATTGCGTACGAAGCCACGTACGCGCGCGCGGTGACGAGCGCGGCCATCCGGGCCACACTCGACCTAACACCTTCTCACGCTCACCCTTATACCGACCCCCTCACACCTCTAGTGCCTGAGGAAGGCTCTGATCTCGTGCTCGATTTACGCTTCTCCTTACTACTTCGGCATGTCCGTCAACCTCCATCTCCGCCGCCAGAGGACACCCAATTCCCAAATGGCGCTGCTGTAGTAGAAGGGCTGCGCATGTTGTTGCAAGCGCAACACGCACTCAGGGAACGGCAGGAGGCGCGACAAACACCACTTGTGGGAGACGCCCGTGGCGACGATGCACAAGGGGAGGACCGTGACCGGCGCGTGCCAGGTGGGATGGATCCACCAGAGGATGGAGGATGAACGTTGAACTTTAGACGTCATTTATGGTGCATTCATTGTTACTACATGCAAGAGCGGAAAGCGGCATGACTGGTTTCTTATCGGCCTCTATGGCTCCTTTCCCGCTGCGAGCACATGGAAACTGCATGGGGCAGGGTGAAAAAACGAGGAGTAAAAAAGGGTACACGATGGGAATGGCATGTGGATGGGACTGAAAGTCACCATCTACGCTTTAGCTATGCAGGCAGTTGTAAGTTGGTCAGGATCGCGAGGAAGCAGCTTGAAGCATACAGTTTGACGGAGACATGCACCAAATTTGTCGAATTCTGCCTTGCAGGTATCCCTGTGAACGTCGGCATAGGTCGCGACGATGCACTTTCCATAGTCGGAAGCCTCCTTTGCGCAGGTAGTCACGGAGGCATTGGCAAGGCGCCGTAGAGGCGTTGCGACCACTGTCGAGGACGACCCCGCTGCTAAAGCTGTTGGTTGCATAGGCGAGTTGCTTACGCCAACAATCACAGTATTGCACGCAAAGCTCCGACTCGGTCACTCCCGCAACTTCCGTTCAGAAACTTCATGCTCTGAGTCGCATCCTCATACATCCACGCTTGATGCTGGACGCTAGTTTCCTTGTCGCCACTGTACTTGTGGTCATCACGCTTCTGTTTTACATTTTATATTGGGGCAGATTCCTTGCGTTACTTATTGGCCTTGTATTTCGTGTCGTTCTCTGGAATAGAGGGGGCTCTAGCGCATGGATTCAAATTGGCGCGTCACCGGTCTCTCCCTGCCTCTTCACTTTTCTGATGCTCGTGTCAGGTTCCTTCCATGTATCGCTTCTGGCGGGCCGCATTCTACTCAAGGATTTTCGCTACCACTCGAGCAACCAGACCTTTAAGATCGTCAAAGTTCAGCTGCGTTGGCAATACTGGATTCGGTCCTTACCCACTCTGAGGACATACAGTCTCACGGCGATGGCGAAGGCCGAAGTGTGCGCCCGCTTTATTTTTTTATTTCCTTCGGCGGTGTTCCAAACACAACCGCAGCTGGCAATGTCTCCCGGTCACCGCGCTGCCGCTTCCACGCGACATTTGAAGGCTTCGAATGGTTTATCTACAATCGGACGGCTGCCTTTGACAATATCGTCTCACGGATGGAAGCAAACATACCCGTCCCAGAACGTCGCCCCCAAGGTCCTGGTGCAGATAGGGCCGAGTCCCAACTAAGACATATCTTCACCAAGTCTCCTGCAGAAGGTGACAGTGCGTACAATCTTTTTTGATTGCTATGATACTCCAGAGTAATCGTGCGTCACCTCGCAGACAATATACAGACTCCTCGTGTGCGAAGTCCTTTCAGCACTCCCAAGTTTCTGCGCAACTTCTTCCAATGGCTCCGAGGTCAACTTCCTGATCTTGATGTTAAGAACTTACTTCCTTTCAGCTTTGAGGGTCTCAATGGTGGAATCGTATGCGGCAACATGGCAACTTCCAACATATTGGTTGCCGAATTCAGCCGTGCGGATGGGATTTTCGGGACAGTACCGGTTCGCCACTGCCATCCTTTCTTGTCCTTCGTCGCCTGACACGCGTAATGGTCCCAGTCCAAGTCGCCCTTAGACCTATACAAGCAAGTATTAGACATCAAGTTTCAGAATGCCACTATTACCCTGAAGGAGAATGATCAATACCTGGCACCCATGACCAACACTGGATCCCACATTCATGGCCATCTTCACAAAGCTCAGCAAGTATTCTCCCCCTCTTTTGGTACATCTATTCACGTGATTCACAGCTCACTGAGCTTCCACTACTTTCACTACCTCACGTACTCAGTGTTTGCTAAGCTCTACCGTTCTGCGCGGTTACGTGATGGTCTTCGTGCTGCAGCGCAAGTGTTCAAAAAGCAGCCCATCTCTGTTCCCCCCAAAGCATTTCGCTCTCGCTCCAAGCGTGCGCAAAGTGTTGATATCGAGACTCCTGTCGGGCCTGACTGTGCGAAGCGGGAGTACGCCATTGACAGGAGGCTTCTCGAGGCACCCGTGCTTGAGCTCTCGTACTACGTAGACGTGGCTGGTGTTGTTCCTGTAGAACCGCGGGCGTTTGGCAGTGATGAGTATGATGTCGGAAATGGTGACTCTTCACCCGAATGGGGTCTCGATCTTGTTGTGTACGATGGTTTTTTGAGGTATGGTCCTTGGGCAGATAGACAAAGGCGCGTACCATCGTCGTATCCTGCGAAGTCTGTACTGATTGTTCATGGGTACGTAGGGCCGAATTGCAGTCCGTATTCTTTCCCCCAACATACCAAGAGGCGGATCGGACCCATCGTCGCCGTCCTGGTGAGAATCGCATCTGGACTGCGATGCGAATATTCGTCGAGCTCCGCGGCGGGACAACGTTGCAGATACCTTTTCGCGAAGCGTCAAAGGTTTTTCACCATTGAGATCATATCGTGAGTAGTCGTTCTGAAACGTACACCAGAACTGGCAATGGGATGGTTACGTCAACGTGCCTCGACCTCGCACGCGCGAAGCTGCTTCTCTCAGTATTAAAGTCGGCGATGGTTCTGCCATACGATATTCGATGCCCATGGTCGCTGATGCTCAGGGTTACCACCCACACCTCAATGTTCACCTGAATAACACGACAGTCTCCAGTAGTCTCAACGACACGCGACTTCTCACCACAAAGTCTTGCGAAGTGAGTAGTCAAATCGCTGCAGCATTTGTAGCGTATCATAACCCTCCCTCAGATTTCGGGCGAGATGCCTTCCCCACTGAAATGGGATGCCAGCCGCCAGTGGATATTTACCGTCTCACTCACTCAACCTATCTTCCACCTTCTGCGCGATCACATCAATATGTTTACTGACCTGGGCAAGGACTGGAGTTCCGGTCCTCCGAGCAACTATTTTACCTGGGTACCAATGCGTTATTTTGTCAACCTTGACTTTCACGATTACGAAATTAATACTTCTGTAAATGATCACAATATTATTGACAAGCCGCTCCGAGAAGAGAATGGTCCGTCCCCCTTTGCGTAGATAACCGTATGCTGAGATAACTGCAGCACGGCTTACGCTCCGTGGACCCAGTTTACACAACGAGAACACTATCCTTTCGGACAAGTTCAGGCCATCTTGGACGTCGTTCCCCTTTTTGATCAGTGCTCCGAACGTCGCCCTTAGCCTTACACTGCCGAAATGGAGCACACACCACCTACAAACTGTGGAGCCTATCACCAAGCTTATGACTGTTGGCCGACTCCATCTCAATGGCTCATACCTCTACCATTCGGATGTCCAGGAAGAGAATGTCGATCAGTTGAGATTGAAATTTATCGTAATGTCCTTCCTCATCTTCTGAATGGGAGCGTAATTTTTCATAATCTCAAATTCGCAGTTTGATGATTTTATATTCAAGTGCTTGGGGTGGTCGATCCGACATTTTATGATCTTTCAACAGAATTACTTCGGCAATTTCACGCACTTTTCGACCCTTCGGGAATACCTGCAGAAGCGGAGCCAGGGGCAAATAGGGGATCCCATTGATCTGAAGTACCGTCCCGGGATGGTAATGGCACTATCCCTTCCCGTTATCTGAAAATTTTTGACCCTTCAAATAGTTCAATCAAATGCAGGTTGAGCTGCAACTGAGCGTAAATCGTTCTCTTATCGCCCTGCCAGTTGGACTTCCAGGTTATGAGGAATACTGTCCACTTCCTGACCAACCGCCTGAGGACGTCCACCTGGGAGGATGCGTCCTACTTTCTGCACCCGAGACCGAGGTACAACTTCGGTCTCATAGCCTTGGGCTCGAAATGAATCTCAACACTGGCACAATTTATGGCGCTGTTGAATCCGACTATACCGAGCAATCGATTTTTTCAACGGCACAGCATTTCCCGGCTCGGAGGTCATGTTAATTGAAGGTTACTGTGCTGCATGTGGCTCTAAACTCTGCTGCTGACAGTCTCACAGGAGTCGATATTCTTGCCAATAGGTTGTTCGGACCTCAGCCACTTGCTGCTGCTTACGTGTGCTTCTGGGAGATCAACGTCGGCTCTGTGAAGGGCGTGTTCTCGGCGTCACACGTCCGGACGCTGCGTTCCGCTTTTGATGCTTTCGCCGTGAATTACAAAGATCCAATGAATGCTCCGGCTGCTGAGTTCTTATTACCAGTGGCCCCAGATGGTTGGTATTAGCCTGCATTGACGAAGATGTTTATACTCACTGGCGTTTAGTTACATTCTTGAACGTAACCTTCGCGTCTGTCAACCTGACCTGGTCTGCTGCGCCGGTATCCATGCACTGTAACCTTCCCCAGGGATTCCACATGGCGTCAAACGATTTGGCGGGCAACAACTACCGGAAGGTTACCAGTCTCTCCGTGCCCAGGGTTATCACTCGCTTCCTACACTCCCTTGGGAAGAACAACTGGGTCGAGGCTGGCGAAGTCGTGTTCGACGCTGCGCTTGACATTTATTGTTCTCCTTTGGGATGGCAAGGGAGTGCCCTGTCACAGGCCAAGTTCCTCGCCGAACAAGACGAGCCTACCGGCCGGTTGCGAAAGCTGAAGATCGGCCTCGGAATGCGGGGCCGTTCGATCCCTTGTACGTTGAGTCTCCCCACTTTACCAGGAATATTCGTGAGCTGATTGGGAATACAGCACGTATAGTGTGTGCTGCTATTCTGAGATTGCCAAGGCCTCATCTCCCTCTGGCTTCAACGACAACTAATCATGCCCCGCTGGACGAGGACACCCTGCAAGGTGCCGACCTGACGAGACCAACCCCATTCTTCCGGCGCCATGTGTACTCTGACTCAGACGACGAAGACTCATATACAGCTATGGACCGTGATGCACGTCTGGTGTATGCCGTTTGACAGCTGTTTGCGCCCAAGCTTGCTCAAAGTATTTTAGGAACTCGCGCCCTTCATCCATGTTGCCTCCCACTCAGGCAGATGACGAGAGCATGTCGGGTGGGGACGAATCCGACGATATGGATCTGACGGATGACAGTAGCTACGGTAGTGACGCGTCGGAGTGGAACGAAGGTACCGTTTTGAATACCGTTGTTTCGACAACAGCCTCTCATAACACATTGGAGGTATCCCCGTGGCTTTCGAACTCCCCCTCGCCTTCCACTATTCCAAGGTGTCTAGACATTATGGCCTTCCCATCGGCAAGCCTTCGACATGGATTGCCAACCCTGTTGTTACCCTTCGAGTGAGATATCCCCAGACTGCCTAAAATAATCATGCAAACTTTTTTCAGGATCGCCGGCCCTTCTCTGCTCCTGTTACACGCCCAGAAGTCACGTCGAAGGGAGATGGACATTGTCCTTACAAGCAGTGGAAAGCCGACATAACAGAGGATAGTGGTACTTCGACTACTCGGGTGCTCAGCCATTCAATCGAAATCTGGGTTACTCCTCTCTTGCCATCTGTGGTTATTCATCTTCTCGAAGACAACTCAAGAGCCGTGCGTTGATACGTTGAGCTTCTCTCGCCACACACCTGATTTATTATGCAGGCCATGAGTCTCGAAGAACGTATCGACTCACTCACAACAAACCATATTCGAGACCTCTTGAAGGAGAAAGGCGTAGTGAACGATTCAATTTTCGACGTCCAGATCTCCTCTATTTGTGCCCAGGCTGTGCAGTTGATGCAGAAGCCTCGCCGTCACCATGACAGTTTCCTGCACGCCCCTGATCCCACCCATGATCCCTCTGAAGACAAAGTAGCAGTACTCGACTTCCAAATCTTTGATCTTGGTTTGAAAGCCCAATTACACAGGGAAGAGAAACATTCTCGACAATCGTTTGCTGTTTCCACAAATTACACGGCACTCTCCCTTGACCTCCATGACATGCGTAGCCCAGTAAATCGGTGGGGGATTCGCACTGTCGTGAAGGCTTCGTTGTCGGACGTTACATCAGCCCTCATCCATAAACGTGCCGATCTTGCATGGAGCGCTTTTTCTGTGCTATTAGAAATGGATGCTTCAGATTACATATCCGAAGTTGTTTCTGCCCATGCGGACCCTATCACCCACGCTGTCAATACATACCAGCGCCTTCAATCTCGCCGTCTATCAGCTGCGCGTGACTGCATTTATCAAACCCTCCAACGCTCTAAGAACCTTTCCATAGTTGATCCACTATCAACCATACAGCCATCCTACTTGATTCAAACCGGCAGGCCACACGAGATCCGTGTGCATGCAACCTCAAAGATTCTCCTATACATCCGTAGTTGCCTTCGTTCTTTGACAGCTGAAGAACGTGAAGCTGTCTGCCACCTTACTGGAGTGGAAGATACCGTGGTGACAAGAGATGAAGTTCTTGCTTTGCTCGAAAGCCAACTGGCTGGCCTTGCAGTGGATACCGATACGATCGGTCTCGCAAATCTCAAACTCATCACTCGCATATTTGGAGCTCCGGACCTTCCAAAAGCAACTCGCCCACATGAACCGACCATCCAGGCAGCAGGGATCAAGCTTCAGGCCATAAAGCTCGCCGTGCTCCATCCCAAACACGGCCCCCCCTCGGAAGTTAGCCTTGATATGGTAGATATTACAGCCGCTTTGAAAAAATCCGGACTGCTCGTGGGATCATCGAAGTCACCTAAGGACCCCCTCCCTGCCCGAGACAAACGTCGTTCTGCGATCCAACATTTAGCGGTCTCGGTTGCGCTTGATGGCGTCGAGGTCCTCATATTACCTCACATCCTCAACTTCGCTCAGGGTCTTGTCAGACTACGCAAGCAATCGAAGAACACAACTCCAAGTTCAGCATTGATTCCGCCTCCCGGTCTTGCTCAGGGTCCATTGAAGACAACATTCCTAGTTGATGCGACACTCTCACTGCAATCGCTACGGTTCCAGATAGCAGCAGAAAAGCTGATCGTCGCCTTCATCGTATCCCGCCTAGGCATCGTCTCTTCTGTGTATGCGCGTCCCCATCTCACTTCCCATGGTCGCCCAGACCTGTCCGCCAACGCATCCCTTTTCTATGATTCGGTAGCTCTACAGGCTCGTTCATCCACGGATAAAGGCTCTCCACCTCCGCAAGATATGCTAGCCGAAATATCGCTCAAGAAGACAGGGTTGAACTGTGCGTTGCGTCATGAGGTGGCGCTCAACCCTACCATCCGTGCAGCGTTAGCGATTGGTTGTTTGCAACTCTCCGTCCCCCGAAGTGCCATTCGCCTGAGCAGGTTTATCGAAGAATGGAAGGCCGATTATCTCCCCAGTTTCGAACAGACTGTCCAGGCTTTAGTGTCAGAGTTGCGACAAGAACCCACGGTTCCCTCATCCCCAACGAGCATAAGAGACCTCATTCCAATCACACATCTGCAACTTTCGATAGGGTCGTGTGGTGTTTTTCTCCACGTTCTCCCTGGAACTTGGTTGTCGTGGGAGCTACTCGACACCGTAGCTCACCTCAAACTAGGAGTCGGTCCGGTGCACTCACATCAGTCAAGTGCCCCTTTTGGTCTCAGATTTTCCTCTCAGCGTATCAGTATTGCTTCGCTCTCAAAAGGAGAAAGGCTGGAAGACACGTCGGAGAAAGGTGGCCTCAAAGTTGACCTTCCCTCAATGACGATCACCGGCACGTACGAGAATCATGGCGTTCATGTTTTGGTCTCCGCTGGATTTTTTTCCTTTATAGTGAAGCCATCTTATTGGGATACCCTTCTCTCAGTGCAGCAGAAGTTTGGAAATGATATCAACGATCTGCTTCATGTTCTGGCAGATGCACGGACGAAGAGACCATCACCGGCCCAGTCACAACGTCTCTCGTCACAATCATTGTTGCAGAGCGGGGCGTTCAAAGCAAAAGGTTTCCGAATTGGCTTGGAAGGCCACTCCTCGACACTATTCCTCGAATGCCAGGATATCAGCGGTAGCTTGACGGACGGAGAAAGCAAGGGTAAAGGAAAATTTTGGCAGCTCAACGCAACAGGGTTGGCACTATCACTGGCCCCAAGATTCTACGCCGTAATGAAGTCCGAATCTGGCCGATTTGATGGAAACCGTCGTTCTGCCTTCGTTCAAATAGACTGCAAGGCAGAGGTAGATCATCGCACGGCACAGAAATTCCTCAGAATCAAGGCGTACAAAATTCACGCAATTATGCAACCTAGCTCAGTTGGCGAAATCGGAGACTTCATTGATCAACTTCAGGCATGTCTTTTCTAAATTCCCTTAAATTCCCTCGCGCTTACTTGACTTTCCCGAACAGGCTGAAGTCCTGGGTCGGAAAGATGAGCGCGTTCGTGAACTTGCTGTATTTAAGGAGAAGACGCAAAGTATCCTCAAGGCTTTTGAGGTCAATGCCCAAGAGTCTGCTCCCCGCGGTGCTATGGCGTGGTTCAAGGACTGTTCTGTTGTACTCAGCGTCGGCAATGTTGGAGTCGCGTTTCCTCTTGCTCTGGATAGTAGTTTCGAACCCCCTCTCGGGAAGCCACACCAACACCCATCTGTGTCAGCCTTCCTGTTTTCAATTAAAACTGTCGAATTCGAGGATAAGAACATGGGCGACAGTCAATTTATCATGAAGGGGTTTTCATTCCGGTTTGTTGATCGGTCAGTGCCTTCCCCCAAGTTGACGATTCACGGTACAAAGATTCATACTATCGACTTCCTAGGTTTAGGCATTCTGTTCCCAGCGACTTTGCTGGAGACCGGCACCAGACTCGCAATTGTCTCGTATATCCCGATATGACCGCTCAGGTACGAACCGAACGATCAGCGAATTCGCGTCGAATCCGCGTGGGCGCGAGTATCAGTGGTTTCATCTTGGATCTCGAACCCTCAATTGCGGATCATGTTGCCTCTCTCGTTGATGTTTATAGAAGGGGTAAGGAACGCGTAGATCGCATAACGGTCAACGTCCCTGTCAATACCGCCATCCAAGACCCCAAACCGAGTCGGCGAAGCCTAGTTTCCGAATCGAATGAGGCAGTTCAGACTACCTCTAGCTTTCTCTTGTCCATGGTTTTCCTCAGCGGACAAGTTCGCATGCACAGTAGTTCCCCGAGGACGGGCTCTCTATACGATAACAAGGGTCACATGCTTCCCGCGTCTGTCATTGAATCTTTCGATCTTCCCATGCTGTCGGTTTGGGGAGAGTACCGTGCTATGTCAGCTTTGCGGGAGACCACCACGGATCAGGATGCTGACCCTTCATCACTCGTGCTCAAGAGCACGATTCACTCCAGCGAGAACACGTTACGGCCGAGCTTGCTCCCGTTTATCACTGAACTTGTCAACCATATCGAACGTCGCATGCACAAGGCAAGCTCGAGTAGCTCGTCTTTCTCCAACCGCGGCTCTGTCTCCATCGCACCTCCGGAAGTCAATACCTCAAATGACAGCCCACCAGTCTCGAGCATGCACATCACCTTTGCCTTGCGCATAGATCAATCAAAACTACAGCTAACATGCCAACCGGATGTCAATGTCATTGCGGGGGTCTATTGGGATTGCGGAGGATTCCTTTTAAATGTCTCCAGTTCTGGCCGACGGATGTCATTCATCGGAAACGTTGGGGGACTTACCATTGGACTTAAGCACGGCTTCCTCAGCGAAGACTGTGTTCGACTCGATGCCCACAATCTCTCCTTCTCTACGACCTTTACCGGGGCCGACAAAAGTTCGAGGATAGAAGTAAACTCAATTTCCATTGTCATCGACACAGAGGTTTCTGGGGGGTTGCGTTTCTCGCGGTTCCAGGATGTACTATGTTTCAAGGCCGTGTGGCTCGACCGCATTCCAGTACTCAGCGCAACACCCAATAGTGAGCCTGTTGATCACCCCTTCAAGGCGAGGGTGCCACCGACGCCTGGTGCAGTCTCTACCAAAAGCGATTTTACCACGGCGGTTCTAGTTCGTTTCCGGCGTATAGGCCTTAATGTGGACCTCGGACAATCGATATCGTCTGTGAGGCTGGATATGCTGGATGTGATCTTCCAGAGTAACATTGAAAAAATGTGCGCTGAACTTTCGGTGTCCATTGGTGATCTCAACATGTCGGCTACCGGCAACATTTCTGGTCGCGCCCGTATACCTGACTTCTCGTTTAACACCATGCGTCGCAAGGCCCTCATATTGAATTCCGATCGATTGGGAGAGCCTAGGATGCTGGACATGTCACTGAAAAGTGGGAACATAGAGATGACATTGGAATCTGATTATCAGAAGATATTACATCTCTGGTGAGTTGCATGCAAATGAATAAGATCCCCCCTTTCATGCCCCTTTCAGGTCGGAGCCTCTCAGTATCACTGTCTGGGATGACTGGACGGAGATGTCTCCCCAAGTAGCCGTTCTAGATCGATTGCTCCGCTTATCCTTCGTGGTATCTGGGACTGAGCTTATCGCTGTGGGCTCAGTCGGTACCATCCCTAAGCTTTTTTCTTACGGTTCCCGCTTTCAAGCAAATCTCCAGCGCAACGAGAAGGCGCAGCGCGAGAGTCGAAAACATTCCGCATAGCACATTCACCAAAACCGGTTAACCCCCTCTCAGCTTTTGCCAATGCTATGCTCCAGACCGCGCGCACGCGTCTGCGCGAGAAAGAAGACAGCTTATCATACGTTGTGCAACAGCGTATGCAATTCTCGCTTGGGTCTTTGAAGCTCGTTGTCTTTCCGAGAACGATGGAGGACAACGAGATGGCATCTTTCAGCGCGAGCAAGCTACGTGCCGATCTCGACCTCATCATCGAGTCCAATGATCTTCCGGCGAAGCGGAAGCTGCTTCTCGCTTTTGCAGGCATGTCGGCTTCTCGCGTCGGACCGCTTAATCACGGTATGGTCCCCAACGACGTTCGGACAGATGTGCGAAAATGGCTCGATACATTACGCCAAGGCATGCCCATCTCTACAATCTTCGAACTTCCGGCGATGGATATGGATATGGAGAGCGAGGAAATAGGTGGGATCCTCGAATATAATTTCGAGTCAAAGTTTGCTCAAGGGGGAAAACCTACGGCTCGGAGGGAGGATATCTTCATCACGTTGAATGTCGCATTGTATTCATGGCTCACTCTACTGCGCAAGAATCTCGCACGTGAGTTGAGTCAAGCTCAGGGGCCCCTCGACCGTCGCCAAGCCGTCGGGCTTCCAACAGCGACTCCCTCGGGCACATCGACACCAAGACGCAGACGGACAATTACTGAATCTTCTACCCTGGATATTATGTCTCCCTCGACAGTCTCGCAGATTGACCGACACGTATCACCTCGGCCACGGATGCTAACCCGCTCTGATGCAGCGATAGAGAGACATCACAAAACGACACTCTCGATGTCTGCAATGCCGAGTAGAAGCGACGCGCTTGGTCCGCCAATTGAACTTGCTATGCCGTCCCGTGGCTCAGCAACGCCTCCCTTAGACATTCCGACTACCACACCCTCCTCCAGCGCACAGCCTCCCCCGAGCCCGATCGCACCCGCGCCATCTTTAAGACCTCCTCCAAGCCTCGTGTACCAAGCACGGCGTCGACATATTGAGCGTTTACAGATGCGACAGTTAGGCGAGGCGACGCCAGATGTGATGCACCCTTTCTTCACGAAGAAGGCAGGCTTTAGTCTCGAGGACGCGCTGCCACAATACGTACACGAATACGCGACCATGCCTATTGAGGAGATAACGCGAGCATTGTTAAAACTGTACAGCCAGCAATTGAGCCATTCAGCCCCCCAGTAATATGTAATTTATTCACCATCACACTGCTTTTAGTTAGCCCTGGTTATTATGTTAAATCGACATTGCATCTATTGCACTAGCAGCCCAGTGGTACACAGGTACAGAATGAAGCAAACTACTTCGAACCGCCCACATTGAAAACGCTCAGCAATGCAAAGCAGCCATAGAGAAGGCCGACGGGGTAGGCGACAAGAAGTCGCTGATCGGACATGCGCAAAACGGCAACAAAGATACCAGAGGCGGCATAAGTACACCAGACAATAGACAGGGATGAAAGCATGTAACCCAGCATGCCACTATGAACTGCACGTCAGAAAGAAGAAGATCCAAGGAACGGTTACGCACTCCAAGGTTATGACCACGCTCAGTGCGCCAACACCAACCATCGGAAGAAGACAGTATCCAAGCACAGAGAGAACACGGTAGGCGTCAATGCCCTGCTCGGACATCAGGTTTAGGAGGCAGTAAAGGCTGATAGAGCCCAGTAACGCAAGACCGTAGATAAATTCGAACTGTGGCTTTCCGGACTACAAACTGTCAGAAGGGGTAAAATGTGACGCGTGGCAGTATACATACGAAAAGGAGAAACGTGGCAAAGCAGAAGCAAAATATCAGGGGTCCAGCTAGGTCTGCATCATCCATTATGTGCTCGTTAACGCGACGAAGGGGGTTCAGAACTGTCATGGACTTGGCTCCTATGTGAGAGAAGTTAATCCCGAGTTCTGAGGGAATGAGGGTCGATGCATGGTGAGACGACGCACAAGAGTCACGACTGTTGCACACGCACCCTCAAGCAATGGAGGCTCGCCCTCGAATCCACCAGTTCCAAACGCGATCCACCACCCCCCTGCAGGTTGAATGCTGCCTGTGTACCCTGACGTCCCAGGTTGCACTATAGGGCCCTGCGCGGCGACGTTGCCTTCAAGACTTGAACGGGAACCAGGATAGAAGGATGACTGGTCGTAAAACTGGAGGGGCACGTTTGACTGGTTTCCGCGTCCATAGTAGTTGTTTTGCGAGGAGGAAGCCCCATACGTTGTGCTGTCCTGCCACATTGCGTTAGAGTTTTGTGCGGCAGCTTCGAGGTAGGCGTTACGTGACACGCGTCCAGGTTGATTCCTATTTGTCCTCTCACGTTTGTCCTCTTACGTTTTGCCATGGTATGTACCACCAACTAAGCCTAGAAATCCTTTGTTGACCTTTTTGGCCCGTTTACAGCCTCAGGTACTTCTTATCATCGCTCGTGGAATTCGCTCCCTAATAGTCTCTCCAGAATGAGTATATCGAGGAGCATATCAAGCGGCACGGTCGCCGATTAGATTACCATGAACGCAAGTGCGCATTCCAAAGTTCCTTTCTCCTTTTTTTCTTGGCTAATCCTGCACAGACGTAAGCGTGAAGCTCGCGCCGTCCACCGGCAATCCGCTGTTGCACAGAAGGCCTTTGGTCTCAAGGCTAAACTTCTTCATGCCAAACGACATGCTGAAAAAGTTCAACTGAAGAAGACCCTCAAAGCTCATGATGAACGGAATGTCAAACAGAAGGACTCTTCCAGCGTGCCCGAAGGAGCGCTCCCAACCTTTTTGCTCGATCGTGAAGGCCAGAAGGACGCCAAGGCATTGTCTACTGCGATCAAGCAAAAAAGAAAGGACAAGGCTGCCAAATATGCTGTGCCTTTACCCAAAGTCCGTGGCATCGCAGAAGATGAGATGTTCAAGGTCATGCGGACTGGGAAGAGCAAGAAGAAGTCGTGGAAACGCATGGTCACCAAGGCCACCTTCGTCGGGGAGGGTTTCACTCGAAAGCCTGTCAAAATGGAACGTTTCGTGAGACCGATGGCTCTACGCTACAAGAAAGCCAATGTCACACATCGTGCGCCTCTCGATTATGCGCCCGTATTCTGAAATTTATCTCCAATCTTTGCGCACAGCTGACCTCAAAGCGACCTTCCAACTTCAAATTTTAGGTGTGAAAAAAAATCCTCAATCTCCTATGTACACGCAACTCGGTGTTCTTACTAAGGGAACTGTCATCGAGGTCAACGTGTCGGAACTTGGAATGGTCACCGCTGGGGGCAAAGTTGTGTTTGGCAAGTATGCACAAATCACGAACAATCCCGAAAACGACGGCTGCATAAATGCTGTCCTTCGTGCGTTATCGCGTCACTTCTCAATTTTAGTTATGCTAACTATAGAATAGTTGTCTGATGCCTTAGACGCTGCTTCTCTGATGCGTTGTATTTCTAGACTACTACTACTACATTGCACACCCACACGCCCCCCAAAAAATCATATAATAAATCATATTTAGTAGCTGCTCAGCTAGACCCTAACCCTAGAGCGAGGGCCAATCCTTACACACCGCCACCATCATGTCCCAGTCCCATTCACCGTCGCCTGCCCCTACTGGGCCCTCAGAGATGCGACATGCGCGAAATGCCCTTGAGAGACAACGGCAGCAACTTGAGCGCCTGCTCAAAGATCCTGCAAAGCCGGCACCGATCCCCGCACCGCCGAAAGAGAAGGCGATACGCCCGCCCCGTGAAATGATGAAGAATGTGCAAGGTTCAAGTGCGGGTGCGGGAAGCGGCGAGTTCCATGTTTATAAAGCAAGTCGTCGGCGGGAGTACGAGCGACTGAAAGCGCTCAACGACGGAGCCCAGAAGGTACACCCTCTGCGATCCGCTCCTTTAGGTGCCTGACCAGCTTGATAGGAATTAGTTTCGCGTGAATTTGAGGAGAGGAAGAGACAGCGCCAGGAGGAGGCCGAAGCTAAGACTGCAAAAAACCGCGCCAAGAGGCAGAAGAAGAAAGAGCGTGCAAAGGGGGTGAAGCCCGCGGAGGGAGGGCAACCTTCAGGCGCGAGCGAGGAGCAGGTCCCAAAGAAGCGCAGGGTGGTGAACGGGAAGGAACTCGTGTTCCGAAAGCCGGGAGAGGAGAGCGATGAGAGCGATGAAGAATACCCTGGTCCGCAACCTGGACGTGCTACTGCGCAGGAACTTGCGTCGCCGTTTAATGTGCCGATTGTAGAGACACCTACAATTGTGATTCATGAGGACTATTGATCTTTGGTCATACAGTATACCACTGTTTTCCCGCTGTCCCTCCGCACTTCTCCTCATGCTACCTCTAGAACTTGAATGTCGGCCATAAATTGTACGCCTACCGCTACGTTGTAAGCGCGCATTACCCCTCTCTGCCGGCTATTGTGTCTTCACTTTTATGCCCTTGCACTACTGGGACGCTTACAGGCCCACTCTTGCAAGCACTCTTGTTTACCCGAGAAAGTGGAAATGTTACGACTTGCGTGTGTTTTAGAAAGTAATGCCGCCCTTCCGCTAATACTAGTGTATCGTTGTTCCTTCTCAATGAGCATTTATCTTTGCGTTGTAACACAATGTGAGTGTTTGGAATTGGACAGGCATGACTAAAGAGTGACTCACTATAAACGGAAAGTTCTTAGTGTCAGAAATAAGCGAATTTCAAATTTGACTTATCATGACAAGTAACGAGTTAACTAGTTTCAGACTGACTACTAATAAGTTATTTAGGCTGGTATCTAGGCAGGCTCGGGTAGCTCAGCGGTGTGATGCGTTTGCATGTGTCTTTTCGGCTCCTCCCGGTCCTGGGTTCAATTCCGCCCTTGGCACTTTTCTCCAATGCTAAACAATGTTTTTTTTTAATTGAAATTTCAGTGCCTACAAAATAGTTAAATAGAGCGTTATAACTCACTGAAAAAATATCGCACTTCCTGTTTCTGCTTATCTGTCCCCTTAAATGACTACTATTCCTCGTTTTCGCCTCAAAGTCGCCCCTCCCACGCTGGGGACAGCCGGGCCGAGTGCCACCGGCGCGCCTGTCATGTGTCTCGATTTGGGCAAGAACGCGGGATCGGGGGATCCAGGGGATCCTCGGTTTCCTCCGATTCCTCGATTAACGACATCCCGGACGTTACCGAGACACCTGCCAACTCAATAAGGAAAGGAAGCTTCGCCTGGCGTCGGCAAGGGGAGCTCGCTTACTTGATCGAGCTTGTCACCGCGTGGATTTCAGGCCCGAGTCGGAGGCGAGCGATCGGGGTACCCGCGCTAAACCGGATGCTTTGTCCGCCGAAGCGAATGCCCGTGCCCGACGCGCCCCCCGCCCCCCCAATTCGCTGCCCCTCCCCACCGCGTCCCCCCCTCCCCCGCTGCGTTCCCCCTTTCCCCCACCGCATGCATCCCGGGCCCACCCACACCCCTCCCCTGGGGCTTCGCGTTTACTCCGGGCCCCTCCACATCGCACTTGCTCCCTCCGGTCCCGGGGAACTCGCATGGGCTCGGAAATGCCCCCTGTGTGCTCCCCCCCTTTGGAGCGTGTGACTCCGCTTTAGCGCGCGCGGCTCCGTTTGACTCCGCGCCGTACCTTTCCCACTCTCCATAGAATTACATAGAACATTTAAATTTTATATATTTACTTTCTACATGTTCGTTAATTATACATAACAAACTAATAAATAAAATTTTTTTGGAGCGTCTGGCAAACCTTCCATTTTCGGAATGGTGACATTAGTCATGCGTTGTCCAAACTACGCAACTCACAATGTGTCAATGTGAACTTCGCAACGAAATGCCTGAGATGCACGTGATGCCTTAAAGGTTTTCATTCATCTCATGACTGCATATCAGCCTCTGCCCCGAGATCAAGAAAAGTCTACTGGAGATTATGACTCGGATCTTTTTGAGGCAGAACTCGGCGAAATTGCAGCGCTCGGTCGAGCGCTCATCGTTGCCATTCTTGAAATTGCGCCGATAGAGGACGTGCATAAGTTGCTGGACGAGGACGCACCGCTCTGGTACCAAGACGAAGGTGGATGGTCGGCGCTACACGCAGCAGCGAGCGTTGAAGATGCCGAGCTCGTCAAAAGCCTCCTCAAGAAGGGTGCACTGTGGAACGCTGGTAAAGCTCGTTCTCTCACCAGCTCTTGCCGTACCTGTGAAAATGCATATCTGAGCCAAATCCACTAGCGGATGGCGATGGGAACACTGCAGGCGACATTGCGCTTTCTCTGAATGACGAGGAGAGCTATCATGCCATCCGCGATGCTGGCATTCGGTCTGGTTTGTTTTCACTTGCCTCACTTGCTGAATGACTCTATATTCAATCTATGTAGAACTTATCCTTCAATTGCTATCCTCTCGCGAGGAAGAGGCCGATGCGCTGGTGCTCAGAGAAGTCGATGATACTGCGTTGCACTCCGCAGACAAATTTTTATCGTCGCATCTTCTATATACGACCGATGCGCATGGACAAGAGGTCTGTCTACTTCAAAGCGGAGATACCGAGATCGGTGTTATGATGGGTTGGGAGCGTGGAATCAGTACGTTTCGTTTTCGCACGGTGTTGTATGCTCGAGGATGGTAATAACTGAATTCAAGTGCAGGAAACTGTGCACAGGATGTGCAATGATCATCCCAACGTGGAGAGAGGGCTGAAAGTTCTGAACGTTGGCTTTGGTTTGGGAATTGTGGGTGTGCCCCCCGCTGCTACTATGTACAATCTGGCTTATCGCAAATGCATATGCAGATCGATTCATACTTCCAGGCGCTTCCAGTTCCGCCTTTGACGCATGTTATCATTGAACCTCATCCGGATGTTTTGAAGCACATGCGCGAACAGGGATGGTACGACAAGAAGGGTGTCACAATTCTTGAGGGAAAATGGCAAGACTTTGTAGGTACCAAAATGTTAGAGGGCATGGCGTTCGACGCTGTGTACACGGATACGTTCTCAGAAGAATACGGAGGTGAGGAATAAGCTCCTTATCAATGCACCCTTAACTCTGCTTCAAAGATTTGCGTCAATTTTTCGACCATGTTCCAAAACTCCTCGCCGGTCCAGACGCCCGATTCAGCTTCTTCAACGGTTTGGGCGCGACCAGTATGATTTTCCGACCTCGGGTATAGCTATGACATGGTGCTGACTACAGCGCCGCTAGATGCCTCATTCTACGATGTTTATACCCACTTGGCGGAACTCCACCTTGCCTCGGTTGGCATTGACGTGGAGTGGGCGGATGTCGACGTTGCCACGCAGGAAGCAGTGCGGTGGGGCGACACTCATGGATATTTCTCTGTGAGGCTTTACCGACTACCGTTGGGAGAATCAGAAATCAAGGGTGATGACTTGGAAAGCATTGTACCGTGCCATGATTGTGATAGTGATTGTTACCACATTACGTAATATTTAAACAAAACAGTAGCAACGATCAGCGGCAGGTCACCGCATTCCCTCTTTCTTTCATCCCTCACAGACTGGTCTCTGTACCTACCGACCCTCGACTGGCTCGACCCCCCAATCATTTCCACTAACGCTAACAGCTGGCCTGTTGTACTCTCCCAAGCCAAACAACCTCTCGCATTCCACCCCACCCCGACACGAGATGAGCATTCCCGTTGTCTCCTCGCGGACTCCTGGTCAAGTTGTGTTGGTTCGTCTCATGTCGATAAAAGAGTTTTATCGGTCGTACCTGATCGTCTTCCTGTAGTATCTATCCCCCAAGTGTCCGGTGCCAAAGCTGCCCTATGAATTGCATGAACATGTTAGTGCACACATCGTTCTATTGTTTTCCAAATTTCGTGATACCGATCGTCACTAGGTCACCGCGGATGCGTGGGCAGCGCGCCTTCCGCAGCTCATTCGCCTGTGCGACCGCTACAATCGGCCCGTGCTCGAGGGTGTATGGTTCATTTTTATGTTCATGTAAGAGAGTTAACGCAGCGTTGCGTTCTTCTTAATCATAAATGATGAACTGACCATCCGCCCGCTCTCCCCGCAGAGCTTCGATTGCAATTCCAGCGGGGTTGCACGGCCCCATTTTGCACTCGCTCAAGCAAAAAATGAGTACCAGTGATGCCATATACGAGACTCGTTTTATCTCCTTTACTATTGCCATTGGGATCTTGATGCTGTTCTTCGGACCTCATATCGTGTGGAAATTTATGGGCCAAAAGCGTGCGACCGAACTCGTCAAACGATGGGAGGCCGAGGATGCGCGCCTACATGCACCAGGCGCATTCGTCCCAGTCTGGACAGTGAAGCTTGCTGGTTATCTCTCATCTGCCACGGTACGTCGGTCGACACACTCCTCCGTCCCGCGCACGTTGAACTTACGCTTCTACTCAGCGCCTCACTATTACAACCCCGTACGCAGCCGCTCCATCATACTTCCATCCGGCTGCGTATCCACCTTCGGTATGATGCTTTCACGCCTCTTACTATCACCTGCGCTAATGATAGCAGTGGATCAATGGCCCCTCTGACACTGGTTCCCGTAATGGCGTTCCGGCGACCTATCAAGGCTTCCAGCATCATATGTATGGCGATGTACCGCTGTATGGAAATCCCTATGTGGGGCCCGGTTTGTCGCTCCCGCCTTATGTCGCCGACGGCGCGCGAGCCTACTCGGATGAGAAGATTGGCTTGGATGACGATAGAGTTTAGACCCAGCGCGTTTCTTCGTAATTTGGGAGGTTCTCGGTCTGTATACTTAGTGGCTTGCGCGCCATATAGTGTTTCGCATAGTCGTGAATCGGTATCCGCCCGAGATGTATAGTACCACGAACAATGTCTGAAAATGCGAGGAATGGATTTCAACGTATAGGGTGGTAAGAATGTCATAAGACATCGTCATTGTGCTTCGGGAAGCAGCGGCCCACCAGACAACCTTGCAATGACAATCTACTGCCTCTACATCTTTGACCGGTACGCTCCCTTGTCTGCACTCACTTTTCTCACCAAACCACACCTCGACAGGCATTGCAACTGTGTGTACTACCACGACTGGCACCGCACAAAGCGTCCAAAGCGCGCAAACGAAGGCGGCGCCCTCCTCCCAGGCGTCTCGCACGCTCTCTCGCCCCTCCCTTCTTCTTCCTCCGCAGCAGGCTCGGCACCTGGCACGCCCTTCTCCAGTCCGCGCAATACCCTCGCTTCCAACTCGGGTGTCCTCGTCGCGTCCAACGACGGCAGCCAGTCCCCAAGCGGCGTTCCCTCATCCTCCGCCACTCCACCACCGCCTGTGCAGGCCCAGGGGGGCGCTGGTGGTGTAGCCCCAGCGCGGGCTTGCCTTTTGACGAAGAGGCCAAGCTGGTTTACGGCGTCATCCTCTCGCTGCGGAATATGGTCAAGCGTCTATCAGGCAGGTACGTGTCTCTTCCCCCTCCCCCCTGGCTCCCTTTCGAGGTTATCGAGCCGATATTTGTGTCTCGTACTCATCGTTTTCATCGTGCTCACGGCGCAGGGACGAGTCGTTTGTCAGCTACCGTACGTCGACATACAAGCTGCACCTCTTCGAAACGGTGTCGGGCTATCGCCTCGTCATGTTGAGTGACCCCAATGCCGAATCGTTGCGCTTCGTTATGCGCTCCATCTACACCGGCCCTTTCCTGGAGTACGTCGTTCGGAATCCTCTTGTTCCCATGGATTCGCATGTGCGAGGTGTAGACAACGAGTATCTTCGGGCGAGCATCGACCGTCTTGTACGCGGGTTGTCCGTCTTTCAATAACGAGATTTACCATCTATAGAGTTGTATGTTCTCCGTTTATATAATACAGACTCCAGTGTATGCAAAGCAAGAAAACAATGTGCGTGCAATGTAACGATCAATCTCACTCAGGCAGTGTCCAGAGGTCGCCAAATTACGCCTCCGCATCACCGGTTTCGGCATTGGCGAGCTGTTTGCGCAGTGCGCTCATCAACGATGTCTTTATCTTACGTTCAAAGTCCTCTCCGACCTGTTCCCCTCCATTCCCGGCGACTGCCTCGTCCAGCGCGAGTTTTGTCTGCCCTAGACGTAGCATGTCTTCTTCAATAGAATTGCGCGAAATCAGCTTCACGACGTCAACGTCGCGCTTCTGTCCAATCCGATAGGCGCGATCCTGTGCCTGCTTGTCATTGTGCGGGTTAAAGTCCTGGTCAAAGCTTTCCGGGAGTTTCAGACACGCAAGACCATAAACCAAATGAGACACCCGACGCACAGGATAACGACACTCGCCGCAGTTAAATTGATGCCCATGCCACCTGCTTTGGTCGACAAGAGGAAGCACGGGATGGACTCATTCTCGTTAAATTCATCAACCAGGGACTGTCGAACGTCCACGGCTGTCGCACCCGTTAACAATAAATACTTGATCTTCTGCATCTTAAAAATAGCTTGCAAAATATCCAGAATTTGGGTAAACTGCACTCCAGGTATGCGTATTTTGATATGCAACCATTCGAAAGAACGCTCACCTGCGAGAAGATCAACATGCGTCGGCCTTCGGCCTGGTATTCCTTTAACAGTCGTAAAAGTGTTTGAACCTTGCCTGCCTGGAGGTAACAGTTCTCGTCCTGCAAGAATTTTTGGGTCGACTGAAAGAGGCTAGTGAACATTTGAACCATTTTGATGCCATCCTGCGTACCAGATAGCTCCCCAGAAACACTTGGAGCTCGGCATCCGTCATAACTTCCATGTCCTCCTTGACATATTGGGCCACTGCACCGCGCTTCTTGAAATCAGCCTCCCTTAACAGTACCTTGGTTATAGCATCAAGGGCCTGGTCTGTGTATCGCGTCCTGAATAACATAGGGTGCGACGCAGCCTTGCGCAGGTCCATTAGAACGTTTGAACTATTCTCAAGGTACATCCTGTCTTTCGTCCGTGGGGCCTTGGGCTTTTTCAGTGGCTTTACCCGGCCGTTTACGGGCGGGGTCTCCGTCCCTGGTGTCGATGCTTCAGACTCGAATCGAATATGGTCTTGCGAGAACGATTAAGGGCATCATTATATATATTGCGTTGGTGGGTGGTCATTTCACACCACTCTATTCGCTCTGTCTTCTTAGGCAATTCTTTCAGCACCTAGACACTCGCCTGGTAAATGATATTGATGAGCATCATGATCAATGAATACGTGCCTGGTCCTTTCTCCGGCGCAAGACGAAGGGCGTCATCATCTTCTTTGCGCGGGAAACACGCTCCTGTGCGAGCAATGTGACCTTGGAATCGCCTTTGGCTTTGAATACAGCTCTCAGTGACTCCAGTGAGTCCTCTAGTAAGTCAGGCAAGATAAAGTTCATGAGAGACTGCATCGATGACAGTAAGCAATAATGGAAGACAAGTGATTGGAATGACATACCACCAGTTCCTGTAAGTTATTCTGTAACGGGGTCCCTGTGAGTAGTAAGCGCCACTCAGACTTGTTGCGCATGAGAGCCTGGTATCGCTGTGAATCAAAGTTCTTCAAGACATGTCCTTCGTCATAGACACAAGTCTGTCACATAGAGTAAGCAAAAGCCCAGGAAGTGAACACCCTTGCTCACATCCCACTCGATCTTCCTTAAGAATTTACGGTCTTTGTCGTCGCCTGTGGCCAAGTTATACGTAGTGATGAGGACATCCCATGACGCAGACCGGCTTTTCAGATTCTCCAGCAGAGTCTGCCGCAAGAAAGGCCGATCATCCTTGCTACCATAATAGGTCTGGACGGCTATAGATGGCGCAAAGTGTGCAAACTCCCGAACCCAATTTTCTAACGTTGAGGATCTGCAGACAAGAGATAATATATATATAAAGGCGTGCCAACGGCCTCTGGTGGCTAGGACTCACGGGACTACAATAAGATGCGGCCCTTTTTCCCGCTCTCCTGGAGGTGTGCGAAAAAACTGATTACTTGGACAGTCTTTCCCAAACCTGTGGTCGATAAGCAAGGACGACATAATCGAAGAGCGAGGATAGTACCCATTTCATCTGCCAATATACAGCTCCGGCCCTTCTTATATAAGAGGCGGAGCCAGTTGACGCCAAGAAGTTGGTACCCCTTAAGCTGCACATTTTTTGAAAGGGACTTCGGTTGTTCGCTGAGGAAATCTTTCAGTGTACGCTCGTTGACTGGAGTTACTAGACTGAGTGAGCAGTTTTCATCCATAGTGTCGCTGGTGGCCCTTTCCTTTCCCTTCCGTGTGTCTTGTGACCATGACGCAATGACGGCGTTGAGTTGCCCACCAATGCGTTCACATTGCGCGAGTACATCATCCACAGCACCATATCCGCGAAAGATTTCTACGCAGTCGTCGAACATGCGCGAACTGACACCTTTTGGCGCGCCCCACTTCTTCTTCCCTTGTTGACCGAGTTTCTCCTTGAGATCATCACTGTATCAAACGGCCGTAGCTCAATGATTGCCTGAGCCTGATCTGACGTGCATCCTGTACGCCAGTAAACCCAGTGGGGACGCCACAAGTTTAGCAAAGCGCACCAGTCAATTCCTGGAGACCCTCGGCGCTCGTGCTGTTGAAATAAGAAAGAGCACGACGCTCGTCTGAAGAGGACCTTCCTGCTCGCGGCATGCTACGACTCGATCCCTCGTCCGACTCGGACCTGCCCTGTTCCTCGTCATCTGAATCTGCGAGGACCTTCGGCGGCTTGAGACGTCGAATTGGAACGATCGGTGAGGTTGGCGACTGTTGCGACGTAACTTCAGTAGTTTGTTGAGCGGGCGGTGGCGTCGAACCTCTGGGTGCAAGGTTAGTCCGGGCTGCATAAATCATAGATTTTTTCCCCTTTTCCTTTGCAGCGGTACGCTCAGCATGTCGCGCATCCTCCAGCTCCTTGATGCGACCAGTGGCTGGAGACACCACCGGTGATGGAGCTTTGGGTGCTGGTGATGGCAGCGGCTGATATGAGAAAGATGGATCAAGGAGGAGTGATGTAGCTGTGCGAACTTCGCAGCCTGCTTGTCGCCATGCGGCGCGGACTTTCCCCTCCTCGAACTGAGGGAAGGAGATTCGGAATGGCAGAAACCCGGGCCCATCATCTACAGTCTCCGCAGCGTTACGGTTCGATGGGCGTGTACCGCGCACAATTCGGGATGAATTCGCGCTTGCATCGAAAATTGATTCATCCGAGGATGTAGACAAGTTCGCTATCCGAGTGGCAATGGGCGCGCTCCGCTGGCCAGGCTTCTGCACGATGGGTGAGTCAGGGATGCAGAGCAAATCCGGGTAGTCCTCTGATATTAGTGGGCGCGTGCGCTTGCGCGGCGGCGTGTCAGAGGCATCATCCTCTCCACGAGGGTGAACAAGGCCTGCTATCAAAGCAGGAGACGCGTCGGTATGTTTGTTTCCGTTGATGAAACCGCTAGGGACTGAGAGGGGATCATGACCGAAGGCAGGCCTGGTACCTGCAAGCGGAGGGATGGGCACGGGCTCATTGCGTTTAGCGGGGCTATATTGACCAGCTGCGGATGCGGCTGAAAGAGGACTTGAGCTTGGAACGAGGACTGTTCCATTGGGCTTAGAAGCCGGAGCAAAGAAGCGGGATGGTATTGTCCGAGCCGTCGCGTCGCGCGACTGCGCTGGCATTGATAGCAGTGACGGCGACTCCGCCGGCGCCATAGATGAGGTTGACGGTGGAGTAGATGCTCCTTGAGATAGTGCTGCTGATGCTCTCTGTTTCTTTTTGAATCTAAGTTGATCCAAAGCAGCACTCTGGGAACAGACGCTCGAATTATAAGCCCGCACGAAATTTCTAAAAATCGCAGCTGAACGAACCCTCTTAGCTGCTGCATCCTGCCCAAGGGACATCTCTGAAGGAGGGAGGAGATGTTATGGGATGGATGCGTGTAAGGCAAAAAGTCGAGACAATGTCTGGAGCAACAGTCGCGACGACCGAAACACTCAAGCTGCGCTGCGGCAGCTGCAAACAATCGGAGAGTCAAACAATGTGGCTGCAAAAAGCTAATATTTCATGTCTAAACATCTATCTACACTAACAGCGACTAGAGGGGCAACAACGGCTAGCCAGCCAAGCTAACTGCGCGACCCATCCATGCATTCGTACTCTGAAGCATCACATACATCAGTTAACATCTCCATATGAAACCTGTACGGCAAAACACGCAACAGTGAACCCCGAGATCTGTAATGAGCCTTCACCATGGGCAAGGGTCAGCAGCGTAGAACGAACAGCAAGTATAACCCACGGCACCAGGGACGTAGACACACTCGCAATGAACCATCTATAGCGCCAAATAATTCGCCAGGATCAGTAAGTGCAACCAGCTTGCCAAAGACTCCCGTAGCCATTTAACATGAAAGCTGCACAGTCAGCAGGAGTGGACACCGACCAGACAAATGTACCACGATGAGGTTTGCATCCCGCGTTGATGTCCGTGGCAATAATATAGATGATCACTATGTGCTTATGGCCAAACCACACATTAACTGTGGAGACAATCCCAAGGATAGACAGAAGGTGACAGCAACAAAAGAACGGAAAAGTTGAAGGCCCTGGTCACAAGAGTGAGAATACACAGGTTTCAAGATATGCCAGTCCACACAATGAGAGCTAACCTGGACCGGATAGAGTTCAGGAATAGGGAAAGTATAATGATTATACACGCCTAGATGCTCTGCAACTGCTGGACAAATCCATTGCCGAGCCAAACAACGGGCAAACAAGTTTAACTCCACCCTGACCAATCCTTAAGACCCTGGACAGAAATGAGATTAGCGCGCAGTAAAACAGGTCACGAAGAACTCACGAAAGATTACCGGAGAAAACCGAGATTTCATTCCAACCTCATCAAATACGCTTCCAACAAATATCAAGCATCGAGTAGGTGGCAATTTCACGGCTTCACTTTGCCCAGGAGACCGCGGTCAAACAAGGAAATGGTAATTGCAGATTTTCATTCTCTTCCGCTGGCACGATTTTATCTCCATCGTAGGAAATTGAGAAAAAGAAAAAGAAGCCGAAAAGGTGGATAAACATGCTATAAAAATCCCCTGGAAGTTAAAGATATCGACGCGCAAACCATAAGCCTGTTCCGATTTAAAAGCGTGAGAGGAAGGACCCAAAAGCACGAAAGGAGATGAGGATAAAGATGATTGGCGGTTGGCGGTTGGCGGGATGATGGTGGTAAGAAAGAAAGAACAATTAAGGGCGAGAAAGAACAAACAAAGAGCGAAAACAAAGTATGTAATATTTACTCACGATCGCTACGGATTGTGTGAGCATGCCTAGCGCAAGCGCAATCGCAAAACCGTCGACGACGAGGACCGCCAACAAGCAATGGCTTTGTCGATCACAACATTTCTATTATTTTCCCTTTTCCTTGCCATATTCCTCCTTGTCACTGTCCCATTAACTGGCGCCCTTGTTCGTCTCAGGGCGAATTACAATCCTAAAGGTCTCCAGCTAGATCCAGAAGATGGCGTGCAGCCGCACACAGGTCCTGTTATAACCAGCTTTTTTGTCATGCTATCCAGGGTTCGCCAGCTCGAGGTAGGTGATGCCTCAACGAATGATTGGCTCATGGTAACACTGTTTCAGGGTTGGAGTGGCCTATGAAGGGCATGAGTACGCCCTTTGATCTGTTCATCGCCTTACCTGACCCTATTCCTATTTCTCACAAGTGCCCACCTTACTTTCTAATGCTATTCTCTCCCTCTTTTCTGCGATCTTTCTTGATGCGTCCCTGTCGAGTCCAAGCAACCAAGGCGCTTACAACGCTCCTAAGTCTAGGATGTGGGGCACCCTTCTATACAGCATCTTTTGATGTTTGTCTCTCTCCCAGCAATAATTATTACATACAGGTTAGATTCCACGGCAGTCTCAGTACGTCAATGACGTTTTTTCTCCAGGTCGATCACCACTCCATACCGGCTACCGTTCATCGGCCCACTCCACTCTCTACGTGTCCTTCTTACTCCTACGGAGCTGCGTAAACCTTGGATTCTCTACCTCACTCCCGGCCTCCTCGCTACAGAGCTTCTGCATATATCCTATGTTGTCATTGCCCTTCGAGCGCTTCGCCATATGCTGCTCCCCTCTCTCTCCCAATCAGACGACTCACAGCTGCAAGATCTCTCTCCTCGTAGCCTCATAGTATACCTGGCTATCTCTCTGTTCAGCACGGCGATTTTATGCCCTTTGGAAGTGATCTCAACCCGTCTCGCTGTCCAGCGCAACCACGAGTCCGCAGAATTCAATTCAGTTGTTCAGGAAGAGGTTGGGGACGTTGAAGACCTCCCAGAGTATTCTCCCGCCGAGGATGTGATTGGGTACGACTTCTTTCCAAATTTTTCTTCCGTGTCTTCTAATCGGTGGGTTTTCTAGAATGAGGAACGATAAGGACCCGTATTTGGGTCTCGTGGACTGCGCGAAGAGGATAATTGATGAGGAAGGTTGGAGCACGCTGTACCGTGGGTGGTGGCTGACTATGTTGTTTGGAGTTTTTGGTGCCTTGCCTAGTTGCTCTCGTGTTTCCCCATGTGCTGTATGATATCTGTGTTAGCCCACTTTTCTGACCAACAGAGCGCAGCGGGCCACGAGTCAGCACTGTGTCACCATGTCGTGGGAATGCTGAATAATACAAGGGTTCGTAGCCGTGAGTTTACTTGTTTTGCCCCCATACTCCAATGGCCTCACATCTCGTACGTTCTTCTTTTCTTTCTATCATGCCCACGGCTCACTTTTTTTATTCTCGAGGCGAATATCTTTGGTACAGAGCAGGATCGTGTAAACTGTTCATTTTATTACAAAGTATGTGACTTCTTGTCGCAATTGTCACTCGCACGCTGAAAATGCCTTATTTCCCACTCAGATCGGTGCTTGTCGGCACGGGGATCGTTGCTCTAGAAAGCATATCAAGCCTCCATTCTCCCAGACCATTCTTCTACCAAACGTTTATCATAATCCCGCACACGATCCAGTCTGCAAGCTCACAGAGAAAGAGCTCCAAGAGGGGTTCGACGCCATTTATGAAGATCTGTACTGCGAGCTTGCAAAGTTTGGCATCTCCTCGAACTCCATGTTTGTGCTTAATTACTCATTCATCACGTTGGCCCACTAACATACTGTACGACAGGTGTGTGACAACGTCGGCGATCATTTGATTGGCAACGTGTACGCGCGCTACGAGTGGGAGACCGAGGCACAGACGGCAGTTGATAAATTGAATGATCGCTGGTATGCTGGTGCGTATTTTCTTTGTGCAGACCTACTCTCTGGACTCCCCGTCTTATAGGCCGGCCTTTATATGCGAGCTCTCTCCCGTTACGGATTTCCGCGAAGCTTGCTGCCGACAGAATGAGAACGGCGAGTGCAATCGTGGCGGGTTCTGCAACTTTATGCACTTGCGTCTAGCATCCAAGGAGCTCGTTTCTGCGCTACGCCATGGCCAGCGCCTCGAACGTCGGCTCCATCCTCCAAAGACTCAAGGCGGCGGAGGTGGATGGGAGCCATCGAAACGCGAAGGAGGTCGGGGACGAAGTGCTAGCCCGAGACGTGGAGGTGGCAACGGAGAAGATAGGTGGACGCGTAAATAAGATCTGTGGATGCGTACGTGGCTCGTGCATCATCCGACGCTCCTCTGGTCTGGTTAAGCGGGTAGATAATGATCGTATCGCAGCCTTTTTTGTTGTCGATAGTCTCTAACATGAGAACTGCAAAATCCTCAGCACACATAAACACACTGCGTACCCTCCAGTTGCTATGCAAGGTCGGCTTCTGGTGTGACTCGACGAATATTATATATTGTAGACTACTAAACAAGCCAACCATGGCACTCGCCGCGACCGCGATCCTGCAACAAATTGGGCCATTGCACCACGAATCTCAAGATGAAGTCAGTTATTGGAGTTAGTTATTGAGAGAGAAACAGACCTATCGACAATGGGACGCAACAACTTCCCCGTAAGCGAGAGGATTCGGACGCGCGCAAATGTTTCGACATAAACGAGTCTTGGAGAAGGTAGTCCCAAGAACTGGACGGTCCAATGGCATCAATGGTGAGGTCAGACGGATGTCGGGTGAAACCCCATTAGCTTACTCGATTAAAGTATGTGGCAATGCAGAGAACGACACACGTTCCTGGTCCATTTAGGAGGATGACATCGAACGTGGAGACCCCGGAAAGCCGAGGGGCAAGGGTGACGTGATACACGGAGGCTAGTAATGAGCGTAGCGTCGTGAACGGAACTGTGAGTATGTTCTGGTGTACGCATCGGGCGCGTGGAACGGTGAGAATCTGGTATCCGCCAACAGGGACTTCCGAGTGCTGTCAGACGGCAGGGTCGCGGTCAGTCGGTATCCCCCGAGGGGGCAAGAGGTAGCACTTGCGAGAGATGCTGCCAAGGCAGTTTTGAGCCGCTCCAATGTGACGGCCTTTTGTGCGCTGAGTGTGTCCCCCTCGCTTACCAGGTACGTCCTCGGGGTATAACGTGAGAAATCGAGTGCAGATACCAATGACAGGGCCTCGCTGCTGTGACCACCTAGATAACAATGCAATCTGAGCGTGGGGGCGATGTATAATACAGATCATATCAAGCTTGCCTGAGCCAAGGAAGACGGCCAAATGGCAGGTTTCTGTAAGGCCCCGCCTGCGAGGGACCCCGTTTGGAGTTATGATGGTAACACAGATCCTTGCAATAATCAAAAAAATGACCACAAGTGCCAGCCAGATCAAGGAATCCATGTGGTAGTTGACAAGGGTCCAGGGTTGATGTGGAGGTTGAGTAGGCCCACAGTACTGTTGTTGTGTCTTGCCATTCACCCTTTCAAGTAAAGCTACAACAAACTAGCTGCATTTTTTGGTATGTGTTATTCATTTCATTTTGTAATTACAAAATAAAACGAGTTCTCTTCAGACTCATTGTTGCCTAAGCCCCGAGCTGACCACAAATGGCTCCGACCGCCGTGACTGTGGATGGAGAGATGGTTGATAGTCTTCGGAGAGCCATCAACGACTGTGCAGACCGTGGCTTGCAACACGCATCCAAGTGGTATGCTTGTTTCAATCACTGTTTGGCTCATGTTCTGATGCACGTTCGGAGGGCTGCAGAGCTTCTTGCAGCCGTGTCACCTGCCAACCGTCGAGCTCGCCAAGATCTCTCGTTCGTGTCGTCGACCCCTGCACGAAACGGCCCCTCTGATACCTCTCTATCACTGGTATCCTTCCCTCCCCCACTTCCACGTGGCCCCCTTTCCAGCGCCGTAGATTCACGCGTGTTACCCGAGGCGCTCACGCTCGAGCTTGATGAGCAAGACGTTCTCTCTGCAGGCATGGCTAATTTTCGCTGCCGTGAGTTTGCTCGAGCAGCGCACACCTTAAGCGGATGCTCAAGTTCGAGGGGCCGGTTCTTATGGCTATACAGCCAATATCTGGTATGTCATGGATCTGCCCTCGGGAGGTCAAAGATAACATAAACACTGTTAGGCCAGCGAGAAAACAGCGCTCCGAGACTGGAATAAGCTTGACAGTAAGTTTGGAACCGAAGCATTCGTCTAGGGTGTGATGCTGAATATGTGTAAAGTGGACAGAAGTCAGCCGGCGGTGCCCGTCAACACAAGCCTTCTGGAGTTGTATGAGACAGCGTCGTCGCTAGAATTAAAGGCAGATCCGTGGATACTTTTCCTGTATGGCTATTCCATTCGGACCTGTGACGCTAGTGCTCATCGTGGTGTTTCAGTCGCGGCTTACTCCTCCACCGCCTCAATCGAAGAGAGGCGGCAATAGAGTGCGCCTTGCTTTCCCTCCAGCGGTATCTCTGGAATTGGTCGGTGTGGGACCTCCTTAGTAGCCTTATCAATGATGGCGAAGAAGTAGGCCCCTGGTGTCGTCAGTTCTTCCCATTCGCTTATGGTTTCTCTAGCTTTTTTCTCTACTTCCGCTCTTGCCTGTCTTGTCCATACCCTCGACTCACCCACTTGTACATTTGTTCCAAATACGCACTCTCAATGCGCTCCACCAACCCTCGGAAAATGAGCTGGGCCTCTGCGACCTACTCCTTGGCCCGGATAATTTTCCTAAAAGTTTATGGATTATGAGCCTCCGGGCTAACGTACTTTACCATCTACACGGCAAGCAGCCCTCTCGTCTCTGTTTGATGCTACCAACCAAAGTGCTAGATTTTCCCGCCGCAGAGCAGCAGTTCGAAAAAATTCTCAAGATCGACCCCTGCCGAATTGACGACATTGACGTCTACTCGAACATCTTGTATGTTACAGAGAACCATCTGACACTGTCTAGGCTTGCACATGACTTTCTTGCCCTCGACAAAGACCGCCCAGAGGTCTGCTGTCTTGTTGGTACGATTTTATTCTCTCGTCTCACATGAATTTGACACTAAATAGGGTCGGGAACACTGGCAGGTAACCACTACTCGTTGAGAGCAGAGCACGAAAAAGCCATTCGATATTTCAGGCGTGCTACGCAGCTCGATCGGACATATCTTTCCGCCTGGACGCTCATGGGTCACGAATATGTTGAGATGAAGAATTCGCACGCAGCTATTGAGGCGTACCGACGTGCCGTGGACGTGAATAGGAAGGATTATCGCGCATGGTATGGGCTCGGACAGGCTTACGAGCTTCTCAATATGCATCAGTATGCTCTACATTATTATCAACACGCAACCGCTCTACGGTTCGTACTACGCCACTCTTCGACGACCCGTCGCTTACATGATATGCAGACCGTACGATGTCAGGTTATGGCAGGCACAAGGCGCAAGCTATCAAGAGATGGGTAGACTACGCGAAGCTATTGAATGCTTGAAGCGGGCTTTACTTGGTGCTGATGCCAATGAGATTGCCATTGCTCTCAAATTGGCAAGGTTGCACAGCGACCTCGACGAAACAGCAGATGCGGTTGCATATCATCGACGGATCATTAATATTTCCCGTGCCATGCGTATGTCATATTGTCACCAATCCACGGTCTCAAGTAGTGACGCTAACTGCATAGGAAAACCGGTGGTGGAGTGGGCTCGCTCGGCGATGTACGTTGCGCGATACTATTATGTGTTAGAGGGAGGAGACCTGGAACTGGCGAGGGAATTATTGGAAGCGGTTGCGGGAAGCAACTCTGAGGATGCGGATGCAGCAGCGGATTTGTTGAAGAGAGTGATTGAAAGGGAGGAAGGCGGGGTGAAGGAGGAGTCGTCGATTGAAATGTAGAAATTAGTGTGTGAAATGGAGAGTCGCGTCTTCGCTCACCGTTCGTTCTCGCGGTCACGGGGATTTCCACTGCGGAGACGATGTCGACAACACCGCTGCTCTCTCTTCCTCACCCTCCATCCCCTTCAACTCCACAGAGCCATGATCCATCACCCCCCTCCCCCACCCCTGCTCCAACACCTACTGCCCTGTCCCTTCCTCGGCCAGTACCTCTGGGCCAATCGACATCATTCCACCCACCCTCCCGTCGCCGAGTCGCTCACACCGACGGAGGCCACCCGTAGTTCCATTGACTCCAGACGAAGAAGCCGCTGCTGCGCGAGTGTCGGCAAGGTATGTCACGGCATCCCCTATCACCGTACAACAATCCTGAGTAGAATCTCCCGCAGGGTTGCTTCGCGCTTGACGGCAGATCACATCTCCGCGCTCTTCCCAGACGCTGACTCACCATTCCGAGATATCGAAGACGTAGTAGACCGTTTGCTTCCCTATCATGTTTTTCAGCACCCTCGAGATGATCTCCTCAAGGCAGGCAAGGGCAAACGGAAGGCTACGGAGGCAGAGATTCTCAGGTGTGAAGTCGCAGGTATGCCTGTTCTCCGTGCAGGTTATTATGTCTTTACCCACAATGCATCCAGAAACGAAGTTTGCACTGGAGTGCTTCAAGCGCCAACAAAAACTGGAGGAACGCTTTCGTCGCGCTAGGACAAAATCTGGCAAGGCATGCTCTGTTGTATACATTCGCAGTTGCCGTATCGCTAACTGCGCGTCGGCAGCGCACCGCGTCCGATGACCAAGCGTATTACCTTGAACGACAAGTGCTCGACTGTGAGCGCGCCGAGCATTCCGCATTGTCCACTGACTTACGCAACGCAAAATCCGAGCTCGAGCGTGTTACACGTTTGCAACGTGTTGCTGCGCTCCCGCAACGTACAAATTACTATCCTTCTACACCCCCCATCTATGCACATCACTATCGTACGTATCATTATCCCTACGCCCAGACCTACGGGGCCCCCGCAGGATCGGCTGCTGCTACCCAAGGCTATCCTTATTCCGTCCCAATGAACTCTACCATCACGCAATATGTTCCCCCTGCTCTTACGACGAATATCCCAACTACCAAACCACTATCCACTGCCCCTGCTTCAACAGCGGGCCTCGCTTCGGCGTCACCGTTGACACCAGCCTCCGATACATCAATTCCGGTGCCCACACCATCTGCTTCTGCGTCCAGCGCGATCCCTGTGCAACTGCCTGTCGCATCATTGCCAACACTACATGCTTTGGGCATTGTACCTGTCCCTCCACAGTCCTTATCGGCCAATACACCTACACCGCCAGCGGTCTTGCGTGGCACTTCAGCAAATGGTGCCATGCTTCACCTTGAAATCAATCTTTCCTTGCTGCAGGCTGCTCAAATGAGTGGACTAGCGCTTGTTCTGAACTCAATTATGCGGAACTCTAGCACCACAGGTGCCGGAGAGGTACCGGCGCACGCGCCAGTAGGTGCACCATACATCTACCCTTACACCACAGCGCAGTTATCAGCCACTACGACTGCAACCACCTCACCAACGAATACTGAACCTAATAAAGTGACGACTCAACTCCAAGGACAGGAAGGGAAAACTTGAATTATACGCTTGGCCGTGTACGGAAATGCCTGATCGTTCTTACCATACCAAGCTTATACTTATTTCCTGACTATTTCTTGTACTGTTAATGAAAACGTAGCAGTTCAGCTATTAGATGTGTTCTGGCAATTTTGCGATAAACTTGATATTGGTAGTGCCATTTACATGGAGAAAGGCTCTCCTAGCCATCGTCCTTCAACACTTGGTATCTCGTCCCCTTCAAGGCGCTCTCCATCAATGATGGCTCCGCCCTTAATGACATACTCAGGTAAACCTAAGGTCAAGTCCTGACATATTTTGACGAAGTCCGCCGGAAGTGGGGCGGAAATTGTCAAACGAAAGCGCTTGCGAGGACCCTCGCGCCGATATCTCTTGAAGGACTATCAGCCTCCTGGGCTGGAAGGTCGAGACAAAAGAGGTGTAGAAAATGCACGCACCCAAAAGGAGATCGAAGAAGAGTGTAAAAAAAGTCGGCCCTCTGGAATACCTGCGCATGCCGTGGCACCTCCGTATAAGGCGTCGCCAAGAATCGGCACTACAAGAACAAGACATGGGGTTATCCACACAGTTTCAAGAGGTTGAACCGCCAACACCAACGTACCTCCCAAAGCATGTGCCATGTGTACGCGCAGCTGGTGCTTCAACCCCGTCTGTGGATATAGGCGCACTAGCGATAACGGCACGACGTCCTGCAACGCATAGATTTCAGCGATTGTGGTGAACTCCCCTTGCAGACTTGCCTCATCGATCGACTGACTGAAGAAGCGAGAACCTCCCATGCTGTATGTGCGGCTTTGCCTCCATGGCCTGGCTCCTCTGCCTGCGCGCTACTGCCACTGCCGCCGCTACCGGAAGCAGCTTGAACCCGCACACGGCCATCGTCGATACTCAGCGGGGCGGCGATCACTCCCTCCTTCACCGGGAATCTCCTCGCATCACCGCGAACCAATGCGAGGTAACTCTTTTCGACGGCATGCATGCGAAATTGCCGCGAGAGCTCTCGCGCTAAGGCCTTCGTACGCGCGAGGACCAGAACGCCAGTGGTTCCCTGCAATGCAATGCAATGCAATAAATAAATAAATAAATACTGAGAGTCACGAACGACTACGAAGGAACGTGCCCTTCGAGTTTTCCGTACCGTACCTTGTCTAACCGATGGACCGGAAACGGATTTGTACTGAGACCGTACACGCGTCTGAGACCTGAATATGACGAACGGTCAAGCGCATGGCGCTGAGCTTTTCACCACTACAAGAGAAGTAAATATAAAGTTGTACGGTACCATCCAGCACATCGTCGAACGCAGCTCTGGGCTGCGGCGTCTCTGGGCAATCGTACTTCGCCCTTGCCGCAGTGCTTGATGTACCCTGCGATACGAGTCCAGCGGGTTTGTTCAAGACGATCACGCCACGGTCTTTGTACAACACACCCAGACGGCCGCAGGCCCGTGTTGTTACGAACGACATCGATCCCGCAGCGCGGTCGTAGGCCTGACTTTTTTTAGCTAACTGCGCGAACCGTCAGCGTAAACCGTTACCCCAAATGGGATTGTTATTTGACGTTGTTTCTCCCCCGCGCCTCGGCAATATTAGAACTCCGTTCCTGCAGATGTGAGCTCAAACTTGAAAGCTCAGGCCAAAGACATTAGATTAATTCTTTGGCTGATCTTTCACCCCCTAGTTATTGCAGAATGATGCTTCGTTAGCAGGCGGCGCCAAGAGGACACCACGGCGCCCGAGCCCTCTTCGTATGAATGTATCAAACCCTCCAGGTTCAGGACCTTCAGGTGCCCTGACTGGTATGTGCCATGCCACGCGGCACTCGCCCGACATTCCCTTCTCTTCCCCCTTATGCCCCTCTTTTGAGATCTTTTGATTTATTGAATTATATTTAGCTGATCAAGTAATGATACATCTAGATTACTCGAGATAAAACCTAGCGCAGCAGACGCTCGAATATTATCATTGTCTCTGTGCTACAGTACTTGCCTCCCATCCCACTCGTATCCCCCCTCTCTAAGCTTCTCGACTTTGCACTTCCGCAGGTTTGCCCTCTCACTCCCCGTCTTTGTCGTCACCAAGATCTCAAGCTTCAAGACTCGTGTCAGTTGGTTCGTTGTCCCTGGATGACGCCGTTTGACCCAGTAATATCAAGAACGCATAGAATACTTGACGCTCAGTTTGCCTTCCTTCCGAGCCAGAAATGAATGAACATGTCGACGTCGATAGAAATAAATGATATTGTATCTATATTTTGAGGTAGCTTATTCGGGCGAAGAAAAGGCCAATGTGACATCAATTCATTATGTGCCACCTGCGTCGTCAATAGGGCATGAAACTACGGGTTCACAACTCGTGAAGATTCGTACTATTTGAAAGTACAGAGCCAACTTAGCGCGGCAGGAGATGTCTATCATAAGTCCTCATAAGTCCATGACTGATAACAATCTGTGTCCGGATAATGATGGAGAAGGCCGGAGTCAGGAAGAAGAAAAAATGACGTGTAGCTCGATATGTGATCTCAGACAGCGGAGTCCTGATCCTCAAACCTCACCTGCTCCGTGAGGCGGAAGAGCTGTGGGGTCTCGCGCTGGCTGGTGCAGGTGGTTGAGTAAAGACGAGCCTGGGTCATCTCGCGCAGCACTCGCGTTATATTGGCTTCCCCGTACGGCGCTGGCCTCCCACCTAAACACATGGGTCAATATGATCGGATGACTCAAGGAATTTAAGGACACGAACGCAGGTACGGGAGGGGCTTGATGGTTAAGGTATGCCCAGCCCAACCTCGGCGGGGGCATGGTCAGATCAGCATCGGGTTCGTGCTTTACATATCTATACTCTTGCGAATTGTCGGGGTCAGTTGCAGTGTGTGGATGGCCCGGAGTAGGAAGCAACAAGGGTGTTGGATATGACTTTTGAGAAATCGCCCACTCATCAAAAGGACGCTGAGAGGGCTCGGTGAAACTACTCGCTCGAATGCGTGGTAAAAGTGAGTACGACGAGATGCGTGGAGTTGAATGAGCGGACGAATGCTGGTATTGGCGCGACAGGTCGGCAAGCCAAGGTCCTTCTCCTCGTCCGCGTGTATGACGCGTTGACGTACCCACTGTTTCAGAGTCAATCCCCGCCAACACATGAGATCCCAAACGAGAAAAGTCCGGCCGCGAAGGTGTTGCCGTGGAATGTTGAGTTTTGAGAAGATCCAGATCACCCTGCTGGCGTTCTCGTACGTTGAGAGTTGATACATGTCCCACACTTGCGATTCCTTGTCTAGGTCAGGGACCATTTTCTCTAGGTATGCACTATGTGTGTGTTCGAGAACAAGATGGCGAAATCGATGGCAAGAGATGTACTCACAGTTTCTCCTGAGCTGTCTCCCAACGAGGTGCGGCCCATCTCAGCGCTGTAAGCAGCGATTTTATATCCTGCATATGAGACTCAATCGTCTGTGTCGCAGACGGTACGAGTTTATCGTCTCGAGCTCTGATAATCCACTGATCGATGCATAGGACGGATATAGTAATCTCGGCCCCAGTAAGGAGTAGCGGGACATTTGAGAGGGCATGCTTGTGGACAACAGCCAAGATCCGTGCGACCGCTTTCGCAGCGTTGATCGATATTGCACGGGCAGTCATCGCGTGGGCGAGAACTGGTGGGGTTGGTCGAGGGTCATTTGAAGAAGATAACAGCGCGACGGATGATGGAAGGAAGGCGCGTCGTGTGAGTATTGTGACGAGATTATAGGTGGCGTAAAGTGTTGCTGATTGGTTCGCCAGGGTGGCATCTTCGATGTCGGGGGACCACCTCACTAGAGGGCTAAGTCAAATCACCGCGAGAAATAAAGCCCACTCGCAGCGTACGATATTCGGGCACTTTCTCTGCCCACACAGTTAAATTCTCGTTCAACTGATCCAAAATCACCTCTGCGCGCAAGCCAGAAGAAGGACCATCATGCTCCATGATATCCTTCGGTTGTCTAAATGAATGAATGAAATGGTCGTAGGATACGTGACTTACGAAACAGTGCAAGGCCGATGCTGTGAAGTCGGTGAGTTGAAGCCAGAGATTGAACGCAGTGACAGTTGATGGTCTATCGGGTGGTTGCCGAAATGACCGCTGCGGATCGTCATTCTCCCAGAAATCGTCATCGACTTCCAGAGGAAATTCGGCGGTGAAGCTGCCGGTATCCGTTGAGCACATAGGGCGAAAAGATAAACATGGCGGAGGTTCTCACTCCTCTTCCTTTACCGCACAGGGTCGCCCCAGGATGGCGCATTGCATGCGGTCCAGGCCAATTAGATACCACCAAACTCGTTTCCAAAGTTCGTTTTCAACAGTTGGGTCCCCTTTGCCATACGATTTCTTACTATGAGCGCCGATGTCTTGCACTTTCCGGATCCCGACTCCAATTGTATACCATGTCCCGCGATGCCATCGAGTTTCGCTCTGGAACTGAGTCGTGAGCTAGGAGGCAGCCAGTTAGCGTCATTGAGAAATGGGAATGGGGGCGCATACACAAAGCGTCTGGATCTCAAAAAGACTCGCGGCGTTAAGCATGGCCGACTTTTTATTCTCCACATCTGTGGTAGGCTGAGCTCTCGAAAACGATGCAAAGAGTCACGATCTTACCCAAGATCGAGAAATAATACTTAAACCCAGCTGTTTGCCATCGGGACTGTTCGGAATGCTCCGCGACCGAGGTTTCGGCTGGCTCGTCCATGAGCACCCTCAAATCATCCGTATATCGACTAGCGAGGGCGAATACAGACATGCAAAGGCATGCAAACCAAATGTCTTTCTCGTACAACTTGTCCGCAAAATGGCGTGCAAATGTTGGTCGGTGCAAAAGAGGGAACATGCTATTGCAGTGCAGAAAGTAAAGTTCTATGAGTGTCGTTGCCAGATCTGATGATGGCCAGTTTTGAAGGAGTTCTGAGAACGTTTTTGGAGACAAGAATTCTCCTTCTCCTTCATAGACGATTTCCCACTGGAGACGCAGAGGATGGGAGGTGATTCGAAAGTACCACGCAAAAAGCTCAGCATTAAAACCAACAATGGGGTGCATCACTGCCGCGGAAAGGAATAAATACTCACATCTGGAGAGCGCCAGTACTCTTGACGTGAGCGTCCTCCCATTCCACGGGTATGCTGGTTAGGATTCGCTCGAGAGCACTCTGCTTCATTAGTCATGGTATCGACAGCAGTACCCATCGACTCCTTGAGATACCTCATTCTCATCGCCGAAGTGGCCATAACGAGGTTATAATTTGTACTTTTACCATGAAACCGATGTGCCGAATCTAATCTGCGATTGGCCTTGTCCTTGGGTTCTTTATCAAGTAAGGTAAGGCGCTGTGTTTTCCGAATGAGCTGGTCTGTCGGATCATCTGCATCGTCAGACGGGATGTTACCCTCATGGTCTGACATGACGGATAAAGATGCCGAAGAGATTTTTCGCGAGAGTGCCAGAGGTGCAAGTGTTGAAAGAGGGTGAAACTGATGAAGAGGCCGCGACGATGTCTTCCCACCTGCTGGTGTTGAAGAGGAGTTGACAAGCTCATTTTTCCAGGACCCGCGCACGATGGGTGGGCCCAGTTCGGTAGAAAAATCAGTCTCTGGACGGAGCTATAAGAGGTAAAAAGAGTAAGCTAGATGTTTTGAGCGGTAAATGAATAGAAAGAAAATATGGTTTTGCCTTTCACCTCTTTTGAAAAAAAGAGGGTCACGGGCCCACATTACCCTTGCAGAACATATGGAGGTTTAGGTGATCAGACCCAGACGACATACGCACGCGCTTCAACAATGCCTCCATTTTCTCCATTCTGTTCTCCAAACTAGTGATATAACTGTAAGAGGCATGTGAGCTGGACGATGGAAGTGAACAACAGTCAAGTACGACAAACGCTTTGGGGGGACCCCGAGGTTTGGAGGCTTCGCTGCAAACAAAGGAATCAGTGAAGAGCCATATTCTACGAAAGTCCTAGCTAACATATAGGTGCAGATCTTCCTATTCTGTACGCAGTTCGTGCAAACGTTATCCGGCATCTTAGGACCGTCACATCGCGTTTTTCTGCGACGACAACCATCGCATGCTCGTTCTACCTTGCGCTTTTTGGGAGTCGCAGAGTTGCCAGTGGAGAAGGATTCAGGCCAGTCAGAGGATGAACCCGGGGTTGGGAGACGAGCAGAAGGAGCAAAGCGGGAGTGGACCGGAGGCAAATAGAGATCTGACTGGTGCATCACACTTTGAATCACGGCGGCCGAGGAATAGTGGAGGCCTGGCCTAGCACCTCTGGAAAAGAAAACGAGATGCCCTTACGGGGCCCGGACGAACGAAGGAGGCAGATAAGCACCGCGAGCACCGGCGCTCTCAGCTTTTTGGCATTATCCGGCAAGAGTGTCAGGGCCTGATTCCAGATGAATTGTGACGGACTCACAACGCCATTCGAGCGCCTCCGTGTGCTTTATGAAGCCGGTCCCAAGGACCTGGGTAATTTTATCACGTATTCTCACCTTTTCTGACCTCGCTGTGCCTTTGGTTTACAGGAATAGACGATTACGAGACCACTCTGAAATGGCACATCACATCGGTTGGTGAACTTGGCCGTGCCGGTCGGTCAACTCGGTCTTGATTTCGGCGACTGGTTACGCGGCCTCCACAGCCTCTCTTGCCGCAGACAACATGATCATCTTTTTGACCACCAATCTTCGCCCTTTCCGCTTCCATTTCAATCCTCGTCTCCTCTCTCGTTTCATGGCAGCGAAGCCACCGATCAGTCACCCGGCCCCTTACCGTCTTCCCCCGGAGCAGCAACGTGAATTCGAACTGCTTCAACGGCAGGCTGAGGCAGTGGCGAATCCGCCACCGGGTCGGGTAGAAAGGCACCCAGATGCACCAATACCACTTACGGCGGAATTTGATGGTGATATCAATCCCGCCACAGGTGAGCGCGGTGGACCGAAGCGCGAACCCGTTCAGCGCTGGATAGAGGAAGAGGGTGACTGGAGTTTTAAGGGAAGAGTGTCGGATTTCTGATTAGAAGCGGCACCTATAAGGACTCTATAGGGCCGCGGGGATCATGTGTACCCATTGATGGGGTCGTCTAACCTCAAATCACACGAGTTTTTCCGTGACACCGAAAATCGGATACCTGTACAATCAACTCCCTCTTAAGGCATACCTCCTCCAGAGTACGCCATTCGAGGGAGGATGGCTGTCGGGGAGATAGATTTTTCAGTGCCGCCGGATTCCAGGCAAGTCTTTGACTCGGAAGGGGTACCATATGGAGTCGACTGTCCTAGGCTTCCTTTCACAAGGGGGATCACCGTTGTCGCGTGCAGGGTAGGCACCATACGCCCCGAGGTGCCATACTGTAGCCGAGTCAGGGTTTCAAATTTCAAGGGCCAGTTCCTCGTATTATAAATGTAGACCTGTATCACTGACTACGGCGTTTGGTCTTCATCTTTGTCTGATTCGTGCATCTACGTTTGGTCCGCATCTCCGCTTATTCCCCTTGACCTACCGTACCAAACCTTCCCCTTGGCAGTTGGCACCTCATCTCACCTTCTGATTCTTCTCACAGTTCACGTAACTTTTAGTTGAATTGGTTTTTTCTCGGTTACGGCCAAGCGCCCGGCCGTCCAAGTGTCAAACGGAAGTACAGTACGTACGCGAGCCTATTAGATTACCTAGAAAGGTCCAACCAGATCTCTAGCTGGTCGACGTGCCTAGTGGCCCCACGAGGGCCCACTGTCACCAACCTCCATAGAAACTACACTGGCTGCTCGCCATCAAACGATCTATTTGGAGTTGTAAAGCTGATCTTAAATTTGATCAAACATCGTCACGGCATCGGTTGGCAGGCGTAACGGATCTAGACAATCTTTTTTCCCATCTACCACACAACAGGTTTTCTATCAAAAAGGTTGCTTGGCGGGAAGTGGAAGGTACAAGATAATATGTATCAAGTCTTGCGGTGATCGTCCAAGAATTGAAATTCGGAGTGACCGAATGAGGGGATCTTGTCCAAAGGTGGGATTAAAGTTAGTATCTTTTGTTGGGCGGTGCTGTCGCGCAGCATGTGCTCAATATTTCATGTGCCTACTGTAAAATCACGGAATCAAATAACTTACGACGCTGCAATTGGGCCATTCTCATGTCGGTGCCGGAATGTCTTCCGATTGCGGTTTAGTAGTTGAGTACTCGAAAGATTTTCCAACTCACCGTCGTTCAGCGGTGCGATCGCCATGTCATGCAAAGACTTGAAACCGGCATTCCCCTGTACATCTACGCCGAGTGTTTCAGCATCCTTTCCGAATGCTTCGACGTCGAGCACCATCTGTTGCCTTATCCGCTCTTCGTCACGCCCGTCGTCCTCCTTTGGCGCTCCCCCAAAGAGCGAAAATGCGGGCTTTTTTCCCTTCTTGAGCTTCCTTAATGATTCTTCCTTCTTGCGCATTGCCGTTACGTAGAATACGTATTTTTGCACCACGGCCTCGAACACCTCTTCCGCGTAGGGTTGCATGAGTTCTTCCTTCAAGGATGCGCCGGGACCAATCCCCGTTTCTACCCCGAAAAAAGTACGAACTGGGCGCAATACCCCCGCCACGAAGAAGCTTGGTTCTGATGGCGGTCGTTTATTCGACATGGCGCGGAACTGTAACGGCATGGACCGCACAGGTTGTAACGCCTCGCTTGCGCGGCGTGTCAAGATCGATACGACTTGTGATGAGAGTGGTGGGATAATAGTGGTCAGGTCCTGCAGGCCCCGTCGCAGGGCGTCTGTCATGAGATAGTAAGCATTACTAAAGGTCAAAACGAAAAGAGGGCGAAAAGAGGGGACAAGCCTTCCACTCCGACATGTTCCGATGGGGTTTCCAATGGGACTTCCTCTTCGATAAATAATGACGCAAGCATCGGGCCGACTTCGTCACACCATAATACCCACGTCTGGGATTCTAGCAATTTCACATCAGCAATCACGGCTGCGTATTGACGCAACAGCGTATCGTCAGCCGTGGTGGACTCTGAAGAGCTTCCCTCGGTTAGCGGGGCGGGTGTCGACGAGCGTGAGATCATTCTGGGTGTATCTCCGGGAGTGGCAAGCTACATACTCAATACTCGGCAGAGGTCAGAACAATGGGATCATACCTTCTCGTTAGTCAGTAAGGACTTCCCGTGGTCTAGCGGGAAAGGTGGGAGGCTGTTCTGGATCCATGTGCGATAACGACTTAGTATCTGCAACATCAGCTTCCAAAAGCGATGTGCGAGCTGTGGCACATAAACGTTCCGGTCCCAGCATGTTGTCATTGCTGACCATACCGCAGCTGACGAGGACATAGAAAAGGGGCCAATCTCTGCTATTCTCATCATCATTGTCAGTATTAGTGTCTAAAAGTCAATCATAGAGCCAAAAAACCTTTCTTCAAGCTTGATTCCGGTTCCAGTTTGCTCGTGGACAAGCCGTCTTCGAGGCGTGTAACGATGTCTTTCCATCGTAGCTGGAAATACACGGGAAGCTGCCAACGTCGCTCGAATGCCAGGAAGGTAGGGTGCACGGCCATCGCTCGAGAAGCCCGAGCAGAAGGTGCAAGGTATTGGAGAGAGCGGATGAATGACTGCGTTGTCTCATAGTTCTACTTCGCAAGTCAAACTTTGCTCAAACAAGTTGAGGATCTAGCAGGACAAACGCACCTTACGGAACTCGTCCGGCCGTCCTGCGGCGAACAAGGCACTGCCAAGTTCGTCCATAAGAGCGCGCGCAATCTCGGCCCATATCACGTTTGCTAAGACTTCGAATCCCCTTGCTTCAACAGCACCAGCTGCTTCTTGCTTGATCCTTGCGCTAATGCGTTCCGCGACGTCCATGATACGTTTCAGGTCACGTTCTAAAAACGCGAGTATGACGTTGTACAAAACGGCAAGGGGGTTGTCCGCCTCGTCGAGGCGCGGTGCAGCTGCAAGCGCGGCATTGAAGGGGTCCGTGCGTGTCGAAAAGGCCGTGAATGGTGCATAGGGCGTCCGTGCGGTGTCAGGAGGAGGATTTTTTTCACGTATTGGGGCAGGCGTTTGCGGGATGAATGGGGCGTGCGGAGTGTGAAGCGCGCCAGGAAAAATGGTCTAAAGAGTAGTAGTCAATTCAGCAAGGCGTCACAGGTGAGTAATGTGCAAAAATACCCTCTTGACAAATTCACGCAAGACATCGCGCCGAAGTACGTCTTCTGCATCACGCCAAAGTTGAAGCGCATCATAGGTCCGTAGACACTCGGTCAGATCGGCCATGCGCTTTGCCTTGTCAGTCTCCGCGAGCTTGCCAGTACTTAGCGCAGTCACAGTGTCAGAGAAGAGATGATCAAGGTCTGATGACAACGTTGACTGAATGCGGCTGATTCGCTGTGAGAACAGACTAGTTCGTGAGGTAGTATTTTCAACAAAGACAGCTCACAAACCCATTGAATCTCGTCAACAAATGCGGATCGGGCGTCGGCTTGCGCTTTAGAAACATGATAAAGAAGTTGAGTGTATTCTGTTGCAACGCGAACAAGATGCTTTGCGCGGTTTCCTCGCGGTCTGTTGTTGACTGGACATGAGCAAGTATAAAGACCCTGCGAAGCGGACCGCACCGATCATCGCTGTCTTCGACTTTTCCACCGAGAGATTTTAAGGGAAGACTCTTGAGCTCAGGTGAAGAGGGACCCTCTGGTGATGCTATAAGAAGCAGGGATTCCAGGCGAGCCACTGACTCCGATATTTTGAGAAGTAGGTGCAAATAGGTCTGCAGAATGGCCGTTAAGTTGATCCATGGTAATATACGTTTGGCTGACCTTCTCATCACGAAGAGACGACCGCATTTTGAGCTTGCTCTGAATGGCGTCTTGAACAAGGGAGAGTTCTTGTCGGGATTCCTAGCACGTTCTGTTGTGAAGACGATACATTGTTACAAAGACGTAGAACTCACCAGAATTTGAGATTTGAGATCGCTCAATGGCAATTTCAGCCGTTCCAATCTCTGGCCTTCCCCCCTCAGGTCCGTACTAAGACTGATAAATGCCTCATAATCATCGTTGATAAGTTGTACGAGTTCCTCCTTGAGGACAGCAAGGTAGTCTCGCAATTCAGCTCGCAAGTCTGGCAAGGATGTGTGTACGCGTGAAAGGAGGAAGTCCTCTACGTTGAATGTGGTTGCGGTAAAAAAGGGATTATTGTGTGCGAGTGGAGGATAGAGGGGGAGATCGTGAGCTGGTGCATCGAAAGAATGTTCACGGGCTTCAAGTTCGTCAGCAAGTCGATCAAGCTCAAAAGGGTCACGAGAGGTGCTCGACGTTGCAACCGGGCTTTGCAGGTCCATGAAGGGAAGTGTCTGTGTCGACTGTGCCTGGTCGGCGGAGGCGGAGGCGCGACGACTGGCACGACGCTGTTCACGCCACTCTTCTCGTGCCAAGGCGAAACGGCGCACATATGGCACCAAGTATCCCTTTCATTTGTATGTGTAAACACTGTGCAAACTCTTATTGTTGGATGCATCTGAGTTTTGGCAACTAGCGAGGTGATACAGGAACAAAAGTAGACAACAGATGTTTTTGTGAACACTACAAACGACCAAACCAGTGTCACCGCCGGATGCCTCTTGCGGCGGGGACACCACGACCACGACGAGCTGTAAAATGCAATTAGTAATACTCCATCCATCTCGAACTATGGGCGGAACGGTACCATTAGCTACACAGCCACATTAGCAAAAGCGTCATGATGGAAAAAAAGCAAGTAGCAGACCTCTCATAATCGTGGCACGCCCACGCGCCGTGCCAATTCCTCGACCCCGCATCGCATTGGGACCAACACGTTTGAACCTAGACACTCCCACATCAAAAGATCGAAGTGGCCCAAAAAGATTGAGTGGCATACATGGGAGCATTTTGTAGCATATCTGGGACGATGAAGAAACGGACCATGCTCCCCCGGATGTAGACTTGATCGAGTTGAGAGACGCGGCCATCCCTCCCAGTCACTGTGATATCTTTCAGAGAAATGTTGAGATTATCCTCCGCTGCAAGGAAAATTATCAGCATGAAAACTAGTGCCAGGGCGATGACTGGGCAATGGGCCACCTTCGGCAAGTTTTCCACGATAAAGGTTCCCTGTCTTGAGCTCTACAGTAACAATGTGTCCCAGAGATTCATGCAAAGCTTTACGGGAATGCCCAGACCTGCAGACATTGTTGTGGACGGCGAAGGACACGACACACGCGTCACAAGCAAGACGCGCCTATTGTCCGTCACGCGTGTGACAGGTCCGTGCAGTTGTGGCAAGTGGTTGGCGGGGATAGCTTCAAGGCGTCTGTGGGCTATACATGTAGAACTGGGCAGTGTGGTCTGGGGTTTGGTACCTTTGGTGGCATAGCGCGATGTCTCTTTAAATTCACCCTCTTTCCCTCACTCAAGCCCCAGATACTTTTCCCAATTCCCCTCAACAGTACATCATGACAACGTTAGCCTTTAGAGAGCTTAGCCACGGTGAGTGCTATTACATCCTGCCTGGCCACTCATTAAACTGTGCTACTTGCGTGAATGTAGTGAGCACTTCCTCCTCCCAGGATCTCATAGAACGCCCGGCCAAGCGAGCCAGGGTAGGCCTGGGTAAGGCCGACAGCACTGGCAGCACAAGGGTCGGCCACCCTAAGAGGGGCCGCGGGTGTTTGAGCGAACTCCCGACGATGATCTTGGACGTTTTGTTCGAGGTGTGTAGTTTGCGTTCCCTCATAATAGAAAATACATCTGATGCACGTTATTAAGATTTTTAGCCATCTTCCTCCTTCGGACTTGCTTTCACTCAGTCGCGTGAACAAGGATTTTCGTTCCCTGCTCTTGTCCCGTGGCTCTTCGTTTCTATGGAACACAAGCTTCAAGCTCTGTGGTGCTCCTACTTCTCCACTGGACATGTCACCCCCTGCATGGGCCCATTTACTCTTTGGCGGTGCCTACTGTTACGTGAGTAACTTAAAATCTAGCGTATTATCGACTATCAAATACATACCTCACGGTACAGAGTTGCGGCGCGAAGCCAGTAACTAGAATTCTCTTTTCTTTGCGCCGTCGTGCGTGCAAGTCCTGTATGACAGCCCAGTGAGCCATTAACATTTCTATCGTGCACGACCAGCTCGCTTAATCTCTCTAGTCTGCGCTGTTCCTCCAATGTTTCGGAGGAGTTCAGAGACTTGATCCGCTTCGAACCCGGTTTGTTCAACTGCAATCATCCGAGCGCATTAACTGAATGCTTCTTAGGATATGCTGGGAGTACGACGTCTTGTTGTACCAGGCACTGGTGGGATGAAGATGTGGCAGCTTTCGAAGCCGAATTGAAAGTACTTAAAACCCTTACCGGTGATTCAGACAGGGCCAATGTCTCAGCACTCTTAGCAAGAAAAAAAGAGGGGGTCACAGCCATTACAGAAGTGAGTTCTACATGTGTCGATGTCAAAGCATCTTTAATCGTTGTCTACTCCAGCATGCCCTCATTTGTGCAGAATGGGAGAAGGACCGCAATGCAGATCGTAGCACCAAATTATCTGACGTCAGGGTTAAACGTTTCGAAGAGTAGGCGACACATTTATCCGCTGGGGGTCGTGTCTCACGCGAGTCTTGACAGTATCAAGGCTCGATGCCTTCCACTTGGATACTCGGAGAAAGATGTAAATCAGTTGCGTCGCCACCGTGAAGTGAGAATTAGCAAGCCCATGTCCGATCGAGGTAAGTCTTGGCACCACCGTCCCCTTCCCACTAACACGCAACGGTCGTAGTTTGGCAGCGAGTCGAACCGCTTCTCCGCCCTGTTGTCAATGAAGCTAGGGACAGACGCCTACAACACGAAGGAGGAGACAGCTACCGCCTGATTAGGCAACGCGTCGTAGTGGAGTACTCAAACTTCTTGAAGGGGCTTCTGCCAATGCTCCTGGCTCTTTCACCATCGGCCACTAGGTTCCTGTGCCAGAACCAGGCTCTGGCAGATGCTTTGGCCCTTAATGATGAACTGTCTCTCAGAAGTCGATTCTCTGAAGCGATACGCGGACTCGAAGCAGAGCTAGAGACGCGGAAACAAGAACGTGCGAGACATTTGCGGTCTCTTCTTCCCAAAACGGATGTATTTGAAGGTGCGACCGACGACGAAGCCATTGCCCTTGCGACATCAGTCTTCGAGTGCTCTGATTGTCATCTGTCCGCATCGGGACCCCACATGCTTGCACATGAATGTAACCGGGCACAAAAGCCGGGCACATTTCATCCTACATTGAGCGAGCAAGGCAGGGAGACTGTGAAGATGCTGCTTCAAATCCTAGGGCTGGGGAGAGAGACCATGGCACTCGACCTCGACAGAAGGAATGACAGATTTGTCTGTATGGGATGTTCAAGAGGGTCCTTCCACCAGAATGGAAAAGAGGTGCTGGGACGCTGTGTGAGAGACTGGCGTTCATGCGTGCGTTTGATTTCGTTTCTAGGGATAGGTGAAGCGCGACGTTGACGTTTGCCTTAACTGCAGGTTACCCATGCAATTGGCCCGAGGAATGAACGGTGGCACAAGAGCAGTCCCAAATGGCGCCTTGTTGGGGCAGCAGAGGCGGCAGGATTAAGCTGGGGAGAGTCCTCGATTGCCCGCGCATACGGGTGCTTGCATTGCCCGATACGAATCGATCCTAGTAGGGGCACCATTCAATGGTACACGAAAGCGAGCGCGGTTAGGGAGCACGTCCAGAAAGAGTAAGCTCTCATCGACTTTGGCAAACACATCTAATGAATATGGTGTAGGCACAGGAAGAATGACCCACTGGAGGGGAAAGACTTTTTCTACGACTCTAGGACGAGACGATTGGGACGCACCGCGTTACTGGCAATGGACAAATGAAAGGGCTGCTATGACCGACATCGTAATGCCTCGTTTAATTAATCCTTGGTTAATGGGATTGCAGAAGAAGGGTCGTCACACGGATGGACGGTAGGAAGAGTTGACAGTAAAATTATGCGTCGTGGACTTGGTTAAATATGTACCGTTGTTATGAAATTCATATCCTCGCATCTTCACGCCCGAGAGATTGTCTCTGGTCCCATTTCAAAGTGTCGTAGCATCCGGACACCACAAGGTCATCCATGGCAATATCGTATATGCCATCGCTACAGAGCTACATAGACATTTCCCCCGATGATGCCTCTGTTATCCTCTCCTCGACTCTGAACCCTACAAAAGGTTTCCACAGCACTTCAACAACGCGTTTCGCCCTACGCGATCCTCGCCCACATTCTTGCACCCTCCACCTCTACTTCACACTCCCTGCCCAGCTTTTCGTAGACCCATATGAACTGGCCCACCGGCGCGCGTCTTATATGTTCGAGCGCTTCGGTGGGGGTAACTTGGAGGCTCCCGTGTTCGCTTCTACTGTCAGTGGGCCGTCCGCGTTGTTGCTGGACCTGATCATTCCGGAGGATGTTGATAAGGTGGAGATGAATCAGGGCAGTGGCAATGTGTTAAGCATCGAGGTGCCACTGCATGCACGATACGGCGTCCCGAAAAGCGGGGGCGAACTGATGGACGAGGTTGTGCTGTCACCACCAACGGCGTTCTGGGCTTGTCCGCAGAGAGCAACTGGCACCGCAGGTACGGCCTTGACTTCATTCCTCTAATCACTAATGGCATTCTCACTCCCATAACATTTCTCGTGGATGACCAACATTTACAGAAAACCGTATGCAAGTACCTGATGCGCTACAAGACATCGTCGAGCTCGCACCCACGCTCAAAGGCGGAGCATCGATGCTTATTTTGATTCCACATGCGGAGTCGGTGCAGGCACAGACGCTCCGGGTACCTGTTGGTGACGCAGGAGATGTGGCGCTGGTGGAGAGTGGCACGGTTGTAGTGATCCTACTTGCTTTTGTATATCTCGTGCGGACAGTTGTGCGGGCATCCCGCGCCCAGCGTGTATCCGCAACTAAAAAGAGGATTGAAAGTAATAATATCGATGGTGTCCTTCCTAAAAGAGGTTACCCGTCTTTTCTGCTTGGATTCCCTCTCAGTCCCAACCAACGAGTCTGACGACGAGTGATGCCACCGTCAGAGTCAGCCCCTCCCCCGCTCCAGAGAACCCAGTCGTCATCATCTATCGTAACCTCTGTGGCAACGGAGGTACCGTCAGGTCCTCTAAGCGGTCCTTCAGACACAACGTGGCGTCGCCGCCGATTACTGCACATCGGCTCGGTTCAAGCCCTCACTCCTGAGCAACAGGCTCAGGGTGCGGTAGAGTCTACGCCTATCGTTCCCCGTCGCCCTACCATCCGGAAATCCCACTCATCATATGGAACGCTGCCTCAGGTCAAGTCGAAGAAGCCAGGCTTTCGAGTGCGTCACGGCCTCCCCCCACTCCCTGACCTTCGTCTCCCCGCCCGCGTACCTTCTCTTTCGAATTCCCCGACACAATTATATGGGACCCTCGACCGGACATCCATTTTTCGCTCTCAACGACCGATCTCTGCCTATGACGCCTCTTTCCCCCCCTTGGACGGCCGACTAGGTGAACCCGATCTCTACACAGAAGCTGTCGTCCGGGCGAATGGAATCCGGGTCTGGTATTCGTCCTTCACTTCCATTGACTGGCTGCATGATGCAATCAAAGACTCGATGCGCTTGTATCGCCTTCGGCGTCACAAGTCCGTGGGCGGACGTATGCGTAATGCTGGCGATCGCCTGATGGGTTGGATCATCGTCACGATCGTCGGATTCCTAACCGCTGTAGCCGCCTTCTTGATCGTGAGAAGCGAGCAATGGCTGTTTGACATCAAGTACGGATATTGCATGGCTGGGTGGTGGAAGGCCCGCAGGTTCTGCTGTCCGAACATTTCGGAGGTTCGGACATTCGCCCTTGGTGCATCGCGCGAGACTTGCAACGCTTGGGTGACTTGGGGCGAGGCTTTTACGGACACCGGGAGCTCTCAACTATTTCGCATCCTGGTTGATCGTACTACATATTCCCTCTTAGCGGTATGTGCAGACCTGTTTCATCCCTCCTCGCATAGTGTTGCTGATTCTCGTAGCTTCTTCTCGCACTGATCTCCTCAATCCTCACCATCTATTTAACTGCGTCGACGTCATTCGTCACGCGGAAAGATTCCGGAGTGCTTTCACCAGACTTTGCCTCGCCTGACGACGATGGCAAGGTTTCTACGCCACCACCTTCTCCTCTCGCAAAACGCAAGGTTCTATATTACGCTGCTGGAAGTGGTATACCAGAAATAAAAACGATTCTTTCTGGTGTGTGGACTATCTCGACCAGTTGAGTGCGTTCTGACGACTTCTATTGCAGGCTTCGTCATACACGGTTACCTTGGAGGTCGCACCCTCTTTACCAAGGCTGTTGGACTGGCGTTGTCTGTTGCCTCAGGTCTCTCCTTAGGAAAGGAGGGTCCATTTGTGCACATAGCAAGTTGTATCGGAAATATTGTTAGTCGATACTTCGGCAAGTATGAAAACAATGAAGGTATGTGAATAGTTAGTTTACGACATTTGTCTTCTGACGAACCATTCAACAGGCAAGCGACGCGAGATACTCAGCGCTGCAAGTGCTGCGGGCGTTGCAGTCGCCTTTGGGGCTCCCATTGGCGGTGTCTTGTTCAGTTTGGAAGAGGTGTCTTATTTCTTCCCACCAAAAGTGAGCGCTCCTACACCCGAAACCCATTTTTTCTGAAGCAGTATGCCCCTAGGTCATGTGGCGAAGGTATTCTTTCTAGGCGAGCTGATTTACTCTTTCATTGACTCGGTGTATTAGTTTTTTCTGTGCGATGATAGCCGCGATGACGTTGCGCTTCCTCGATCCCTTCGGAACGGGAAAGCTTGTCCTCTTCCAGGTCAAATATGACAAAGTCTGTGAGAGTTATTGTTCTGCTGTAAGACTACCCTGACGAGTCTCGTGATCAGGATTGGCATGCTTATGAACTTGTTCCTTTTCTCCTTCTGGGTGTCTTTGGTGGCGTGTATGGCGCGTATTTCTCAAAATTGAACTACCGATGGTGCCGCGACGTTCGGGACAAGACCTGGCTCAAGAACCACCCCATTGCAGAAGTCCTCCTGGTGGGTTGATCCCCTCGCACGTCCTGAATACAGCTCGAACTGATCGTATCTCAAGACCACGGCGATTACGACGATCCTGAGCTTCGTGAATGGCTATACGCTCATGGGCGGAACAGAGCTTGTTTACAACCTTTTCGCCATGTGCCTCCCAGGCTCACCAAATACCCATGCGGGACTCTGCGTACTTGACCCTGGCGAACAGACGTTTCATGTCATGCGCATGATTGCGATCGCGCTGGTCGTTAAGGCTGCTCTCACAGTTGTGACCTTTGGTATCAAGGTTCCTGCGGGGATCTTCATTCCGACCCTTGGTGTCGGCGCCTGTGCTGGCCGCATTGTAGGGCTAGCGGTGCAATACGCGCAGTGGCGTTGGCCTGCCGCACCTGTATTTTCCTCTTGCAAAGGGAACACAGTCTGTGTCATCCCAGGGCTGTATGCGATGGTTGGCGCAGCAGCCACATTGTCTGGCGTCACGCGGACTACTGTGTCACTGGCAGTGATCATGTTCGAGTTGACGGACACTCTCACGTATGCTGTGCCAGTCATGCTAGCTGTCCTAGTTGCCAAGACCATAGCCGACGCCCTCGAACCTAAGGGGATTTATGAACTCGCGATCGAGTGTGCCACGTCAGCCTATCGACTCGCTTATGTACTCATGAAAATTCAGGCTTTCCCAGCTCCCATATCTGAACGCGAAGCACCAATACCTATGGGGTGGTTTCACAGTCAGCGACGTCGTACGCTCCAATCTCTGTTTTTTTTCTCATGGATACCTGACCAAAGGCTCCCTCTCCGCAGACGGACCGCGAGGTGGACGTGATCGACATTGGGCACTCAAACACGGTACGGACTTTGCGCGACCAACTCGCCAAACTTGTCAGGGCCGGGTACGTGGATACAGGGTTCCCAATCCTTAGCACAGACATGGATGGCAAATCGCGGATGCTCGGTTTTATTGGCGGGAATGAGCTTGAGCATGCACTCAGTACGTCTTCATCTATCTGGCTTCTCTGTGGGTCGCCTCTACAGACACTAATTTGGTACGTCTTTCCCAGGTATTGTTGCCGAGGATGCGGATTATCCCGTATCTTTCCAATCTGATGGCAGGGGGCGGTTTAGAACCCTTTCTTCTTCATCCATATCGTCTATATTTGACCATGCGGAGGATCCATTCGACTTCAGCGTGTACATGGATAAGGTGCTTCGTTCCGCGGATTTTGTCCGACATTGTACTCATCACTGTCCCACAGGCTCCGCTGACCATAAGTGTCAACTCCCCATTGGAACTTGTACAGCAGTTTTTTGTCAAACTTGGAGCACGATATGTTGTCGTGACGGATGCAAACGGCTATTGTGAGTTGTTCCTCTTTCCATCGATAGGCGGTGATAAGCCTCATCTCGAACAATTTGCAGATGAAGGCGTCATTGACAAAAATGGTTGGCTCGCGTTTCTTGGCGAGTTGGAGACGAAGGCGGCCTAAGATTTTAATCTGCCCTCACCCAGTGCTTGATAAATAATATGTTTAAAAATTTTTGAGACCGTTATTTCCCTTGTATACCCACAGCCTATCGGACTGAAGCTCGACCCTACTTCGACCCTACTGTACCCCAGTCTTCCATTACTAACACCAACAGCGGAGTTACCCTGTGACACTTTTTGTAGCACAGAATTATTGTGATATTCACGGCCTTGATTCAATTCAGTTGTGTTAAAAAATTATCGACAGTACCATCGATTTATGCTGGACGGTTTGTGCATGAAGACCGAAGCAGTTGGTGTCAAAGGGGTGCCAGTACAGTCGAATAGCTCATAATGCATAATCGAATTAGGAAAATTTGAATTGAAAAGGCCCTTAAATTCCCATATAAGGCTATGCGTTATGAGCAATTCGACTGTACCGCAGAAAATGATCACAGGCCAGCCCTTTTAAAGCTGGTGCGGTGCGATCTTATGTCTACCAGATGATGCGATTGTGTGGACGGGAATTCTGGTCACAGTTGCAACAGTCATTTTAGGCAAGGCTGCCAGTGTTTGTGCAACTCACAACTTTATTTGGTAGAGTGTTACAGTCGACTCCCTCATAACCCATACCCCTTTTGGAGCACACCAGAGTCGTGCCATTCGAGGGAGTCCCTTCTCTTAGTGATATTCTACTAATACATAAGAGCATTTATGATAATCCGTGACAGCTATCCCGTGCGGAACTATGGATGGGTCATAAAATGTCCAGAAGGGGTATGGGTTATGAGGGAGTCGACTGTACTGTTCAGGAGGTTTGGTGGCAAGTTTGGCAGTACCGCAATCCCGGCGGCGGCGATCATCCATTTACAGTAAAGTAGCGGTCTTCACACTATACTCTACTCAGGTACAGCAACCCTCCCAAATATACAGGATTAAATTGACGAAATGAACGACAGAAAAACCCGTATGTCACCTATCGCAATGGCTGGAAGTCGGGAAGAAAATTTTGATGCGAATAAATAAAAATACTGAAAGGTGTTCTCACAGAGGCAACATGAAGCGACGAAGATATGATGCGAAGAATAGATAGTGTGCCAGTGTCATAAACAGTAAAATAATCTGTCCAAGTCCATTAATTAACCTACTTTCTCTTGAACGACAACAGTCCTTTTCTTTGTGGTTTGACATGTTCATCTTCAACCATGCTTATAAAAGACGACTTCAAATCCGACTCGGAATTGATAGCCGAACCGAGACGATGAAGAAGGCCGTCGGATTGCGGTGCCTGCTTCTGCCTCCTTGACCAAACACGGCGGGGCAAGGCACCAAAGCCTGTCAGTGACGCGGCGACGACAAAAATCGAGTCTCGCGTCGCTTCGTCATCGGCAGGCTTCACGGCGGCCGCGGGAGCCTCTCGCGGCACTGGACGCGAAGGAGCATTCGCATTGTCATGCATCTGAGTGCGGGGCTCTGGAGCAGGCCGTGGTGCTTCAAAGGCCCCATTATCAACAAGTGAGAGTCCGACGCCTTTGGTGGAGGAAGGGGGAACGGGTGTGAAAGATGACCCTGGACGCGAATCAAGCGAAGACCCAGGCCGACGCAGATGAGTTTGTGCGGGTCGTTTACGTACAGGATACGAGTCGTTCCTAATGTGACCAGGGGGCATATGGGGCGGTACAGGAGAGCGAGAACTCGCGTTGCGCGAGTACACCTCTCCCAAAGAAAGCGTGTGGGTGTGGATTAAAGGAACGTGTCTTGTCTCAGGGGACGTGACCCGCAGATCATGCCTGTTGAAAGGCTCCTTGGGTGGTGGACTGGTGGGGCATGCACCCTGTGACGAGGTCCCATGATCCAGATCCGAGAAAAGTGGGGAATGGGGTACGTCGGGATGACGGTACGCCCTGTCTTCCAACGTCCGGTATCGACCCCTAGTTGATGTTGACAGTGCAGACATCGTTGTGCTGGCCGATCGGCGCAGCCGATCTGGAGCGGGAGAGCCGCCGGCTGCAACCTCCAGCACCGTCTTCGATCGCCGTCGCTGGGACACTGGACCAACTTCCCGAGGAAGAGACAACCCGGGATTGGGATGTTGACCGTCTCTAGCTCGCCGATCCTGCACTCGCTTGCCGTAGTATGAGTCCCTACGCGATAGGTTGTCAGGCTCAGGCTTGCCCTGACCATGTGCCTGCACGCCAGTTCCGCGATGACCATGTCGAGAGTCGCTAGAATCAAGTTCATTTGCGCTTTGTACTCTCCGTGGGCCATGGGTTGTTACTGATGGTAGTTTTGGCCGTTCGCCCTCGAGTCGCCGAGGATTATACTGCAGAGAAGGATCGGCAGCTGGACAACCTGAAACCAGTGCAGCGCGTTTGTCATGCTTCAAGAAGTGCAAATCACCGCTCCCGGACAACGCCTCGTCGGCTACAGATCCTGGAAGATCAACGCCAGCACGGAGGTCAAGGAAATTGGGAAGGAAATCCTGCATCTCCTCAGGGGTGATGGAGGCCGTAATCATTGAACTTCGAGGGTCGGTCAGTTGGGGTTGTGGATCAGTGCGAGGCTGAAGAGGTGAGATGTGTGGGTTACAGCAATGAGATGTTTCTGGCTGAAGCTGGGACACGGGCGAGGATGAGCGAGCATTCAAGTCGAGGAACGTGTCGCCATTTGCGAGTAGAGAGTAGTTATCGGAAGAGTCCAACGTTCTCTCTGCGGGAGTGATGCTGAGCGCACTCCAAAGGTCCTCGCTCGTGGATTTACCATCCACAGAGTCCAAAATGTCTGGTTCATCAAGACTATACCGGCGCCCAGACCGTATAGATTCTCCATATTCTGAACAGTCACTTGCGGCATCTTCACAAAAGTCACCAAAACCATGGTGATCCTGATCCCGATCGGGTGAGGTAACACAGCTACGTGTTTCGACGACAGCATCTTGTGCGCGCCGAGCAAGGAACTCTCGGAACGCCAAAAGTTGATCCGAAGACATGATCGCATTGCCGGGCGACCATCGCGCGTCTGACCAACCCAGATTACAAGCAGACGCGGATGGAGATATATTCTCCCGCTCAGCGGAAGCTGCCACATGAAGCGCGGACCCGTGCGCGAACCCATCAAGGGTGGATGAAATCGTGCTTGACGAAGGGTGTGGTGGCAGTGGAAGCGTGGTGGAACGGAGATCCTGGTTCAATCGACGAGACATGTACCGAGTACCCAAAGATGGCTGGCGCTGTGAGACTTCGCTTGCTGACCGTCGAAGAGGGCGAGGCGCCAGCTCCGGGGATTCTGATGCCGGTGAAGGTGTAGAACATACTGCACGATCCAAGCGACCGAGGGCACTATGCGAGCCAAAACGCTCGCGCGAAGACGCAGATCTAAGTGTATGAAAGGGAGCAGATGCAGGTGGCGTTTGCATGGTGGCTGTGAGGGGCGACGAATTTCTGTTCTCAAAGGTAAGAACGTCGAACGTCTCACGAAAGTGATGTAAACCCACCTGCTGCTGCTGCTCAGACTGGGAGTAGAAGGAGAAGAAAGCAGTGACTCGTCTTGCTGACGCCGAGGGTAGGCAATTTTAAACGTGTGAACACTGGTAGTGGGGTCGTAGTGTTCCATTACCAACCCCGGATGCCTGCGATTGGAAATTAAGTGAACCATATGCCAAAGCCTAAAGCTGCATTGAAAAGATGTACGTACGCGCGCAAGATTCGAGAAGCGTCAAGAAATTCCTTAGTTGCGTCACCATCCTCTTCAGACGGCAGCTTCCTAAACACCGTCTCTGAAGTGGTGTCGATTATCAGAGAGGCAACGCTGTGGCCATCATCGCCAGAGGAGTTGTGCTCATCCTGGTAGATAATGGGTGGGAGCATCACAGTGTGGAGCCGAATGTCGTCAGGAAAGTCGTGGAGCTTCGCGAGCAAATCCTCTGGGACGGAATCGTTAGAGCTGTGTGTGAAAAAGCAAACGGGAAGTCAGACGAGCGTGCAGAAAAACGCGGGGTTTTATCAAGGACGGCTCACAGAAAAGAGTGTCGGGTCATAAGTGAGATCCTGGTCGCTAGCCTCCCAATAAGCTATAGTTCGAAGCAGCAGCCTAGAAGTCGCTTATAACCATGAAAAAGGCCCCAGGACCAAAAGCGGCCTCCGCCCACTGTGCGGCAAACGGCACGTAAACCGCTACTGTAAGCAGAGCAATCTGTTACGTGAACAAGGCAAGTAGACAGGCACATGAAACAAGTTACCACGCCAACGAGTAGGCACTAGCCTTGAGGGTGGCTCCGTGGGCGTCGCGGCGCACGAACAAAGACGAGGTGACGTCGAAGTGAGGGACTGCGTGCGCCCAACGAGAGTCGTAGTCGATGCAGTGTGGACGAGAGATGGCTACGCTGTGTGTGAGGACGGAGAAAAAATAAATAAATTTGTTGGAGCGGTCGTCGGCTACGATATGAAATGCCGTCGGCTGGTTTCCATCAATCGTTTGGTTCAATTCTGATGCGAACCGGTCTCTACAATCTACAGTACCTGACCACAAAGCCCGCCTCACAGAGATCCCGATTGACGATCCCTTCGGTACTCAAAATACCCTCGCCAAGAAGTATTTCCGCCATCCTTAGCCGCGAGTCCACGTCAGGCCAGCGATCCCTGCGAGTGATAAGTGATAAGCGGGCGGTGATGCACGAGATATACTCGTCAGCTCACCAAGGGGTCCCATGGTGGAAGGACGACCTTATCACCGCTCTCGAAGACCTTCACAAGTTCCTTTGGTGCCAGACTCTTTGATACTACCACCTGATACACGAATCTGCAGAAGTCGGATGTTGGGGGTGGTAACAACCGGGAAGATTGAATAGACCTCACTCTTCGAACCACCGATCGGTCATCACAAAGAAGCCCTTCTCACCACTGTTCTCGCCCCACGAATTCTCCACTTTGTAACGGAGAGGCTTTCCGCTCTGGGGGTCGAGGTGGACGCCAGAGATGACCATTGCATGAGTCATTGCGGACTCGTTCGTACGCAAACGGTCGGCTTTGGAAAGCGAGAGTGAGATATCGAATGCGTTCTCCACGGGTCGTCAATAATTGCTACAGGCGGGACCGCGGGAGGGAATACGTACCTCGTACTCAAACAACTCGGTGTCCATGATTCCAGAACCGCTTCCGAGAACTGACCGACGTCGCAACCAAAGAAGACCGGTTGGCCGGCTTTCAACGACTAGTGCAAAAAAATCAGCCTTCCAGCAGCCGCAATGACGACATGAAACATACCTTTACCACAGCATTCTTTAAATGCTCGATTTCCGTGTTAACGTCTAGGTATTTATTAGCGAGATCAACGGCGAATGTCTTTCTGACGAACAGAGGACAGGTCTTCCGCCCCAGACGTTGCCGAGCTTGTCCACTGTATACAGCTTCGAGTAGGCGTTGCGGGGATCATTGATTAGAGAGAAAGCATCGGAGGCTGGGTAGTGCTTGTTCGAGAATGCCTAAAGATCGATCATGATGGTCCCCTAACCCCACAGTTGAGAATATTTGCAACGAACCGCATAGAACTGCTTCGCGCTGCCTTCCCATCGGCCAGCCTTCCCGTCCTTATCATAATAATCCCACGTAAATTTATCATTTGGCTGAGGAGGAACTCCCAGGGTCGCACTCATGACCCCATAAATCTCGCTTAGAAGCTCTTCTTTCCTAGAACGAAGCGCGCTGGTAATATCACCCTCAGAGAGTTTCCCTGAGCTGCGCAACGTGAAAGAGAGATCACGTAAGACGAGGGCATGCTCGCGGAGCTTGGTCTTGAGAAGCTTGTTCAAGGGCCCAGATGATGATGAGTGGGCGGATTCAGGATAAACAGACTGCGGAACCACGCCATAGTTCTGTCACAGAACAAAATATCTGTCAAACACGACCCCAGTAAATAGCATCATTCGTCACCTCGAGCAGGTTAACCACCATGTCCCACTGGCCGCCATCGCTGATCAGGTCACCTGCAAGGTGACTAATGAGTCGATCATCGAGTGGGCGGCCAGCTTCCTGGATTGACAATTCGAGATAGTAATTGGCCTTGTTAAGTTTATCCCAGAAAAACAGGTACGACTGCAAGCCATCTTCAGCCACCATCAGGGCTAACCGTGACCATGCGGTGGTGCGTACCTGAGATAGCTGGAACTCCTTCAAGTTGAGCTTCTTCATGATCTCGTACCGGAGAATGTTGGTCGTTGCGAAAATCCAGCAGCGGCCACTGCTCTTCTGGTTGGTGACGGGGCCCGTCTTAAAGTCCAGCTCAGTGTTGAAAACGTGCACGTCCGCGACGAATGGCTCGCGGCGAACGAGGGCGCTGTTGAGATTCGAATGGGCAAGAACAGCGCGCGCAAGCCGCGTCTTGGCAGAAGCCGAGGCTGCAGCCTCCCAGTCGGAAACGCTCTTCAGAGACAGCGACCCGTCGGCTGAAACGGGGGGGCAGGAAACGGACGGGAGAGGCTTGTACTCTTTTTTCTCGCTAACGGTCTCTGCCTTGACGTGTTCAACTGGCTTGGATTGTGCGGAACCCATGGTGTTTCGTAGAGAGATGGCTAGGTAAGATATCTAGTGAGTTGGATCGAGGACGCTAAGCAATAGAGTACGATGACCAACTTGCCTATTCTAGGCGAGCAGCGGCCAAGTGGCAGTAGAGCGATCGTCTCACTCCGAAACCGTGCTATTACGCGCGCGGTACCTCCACCACGACTCCGGGGTCCAGCAACTCAGTTGCACCCAGCGTGGCTCGCAGTTCCCACTTTGGGTCCGCTCTAATCCGAGCCCGAGCGTCTTTGATAAAGAACCCTGGCGTGGGAATCTAACTTCGATTTGAATGCAGCCAAGTTACACGGGTTCCTAAGAATTGTATGTGATAAAAGTTTTAGGGTGATCGCGGTATCGTAGCGTACCACCTCTTTCCCGTTGGTAGGTGGATACATCTCCATTTTGTTTGGACTCAATGTCACATTGACCAAGTTTGTCGCACAGCCAACCAGACGAGTAGGGAAGGTGGGATATCATACATCATGTATTAAAGAGACAGACGGCCGCCAGGCCACCAACGGGAGTAAAGTAGCGTGTTCCTTTTTCTTTACGGTCAGCCCGGGCGGATCAGTTGCATCATACATTTTGAAATTACAAAGTAGCAAAAAATGGCGCCCCTAATATCAGGATGTCAGTTCAGAAAACCGGACTGTTCTTTATTTCACACGACGACTTGCCCAACGTAAATTTCGGCGTACCAACTACAGTAGGGCCGACGACGATGAGAATGGACAACCCGCGGCCTTGTCGCACGCACAGGCAGGAGGCTGCAAACAGAATGCATCCAAGCTCGCGGACGGTGTACCATCCCCGCCACACGGACCGAATCCCACCACGCGCGGTCTTCGCATGACGGTATGACTCGCTTGATGCGCAGTTGAAGTAAGTCAGTCAGTCACTTGACGCTAATAACTAGGGAACTTTTGCTCACCGGGGATAGGTTCCTGATCATATGCACCTCAAGTATCTCCTTTTCGGAGGCTGTTGTTTTCGTGCATATTTCACCCACAATGTCACTGTCAGTCGGACGTCCGGGTCGTTTAATGTACCCCTTCCCGCCAAAAATGAAACAAGACGTCTCAAACGCGTGCGGGGGTCAAATGACCCAGGGTTCTCGCAAAATGCTCAATCACTTTCTGTGAAACGAGTCGACGTTTCGGGCTTAACGACGATCACAGAAGAGACAAGCATTCTGTAATATGGCCAGGTTTTCTTGTCCGAAAGCAGAGGGGTCCAAATCACTGATATTGTAGACATCAACTCAGATGAGCCATTCTTCAGCACCGTCATCCCATGGTTGTTCTCTCGATCAAGATTGTGCATGTTGGCACCAACAACTGCGCAGAGTCCTATCTCTCTACCACATCTGCTGCGCAGCTATATTTTTCCCTGCCATTTTGACACGAAGTGACACACATATCGAAATCGACATCCGTCTGCTCGTAGAGGAACTCCGGAACTAACGCAAAGACCCTGCCCGCAGTCGGCATCGTCGTCACCGCAAATGCTTCCGTATTCAAAAACGCATTCGTGTTCGTCAGCGCTCCATACTCTCCGGGATTTCAGCCCGCGGGATTCTACCTCTGTACCACGTTCTTCTAAAATTACGGTTCTTTTATATTAGCGGTAATTGACTCGTACCAGGCTCATGGAGTCGTGGAGCACTCGTTTCAGAGAATTAGAAGTTGTTGCTACTGCTGTATCAATCCCTGGTTCGGAGTGCGGTCCGATAGCTGAGTCGTCAAGGGGACACCATAATGTTAGCGTAGTGGCGAGGATGTATTGTCTGACGGATCAGAATTCGGAGCAGCCAGGAGTTGCAGATCGTCGCTCTGTTCAGACGCCCGCCGGCGACCAGTTCCCTCCGGTCCCGAACGTTTAGAAGTTTGAAGCGCCTCGTCTACCGTCTTGAGACGTGAAGCAGATATTTGATAAACGAACGCCACGAGAGCCTGCTCATCCATTCCATCTCAATCTGCGCCGCCTGGCGATCGAACCGAACCGAAATGTAGTAAAACGCACCAAGAACAGAGAGCCGAGGAGAATCCCGTCTTTCCACCGGTCGTCTACAGGCTCCATCGGATCTCGGCGGTGACGCTGCTTCGCCCTCCAGAGAGCATGCAGGTCAACCCGAGGATGAGGCGTTTCGTCGGGTGAATTGGGGTCAAGGGTGGCGCGGCGTCCGCGCAGCACATCATACGAGGTACTGATGGCGTGAAATCGCGCCTCTGAAACATCCGGAGGATACGCGCGAGCAATAGGCGAGTCAGGATGGTAGATCCTTACGAGTTCAAAATCTGCAAAAGGCAGTGAGTGTCCACATCAAGGGGGGGTCAATGGTACGGTGCAGACAGCGCGATTTCACTTCTCTCTGAGATGCGTTTAGCGGGAGATGGAAAATTTGATGTGGAGTGGGATTCGACTTGGGAGGTATGGGTATGGGTTAGAGCTACTGCTGTTAGTCGTAAAGGTACTGGTTCTGGCGACGCGGTAAATTTGTAGGCCAGACCTGCGACAGCCAGACCGCAGGAGTGCATACATGCAGTGTTTGGGTTAAGAAGGTAACGTGACCGCAGACGAGTCCACTGGCCATGACCACGATGAGCTCACTTTTGAACGTTGAACGTTCTACCGCGACTCCCGCCAATTTACAAAGCAACAAATAGTGGTATAATAATAGTATTACCTGACTGTCTACACATGCTATAGAACTTGACGCTTGCAAAGAACGGATCTCAGAAGTTACACCTACGACGCTTTGCTGGTGACAAAATCATTAGCCTAGGACCTCGATCGGCTTTCAAGTAAATTACTTACACCGGTTTGACGGGGGTGGCATTTCCAGGGTCTGCAGTGAGAGTTGGAAACGGGGTTTCATCGCACTGTGTACGCTCTATTCGTCAGGAATCGCCATGCCACGAAATTGGACTCGAGCACGTACGGATGCCTCAATATCTTGAAGGGAAGTACCAGCTGGCAGATGGGCTTTCCCGACGCGGGGCTTGGGCATAGGGATAACATCAGAACAGTCGACCATTTCTTTGGTATTCTGGCCGAGGACCGCAAGCTTCGCCATCTGAGTCTTGAAGGTGGACATCATGTAATCTTCACTCTCGATATTCTTCTGCCAATAGCAAGCGGTGCGAGGATCTGTAGATCGCGGAGGTGAATATCTGCAATGAACTGTGTGAGAGAGTCCAGACGCACGTCTGGCGAGATAGTGGTCGGACTCGAGGCGCATTTCACCCCTAAGAGCGTCAGGCGCAGGTACTTCGCCCTTGTTCTGCCCAGTGCTACGTCGTTCAAAGTGAGAATCAGGTGATAGCATGCACCCGCAAATGTACGTACCCAGGATACGATCCTCCCCTTAACAGCGTCTCGACGAAGAATTGGTTGTCGAAGACGCCTGGCGTGGAATCAAAAGGCGCTCCCGGGACGGTGGTGTCGACATTATCGGCGGCAGCGATCGTGTGCCTAGGTAGGAGGTATGATGAATGTCTACTATGGGATGCAAGTATTTGCTTACGACGTAAGCAACGCGACGACATCGCTAGGTCCAAATCCAGCATCCTCGAAACGATCAAGTATGGTCGCGACGTTATCTGCGGGTTATTAAGGGATCCTGTCAGTTACCCTGTAATTTAGTTGACTAGACTAACTTACGGAATGGTTCAGGGACTGTCAGATCCTCTGCGGGGCGGGTGGCTTTGGGACGGCCAAGCAGGAACTCGAGCCTTGGGGCACCGGGGCAGTTACTTACACCAACGGCAGCAGCGAACTGAATGCTGGAAGCCATTGTCCGCGATGAAGGCTCGACTCCTCTAAGACTATTGTAAAACTCACAAGTCACCCGCTGTGAGGTTGTGTCTCTCAATGAACGGCTTCTGGCGCGCGACGATGTCATCAATCCCACCGTTGGCAGGATAAGCGGTTTCTTGGTCGGCGAAAGTGAAAATGGAACCATCGGCCCCTCCGCCGCTGGTTTGAAAGCAACGTCATTGTCAGGATTAGCGGGGGATGAAAGGCAACATACGCGTTCTTTGACTTGGAATATCCAATGGCGTCGTGAAAGGCGATCCGCAAAGCTGAGTGCGCGTCTTCGCCGCATTCACCGTTATCGAACAGGTTCTTCTGGATGTCTTCGAGAACTGGGAAGAGATCGCAGCATTTCTTGTTGGAGACGGCGTGCCCACCAGGGCAGGTAACACGGCGGACCAGAGCAGCTACCGCACCAGTCATTGACATCTGTGCCGCCTACGAGAGGAGTATACGCGTACCGTTCACTAGATAGACCAGGGAGAGAAAGATGGCGAGGCATTTGAGAGACATGTTTGTCGAGTGTCTTGAACGTCTTGTCGTAGAAGCTTGTAGTCGTGGGGAATGAACGTAAACCTGGGGGACTTTTATGTCGCAACATGAGGGAGGCGAACCAGGCTGAATGAAAATCTGACTGCTGGGCTGCAAGAGACCACTGAGGCGCACTCCCGTAGGACAGTCCAAAACGAAACTTCGGAAACTTGGAATACTCTAGCCCTAACAAAACATGAGAACACACAGATGGGATATAGCTTCCAGTCCGCGGAGGACGCGACATCCATAGACGAGTTCTTTTCGTGCAAACGCGGATGCTGTGTGTAAAATGAGGGAAAGGCCTGTGGTACACAAACCATTTATATTCCTTCGAGATCATATCCAAAAAACCAGGCGACGAGCACGTCAGTGACGAGAGATTGGAGAAAGAATTCTCGATGTTATGATGAGGTTGTACAGTTGTGGTTTAACGATGAGATCGATGACAAGTGATCGGCTAGATGTCAGCCACCACTGGCAGTGGACACGCTCAACGCTCAACGTCGGTTGCGTTAGTGAACGTCCACGCACGGCCGGCCCCTGGCACGTTCAGATTTCCAACGAGCCTCGATAAACAATCCGTCGCTTACGCTTACCTGCTGCTGTGAGGGCTACATTGCGCTGACGTCACGAGGCACTTCGCCTCCGTAGCTTCCTGCACATGAGTCGGAAGCTCGGTTGACATCAAGCGCGTCCGACAATAAGGATAGTACCGATTCCGGTTACAAATCAAGAATAGAATCTACGCAAAGGCGCGTTATCAATATATCAATACTGAAATCGATCTGACAACCGTGCACTTTACTGTAATCACCTTCCTTTCCTCCCACCTATCGCCAAAGTACAAGTGCCAAAATATTCCATCATAGTGACCATACCTTCAGAACCCGAGCCTCGGGTCATGCCCATGATGCCGCTTTACCCGCATGTAAATTAACCTGAGTCGCATAGGTGCACCATCCAGGGTGGTGCGACGCCAACGTGGGACTGATATACTGCACTAGCAGCGTGGGGTGTCTCAGGAGTCCCGGGAGGAATCGCACACTCAACGAGCTGTCGGGATGAGAGATATCGAATCTACAGAATCAGAGACATAATTATCGTGGGTGACATTTAGCGAGAAGAGATGCACTACATCATTGAGGTCAAGTGAGCTGTGACGCCTGTGAGGGCGGCAAACGTGCATATGTTGTACCGATGGCCGAAGGCACGTGCGGCTAAGCGGGGGGATTTCCAAGCATAGCAAAGCGAAATTTATGAAAATTCGGACGTGAGAACAGACTGCGCGTCTACTCTGCGCAGGGACCTCAGACAATTCTATTAACGGATCAGTCCTCAAAGGTCTTAAATCCAGGGTTCTATCTAAAGGGAACAGCTATGTCTGACATTCTCATGGAGAACATTATCCAGAATAAGCCATTCTCGGAAGCCGCCTCTCTAGTGCAAATGGCCGTCCATGCTACGCGCGCTCGGAATGGCACGGCTCGCTTTCACAGTGCCACCAGGGTGTGTAGCAGCAGTGGCGCCGCGCCCGCAAAGCAGGTCCGCCACCGGCAGGCATCAGACTTCGATCCCTTCTAGATTAGTACCCTAGAGTTTCGTCAATTAAGTATGTAGGTGGTATGAACGGTTCGGTTCACCAGCTTCGGCAGACGCAGGTACACGTCAGTGCCTTAATGAGCAATACGGTCAGTGTATATCTTGTCTCCAGGCTGAATGATCTCACCCCATCCATCCAAGGATACGAGCTCCAAGGAACCACCAAAGTACCTGAGGCGGTCAATTTTCCTCTAGTTATATGCCAGATTCATTGATTGGCATACCTCGCAAATATGTTGCTCATTGCCAGACCAATGCCAAGTCTGGGATGGCGACCCACACCTGACTCAAGCTCAGGATCATTTTTCAGGGGAGTCCCATCCTCTCGTTGCCTCCACTCGTCCTTCCATCGGCTGACTAGTTCATCTACGGTTGCACGCATTCCAGTTGGGCTTGTACTTGCGGTTCGGAGGGGGCCCAAATTATCCTGTTCAAGTCGTGATGCATTGCGGACGTGCGAGAAGGAGAATAGGTCAGATGGTAAGTGAATTTGGGAATTCACGAGACCGCCCCCTAGCTCGGTAGATAAGTCAACGTTGAGACGATGGTACAGTAGGCTGTACCCTGGTCTGATATTCGCATTCCTATATTGTCAGGGGCTGTAACTAGGGTGACCAGAATACTAGGAGGGTCCGACTTATGTCCGTGCTTGGCAATTGTAGCTTGCATGGCCTAAGTGAACGTAAGACTTATCAGATTCTGTACGGAGAACCGGGAGAACCGGGAGCGTACATTCTTCAACAACTCGAAGATGATGTATCTGTACAAACGATCAGGGAATTGTAAAGGACTGGGGGAAACAACGCTGACTCTAAGTGTTCCCGGATATAAGCAAACTGTGTGCTGGTATGACCTTCAACAACTACCTCTGGCCATCGAACATTGGGGCTATTAGGACACTCTGAGTTATCCGAGTCATGGGTTAACTGATGCAATAGAGCGGTGCATCTTCGCACACTCTTCTCTACGTTTAATCCAGGGTAGATGATACCAACATGACGTTCTTCTTTACTGGGTCCATGGTTTCTGCCAGCAAAAAAATCTGACAGGGCAATGTGGTGCTCCGCAAGGACGCGCCGTGAAATTCGGGATACTAGCATACGCCGCATGAATGAATCGAGCTGGTCCGGGGGGAGATGCGGAGAAGCCAACGAGAGACCAAGAGATAGATTTGGGATAACAACGGCACTGCAAAGAAGTGAGTAATGATCAAAGGATGTGACATACGCACTGTTCGTCCAGGAGAATCCTTAAGAAAGAGCAGAAACGTTCATTGTCTTCCAATGTTTCGATTTGCGGAAACTTACGGAACCTAAAGCATGGGGTGGCCGATGTGAAGTTCCTCCGTAGATAGAGGCTGAGCATACTTCTCAAACGCGGACCAGTACAACTGCCAATAAACAGCGTCATGTCATGAAGTCGGTCGCAAAACGGTATACCTCACCTCATACACTTTCGCAACACCCTCTTGCATAACTACAATGTATGGAAGGTCCTGCAAGTCCCGTATTCTATGAGCTATGCGCACGGGAAGCTCTGTGCGGACATAATTTGCGCTCTGAAGGAGTGTTGGTCGAGGAACAGTCAAGTAAAGACGACGGACCTTAATGAGACGCTCTTCACTCATAAACCTTCCATAAAAAACCTAGAATTGCACAGCTGCTCATGGATTGTTCAATTTCTAGAATGGACTATGTACCAGCTGTCGCAGACTCAGTCTCTTGGCCTCCCTCGCGGCATACAGCTCCAATTGCCGGTTTTGGTAGAAGTGGGGGTTCGTAGACTGGAACCGTACTTGACGGAGAGCTGAACATTTCAACATGGTACACCTGGATTTCCTGAAATCGGGGACCATGCCAAGGTGATGTGGACAACGGAGTACGATTGAAATAAATTGGCGTGTGATTCGAACAACTTACATACCCGTGAGTGGATAATGGCCGAATACTTGCTCGCATGTGTGGTCTTTGGTACGGGTACCCCAATAAGCTGCTTTAGAGGGATTCACTTCCGAGTGCTCAAACCGGAAGAGCGGCCCGGATGAGGAACGCGCCTTGAATGGAGAACCCTCGCCCAGGTCAGCCCTTCCCTCCACACGTTCTACTTCTACACACACACATTTTATATCCCAACATCTAAGAACGGTGTGTCGACCTGTCAAGGTCATATATCCCGGAATTTTAAACGACGTGTTTAGGTTCTTCAAGCTGAGGATGGAACCAGGTCCTTCCAATTATGACTACACAGAGGGAGCCTCTGCAATTGATATTTCAGAGGCTCTATCCAAGTCCCGCCTCTCCCGCCGTGACTCACAGTACAGTTTGCCGTATGATGACCAGCAAGGGACAATGTTCGACGGACCAGGGCACAGCGTTGTTCCGAGCAGCGTTTCGAGGATGAGCATCGATCGCCCGCGTAACCGTCGGCGGAGCGAAGATAGTCAGGCGACGCGACCATTTGCTGCACATCGGAGGAGTAATGACATGACCTCTTCCTGGTCCCAGACGCTCGATGACTCGGCACTGGATGAGGAAGATATTGGCGAGAGAGTGCCGTTACGCCGCGGAAGGAGATCGCCGTCTCCACGCAGGACGGGGATGTTCAGTGGTATCGCCCACCTCTTTGGACGCGATGCAGGCGATACTTCGTCAACACATCGACGGACATCCATCTCTCAGCACTCGCTCACGTCTTCGTCCCGGCTATGGGGGCGGCGCTCCGATGCAGGATCAGAGGTAGCCAGCGAGGTATCAGGTGAGGGAGATGACCGTTGGGGATACTCTTCTGGCGAAGAGGACGAGCCGTCGGACGCGGAGGACATTGCACGCGACAAATCCCCTGTGGCAAGTGAAAGAACATTCAGTTCGTACCCTCCGTCTCCCACTCCCTCGGCATCGTTGCCACTGCTTTCTGGAGATCAATTTTTCGGCAATGAGACGCGAATCGATATTGACTTTGAGCCTTTGGACGCTCCACCACCTGGCGCTGCAAGCAGGCAAACGATATATCTTGCGGACGAAGATGTCACTTTGCGGTTTGTTGGTTACGAGGTTCTCAGATGGAATAGCTGGGCCTGGCGATTGGCCTGCATCCTCAGCCTAGGCATGCTGGGCCTGCTTGGACACTGGTTCCCCAGGATTTGGTTGCACTGGGTGACAAGAGAGAAGGCTTTCAAGGAGTTATTCGATGGCTTTATTGTCATAGAGGTGCGTTACACAGTGTCACTTTGAGATAAAGACATTACTAATGTGCTGTAAGACTACCTTCGGGGATACCTTGTTCATCCCCGTGCGGAGAATTCCATATCCATATCGTGCATCCACTGTATTTCCTAACCACATGGCATCAACGAAAGTGAACGGTAACGGGTCTTCATCCATCAACTCGGAAGATTTTTTGCTTGAGAACCTACTCATAATTGACTACCGCTATGCCAAGTTTGCTCTTGATCCAACTAGCGGGTTATTCAGTGTGGTTAAGTGCGTCTGAAGATTGCTGGGCCGGCTAGACTTGTTGCTAATCTCTGAGAACAGGGACTGGCGGGACTATGGCTGGACAGGTGTAGGGTCTGTGAAGAATGGATTGGAAGGGCCTCTACGGCAGCAAAGGCTCACTTTGTTTGGGCCCAACGTCATCGACATTGAAGGGAAATCGATCACTTCCCTCCTTGTAGACGAGGTTAGCTTTGCTTCATGTGTCACTTAGACTCACCACGGACCTTGAGATAGGTCATCCACCCTTTCTACGTCTTCCAGATTGCCAGCATCATACTGTGGTCATTTGACGACTACTACTATTATGCGTTTTGCATCGCATTGATTCATCTGCGAGCATCATTACAACGCTTATCGACACGAAGAAGGCAAGACGTTTCAGCAGCAGGGATGACTAGTATACTTATTCATTCCGCGTATACAGACGATCGCTCGGGTGCGCGAATTGTCCCGCTTTACATGTCCTGTGAGCGTCTTTGTTGACGGCATTTGTAAGTCATCGCTGCATTGTTGGCACATGGGTCTAACACAAGCTAGGGCTCGAGCGCAACTCCTCCGACCTTGTATTGGGTGATATCGTCAACCTTACAGAGCCACCACTATCCACCTTTCCTGCCGATTTAGTCCTGCTCTCTGGTGATGCCATCGTGAATGAGTCGATGCTTACCGGGGAATCCGTTCCCGTTAGCAAGATTCCTGTCAAAGACGAAGACCTTGCACGCTGGCGCGAGACCTCAGACGTTCAGGGTGACATGGCTAGGAGTTTTCTTTATGCAGGAACCAAAGTCGTTCGCATACGAAGGTCTGTCGGGCCGGCAGAGAGCCCCTTCGATAGGCCTGCGTTAGGGCTTGTTGCCCGCACCGGTCCGTGAGATCAACTAAAGGCCAGGAGTAAAAACTTATATATTTGTAGGGTTTACGACGACGAAAGGCGCGCTCGTGCGTTCCATGCTCTTCCCGAAGCCAATTGGCTTCAAGTTTTACCGCGACTCGATTCGATTTATTGCTGTGCTTTCTGGAATCGCATGGCTCGGTTTCTGTGCAAGCGCCGTGCAATTCATCAAGCTTGGAGTACGTCTCCTTACGTATCAACCGCGTGGTGGCGCTGAACTGGGATGTCCAGGTTCCATGGCACACCATTCTTCTTCGTGCGCTTGACTTAATCACAGTGGTCGTCCCACCAGCTCTTCCCGCAACCCTCTCCATCGGCACGAGCTTTGCACTGAGCCGTCTCCGGCGCTCTGGCATCTTCTGCATTTCCCCAAACAGGATAAATGTCGCGGGCAAGATCAATGTTTGTTGTTTTGACAAAACAGGAACGTTAACCGAGGACGGGCTCGACATTCTCGGCGTCCGCGCGCTCGACCGTCGCAGTGGCATGCGATTTGGCGAACTCCTTGACAACGTGTATGACCTACCTGGGCCTGTAGGCCGGGAGAAGGCCACCTTCTTATACGCGCTCGCGACGTGCCACCAGCTCAAGGTTGTGGACGGGGAGTTCATTGGAGACCCACTTGATGTCAAGATGTTCCAGTTTACCAAGTGGCATATTGAAGAGGGTCAAATTGCTGGTACAGGGATGATTCGTGGCCGCCGGTCCGGCGACGGTGAGGCACGGCCTGCAGCACTCGTCCAGACGATCGTCCGGCCACCGGGAAGTGCCCAGTTTAAGATTGAGGATGCATTGAAAGGTGGTGCAAAGGTCGGCCTTTATTTTCTCTCTCAGACCGGAAGGCTAATCAAGCCATTTGGCACTTGTTTGCAGCATGCCCACTTCCTCGAGTTTGGTGTTATCCGCACGTTCGAGTTCGTTTCGCAGCTTCGTCGGATGAGTGTCATCGTCAGACGTCTTCGGAGCACGACCATGGAGATATACGTGAAGGGCGCTCCTGAGGTTATGGCCGATATATGTGATAGGGAGTCATGTGCGCGTTCTCGTTAAGCAGAGGGAGCGAGACTGAACTGACTGCGATAACCAGTCCCGGATGACTACGAGGACCTCCTTTCATACTACACGAAGCGCGGGTATCGTGTGATTGCAATTGCGGGGAAGAGCATCGAAGGGTTGTCGTGGCTGAAAGCGCAGAGGATGAAGCGGTGAGTTTTCCGGTCTCTCCCACGAGTAAAACATGGATTCACCACGATGGCACAGTGAGCAGGCAGAGACTGGCCTCAGGTTCCTGGGCCTGATTATCTTTGAGAACAAATTGAAACCAGGAACAGCCCCGGCGATCCAATCCCTGCGATCAGCACATCTCGCATGTAGGATGATCACAGGAGATAACCCTCTAACTGCCGTCAGTGTTGCGCAGGAATGTAACCTGATCAGCCAGACGGCGCATGTATTCAGGCCGACATTTATCGAAGGTGGGTAAAGAGGGACGATCGTTCCATACACCGCCGCATTATCTTGCTGACGTTTCAGCGGAGCAGGAAATGACATGACACCGCTCGCAAAGCTCTCGTGGTCTTGCATGGATGATCCAGCGTGGAAATTAGATGATTATAGCTTGAGGCCACTAACGCCGCCATCGCACCACTCCGTTGATTCGGACATGGTGGATTACCAGGACTACGCTCTTGTTGTCACGGGCGACGTCTTCCGCTGGATGGTCAATAATGCCCCGCTGGAGACTTTGCAGCGCGTATGGATTCTCTATCTAACCCCATTTGGGCGTCGTCGCTAACGCGCCATGCGCAGATGCTCGCACGGTGCCAGATCTTTGCACGCATGTCCCCAGATGAAAAGAACGAGGTTGTTGAGCGGTTGCAGCTGATTGGATATACCGTCCTCATGTGCGGCGACGGTGCCAACGACTGCGCCGCATTGAAGGCAGCAGACGTGGGAGTGTCACTGTCCGAGGCCGAGGCATCTGTCGCCGCACCGTTCACAAGTAAAACTCCAGACATAGGATGTGTGCTCGAAGTTATCAGAGAGGGCCGTGCCGCTCTTGTAACGAGCTTCAGCTGCTTCAAGTACATGTGAGCCAAGTCACTAAGATTGTGATGGTTCAGTTTAATGATCACGGACATGTATAGGGCCCTTTATTCCCTCATCCAGTTTACGACCATCACCTTGCTTTATTCATTCGCTTCGTCCCTCGGAGACTTCCAGGTAAGCGTCTCCGTGAATATCGCCAAGGGGTTACTGAACGTGTTGAAAGTTTTTGTACATCGATTTATTTGTCATAATTCCCGTTGCCGTTAGCAGTAAGTTTCTTGAAATTTTACAATTCTGCGATGCTGACGGACGCCTAATCAGTGGGCCGCACACTCCCCTATCCCATGATACACCCCAAAAGACCCACGGCGAGCCTTGTATCGAGGAATGTCCTTGCTAGCATCATCGGCCAGATCATCATTACGAGCGCAACACAGTTCTGGGCATTTTTCTGGGTGCGGCGTCAGCCTTGGTAAGTGTGATCACATTGGGGCGGTAGGATGTCTCACAAGGGTGACCATTTCAAGGTACACCCCAGCCAACCCCGATGTCGGCTCGGTCGACGACCACTTGCGGGCAGCTAATTACGAAAACACGGTGTTGTTTTCGCTATCCTGCTTCCAATACATCCTGGTAGCTGGAGTATTTAGCATCGGTCCGCCGTACCGCAAGCCAATGTGGACGAACGGTACGTGTGTGATGGCAGGGGTAGGATCTGTTGCTGAACAATTTAACCAGGGCTGCTTATGTTATCCCTTGTTGCTCTTTCATTATTCAATGTGTCCGTCTTGCTGGCACCGATCAAGCTGATTTCTGCATTATTGGAACTCGTGCCTATACCAATATCAGCCCGGCTGACACTGTTGTGGGCGGCCGTCATCAATGTGGGTGTGTCAGTTGGGTTCGAACGGTGGATTGCACAAGTAGTTGCGGATATGGTTGGAATGTTTATGACGCAACACGAGGGTCGACGACGGGTTAAGGACAACAGGGTGTATAGGGCAGTAGACAGGGAATAGAAGGGCTCGCTCGGTTGGATCTTACCCGTGACCGGCTTACGACAGCCGGCGTTGACGACCAAATTTGTGGCTGTGTTGCCTTGTGACCTCGACTCTCTCCAGGGCAATCACTTTCCTTCTCTCACTTTCTCCTTTGCTTGCCGCTAATCTTATTCTTGCCCTGTGGGCAATAATTTTCTTCTTTTCATCCCGGTTTTTCTTCTACGACGCACTCTACTAAACGGCCGTCGTCTCATTGCTGGAGCAGGCCCTCCAATACTCTCATTTACTTCTCTCTTCCCCCTGCTCAAACGTCCTTCTATCCACCTACCTCCCTACCCATGCAGCACCGAATACCTCATCTCTACCTTTTCCTGGCTGTCGCCTTGAGCCTTCTCGGCCAGGCTTCATCAGCACCAACACGCCCTTCTTTCTCGATGGATACGCTCGTTCGTCGCCAGGAGAACGATAATCCACTAACTCAGACAGTGGTCACTCATACAGTGCAGACGGTCAATACGTCCGTCTTTCTAGTTCTCTTGGATGAGCCTTTCTTATACTGATTCATCTTCCGGTGTTGTTGTAGCGATGCGGGGCCCGTCACGGAATCGTGCACCATCACGTTTACCCCAGTCACTGGGTCGAATGGCGAGCCTCTGGTACAAGTGGTACGGCAGTGTAGCGTGGCTGCTGGTGCCCAATCTTCCAGCAGCCTGCCGCCTGCATCCACCAGCTCTATTGTTTCGACAGTAAGCCCCTCTTGTATTCTGTTTCTTTGCGATGATAACATGTGGCACAAGTCATCTACCACCCTCTCCTCTGCATCCTCGTCCGCAACAACGTCCTCGAGTTCAATAAACCCTGGGGTATCTGTCAATGTGAGTCAATTATGCCTACCCTGACCGTGGTCGCACCCTAACCTTTCTTAGGGAATTTCCACGATCCCGCGTCCCACCCCCCTCCCACGACCAGCACAACCACGTCACCACCGAATTCGCCATCTGTAACAGGGGTTGCTGGTTCTTCCAAGTCCACAGCCAGCAGTAGCGGGACGTCTCCGGTCACGGTCGCGGACAATACGTCTTCTTCCGCATCTTCTACTGCGGAGTCAGCGTTCCAGATCCCGGGGAAGAAGATCTCAGTGCTCCCAATCGGTCTCGGTATCTTTGCGGCATATCAGTGATTGCGTTGATTGTTGTTGGCTTGGTCACGTACGAACGGACAAAATACCGCAAGGTGCGCTACACGCGGATTTCACTCGTCTATATCGCTTATATGAACATTGTTACAGATCTTCAGGCAGCGCAAATTGGCAGAGCAGGGTGCAGGGATGGCTTATTCCTGAATGGTTTCCGGAATCTGCTAGGTCAGATTTGTATTGTCCACACCTTGTCCACAGTTTTGAACTCGTGTTCTCTGTTATAACAACTTTCAGTGTGCTTTAACATTGCTTTCGCCCCTGTTATACCCCATACCCAACCGGCACAACGGCATCGTTATTATTATGGTTCACAGTGGAGTCGTGTTCCATTTGCTCCTGGCCCCGTTCGTTTATGAAAGATAGGCACATTTCTGTAATTCTCGTCATGTGCTCAGGGTAAATTACTCGAGTTGGTATCATTGGTCTCGAAATTCTTTCTGTAACATCGTTGTCGGATCCGGCAGACACGGGGGTGATGGATCGCAGAAAACTGATCATCTGTACTTCAAAATGAGAATAAGAGTATCCTCTTTCACGCAACCACGCCCTGCGCCGATGCCATGCGCCGAGCTCTTATGGCAGCTGTTCCCTTTAAGATCGCGAAGACACCCGGCCACGAGGCAGCCTTGCTGCGAAACGTGCGACACCCGCGTGGTGTACACGCACCACCGCTCGCGTATTCTCCTCTTCCGGCCCTCCACCGCTGCCAAGCCAAAGATAAATACTAGTCGCCGTTTCCCCATTAATGAGGCCGCGTACACTTCTCAATCTCCGTCGCTATTTCCCCCACATTCCCCTCGTCGTCGTCTTCCTCGTCGTCATGTCTCACCGCCGTAATACTTCTACTACTACTGCTCCCACGCGCGCGTCCGCTGGGCAGCGCTCGTACATCGTGAGCATCGACGCGGGTGCATTCGCCAACGTTGAGATCGTCGTTGAGGGATACAACCGCGGGGGGGTCTGGACATCCTCTCGCACCGCCACCACCGTGAAGAAAACAAGCAAGAGCCACCACGTATACGCCTATGGTATGCTACTGGCGTCATATACCTCTTCCGCCCCCCTCAATGGCTGACTCCTTCCCGTCCATCTCACGCAGTTCCCACAACAACAACACCATCCATACCATCAACGAAGCCCACGCCCTTCTCACCACAGCCACCCGCATCGGCGCGCTCCCAATCTTCCGCGTCGGATGCGCGGACTAAGCGCAGAGAAAAAGAAAGGGAATACATCGCGGCACAAAACCGCATAGCCGCCGAGGAGCGCGCCGCGCGCGAGCAACGCCAGCGCAGGCGTGAGGACGTGGAGGCACGTCGGCTTGCGGAAGCGACGCGTCGTGCGGCCGCTGTCGCCGAGGAGGCCCGGCGGCGGCGGCTCGCCAACAACAGCAGCAACAACAGCGGGAGCGGGAGCGTGCGCTGCGCGAGGAGCGACGACGACTGGAGCGTATACGGCGCGCGCGCGAGATCGCGAGCGCGTGGAGCTCATACGAGACGCGCTGGGGCGTGCTGAGCCAACGACAGCAGCCCGGCTCGTCGTCGCCGCCGCCGCTCACGTTTGAACGGATACCTTGGCCCGTGGCCGCTGCGGTGGAACCGCTGGACGGAAGAACAAGCATCTCGACGAGCTGCTGGGGCCCGAGGCCATCCGCGAGTTTTTATTATCGCCTGCACATTCGCCCGACGTGGTGGCAAAGGATAGAATTCGGGCGGCGTTGCGGCGGTGGCATCCTGACAAGTTCGCGCGCGTGCTTAGCCAGGTCGTGGAGAGCGATAAAGATGCGGTGGCGGAGGGAGTGGGGATTGTCGTGCGATGCTTGAATGAGATGCTGGAGAGGGAAAATCACGCGTAGAGAGGCGCAACCGAGCGATGCTGAGCATTGCCTCCTGGGACACTTGTGATTCTTCGATTTTCCTTGGGTTTTTTTGAGCGCTTTCCGATCATTGTCACATACCCTATCACTTATTTGATATTGTGCAGATTTCCAGCCTTGCGAAATGAATTTTTGACTGGACCAAAAATGAATCCAGAAACGTTCTAGAGTCGTGCCTAACGAACATGGGAGAAGTTTTCTAATTGATTATGTAGAATGGAGTGTGACACAGCTATAGTGGGGGTAGTCTAATTTTGCGAGATGAAGTGAGTGGTGAGTAATAAAGATACCATCAACGCGTCCATAGTGAACAGCCTAGGCAGGTTTGGGAGAGACATGTTCTGAAGGTGTTTCTGCAGGGGAGTTGGCAAGAGAAGCAGGAACAGCGTCCCCAGAACCAGGTGATGGTGATTGAGCTGGTGATTCCTCATCCTCGTCATCATCATCCCTCAGAATTTCTGTATGAACAACAAAATGGTTTGCTGAGGAATATAAATGCCAACTAACTCATGCGTACCATCTCCGTATACATCTGGGTTTTCTCTGAAGCAATCCTGCATCGCCTTGAACTTCTCGACGCAGTCGATCCCCTTGGGCTCCTCCTCCGAATACACGAAACAGGAAAACGCCTCGCGGAACTGCATCCCGCAGGGACCGTAGGCCATCCCGCCGAGGCAAGGACAGTCCCAGTTGATTTTCCCGGTGACGGGGTCGAACGCACCCCCCGAAGACTCTTCATCTCCATCTTCTGAAGGTATCCCGTCGGCTTTCTCGTCGACGCGATCTTCTTGGGACTGCGCTGCAGCGTCTGAAGGTGGTGGCGCCGCCGACAGAGTCTCCGAGGACGGGGCTAGTGATGATGATTGCGTCGTCACCGTCTTCGGTTTGGGTCTAGCTAAGGACGCTTCAATCAAACGTACGAAAGTAAGGAAACCAATCATACGCGCACTGTCCGCGTCAAGGGCAATCCCTCTGTTCTCTAGAGATATTCGCCAACCCAGGTACGAGGCTGCAATGACAGAAGCACCCGCGGCCATGGCAAACCTGTATCGCGAGAGACCTACTGCAGAGCTGACTGGACCAGTGGTGTGTATCCCGCGACGCAAGGATATTCTCGCGACACCTCTTAGCATTTTGAGAATTATGGTTGAAGTGAAAGTGAATCGCGAAAGTGACGCGGCAGACAACTCCGGCGGCATACATATTACATAAGCATCCATTCAAGTCCTTCTATCATACTTACTGTAACTTATCTTGACCGCACTCGCACCTATGCGTACCTTTACGGTCGAATAAAAAGTAGTCTCCCCTAAATATCCAAATATCAAACAGTCAGCTTGACGTTCGGAAAAGCCTCACTCTGGCGAAGACTTACGCATTAGTTCTCCTGAGCAAGCAGGTCATTAAGGCACCTCGCCACGATCCCAACCCCTCTCTCGACGCCTCTTTGTCCTTCTCATCTACCCTGCTGAGAATCCTCCCAAACCTGTCTGGATGCCACCGCCGCAAAGCGCTCCTGATCCTCTCTTTCCGTGAGATCCCTTCCGAGTGCGCGGGCGAAAAGATGAACTTTGCGATGGCGGCCGGTGTGATCTCAGCCACGTTCCTCGGCGGTGCGGTCGTCGGCCAGGGTATAGACTTGAATCTCAGCTGACTGCCATCGCACGTCACGATGGCCCATCGGGATTCATACGCCTTCCACGCCTCTTCTTGGCTTTGTCTCTCCAGCTGCTTCTGCTTCTCTGCCCTTGCCTTCTGCCCCTCAGCCCACTGCTGCGCCTGCTGTCGACGCCTCTCCTCCCGACCCATCCTCTCCCGCCACCGAGCCTCCATCTTGTCGAACTCCTCCTGCAGTTGACTCTGCTCCGCGCGCCGCCCCTCCGCAGCACGAAGGCGTTCTCTCGTCCACGCCGTCTCCTCGTCGAAGTTCCGGCCTGCCGATCCGACGTCTCGCGGTCGCTTCCCCGCTGTGCGTCGGGCGGCGTCTTTAGGCAACAAGTTAAAGTAGGCTTGCTGCTCGTACGCCCATTGACGTGTCTCCGATATCTCCTTCGCGAGCGCTGCGAGCTCCTGTTCCACGACCCACGTGTGCATCTGCGCCGCGGGTTTCTTCCGAGCTTCGCCGCGGGGCGGGGCAGCTGGCGTCCGATGATAACGACCGCGATTGTGTGGATTGTCGTAGAATTGCGACGAAACAGCGAAGATAGTACTGCTTCTCTCCATTGTTATCCGAAGAGACAAGGTAAAGGGGGTGAGTGGGTTATCAGTGGAGAGGGCCCGACAGGAGGAGTGGTTCTAATGTAGCCGTGAGGACGCAGCGTGTGTTCCCACTTCGCCGAGTGCCGTCGACGCTGCTGGGTTGGCGCTGACGGGTGAACGCATATACCTGGGTTCGTCCTTCTTCGAAGAGACAGCCTTTGTCACCAACTTGGATCACAGGGGTGGGTGCCGGGGCCCGGCTAACTGCACCTTTGCTCAAAGAAGTAGAAGTTTATTTTCCCGTCTTGATTACTGGGACAATTTGATCGGGTACGGCACAGTAAGGGCAGAACGTGCTTGCGGCATTGCATGCTATCTGCATGTCCATTGAATGATCAATATCCCAACTTGGCTCGAGTTGCCTAATCAAGTTAACTGGAAGTTCGTCTCCGATGTTAGGATCGATGTAGCCGCCTTACGCCGAGCTCTTAGTCCTACAGGAATCATTTGCCCTGGTTCAAAGTCCCTTCACGAATCATGACACCTCGTGACCGCTAGTACGATCAATGTGAGATCATCACAATGGGCGGCACTGGCTACAGCCCTCATGTCATTAAGTGTAGGAGTTCTCTGATTCGCCCTCACCGACAGGTCAACCAGTGTGGTAGCACCGGTAGATGGGTCAGACGTACCCTCAACGAGCACCTTGCATCGCGGATGCAAGTTTCTTGGATAAAGGTAAAGGGAGGGTATGGAGGGTGTAGGTGTGCGGGTCAGGGCAGGATGCAAGGGCATGCCATACACGAGGTGCCAAGAATGTAGAAGATCTCGGATGTACAGGTTGCACGCACCGTCTGGCTTTGAACCACGCACGCAGTGTCGTGACGCAAAGCCTTGTCCGTGACAACCTAAGGAGGACTCCCGAGTGCTTTCGCTGGGCCTTTGGTGGGATATGGAAAACCGATCTTATACCAGACAGATGGCAATGCGTTGCTTAGCTTCACTTGAATATGAAAGCGTCTCTTGGTAACGGGCTTCGCTCGAGGTTGGGGTCAATCCAAACCAACAGAGTTCAAGACTGGCTCACGGATGTTCCCGGCACACAAGCTTCAGCGCTACTCTTCGCCGTAGACCCTGCGCACCTCGCAAAAGTTAAATGGGCACGACCGCAAGAGGATTTTGCTATTGCTACGAGTTTGGTAGGATACTGGGGAGTGCATTGGACCACGACGTGAAGCGAAGGCGAGTGATCGTCCCATTGATGATACCGATAACCATGGTGATGTTCGGTAGTACACTTTGAGACACGAGGTTTCAAACTACTACTGTATCTCACCATCAGTCCTGGTTGTCGTCTTTATAACCCAGCATGTCTATCTAACGATGTCATGGCGCGCACGAGCGATCGAGGCTGAGCGTGACGGTTTCCCAAGCTTTTCATCATAGTGCTCAGTTACGCATGGTACTATGATAAATAGCTTGGGAAGCTGTGACGCTCGCGTCCGAATCGCGAAGGACTCTTCTCCGCATAACGTGCTCCCCTATCTCGAACGTCCATTGAAGGCCTTTGTGACGTGCTGCGAATAGGACGTTGTCCCAGAGGCGTACTTTTGCAGCAAAGACTCTGTCCGTTCGTGATGATACGATCGCGTACATGCATTCTCCTGATTATTTGCTATTGGTAAGATGTGGTTGTACAAGCTGTCGAAGTGCTGCCGAGTTTCTAGACGCTAAATTCGTGGAGAAGAATACAGTGCCTCCACTGCCTCCAGGAAGTCTAGCACGTCATCCATGATTTTCATTTCTTCCACCCAATACGTGCTCGGCGACTGTGGGAAGATCCCCTCATGGAACGTCATGCCGATCAAGGCTTGTATTTAAGCCAAGATTGCTCACAAGTCTAACATGATTCATAAACATCGAGAATAAAGAGTGTGAAGACATACTCTCGTCGACGAGCACGCTGAGCATGACGACATCTCCCTCCAATGAACCCGTTGATGTTTGTTTCAAAGTACCGGCGAGCATTATTTATCTTACTCGTGAGCGAGACAACCTTAGCTTTCAATTGATGTTGATGGTCGGGGCAAGAGTTATCATGTGCGCCAATCTTTCATAAGTTAGGATAGATATACTACTATATATTTGAATCTAGTCTGTATACCGCAAGAGCCTGTCGACAACGCATCTATGATATACATCGAGATTTAGGGTGACTGAAGAGCAGGAACAACAAACTTTTGCGGGGGGAAGAGTGTTTGAATTGGGAGCCGGGAGGGGAAGTAGAGGGGAGGTGGTGGCAATGAATGAAGCCATCGTGACGGTGCCACCGAAAAGCGTTATATTCTGGTGAGACGCGTAATGCGGCGCGGCGGACACAGTGGCACGGAAAATCTTTAGGGGGCTACGTGTGTCATTCCTATGTGACAATACAACTGTTTCAGTCGCTAGCTCTTTACGGAATATGATCAAAATTCTTGCTTTCGAATCACAGTACCCATTCTGTGTTATACGACGTACCATGCGCCAGTCCACTGGCACTCCATCCACGATCAAATGGAAAAAAAACTTCAACGTACAGTATGTCAATTCTGGGGTGACGCCTCCGATTCGGCATTAATACCAAATAGCGCAACGGGGAGAGTTTCGTGGCAGGGTCCAAGGAACAGAAAATGGGCATCTTCGTCTCCTTCGCTGTGCTGGATATTAAACACGGCTACTGTGCCACCATGACCAGCTACCTCGTACGCGTATCCGGCAGCTGGGTATACCTATATGATTTGTGAGCAATCTCTTACGTTAGAATGCATGCATGCGGCATACAGTTGACGACGTTCCAACGACGAGCGCCAAATCCGCATCATCAATAATCTTCCCAATCTCATCCAAATGCTGAGGAACTTCTCCGAACCAGACAACTCCAGGACGCAAAAGGCCAGTGCACTTATGGCAACGAGGCAGGTCTTCCAACGGTATTTCTATCTCATTGCCAAGCTGTTCTTCCGTGCCGGCCAGAGCTGGGCAGATAGGGCTATCGAAATTTGCTCTACAATCTCCGCAATTCGTGCAGATGGTGTCGAACAACCGGCCGTGCATCTCAAAGAGCTCGGGTTCGCGTGACGGACATACTTCCTGGAAAGCTTTTACGCTGAGACCATCTACGTTTTGGGTCACCAGGGTGAATTTGGCCGTTGGAGCGATGGCTTTGAGGCGTTCCGGGACAGACAAGGCAGCAAGGGCTGTATGACCAGCATTTGGGTTCGCCTGCAAAGCCCTGGAGTTACGTGTAAGGTTCTGTGAACGGTGTATGGGAGGCGCAATACTTCTCTCTCCGATAGTGATAAAACTGCCAAACTCTGGACGGATTTTCCACGAAAGCCTCAGGGGTAGCGAGACTCATGGCATCATGAGTCCTCCAAAGACCTCCTGCATCCCTAAAGGTTGGTATGCCTGCGGCACCACCGTGGCAGATTTATTAGTGTGTTCGACTGAGACTGAGAGGTGATCTGACCAGATGCTGCGGAGAGTCCGGCCCCTGCTATGGCAACAACATTCCTAGATTTTCGTAGCACAGAGCGGAACTGCTCAATATCATTCGAAGGAGTCATGCTCTTCGCAACTAGAGTGCGGCTGCCTTGAATGAAATGTCGGGTGCGCCACGACCACATACAACAACTCGTGCTGGCAACCCCCGAAGGGAGTCCGTGGGAAATCGAGCCATTTCAAGTTCTTGTAACGATATGTACTGTACGGCATCCTTCCCTAACATCGGCTCTGGAAAAATCAAAGTATCGAGACTGAAGGATCTGTTGATCCTAACGATACAACATACTAGTGGTTGTCGCACTTATGCTCGGTCTTTGCAAGCAAGGCCCGCGAAGCTCTACATCGCACTGCCATGCACTACGCGGCCGTCTAGGATGTGTTTCTTTTGAACAACCACCCGCTTCTGGAGTGCTGGTTGTTGATGCACTGATAGTCCTCGTGGGTTAGAGTGAGAACTTGCTCCAGGGCACGCCCTATGCCATGTATGCAGCAGCAGCAGCATGCTATTCGTTAGCTAGAACTAAGGGACAAGACTGAGGGCCCCCGAGATAGAGATCGGATCGAATCCACCATGAAGAGCATCAAAGCTTCCCAAGCTACTTAGTAACACACAACCACCCCTACGGGATGTCCATCTGAAGGCTTTCTTGAAGCCCCGCCGATACGACGTTGCCCTCGGGGTGTACTTTCCGCGGCCGCGGCAGAGACACTCTCCACTCAAAATGATATCGCGTACTCGCTGCCAAGTCCCACACAAAATAGTACACAGAATAGATGTAGAGGGTTGCCGCTTGCCCTCTCGAAATAAAAGAGATAGCCTTTCTCCCGCGACACGTTATCCTGATTGTTTGCCATTGGTAAGATGTGGTTGTACAAGGTTACTACAAACTGCCGAGCTTCTAGACGCGAGTTTCATGGAGAGGAATACAATGCCTCCAGGAAGGCTACCACATCACCGTGGTTTTCATTCCTTCCGCCCAATGCACGCTCGGCGATGGTAGGAAGATCCTCTCGTGGAACGTTATACCGATCAAGGCTTGATTTTAAACCAAGATCGCTCACAAGCCTAACACGATTCATAAACATCAAGTTTGAAGAAGATGAGGACTTACTCGTCGATGAGCGAGCTGAACTTGACCACGTCGCCCTCCAGCGAACCTGTTGATGTTTGTTTCAGCTGGTGCAACGTACCAGCGAGCCATTGTTTGTCTTCCTCGGAGGCGACCTTGGCTTTCAGATTGACGGTGGGCGCAAGGGTTAAGCACTGCGAAAATATTGGATCTTTGTCCTTGTGTCTATCATAGCAATGAGCCCTACCGAAGTGATCCCATGTGGTATACCATAGGTTGCGCCGAGCCTATGTCCAAGAGCGTGCGACAGCCCAATTGCACTAGAGAGAGCGGTTCAGTATGAGAAGCAGCATAGTTACATTCATGTCGTTAATCACCTGTATTGTCCCTCTCTCGGCCAGATACTCATCCATGCCGCGACTTGAAGCTTCTGCCGTACGTGAATATCATTGGGGTCTACCTTCGATTGTGGCAAATAGTTGAATAAATCCACAATGGCCCCATAACAGAGGTATTTTAATGGTGGTACTACAAACGGCCGATACAAGTTCTCGACAGCATGGTCAAGGGCGCGTATTCCGGTAGATAGCCTGTGTGCATTGAGTATATGATACTTCATACACACGAGGTGAGACTGACCACAGCCTCTCAGGAGTGGCAAGGGTAAGTTCGGCATCGAGAATGATGCCAGAAGGTGCAAGCTGAGACGAGGTCACAGCTGTCTTTTGACCTGCATCGTCGGTATATCCTGCGCCAACCTTTCTAGGCGTTAGGACATTTTGTAAACATCATTAAACAAGCACAACATACACTATACTCCGCAGCGCTGAGTGTTGTAGGTATGGCAATCTGTCGAAGGAACTCTCCGCCGAGTTGTTCATGTAGAAAGAATATGATGGCCTTCGAGGCGTCGATGGGGGAACCGCCGCCGACCGAAACGATGATATCAGCGCCAGAATTTTTAAACGCATCTGCGCCGGCGCGAATTCCGGAAATCGGGGAGTGCTCTCCAATGTTGTAGAATGTGGCCGCATGGCGATTCTGCTCACGTAGGATGCCTTCCACTTTCTTCACAACATCTGTCTGCAATGGTGCGAAAGAAATGAGGCCAGGATGAAGGGGTGATAGTCAGACATACCTTTGTATAAAGACTGTTTCCGGTAACGACCAGTGCCTTGGAAGCTCCGAGGGTGTCCAGTAGCTTGGGAAGAGCTGTCGAGACGCTTCCAGGACCATAGTACACCCCCTGGAGTGTTTGGGTCCAGGCATAGTATCCGCTTAGCTCTGTGGAAGGGTTCTGTTCTGACATGATCTCGGTATCGACCGTATCGCGAGATTACCGTATATAACGGCTGATAACGGCCACCTATATGCACTGTTGAATCGATGACATCATCTATTTCGGGGATGCGAGCAAGCCGAAGGTGACTAACCAAGACCAAGATCTTACACATCTCATTGATACCATGACTCAGGATTCACGCTGGCACTGGCAGCGCAGTCAGGAGACCAGACATCAAGTGACCTGGGCGCGAACTGGCTTACGGGCAATAGCTGACGGAGACATCTATAGCCTATAGGATGAAAATAAACCCAACATATCACTACAACCACCTCATCGCCACGTACCCTTAATTTCTGGAGTTTCTGCTATCAAAATTTTAGCGATGCGCAGCCACTGCTGATGGTGAGGTGTTTCCGTCAGAGGTGCTGGCTTAGCCTGGCTAGGAATAAAACCGAGGTAGTGCCATGGGGCATCACTTGAACCTCGACCATATGGCAATCACAATGCAAACGTGCCGTCTGAACGACCTGTAAAATACGATGCTTTTGTGGGCAATTCCAATAACGCCACTGGATGCTTATCAGTGGCATGATCATGCGTTCACAAGGTTTACAGGAACATGAATTAGTTTTCATTGGTGCCACCACTTGAGGACCTCTCTCTATATCTTCCGAAACCCTCTACGGTCTTCATGAGCTCTAGTTCTGCTTCCCCACCCAACGTACCGAAACTTGCGCCATTCGCCGACACCCAACCGTTCCGGTTAACAGGACCACCGAATGTTGGCTGGAAAGTCGGAGATGGACTTTTGAATACTCGGTTAGGGCGAGATTGGAAGACCGATGAAGAGCTCGGATGGAAGACCTGGGATATGGCACAGACTTCACCTTCGTAGGTAATCAATTCGAGGCTGGCGTCCTCAACTAATTGCATCAATCTCAGCGACGCAACACAGATGCTTAATTCTACCGTAGTCCCACGCCCAATTGCATTTGTGTCTACGCTGTCAACAGAAAACAAGCCCAATCTTGCCCCGTTCAGGTATGGAACATGCCTTGTGAGTTTTGTCTTCAGGAGTGAGTCATTAACTATTCAATCGATCTGGCCAGTTTTTTTCAGGTGGTAAGTGAATGAAAGGAAGCGCCTTCATTCTGACTCCATACTAATAATTCTAATACAGGTAGCCTATCACCCCCCAATTGTCAGTGTCTCCTTCAGACTTTCTCCTCGCCTGCCCAAGAACACGCGAGACAACATTCTTGCGACAAAACAATTGTAGTGAACTTGATTAGCGAGCCGTTTGCTGAAGCAGCCAATGAAACATCGGTTGAGGCTCCTGCGGATGTCAGCGAGTGGGACATCTCGGGTCTAACTCAGGAACCCAGTGTGAGTAGTGGGGGTAATATCAGGTTATTATCTGGCAGGGGTGACCAGTCTCATCTAGGTGCACGTCAAACCAGCGCGAGTGAAGGAGAGCGCCGTTAGCCTGGAATGTGAGGTAGTTATACTACCAATTGTTTTGCGCCCTTCTGTACATTGATCGATTACATCCGTTAGCTATTCCAATCACAGGATCTCTTTCCTGATGGCGCTACGGTACCTTCCGCGACTCTTGTCCTCGGTCGGGTGAAATATATGCACATTCGTCATTCTGTCCTACGACCCGACGGGCTGCGAGCCGATCCGCAAAGCTTCGGGCGATATCTAGACTTGGTAGCACGACTTATGGAAGGGTTAGCGAAGGATTTGACCTCAAGAAACCGGAATGGGACGAGGTCAAGCAAATTCTCGAAACACAGCGTTCGTCACCAGAATAGTGTGGCGTGTGGAAATATTGTGTTCAGTTATCAGATGTGCCATGATAATATCGCAGCTTTGGAAGTGCTAGATATATATATGTGACATCATAAGGGACCGAGAGCGCCGAAGATGGTCAGACGCCACTAGCGTAGCATGGGACGAAGCAAGGACGTGGGAGCTAGCGCTCAACGCCCTGGCACATGCCAACTAGATCACACAGAAAGGACCGGAGATGAAAGCTTTGTTTACAAGGTTTGGCGGGGTTTTTGATGAGCGCAAGTGGGAGAACAGAAAAGGACACAGGGAGGAGCTGGGGGTGTAGAAGAGGCGAGGACGAGGCGGGGAAAGCAGTGCAATAACCTCATGTAAGAGTGCAACTGGGAGCGAGCCACGTGCTTGATCGTACTCTTATTCCCACCTCACCTCGCTCTCTGCCTTCGTTACCAGTCCGTCTTTTCCCATCTTTCAATGCGATCTGATTCACATACCCATTCTAGCTCTCTTTTTGCACCCCTAATTTCGGCGGCAATTTAGGCCTTCTTTGGCTCCCAATTCTGCTTCCGTCCGCCTCCCTCATATAGACACTACGAGCACTGCCCGTACAACTCAACTGCCTCTTTTTGTTTCCCGTCTTTTTCCCCCGTCCTCCTGGACATGGAGTCATCCACACCGGCCGAGCAGCGCGCCTTCGCTGTTGCCAAAATTAGGCGTGCCACCTCTCTTCCTCGCATGAAAGATGGTCGAAGACCTCGTATGCACGACGAAGCCGTCAGTGAAGGGGAGAGATTACAGCAGGATCCGCAGGACTCGGGCGCCGACGGGCAACTGAGTGACGACAGCCCAGCGATGTCTGAAGGCCAAGGTCCCGACGAACCTCGTCAAATCCATGTCAGACCAGAACTAGAACAAGGACCAGGACCAAGACCAAAACCAGGACCGGGACCAGAACCAGAGATTGAAACAGAACATAGCGAGGCCAAAGCCGATGACCCCAAAACTGAAGAAGAGCCTATCTTTTCTCCACCCGCGACACCCTTACTACCAGAAGACGCCCCAACAAAGTCGAGACGACGTTCGCGCTCCCGTTCCAGAGGGCGAGGATCCAAGGATTTCAAAGGCAAAGCGAAGGTTACACAGTCTCCCCTCCCACAAATGCCGTGCCTTCCGCCAATGAGTCCTCGCCTGATGAAGGCCCAGTCTCTTCTACTCAACCTACGGGTTTTACATCGCCACCCCTTATATCCCCAATCCCTGCTCATTTCGCCCTACTCCAAGCACAACGTATACTCGGATCTCCTGAACCCGGTATGATTTACCCTGGAACCTCACCCCCGACACCTATGCTTCCAACCCTCGAGGCTTTACAACGCGGGCTCTTCCGCTCAAACAGCGCAGCGGCGCGTTTGATGGTATTACAACAACTGGCTGGGCCCGAGGCCTATGATCCGTTGATCGCATCACCTGCCATCACACCCCCACCGCTTCCAGGGAAAATATTTCGCAATAATACCGTTGGTGGAAGTGGGGGCGAGCGTATCGCAGCCCGCAAGGTGATGATGCGTCAACTAAACAGACGTCTGAAGGAGGCGGAGGCTGAGCAGACCAGTGGAGGTGAGGACCCTCAACCCGCGACACATACGCGTCGTAAGCGACGACAAAAACGCTCCTCTACAAACCGGTCCACTGTTGTCGATGATCGTGAACCGCCCTCTGCGGCGTCTCCGACTACCCCCGTATTCACAGCGGCGTCTTTACCTCGATCCACCCCTGAACCTACACGTGAGGAGCGTGATACGCTTGTCGCACCAAGTCCAGCACCAAACGCAAGGAGTCCCAGTATTGAACGTAGTCGAGAAGATACTCTGGCCAAGCTCACAGGAGGGTCCCCATCTGCTACTACATACGACTATGAGACTCCCTTGGAACGGCGAGGTGTGGTAGTGGAAGAAGAGGACGATGCAGCCGATCACGATCATGGCCAAGCCTCCCCCATCCCACGTTCAACGTACAACGGCCGCTCGGACACACCTCCTCGAATCGCCTCTCCCTGTCCTCCTCGTGCTCCCAGTGCACCTTCAAGCACATCACTAGAATCGGCTGATACTAGTGTTCCCGCCTATCTGTCGGACTCTACGCAAGAGCAACAAGAGGTATTCCCAACCTCCCCTTTTGCCACACCTTTGCGTGAAAGACAAGGCCCTGATGAAGAGGAAGAGGACTCGCATACTGAAAATGATACGGCAAGGCGTTCACGTTCACCCTGGAACGACGCATATGACCGTGAGATTAGTTGGGTAGCTGAGCTTGGTCAGTTTCTGTGGATTGATATCTTCTATTCTTCTCATGACGTTGCCTACAATAGTTCCGGAGCGCATCCCTGTTCACGACGATAACGACTATGATGACGCAGATGACATACACGAACCAAGGGACCATTCCTCAACTGTGCCGCGTCTCTCGGATCCTGAGGAACACGATGATGATGACGATGACGATTCGTTACCGCGCGCATCCATCCACTCGAAGAACCTCGTAGTGGACATTGAAACCTCGCCTGAGGCACCGAAACCTTCTCTAATACCACCATCACCGTCATCTGCCATCGTTCTCCACAGACACCTCAGCAATGATTCTCGTATTTTCCCGGCCCGTCTTTCACTAACATCGCCTAGTCAACCCGAGCTTCCCTCCCCGAATACAGAGTACTTGGAATGGGAGGAATCCTTACGGGTGATTGTTACTGATGCATCGCCGAAAAAAAATGGAGAAGGCTCTCAAAGCAGGTGGGATAAGGTCAAAAATGCGTTTGCACGACCGGGGTCGAGTAATGGGAGACGTTCACGAAACGATAGCATCCAGGAGCGCACCATCAACGTTAATCCCAATTCACTCAGGGCCAATGGGAGACGATCGCGAAACAATAGCATCAGGGAGCGCGCCAACAATACTGATTCTAGTACAAGCAGGGAGAGTGGTGCGAGCTTGACAGGCGCTTCCAAGACGGACAAAGGTAAATGAGAGGATTCTGTGATCTGATATGCTCTAGCTGATCCGATCGTTCCTTGCCAGAGCTCCCTTCCACACATTTCCCGAGCTCACCTGGTGCCGGGTCCCCTGTACCGGCGTCCAACGAGACTTTCCAGAACTACAGGGGTAATGCCAAATTGATCCCTTTCCCGGGTATCTTCCCGGGAGTGAAGAGGCTGGAGGAAGAGCGACGAACTCGTAGTAGTGGCCTATCGCTTAATGCGTCTTCCCCTGAAATCGCATCTCCCCCTACCATGGATGAATTCTCTGCCCTAAGTTCTGGCTCTGCCTCCTCGCGTACACCTCAAGCATCTCCAGAGTTTTCTCGAGATCGGGGGTTATCCCACCAAGCCTCAGATACGCGCCTTATCCAAAAGTTCAACTCTGCGAACACTCCATCAGCGTTGTCATCACCATCGACCTCTACAACCCAGCCAGATCCCACTACCCCACCCAACTCAGGGTGGCTTGGTGGAAAATTGCCTACTAACCGAGAAGGCGTAAAGACATGGCTCCGCGCAAAGGGGCTCTTCCCGTCAACATCCTCGCAGCCCTCATTCCCCGACTTGCAGCAGCCAGTTTCAGCTCCTGTTGTTATCTCGCAGTCGGAATCGACTGATGCGAGCAGAAAGCTATCTGATCTGTTCGACGGCCGGAAACAGAGAGAACTCATGACAGATTGGGAGGATACGTCAAGGACTCCGACCACCACCAACGAGAGTGCCGCGCAAGGCAAGGAGTCGCAGAATGATTCTGGACCCGAGACACCAGAAGTTCCCTCTGGGGGGTCTTCGACGCCAGAGACCCCAGCCCACGACAGGCCACCCTTTGGCGAGCCACGTGTCCACGCTTTAAATGGAGACGCGCAATTTGTGACGTATCCCACGCAGCCTGTGTCGCCTGTTCCAGACCCTAATTCCTCTGCTACTCCCGACCCAACGTCATCCTTGGATGGTTACGCCAGTCAGTCTTCGCCCTCATCCTCGTCTCCGGAGCGCATTTTGGAACCCACAATTTCGCGTACGCCAGGATCGATGCTACTTGAACGATTGGACGAACTGTTGGGATACGGGTCGCGTGGTCAAACCGGCTCCACCTTCGTAGATGATCCACCGCGGAAGTTGCTCTTATCATCGCAAGTGCTGCAAGTGGCCAACTCAAACACCGTGAAGGACCGTTTCCTGTTCTTGTTCAATGACATCCTTGTCGTCGCCAAGCCAGTGACGCAAGACTATGATGCACTCTTGGACATGAACAAGCCCTCACCCTTGGATCGGAAGTTCATCGTGAAGAGCGTCGTCCAGCTGCGTGACGTTCGATTCACTGCCGATAGAGACGATCTTCCACTCAGTTCGTTCGCCTCTATTAGCCGAAATCCTCTCGTGAGGACTTTCGTGGTTCAGTTCGCTAAGGACGCGGATAAGGCAATATCTCACTTCTTCGAGAAGTCTGGCACGCGCGATGACCCAATGGTTCTCGGTCAGTTGTTATTCAGGATGCTGGACCTGGACAGGGCAAAGTTGGGCGACTATTTGTCTCGGAGAACGTCGAAAGTTGTACTGAAAGCGTTCATCGGATGCTTCGGTTTCGGCGGAGTCCGGATCGACAAGGCACTTCGTGTGTTCCTTCAGTCCCTTCACCTCGCCCCTCCATCTCGGTACTTTAACCCTTTAGATTATGTGTCAGACTCCTTCGCCAGCCGCTGGTACGATGCAAACGCGGACCTTGTCGCCTACGACAAGGATCTTGCCCTCCGGCTTGTCCGCGCGATCATCCAACTAAATGACGTTCTTTACGGGAGCGTCATGCAGGATCCTTGGGCCCATATACAGATCAAGCGGAATGTGACAAGCCGCGACTTCATCGATGCCTTCCGGCGGTATGACTCACGGTGCCTCGTTTCAGATGAGTTACTAGACAGGATTCACGCTTCTGTCAGGCGGGAGCCACTCTCACAAGCCCGTAACGCTACCCACTCGACCTCGCCAGATCAACTCATCGTGTTAAAGCGCCCAATTCCATCACGTCTCACCTACCGCTTGCAATCCGAGCCCATCATCGTTCGCATTCCCCAGGCTGACCCATTACTCACCATCCATCTACATGGAAACGAGCTCATCTTTGACCCACCTTACCTCGTATTCACTCGTTCGGCGGAGGCGTCTTTCCGTATAACAGGCACGGCTCTTGGTCTCAAAACCGTGTCGTTCTCTCGGTCCGGCCCAAGTGCGCTGCTGTACACGGGCCTTCCCTTGAGCAGCCCAATTGTGATCGAACGCAGCTTTATGCGCAACACGTTCCAGGTTGCATTCGTGAACCACAAGAATTCGAAGCGCCGATACATGTTCAGTGTGGACGACCCGGTCATGCGGCATAATTGGACGGTCTCTCTGAAACGCCAGATCGATATTGTGAGCGCAGGTCAACAGGCGCAGGTTGCAAGCTCAAGTTCGTTCCATCGGGCGGCCGAGCAGGTTGCGTTCCGCGTACTACAAGAAACATTGATACCACTGCCATCGGCGGAATCTGATAACCCTCGTCCCACATTCTCAAACCGCGCACGGCCGCTTTCGCCGCGAAGCAACGGACGTCTCGAGGCTAGCGGGAAAGGGACTCCGCAACCCTCGCACGTGCGGTCAAAGTCTCGCAGTCAGGTATACCACCGTCACGGCCCTGGGAAACTCGAGCACCAGCAACTGGACCTGTTGCTTCAGCCAAATGGCGATACAACAGACTCCCCCGAGACAGACGCGGAGGACGGTTCGCGTTCGCCGCCGGAAGGTGGGACACGTCTATGGGGAGGCAAAGAGCTTGAGACGGTCTGCCAGCAAAATAGCGCGATTGTACTCGTTCTTGCGTCTTCGCAGAATGATCTCACGAATGCGCGACTATCTCCGTCACCAGGTCCCCTGCGCCCTGTGATCCCTGTTCGATAATATTTGGTGTGGGTCATGGACGGATTTACGTGAGTGGTTCCCAACATTGCGGTCTACTGTCCACTGATAAGATGATTATTTAGTTTGTACTGTATCGATATTTTGTTGTTCCCTTTGTTTTCGTTTTGCTGCATTCATTTTGCCTTGCATGGTCTTTTCCGCACGTTATCGTACTCCCACGTCTTTCCTCGCTCTGAGTCGTATTTGATTCATTCCATAGTATGTCACCTTCACTAGTCGATATATATTTGTACGAACTTCCCACATCAGTCAATGCCACGCGCCTGCCTCCATCACCAAGTCCGATCCCACCAACACCCACTCCAAGTGAACTGTAATAAACCTGTCCTTGTCCCCGAGACCAGAATACGCTGACATCTCGCGTCCGTGGTCGGCACCGTGGTTACCTAGGCGCCGATCGATGGCAGCTTCCCTCATAATTTCGGGATTCCGCGCGGGGCGTCACCTCCGCTGTCCCTCCCCATATTACCGTCTCAGCTCCCTCCTGCGGGTTTCGTACACGTCTCACCCCTCTCATTTGTCACTACATAGATACCGCAAGATGGTAGAGACCGCACGGCGGCGGATACATGAAAACAGCGCCGACAAAGGGACATCGCCCAATGGCGCCGTTGGAGAACGCGAACGCCATGACCATGAACTGTCGAACACCCACTCGCACTCTCATGGGATCTTCGGAGGACACTCGCATGGCCATGATCACGATAAACACAGCGGTGGGCTGATCGAGACGCTGCAAAGCGGAGGTGCGCACCCGTCCCGTCACCCCCCTCTTGTGTGTAGGACGCTCCCAATTCACATTTTGAATGGCCTCCCCTTTTCATTCATTCGTCCTCTCGTATCGTGCAGGTGACCGGGGAAGTCGCGTCACGCTTGTTGGATTGGGTGCGAATGTTATCCTGACGAGCGCGAAGGGCGCTGCGGGGTGGTTTATGAACTCGGCAGCTTTGCTTGCCGATGCTGGCCATTCGTTAAGTGGTAAGCATGCTGCTATTACTTGCCCCTCTCTCGACGATGCTTCGCCATGTGCCTGAGGGGGAGACATTTACCCCTTCTCATGTGCTAGCGTGTCTATCATAGGTGACGTGTTAATTCCGTTGACTTCGAGACATGATGCGCAGCAGTTGCGCAGCCCCTTGATAGACGTCGAGTGACAGGACCCCCATTTTGCTGACACGCAACTAATAGACCTTCTGGGCGATCTTGTCGTTCTGTTTTCTTGGCGGCTGTCCCGTCGGCCGCCCAGTCGACGATACCCCTTCGGCCTCGCAAAATTCGAGACAGTCGGCACGGGCGTGGTCGCCATCCTGCTCATCGCCGGCGCGATCGGCATCGGCTCGCATTCGCTCTCGCTCCTTCTCTCGGTGTTGTCAGAGACCGCAGCGACGGTGCCTGCGGGCCCGCTGCAGACTGCGCTGCTCAACGTCACCGCGGCGGCGCATCACGTCCCGGGATTGGGACACATTTCGCACTCTCATGCGCACGCGCACGCCTTGGACATGAACGCGGCGTGGTTCGCGGCCGCGAGCATAGTTTCGAAGGAGTGGCTGTTCCGTATTACGCGCAAGGTTGCGGAGCAGGAGCACAGTCCGGTGTTGCTTGCGAATGCGTATCACCACCGGAGCGACGCTTATTCAAGCGTCGTCGCGTTGGTCGCGATTCTCGGTAGTGGTTGGTTCCCTACGTTGCCACTGGACCCCATTGGAGGTGCGTTTCTGCGGAGGACGTCTTTCTTGCATTTTTTTCCTGATTTTTTTTTTTTTGGACAGGTCTTTTGGTTTCTGTCGTCATCCTTCAACAAGGCCTCTCAATATTTAAGGGCGCATTTTGGGAGATGACAGATGCCAGTGCTCCGGAACCAGTCTTACGATCATTATCTCGTTCCTTAGACAAGCTGCGCGAAGACCCGCATCTTGACTCTTCTTTCCTCCACTTCCACGATCTTCGCGCGCGGCGGGCGGGCTCACATCTTTTTGTAAACCTTTCGGTCGGAGTTCCTGGGGTTTTGACGGCCTTCCAGTTGAGTCAGCTGGAAAAGCAGATTTTTGCTACCTTGAAGGCAGAGAGGAAAGACGTGAAAGAGGTTCAAGTACAGTTTGATGTCATCCCAGAGAGATGTGGGCAATGATAAACTCCAGAATACCCTAGGTTCATTGCGTGTTATTGTTATTGATGCAAGGATTGTGTTATTATTGATTCAAGCTCATCTGTGCTTTCAGTATGTTATGCTCCCGTACCTACAACACTTGACTTAAGCTTGTTAGGGGCACTGCCCCAAAACCCATTCTATGATATACAGTACAGTATACACATTAATTACAGCTTACTGTAAAGTGCAGTGAGGATGGCCTGTCATGTGACCTGACTCTATTACGCGCGCGGCGCGACGCGTCAAATCACATCGCCTTTCTCCACCAGTCTAGGAAACGATGCCAGAGGTAGAGATACGTTTTCCTGCTGAGCAACTGTGCTCCGGGTCTTTTCGCTTGCTGGAGCTGCCACCAGACCTGTGCAAATTGATTGAATCGTCCGTGGACGACCCAAGGTTTGCATGACATCCATGCTACTCGACTGTTTCTGATGTATACCTCAGTCTGATGATAAAGGGTGGTCCAGAAGACGACGCGGTACTATGCACCTCAGACAGGACGTATAACATCCGCTCGGTGACCCTCTCAAACTCCGTTCTCGTGGTGTCTCCCGTTCCACATATTGATGGAGGCGAGGACCAAGTTGTCATTCAAGATAGCCTTAATGAGCTGTTGGAGCTCGTGCCGGCTGTTCCGAAGCTCCATCGGATGAACGTTATGCTACAGGAGCATGAGTGGGAGGAGGGGCATGAGGATGAGGAGGATGAGTGTTTCCGCGCGGTAGGTACCTGGCCAGGTCCCATTCCCACAATGGCTAGGCTTAGAGGGCATTTTCAAGGCGAAGCGGAAACGAATTACCCTTGACGACGCTCAGATGGAGCTTCAGGCCAGCGAGCAAGAGATTGCGCAAGCACTCAAGGAGAAACATATGCTTATCATAGATGGTGAACACCCCTCGCCGCCTTCTCGTGTGTATAGTCAAGCTGACGAGTAGATGTGCTTACTCCTCACACACCCATGAGGCGCCCTGCGCCCCCTCTCCCCGACGTACCTCCACAAGATCCTCGAGCTCCTCCTGATGCACCTCGTCTCTCTCTCCCAGCCTCACGATGCGGCCTCCATCCTTGAACTGTCTCAATCTCTCCAGTACGAGCACGAGGTCCGACGCGAGGTGACCTTGCAGGTGATGCGTTGGTTCGGACAGGTCGATGGCGCGGACGAGCGATGGGAGATGGACATTGAAAAAGTGGTGCGTCAAGTCGGATTGGGCATTCTGCGTCAGCACAAGGTTCGGTGCAAGCGTTTTCCGCTGTCGTTCTCGCTGATCCCAAAAGTTTTCTCGTACTTTTTGCAGACTGACTCGATATCGGAGGACGCGTTCATGACAAAATGGAATACCGCCGTGGGCGATACTTTCGTCTCCCACACATCTCTCAAGTTACTCACGGTAAGCATCCCCTTCTTTTTTTTGGGTTCAGAGTGCCCCATTTTTAATATAACCGACAACTAGGGAAACTACCTCTGTGCACCTTCGCCGTTTTCCACGAGCACGATACTATCCTACTTTCCTTGTGCGGAACTTCCAACCGACCCTGCCATGCGGTTCGCGGACCTCTTTCTCACGCGCGAACGTTGGAAGGCGGAAGAGATCGTGCCGTATTTGTCAGACATTGCGGTAGACACGAAAGACCTCGACAAGTTATTGCTCAAGTATGCGCGGGCCCTGACAGACAAAGATGGTTTATGGTATACGGCGCGAGCCCGATGAGTAGGAAAGAGTGTCGTAGTCCTTTGTTCTCATCTCACTCTTATTTTCGACTTTAGGGTATATTCCTTGACATGGCATCAGCAACGACTAACTTACTTCTAGTCCTCCCCTCGGGAGATTGGTTGCGATGTGGTTGCAATTCGCTTCAACGTTATACTGTAGTAACCACTACTCTCCTGCATCTCTACGAGTTTCCTTAATTGATTTATTCATCCGGAGTGTCCCCGACACCAGGGAGACTGTTCATACAAAACTAGTTCGATCACAGAACCCAGGTCCTTCGGGGAAGCTCTCTGCTCGGATGAAAGCAATGATGAGTGGTAACCTTGTCATGTTCCTGCTTTGTCCACTGTATCATGCTGATTGTCTGCTATTTGTTGATTATCCTGTACAATACTAGGCCACAAGATTTCTATGCAATGTTCAGTAATAATACAAACATGTGTTTCAGAGGGAATTCACCTAGCTGTTGTATTTCCTTGAATTTGCCCCTTCCCTATGCATTCAGTAACATGCCTTTGATGGATGGCTCATGCTTGAGCAGTTCCTCTGCTCTATTCAGTGAGAGCTGTGTGAGCCTCTCATCAATTGGATTATGCAGCAGAGGAGAGAAGGTAGTTCCAGGGTGAATTTGGAGTCTGGGGCCAGGTATGGGGCAAGTTGCTTCAAGATCTTTGTGTCAAGTACATTATGATCACAATCAGTGAAAGTATCATGCTCGAGTGATATTCGTCGGGGAAGAGAAGATTCAACTGGAGCGTCAGGTGTTATGCCAGTGTCAGACTGTAACTGCTTTCGAGGTGCAGCATCATCTGAGTCCTGGCTGGATGTGGGTGCACGACGAGTATTTCCTGCAGGCAAGGATGAAAGGTATGATGTGGGGGAGTCTGAAGAGTGTGATGATAATGGGATGGCACAATTGATCAGAAGATGGGAGGGCTGTGCACAGGAGCTCCAAGCGTTGCCTTAATATAATCTGGAATGCTGATGAATGAGTAATGATGGCCCCTATCCTCGACACCTTGAGACAACCCGCCTCGACTTGCCGCCTTGACTTGCCATTCTTGCCGCTATCAAGTTTGCAACACCGCTCCCTGTCTCGGCGTTCGATTCGCTCGCCCTCTTCTCACATGTTGCCCGGCCCTCAACTTGCCGTCAATCTGTCATCCAGCGTTTGCCTTAACTGTAAACGTGTCCTTTTGACGAGCTACATCGTTTGATGATCCCCAATGTCAGGCTTTGTTTTTTTTGTTTTTTTTTGATTCCATTTTAGTGCGCCTGAGGTACAGAACCTTACGTAGCACTTTATCCGCAATAAACAAATATGACTGTCCATCTCCTTTGATCCGTCGGTTGCTTTAGAAATAGAAGGATGCTCCCCTGGTGTAAACCAGCGTCGCGTTGCGCTTGAGGCTCCATGTTGTCGCAAGGTGGGTGGTCTTGGACCTTTCGGTTGCGGTAGACTCTGGGCTGTTTGGGTAAGCCTCAGTCTTTCGGTGGCGTTTGGCATATGTGTTTTGAGGTGCGGATGCGGCTGCTTTGCTCGCTCGCAGGCCGGCTCATAGACGTGCGCAGGATATGTGTTTGGGGCCCTTCTGTCTCTCCTTCCCTCCTTATCCCTTGACGCCTAGTATCCCTCCCTCAATTCGCCCTCTCCGCTTCCTACTCCACCTCCGTCACTATTTTGAGGGATGCGGTGATACGCTGACCCGCCGCTATACGCGTAGAAAGCGACACGATCAGAACCTAAGGGTCCGCGAGGCGATATCTCAACCGGTCCGCCGACGCCGCTATGCGCGCGCTCGCTATCGGACAAGGTTTCGGCCTAACAAGATCGACCGACGCTGAGCGCAACTGTTCGGAAGTTACCGCTCACGCCGCGCGCCGACTTGCTGAGTCGCTTCGCTAATGATAGAGATGAGAGGGTAAGAGTGGGAGAGAGAGAGGAAGTGGGAACTCTGGGTAGCTAGATTGCTGCTGTCCTATCTACAACACTATGTCTTTTATACCTCGCTCGCTGGTCTGTGTGACAGCGATACTAAGTCCTCTCGTTGCGCTACTCGCGCTCTGCGGTCCGCCAATCCCGCGCAAGCGACTGGATTTGGTCGCGGCCCGCTCCTCGGCGCGCTCACTTAGCGCGTGCGCCCGCTGCCTGCTCTTTGGTCGTGACGTCGCTTCTTCTGTCACTTGTGCGCGCTGACGTCGCCTAGTCGGGTTGGGAGGTGACGCGGCCGCGCTTGTCCAACTCTGTAAACTTCCTTGTTCCGATTTGAGGCCGCCCGAGCTGTCCGAGCGCTCCTAGTTATGTTTTGGTTTAGTTGAGGGGTTGATCCTCTTCCGCTGCTCTCTGATTGGTCGCGCTCCGCTTGAGTGCGCCCCTGCCCCTGTCCCTTGGGGGGAGACCTTCGGCCGACGTCGGGTTTCCGCCCGATTCTCGTGATCGCTGACTTCCCGCCCCGCGTGCCATCTGTCGGTCCGTCCTCTCCGTGGGCCGCTCGGGCCATCGCACCGCGCGCCGCTACGTCTCGCCTTGAACGATAGGGGAGCAAGTCCAGCGCTCTGGCTGCTGACTTTGGCATTCCCCCAGGAGTGAGCCCAGCGCTCTGGCTGCTGGCTCCGGTCTCCTGCTCGGTCTATCGTCGCCTCGGGCGTGTCGCCGGTCGCGTGGGCCGCTACTATGCGCGCTTTACCGCATGCTGCCGTGGCTGCGGCGCATCAGCGGTATCCCAGCGCTACGGGGAGCATGCGATATGCATTTACTTCTGCCTTCTTTTGCGCTCATAACTTCTTTCTATCATTCGTTCTAACTTTGTTCTTGTATTTTGAATCGTTCCGTAGCGTCGATGTAGTTTGCTAATGGGATTACGATCTTGGGGTCTGAGAGGATGGCTTCCATCTTCGGCGCACGATCCTTTACATGCCTCAGTAACGCCCACCGTTCGTGTGCGTACTTTGGACAATGCAATATGAAATGCTCCGGAGTTTCACGTGCACCTCCGCAGGCTGGGCATCGCGCGCTTTCTACTCTCTTGAATCGATAAAGGTATCCGTTCAGCGGGGCGTGGCCGACCCTCAGCTGGAAGATTAAGCTTGCCATTTTCTTCGGTAGCCTGTGATCGCTTATCAGTGTAAGATACTTTTTGGAGGCTGGGGAAACTGTATCCGGCGCTTGGAATCTTTTGAATCTCTCGGATTCTTGCCATTCCTTTTTCCAGTCTTCGTTCAACTTCTTATTGTGTTCTTGCTTCAGCGCCGAGATACTTTTCTTTATGTTTTTGCGAATGTATCTAGGGATGTCAGTGGCCGGTGAGCTATTACCTTCCGCTGCGCTTTTCACTTCTTCGTCAGCTTTTTCGTTCCCTACTATACCGCAGTGGCCTGTCGTCCACCGGACTGTGAGTCTGTAGTTGCTTCCGCTTCTACTTTTTGCCACTTGGTTTGCCAGCTTTAGGAATTCAGCCGCCAGGTGCTGCCCTGGTCTTGTTAGCTCCGAGTGCAGGGACTCGATGGCCGCCTGGTTGTCCGTTCCTATTGCGCAGCTGGTTTTACCTTTCTTCTCTTCTTTTATTAGCTGTATAGCTAAAATCAGTCCTACTAGCTCTGCTTCGTATACTGTGTGTTCGTTAGCCGCCCCCATGTGTAGCCTTAGGGATTTTCGGAGTCTCCCGTTTCTGTATAGATCGGCAGCTGCTCCTACCTTCCCATCGTGCATCGAGCCGTCCGAGTAGACTTTTATCTCTTCCCTTGCACTGGCATCTTCTATTTTTGAAGCTTGTTTGTCTGCCGGGATGCTTACTTGCATGGGGATTCGTTGTCTGCGTGCTGGGTTAGCTCTTACCACTGGAATTGTTTCGATTGTGTCCGGATCTCCCTTTAGGCTTTTAACCAACTCATGGAGCGGCGATCTGTGTCTCCGTACTCTTCGCCTCGCCGCTCCGCGGATTTGCTTATGTAAAGGGTGCGTCTTTGGGAGCGATGCCAGCCTTAGCACTTTGTTGTGGCTTATCTTGTCTATCCTAAGGTGCATCGGGAGGAGAGCAGCGTGAGCGTTTAGCACATCTGTTGGGGACGTACGGAATCCGCCTGTGATTGCTAGCGCTTCCTCTCTCTGAACAGTTGTAAGTTTGCAGATCGCAGCGCTCATCTGTGGCTTCCTGTGCCCCTCGGTTTCGCCTTGAGATTGGCACCAGACCTCAATTCCATATAGGATTCTCGGTAGGGCCACCCCGATGTACAGTCTCCTGGCTGCTCTTGGCGTCAGTCCCCAGGTTGGCCTCGTTACTCTCCTGATTTGTGCGGCCCACTTTGAGCCTTTGCCCGCAACGTAAGCTAGCTGTTCCCTCCAGCTCAGACTTTGGTCCAGAATTATTCCCAAGTATTTGGTGCTTTCGGTGGGCTTGATGGTGTAACCTGGGAGGGTGAGCGGCGGTCTGTCGATCTTTTTACTATGGTGTGCAAAGTCTATCAGTGAGAGTTTACTGTATTCGAAACGAGAGTTATGCTTCTCTGTCCATTCGATGGCTCCCCCTTGCCTGGTCATCATCTCCCTCAGCTTGTCATGCGTGATTCGAAAGTCTTTTCCTGTGGTGATTAGTAACGCGTCGTCTACGTACGCTATGGCTGCTTCGTCCTTGTTCTTTGGTACATCCAGCAGATCTGCGTTATAGAATTGATAGAGCGCCATTAATAGCGGGTCTCCTTGTCCGATCCCGTTATTAAGCTTGATCGTGCTCGATGTGTACCCATTGAATCTTAGAATAGTTGATCTGTTTCTTAGCATGTTAGCTGTGAATTGAACTAGATCGCTTGGGACTCTTCTCTCCGTGAGGTTCCTTATTAACTGTTCGTTGTCTGCGTTTGGGAAGGCGCCCTTGATGTCCAGGAATAAGGCCGATGCTACCTCACCTTTACGCCACGCGCCCTTGATCCTGTGGACAAGGATTTGGACGGCGTCCGTGGCGTTTCTACCTTTCCTGCCTCCGAAGTGGTTCTCCGGGAGGAGGTTATAGCATTCTGCATAGTACATTAGCTGTTCCGCTAGTATAGCGGTGAGCACCTTTATCTGCATGTTTAGTAATGCTATTGGGCGGTAGGCTTTCGGGGTGTTGTACTTTGGTTTTCCTGGCTTTCTTAAGACGATGGTGGTGAACTTCTTCCACGGCTCGTAGAATAGCCCTCGGTCCAACATCGCCCTGAAGATATAGTATAGCCTGTCTATTAGTAGATCCGCACATTTGGTTAGCACTATGTTCGGTATACCGTCTGGTCCTGGGGCTTTGTACGGCTTCAGCTTTGCAAGGTGCCTTGAGATTTGATCCCGAGTTAACTTGTCCATCTCGCACGCTGGCTCTATCTCGCTTTTGCATACCTGCTCTGCATCCGCTGTGGCTGGGTTGCTTGTTGGGAAGAACATCTCGACCAGCATCTCGCTCTTTTCTTCATTAGTCATCGCTTTTCGTTCTGACTCACCTGACTGCTTTCTTAGTACTGGTATTCTGGTGTTGTTGCTGTCTGTTGTTGTTGCTGAGATGTACCTGTGCGCCGTCCAAATGTCTGGGTCTTTGGCCTTTTCTAGCCAGTCCCTCCAGTGGTGTCGCTTGTTTTTCTCAATTTTGGATGCGTATTTTCTCTTGGCTTCTTCATATTCCGCTTGCACCTGGCCGTTTGAGCGGTTTCCGAGTTTGCTTACTTTTCTGCCCAGTCTATTGGCCTTTCTGCGCAGATCTGTCAGCTCCTTCATCCACCATCTTTTCGACTTTGGGCTTATTTCGCTCGAGGGTACTTCGCTGTCGATTGTGTCCTGCAGAGCTTTGGTCAGTTTAGCACACTCCTCGTCTAGACAGGTTTGGTTTCTTATCGGTTGGGGCAGCCCTAACTTCGTTAGCTCCCCTCTGAGACCCGTTCTGAACTTCTCCCAGTCTACGTCTCTGAAGTTTGTCACTATTTTGGTCGGGGCGTGCTTTATTATCAGGTCGAGGACGGTGAGAATAGGGAGGTGGTCTGTGCATATACCGGGTGTGTGTTGCAAGGTGTCGCATGCGACAAGGGCGTCCATGGAGTGTTCTGACAAGAAAACTTGGTCCAGCCTTGACCACTTCTTAGTTATGTTGTGCCTGTGTGTGGGTCGTTGCGGCGGGAGCGCTATTTCTAGACCAGCGTTTGCGACTTTGCTGATGAGTTTTTCGGCACTTGCCAGGGCCTCGCGCGTGAACAACCTGATGTCTGCCAGGTTGTCCCAGTGCGGGTGATGCCTGTTGAAGTCTCCTAGCCATAGCGTGTGCGCTTGTTGTCCTGGTTCCCGGCCACCTCGATTCTCGTGCGTCCTGGTGGTTTTCGCAAGCTCCTCCAGTCCTTGATTGTGTATGCAGTCAATATACACGTTGTATATGTCTATTTCTCCCCATCTGCCCCGTAACCGGACCGCCGTGATATCGCCCGAGTTAATGTCTATCTGTGACCAGTTGTCAGTAATGATGTCTGCACGAATTAAGATTATGGAACGCATTTTGGCCGGGTCCGAAGTGTGAGTTGATGGGTACACTACCGTCCATTCTCTTGCTGTAACTGTCCCTCCGAGTTCGTTTATCTTTGGTTCCTGTAATGCTACTATGTCAACACCTTCATACGCTAACCTACCACTGCTTATGAGGTCATGTTGACAAGTCCGCAATTTGTTGACATTCTGTTGCCAGATTTTTAGTATATAGGGGCTTTTGTCCTCATACGTGGTGCGCGCTTCTCTTAACATATTGAGGTGCCTGCGCTAGCGGAATCTGCGTATTCAGATTGGTCAATAGAATGGAAAACTTCCTGTTCCTCAATTTCTTCAGATTCTTCTCTTTCCGCTCTTCCCTGGCTCTGGCTGCTAGGGAAGTAGCCCTCTATCGTAGTTTGTCCCGCTCCTCTTTTACCTTTCTTCTTTGTTCGCTTGTTCTGTTTTGTTATCGGCCTTGTGGGTAGCTCCCTTCCATTGCGATTTGGCGGCGGTAGGCTGCCCACCGCGAATTGCGCTGGGAATCGTTCCTCGAACGGGAACTTAGCTGGCCTTACCTCTTGCGTCCAAGTGTCTTCTGTGGGGAAGAATTTTAGTGTGTTGTCCGGGTGCTTTTCGTCATACCACGCGCAACGCTTTACGAATTCCGGGCAGTTCCTGTCCCAACTTGCATGTGAGCCGCTTTTGCATGAGATACAGTACCTCTTTTCGGTTTCCTTGCAATCACTTGACCTGTGTTCACCGCCGCATGTGCCGCATACATCTTTCTGTGCGGTACAATCTGTGGCGTAGTGTCCCCACCTTCTGCATTTCATGCATTGGGTGGGCTCCTGCTTCAGCCTGGTTGGATATACTTTGGCTCCGCATATGTATATTCCGTCTTTGATGCATTTGTTGGCCATACTTACATCATTGAACAGAAATGTTGCGTGTGCCGCTTTTTGTCCCAGTGCGCGTCTGTATACCGGCTTGATCCATCTGGCTTTGGCTATGGCATATTGGTCGAGGCTGTTACCTTCCTCCACCTCTCGGAGGTGTTCTTTGTCCTCGGGGTTGAAGGTGAGCGGGATCCTTGGGACTAAAAGGGGGAACTGTCTTGGCTTTATGATGGAGCCTGGGATGAAGTGCGCTGCGAAGATTGGCCCAACGTCTGGACGCTTCAGCCATTGGGCCGCTTCTTCATCAGCAAAATGTAAAAATGCTTAATTTACTTAGACCTCCTTAAAAAAAAGTGTCTTAAATTACCCTTAGAAATTCATGATTTAAGATGACCTAAGTACACCAAGCTATTACTCAGGCCAAGGTATTAAACTAAGAAGCATATAAGAAAAAACAAGCGACACTTTTCATTGTAAGAAAAAATAAGCGACGCTTTTCATTGTAAGAACCATAAGACATGAGAAACTCCGAGTAAGTCCACGCAAGTCAGTTGTAAATGTATTAGTACTACGTGTTATCTTCGCTACCGTTCTCGCTCTGGTCTTCATCAACATTCGGGTGGAGCGTTACACAGTAGCAGGGATGCAAGACCAGGAGGCGAGGATGTGGAGGGAAGTGCGGAAGGAAACAATACACATATGATGTCGACAGATCGTTGCCGTGCAGGCAATAGTTGGGAACCGGGGGATCAGGAATTCCCAGGAGCGGGTGGGAGCACAAAGTGGAACGTGCGCGAGGCTATCTGTATCTGCGAACTGTGCACGTATCAGAAGGACAAGACGCGTGAAGATAGGAAGGGACTTACTGCTCGCTCAAGGGAGCTTTGTTTCCCTTACCACACCACGTCCCATCCACCCAAGCGCCGTTCCTGCCGAGCACGACAATAACGAAATGTCCCTCCTCCTCGTCGTATTCGATGCGGGCATGGAGGCGTGAAACGGTCTTGAGAGGTCCAAGGTCAACATCTACGTGTGTTACAGATGACGGTGCGGTGGATGTAGAGTTGCAGCGACAACCAATGGTGACATTGAGGGTCTGGAGGTAATAGGTGAAGTTTGGGAAGACAAGGCTGTAGTACGCCCGAATCATGTCTGAAACGGGCTCGGCATTGAAAGACAGATCTGAAACGGGCTCGGCATTGAAAGACGGATCTCCAACGGGTGCGGAGACGTGCTGAGAATTGGGAGATGTGGTGTGGGAAGCCATTGCTGAGGGTGATTGTCGACTCGTCGACTCGTTCGAGCTCGTTTCTCTGCGTCACGTGCGTTCACCGTCCTCTCCCGTCCTCCAACCTCGCAGCGAAGGTGTGGACTCGACACAACTCCAAAGCAGCTCCCACACTGTTCAGCTGTGGGCAGCGTGCATATTATTCATGTGGTAATAGCGGAGAGAATGGATTTGACAGTACAGGGGAATTGGATGAACATGGAGTCGTCGCTGTGGGTGCTGTTCCAGACAGGCTAAATAGGCTAATTACTAAGAGGAGCGGCATCAAAGGGAAGTTACGGACCATGAAGTTAGAACAGAGTTTCGAAACTATGGTGATCAATGTACTTGTTAACATAATACGACTGGAAGGATTCCAGGGACTGCGCTGGTGAGAGATCATTCGGCAAAGTGCTTTCCCCATAGACTCCTATGAGATGTGCTGCACGGACAATAGTGTCCAAGTGAAGAACGGCTGCACGTCGTGATCCATCCGCGTTTAGCTCTCGTTCTACAATCCACATGCCGGTATCTTCGTCTGGTTCGTCCCCAACACGGAAAAACCAGTGGATTAATACACAAGGATAGAATTTACCACGGTAGCTGAAAGAAAAAAAAAGCCGCACACGTGCACATCAAGGCCAAGCATCCCTGGAGCATCAGGGTCTGTTTCAACGAGCACGCAATCATAGCGCTCTTGACTCTGCCTCCAAACAGGAACAGCCCGTATGCGTTCATGGCACATACCACGAGTACCGCAAGGGTCGCTTGGTGAATAGAAGGTTGCAGTGGAAGACGAATACACTGAAATCGGATTATTGAAAAATGGAAGCGGCTGAGATGAATTCGAAGTGTTTGCGTCCAGGGATAGCTGATCCTGGAGGAAGCGGCGGATTAGATCGACAAAATCAGGCTGATTTATTGTCTCAGCAAGTTCAGACGCGTCCACATTTCGTTCTAGAATACGATACTTAGCAAATTATACGATGAAATAGATAAGCAAGCTTACGCTGGATTCTCTTTGCCAGTTCAACATGGGCATAGGTATCATCGTCGTCGCCGTCGTCGCTGTCGCCGTCGTCATCATCTTGCTCATCATTGTTACCCACTCCGTCGACGTCGTTTTGATCAGCAGCAAAAGAGGTCACAAGAACACTATCACACGGACTCGGATGTTCTATCAAAGCTAATACTAAGATAATAAACTAAGTCAGCAATCGAAGATACTGACGTGAAGCATCACACATACTTGAGGATAGCAGACTACCCTTTAACATCCCACGGGCTTGAAGTCAACGCGTGAGGCGGCAAGTTTATCGAGACGTTGATTCGTGAGCAGCATTTGCTCCATTGCGTTGTAGCGATTGGAGCGTCGCCAAGGTTCTTTTATAGCTTTGATGTGTTTCGATTCTGTTATCGACGAACACAAACCATTGGGGGCACCAAATGCGCGGATAAGCTTGAAGTAATGTACAAGTGAATGTTGTCGCGGAAGATTGAAGCCGGTTGGGCGAACGCCTGTTGTCTGGAATATTTGGCGGTAACGGTGGTACTTGTCCAGAGCGTCTTTCAATGCTTGGAGGCTTGCTGTATCGTGGACATCGCGTCGTGCAATGTAGCAAAACTCAAGGAATGCGCGCAGAGCACGGACCATTTCGACGGGTACATGGCCCTTAATGGCGGGTAAATATACCTTTCTAAAGTTTAAGCGTCATTGATAACACAATTAGAAATGGGACAAACCTTCATTAGGGCCTTTGAGTCGTCACCGGTCCACTGTTTGAACCCTCTGCCTTGAGGGAACCGTCGTAATCCAGAGAATGGTGCAACAGCGGCAATGCTGACATGAATTACATGATAATAAGCGGATGCTTACAACGTACAAGAACTGCACTCACCGTCGATCAATGTCCGCTACGATTTTCTCTGCGCGACGTTCGCCATGCTCTAGGAACAAGTAATCATTTACCCAAGTTACCAAGTGATCCTTGAATGTCCCTTTGATAAGTTGATGTAGGATGTCGGGTGCCAGTAATTCGTGAATGTCGGCACGGGGAAAGTCTTCTGTGAATGCCTGAAAAACATATGGTATCAACATGATAATACGAAAAAAGTATACGCACAACTACATCTCCTTCGAGACCATACTCATTCCACATTACATTCAAGTCTACCAGTTCAATCAAAGCCATGGTATGCTCTGGATGACGTGGAAGACGTGCTTCACCATCAAGATTGCCCGCTCGTGCCATACATCTGTCAAAACTAGTTAGATTGACACATATTAATGAAAATAAAACACATACTTAGCACACCAACCTTGCACGATGCATGCAAGAAGTGCTTGCTCCGGATAATCTGCAATATATGGCCCGAGACCATAAATGACGCGTCTAAAGTGTCCGTCGGGACAGCGGACAATTTCCGGCTTTGTCATGCCGGGCTCAAGAGGCTGAAGGATCCCTGAAAGTGACGAATGGAAAAGTTGACGCCGAAATTTGCGATAAAGTGCACTGTCCTGATGATCTTTGTCGGCTGTGAACAAGTTCATCAATAATTAATTCTATTTAAGGGAATATGACGTACTATGGGGTATAGGAAGAAGGCCAAGGAGGACAACACCGTTTCGCTGTGCTCGACGCGTGGAATTGTGAATATTTCCGATGGACAAATAAACAGGCCAGAATTCATTATGTCCCGTTGCAACGGATACAGTTGTTTTGTCACTTCCTAGAATGATGGGAACGAACATTGAACCGTGCGTGCCAGGGTAGTCGGCAATGATATCCTGCAAACATTTACAGCAGTGTCAGAACCAACGGCTATAGCCTACAGATGAGGTGAAACGTACCGCTTGGCTCCACGCCCAGTTGCCAGACATGAAATTTTGAAATCGATGCTTATTGTCAGCATCATATTCATGAAAAGGTGTGGTATCGAATTCGCCATTGAAGTCTGGGTTGGCAAGCATGTTCTTTACGAGCTTCCGGGGGTCGCGGAACCACACTTCATGATCGACTTTCGTCCAAGGTGGTGCGTCATTAGGATTTTCAAGCATATGTCCATTGTACGAGATTGCGAAGTTCTCCCATGGGACGTCTCCAAGAGGCGTCGAGTCAATAACACTGTATAAATTGGAGGGACTGCCGAATGGTGGATTGTCGCCATGGGGTAAGAGGGTTGCTGCCCACAGTTCAAAGAGAACAGCCATGTTGCCCGCAGACATTTGACTTCGTCGGAAGAGGAAGTCTGCTGTTTCGAATTCAGTACGACTGCTATATGGGGTCCAGTCATCGGGACCCCGATCAGATCCGTGGATGGTGGGTGGTGTGCCCGGCGGAATGTCATGGCCATCCTTGTCGCAAATCTGACCTGTTATCGCCTGAGATTAAATCGAGATATGTAGACAATAAATGCAATGGCATACCATTAATGATCGGATGGAATATCCGGACAAATTTGGGACGATGCTCATTTTCACCAGCCCGGTGCTCTGCTGATTCACGATCACTGTGGACTTGAGCAGGCACATCGCCGTCAAGCTCCTCCCATGGGTCGTAGTTGTAGTTGTAGTCATAGTCGAACAAGTCATTGTAATCTTGAAGGGTAGGTCCGGTGTTGTTTGGTGAAGAGTCTAGAGGTTGCATTGATTCGACACGGGAGGGATGAGGGGAGCGCCACAAGCTCGCTTCATAATAATCACCAGCAGGTTCAACACCACCAGGGGAAGAGGGTAGCCATGGGTTCGGCTCGGAATAATCACCAACCACACCAGGGGAAGAGGGTGGCCATGGGTTCGGTTCGTAATAATCATCAGCACCACCGGGGGAAGAGGGAAGCCATGGGTTCGGCTCGTAGATATGATTGCTACCGCTGCCACATGCGAGTGGGCTGCTGTGTTCATGAATGGAAGGTTGGCCGTTAAACAGGTCATCCTAATTAATGGAGAAGTTCGTTATTGTGGAACCACATATTTAATATAACTTACCCAACGCTCCGTACTGCGCCCATCAGAACTTGTAGGTGGACGGTATTGGTGGGTTTCTGGTGGATGCTTTGATCGCGTATGACAAGTACGGCCACCGGGTGTTTTGAACCAACGTTTGCAGCCAGGGTGTAGACACGGATAGAGAGGGCAGGGATTTTTCTGAGGACGCATGGGTGCAAGACGGAGAGCAATTGAATAGCAACTTGCGTGACCGTGGAAATCTGGCAGGTTGGCGAAAAAAATCCAAAGTCGCGTCATTCGTGCCTCCGTTCTGTCAAACACTGCTACGTCTGTCACGGCTTCTTCACCCACTCATCCTCTACACAGCCTCAAACTCACCGACACTCTAACAATGTCCGAACCTACTCGCATGACCACACGTCCCAGGAATGCAGATGCCCACCCCGGCTTGCTTGCACTGGGGGCAAAACGTCGTCGTGCAGCTGATGGGGTAACCAAAAAAGCGGCTGCAGAGGCGAAGAAGGTGGCTATGGAGGAGCGACGACAGCATGCTGTTCTGGAGATCGCAAGCATCGAGAGGCAGATTGCTGAAGTCGACGCCATCGACATTACTCCACAACCTGGCAATAAGGCTCCACAACGTCCACATCCACTGCGGCGCACTGAGACCTTTATCAATATCCCGCCTGCCGACGAAGGCTCTGAAGACGAAAGCAACATACCCGGCGCTACAGAACTCAATCCACTTGAGGAGAATCCATCAGAGTCTGGTGATCTCTCCGGGGGAGATGCTCCGCCAAAAAAGAAGGCCAAGTCTAGCAAGCCAGGCATTAGAGATGCTGTCGAGAGGTGCTTGAAGGAAAGGGACGGCAGCGAGTTGTGGCAGGTAAGAGCATCTTGCATAAAACACAACCCACTTCTGATGCGTCGAAGCTACGTGGGCCAACTGATAAGCAACTTGGCGGGTTTAACCACGAAGAGGAAGACGAACTGGTAAAATAATGAACTTTCTGGGTACGAGCTACTTTGACGTCGAAGCAGGTGACACCGAAACCTCGAAATGGCCGTAGGATCCAGAGGGGGATCCCTTGCATCAGGAGCGACGACGACAATGGGGAGAACAATAGGGAAGCCATAAGGGAGATGGGAGGCAGGCGCAACCCGGATGCGGCAAGGGCCGATCAGTCTTCTGATTGGAACAATGGACCAGATGGGTAAGCGCCTTGTAACTGTTTTTTTCCTTCCTTTCCGATGTTCACTCTCGACCAAAACACGTTGTTTTATTTTTCTCTCAGTAACACAGGCGAACCACCTCGAATCCAGGACTGGGCTAGCCAAATTCCGAAGAATGCGAAGCCTGGCAGCAGGCTAGCCAAGCAGGGACCGTCAGATGAGGCTCGCAACACTACACCGTCTCTCACTTTCGGGTCGACTCGCACCTCTCAAGCTTCGGGGTCGACTCGCACCTCTCAAGCTTCGGGGTCGACTCGCACCTCTCAAGCTTTGGGGTTGACTCGCGCCTCTCAAGCTTCAGGGTCGACTCGCACGTCTCAAGCTTCGGAGCCGACTCGCACCTCGGTTTCAACTCGCTCAGCCCTAACCAACAATGTGGCGATTCGCCGCAACAACACTGACATCACGACCGCCAGTGGCAATATCAACGAGGATGAAACCATTGGTGAAGGAAATAATGTCGCTAGCAATCGTGGTACAAGCATGGTTCGTCGTTTTTTTCTTTTTTATTTGACAACCAATCACTTCTGTTTTTTCTTTCAGGCCCCGCCATTGAGACCCCCTCGTCGCGGCCCTCCCAGGCCTACTAATAACCAGCTGCCAAGGGTTTTCCTCGATGACAATACTTGGCGCAAGAGGGTCATCACAACTCTCATACGATGGGCTGGTATCCAACCGAATCCATGGATTATTCCTGATAGCAAGATCGTTGACGCCCTCGAGAAAATTTGCAACGCTCATTATGGAGATTGGTCGTCCGATGCCTCCATTCTCCGCGTTGTCCGTTTCCTGTTTATTTGGATTCATGAATCTGATTTGGATTTGTAGGCCTCGCAACGACTAAGCGACTCATGGCGCAGCACATTTGGCTCGTCAGCCATCGCCATTTTGAATGCGTTCTTTGATGATTGCGATGAATACTGTGATTCGGATGAAGCACGCCGGGAATTTTGCAAACATGCGCTCGACAAATATCGCTTTGCCTATCGCAAAGCTGAGGGCGACAACCCAAAGGTAAAGTTGCTTCGGCGCTGCGCCGCTACAGCACATTCTAACTATTGTTTAGATGTTCAGGGGCCTATTTCAAGGCGCTCTCGTTGTTCAAACCCTTGCAGCTCACTTCAATGCAATCGAAGGCTCCAACTGGATTGAGGGATTGTACGAGGGGGAAACACCACCCCTGCCTCATGCCGCATTGGCACTAGCAGCGGTAGCGGTAATATCTTCATACTTCTCTGTTTGTATCATGCTAATATCAAACTAGTCGGAGCGCGCGCTTGTACTGACATCTGTGGGTGCAATCACCATTGCGAAAATCCGTGAAGCCAAGTCAACAAAGAAGGCTATCAAGCTGCCGACAACCATCAAGGTTGTCACAGGAACAAGCACGGCGAGGAAGGAAGTTTCACGACAAACTGCATTTTGTGAGGTCGGCTGGGGAGCACTAACGCGATCATACATGAGGTCGTTGCAAAAGCTCACTGACATTGAACTGGGTAAGATTATGGATGAGGCTAAAACCTTTTCCAAGGCCAGTCGTCGAGAGGAGGTTGCAGATGAGGCTGATCTTGATGATGAGCGCGCAGATCTTGACATTGGGCTTGGGTCTTTCAGTGATGATGATGTTGACATGGTTGATTGAAGAGGGTTTTCGCTTGCACAACTTGGTATGCTTACCTTTATACCCTTACATTGCTTGGAGCGTCTTAAATGTGATGTGGCTTTTGCTTGGTTTGGCTTAAATCTCATTTTAGATGAGATGCTTTTGCTCAATTGATGCCTTAAATGTGGCATAGTTTTTGCTTGATCCAGCTTAAATAATGTCTTGAATGTGATGCTTTTGCTTGATTGAACTTGTTTTACTGCTGATACTTTCCCTTGGTGTGCCTGAAGAAGGTATTAATGTGTGGTTGATATATGCCTTGGTTATCTTAATGGCCTTCTTATGGCCTTCTTATAAATCCAGATGGAGTCAGCTTAAATCACTTAAACTGGTCAAGATCTCACTTACTAAAAAATGACCTTACTTAAATTGCCTTAGCAATTTTGCCTTAAAATTGCCTTACTTTTTTTTTCAAGGCACATTAAGACCAAATAAGATGATTTACATTTTCCTGATGTTTAGAGCTGAAGTTTATTATTAGCCCATTCTTTTGGATTTTAGTTACCTGCATTATGGACATGTCTTCCGGCGGAGGAGGGTCTAGTATTTGTCCGATCGCGCTCTCCGCTTTTTCAAGTAGGGAGTCGTAACTGTGTGCCAGTAGCTGTGTCTCTTCTAGTTCGATGAGAACTTGCCTTTCTTTTCTGTCCGTTGCCAAGCAGATCTCCTCTTCCATGGCCTGACCTGGTCCCCTGCCTGGTCCGGGCGTCGCATTTCTGAGGAGCGCATCTCGGTACGAGTTTGCTGTGTTGGCTATCTGGGCTGTGGTGTCCGACGCCTTTGAGACCTTCGCCATTGCCTCGGATGCTACCTTGTCTAGGCTTCTGGCAGTGGCCTCGATCCTTTCGGTCGCTTTATTGATTACCTCTTGCCTGGCCGCTGTGGCTAGGCTCTTGGCTATTGATTGCTCCATTTCGTCCATCCTTTCGTGGATGTCGAGCTGGATGCTGAGGCAAGCGTCCTTCAGAATCTTCGGGAGGCCCTCGGCTCTTGTGCAGCCCGCGCAGTGCGTCACCAACTTTGACGCTACCTCGCTTAGGCAGGTGATGGCTTTCTGGATGCTGGTTGGGATCTTCATCGTGGAGCCGGTCTCTGCCAAGGTCTTCAGTGCATTTGCCAGGAGCTGGGGGGTGCATGGATCCGTGATTGGGATGAGGTTGTTGGTCGATAGGTAGCTTCTTGCTTCGTCGTAGTTTGGCTTGTGCAGCACTTGCGCGCTTGCTTCTGCTACGGGCTTGAGCTTGGCCTTTGACCTGGTGTCGTAGGCCGCATGTGCGGGTGACTTGGACCTTGTTTCTCTTTCTTTGCCTTGGACTATGCTTTTACTTCTAGTGGTTGTGCCCTGCGACATACGCTGGGCGCTTGTTTGTTCGGAGTTTATAGGGAGGAGAGGGGAAGGAATTTTGTAGGATGTGTGCGGAAAGTATGAAAGACGAGCAGAAAGGGCTTTGTGTGTTTTAAAATGTGTTTACTACTCTAATCTAGCTTCTACTACCAAGTGACGAAACTGGGTTCGCCGCGTTGGTGGTGGTTGCCGGAAAAGGAAGTTCCGTCAGGCTTTGTTTTGGGTAGCCTCGTAACCAGGCTCGTGCAATGGGGTATACCACGATGCGAGATGGGGCAAACCACAATGCAGAGCCTGGGGGATCTGAGTTTAAACTTGGCTGGAAGCGTAAAGTTACCGTATATGGGTAACCTGAAAAAGGAAAAAAGTCATGTGATTGCAAAGTGGATACATGATTGCCTGCAGGCCACGAAAATTGGAACGCGTTGATCATATTTCCTTCGATTCATCGTTCAGAATGAAGCATTCGAATGCAATTATCATCCCAGTGAATCCCAACGCCCCCAAGAAATGAAGACAAAAGAATCTGGTCACTTATGGACAAACATTGAGCTTCACTTCCGATACCTCCAACACTCCGAGATCCGTGCCTACACAGCATGAAAATCAGCCCTATCGTCCGCTTAGCAGTCCCTGGACGCTCAGAATCACCCAGTTTTCCAATGAACGCGTCTGTGAGTCGTTGACTAGGGGGGATATCTTGATATCTTGATATCAGCTGGTCACCAGTAAGTGTCCTGATCATTTGTAGGTCATTTTCGGTACACAACGCGTCTGTAGTAGCCACATCATACACTTTCTAGTGACGAGGAAGGCCTCAACACATGATCACATGATTTATTTCCTTATTCGGGATAACCATATACAGTAGGTTTTTGCTTCCAGCCAAGTTTAAACTCAGATCGACCGGTCTCTCTAGCGAGATATCCACCCTTGGATTCGCCGAGAGACGGTCACCGGTCTATGTTTTGGGGGGGTTCGTCTGTTCAGGTGAATCTTTTCCGCCTGCGGGTAACACCGCCCCCTGTGTTTCGCCGTGCCGCCCTCCCCTATTTTGTCCCTCTGGGGGCCACTTCGGTCCTTCTTCCTCTTTCTTCATGCAAACAGCTGAAGCTCGAAAACGCTATCGTCACGAGCGTGCCCTTGCCACCGGTCCCGCCCATTCCGGCTTCCTTCTTCACCAAGGCTAACCTCTCCGCTTTCCAGTACGTTCATTTTACACGCGTCGGAATGAAATTTTCTTTGCTATAATTTCTGCCTTGTGTGCATTTTTCACACGTCGTATATCTCATCTTCATAACAACAGTCATTCCGTCGTGTACAAACGCCTTTTTTTCTTTCAAATATCGCAGTCGGTAATGTTCTCTGTGGTGCACGGAAAACATTTGACATACTTCAACCACTTTCCACTCATAACAGAACAGATCTAACACGACGTTCTACGGCGAGTAGACGTTGCGGGGTGCGCTTACGAGAATGTTCGGTTTCTTGGCGTAATGGTTCGTCGTGGATTTGCTTCCAAGTTGCTTTCACTACGTAAGTCGTATGGCAAGAGATCGTCTAATCTGGCATGCTCTGTTTTCATGTCTGCACACACAAACACCTTCGCGCGTTTGCTCTCCCCTTACCGATGTACTTCGCTTCCGCACCGTACCCGTGAAAACACAAATCCAAGATTAACACAGCGGACCGGTCATGCGACGCTTTCAAGTGTTCGTGTCCATCAATCCGCGGCATCCGCACAATTGAAGAAGAACTCGGACCCGACCTCGAGAAAAGTGCGTCTGTTACACTCCTAACCGAGATGCGTGGTGTCTGCGCTAATAGAATACCTCGAATACTGCCAGGTGTGTAAATATGATATCATTGATATGGACCACTTTTCGGTTTCTTTTTACGGGTCCGACGTTCCTGTGTGTCCTTGAATTTAGTGTGAAGATTCGAAACGTGTACCACACTGTTGACAACGACTCGATGCGGTGTACCGTTCAGCGTACTGTTGCTTCCTGTACTAGATCTCATGAACCGCCAGTCAAAATGAGATCAATCTCACCCGCCTGGTTTCGCTCGTCCGCTCAACACAATTCGTCTTCGGATCGCAAGTTCGCAACCCGCTTCCAATTCACAAAATGAATCCAGGTCCGCGTACACTTTTTTGCTTCTTTTTTTTCTCTGCAGTACTCCCCTCAAAGAAAAAAAGGCTTCCTCTCTTCGCTCCCGAAACGTCTTTAGATCAGTGGGATCCTTTGCCACAAGCCCGGCGTTGGTGAGCAGCGGTTTGTCCTGTCGCGGCGCCTTCTACACGCTCAAAACGGAAGCGTAAGGCTGACGACTAAGGGTTGTTCTCGTCTCGCAGGCTGGACACGAAATAATAAAAGGTTGAAAACGACATTACAGTAAAGGAAAAGATGTAAAGAACTGTATTTTGTAGACGTAATTTTTGCTCTGTTAGAAACCATGTCATCGTTACAGGAAAAGTGTTGGAATGTTGAGAATGTTTTGTCGGTTTTCGGCTGTTGGCTGTTGCGCTTGCCCTCGGTGGTCGGACCTTTGCCCCGTTTTCCGGGGCACCCTAGTATCATCACGGCCTCCTCTACAGATACCATACAACACCGATATGTTTGTACATGAGTAACTTTATTGTATACTTCAAGACACATTAGTTGCTGCCATTTAAACCATATCGTTGCATTGGGGCGGAACTGGGCTCGTTCCTTTATGATACTCCACGGGATCCTCATGTTCGAAATGAACCCGTCCTCAGGGTGGTGACCTTTGCAAACCTTTACATCTTGACTGCATATGAAAAGGGTAGACGAAGGTACATTGCGTTGTAAGTTATCCGTAGCAAGACAAATATTCGTTACTGTGGGATCCTTTGCCTCATGAAAAATGAACCCACTGTACAATGGAGATCGCAAATGGTCAACCAAAGCCAGCTAATATTGTTACTGTACTATGCCTAAAGTAAGGTAGACATGGGGTCGGGTGTGATCCAGAAGACTCCGCGAGTCGGTTCTGGTGCCAAATGTAACAGATTTGCGCCCACAGGAATTACACAAATTGCCACCAGTGTCCACTTGTAGGGTCAAGGATCTTATCCCATATGGGCCCTGTAGCATGTTTATAAACATCGACAGCAAAAAAGCACGGGGATCTTCCCAAGTGACAGGAATTACTAAGTTACGAGAAGTCGATCTGTAGAGTAGCAAGACATATTCAGATGAGATTATCTGATGAGTGCGAAGGTATCTGCTTAAGTGTATTGACTTGTGGCGGGTCAGTGAGGTAAATTTTTGGGGATGGATGTTTGAATGACCGTAAGTCGGACGTTGATCACGATATCTTCATGTCCAGAGATCGCACTGGGCGTGATGCTCAGCCCCCCTCAGAGCATGGCAGTAACTCTGGTCTTCTTTCCTTTCGAGGATTGAGGCGGGGTTTGTATATTTTCATTTTCACTGTCTTCGTCACTTTGAGTGTGTTTCTTGCGCTTGGCAGTCTTGCCCGAAGCAGCGTTTTTTGGGCCTACCCTCTGCACCATCGAGGTCAAGCTAAGATTCACCTTGCGCTCAGTCACAGCTGTGATGATCGTCCAGCAGTGCTTGCAAACCCGCGTATTCATTCGTATGTCTTTGTGTGTCTGCCGCAACTCATTTCGAAAGTGAAGGATCGCAGCTGCCCTCTCTCTGTCGCGGAACTCCATACCTTCTTCATGCATCACGTAGAGTAGGACGCCTGCGGATAAGATGCATGAGCTGGACCCCGCTGGGCTGAGATAACGACCACATACCAATGAAGACAAACTCTGCAGGCGAAACCTTGGCAGAAAACCCCGTAAAGCCTTTGTTCAAAGCCTTGTCACTAGCTATCTCGAGTAGATTCGACAACATGGGCTCCACTCTAGATTTAAAAGTCCGGGAAGGCCCCTGGGGCACATTTAGCCACCTTTCTAGCTGTATCGCCGATGGTGTACGCTGCAAGTCAACTTCCTCGCAGCAGTATAACATAGCAGCAAGGTTTTGAAACGTGCGTCCCCGCTTCATGTCGAACTGAACGTGGCTGGCCAACCCCCCGCTAATGGAGATGTATTTCATGTCGAGTTCGTTCACGTAACCCGCCCAAGGGGAGGCAATGGCTTGGAGTTTCTCTGCGAGAAGCTTAACACCAGACTATCTCACCACCAAACACCGAGGAACACGCACCTGCTGCACTCAGACTCATCCCAAGCTGTACGCGCTGAAATACTTCACGCTCCGAAGCCGGTGATAGTGCCCGGTATTCCACTTCGCTTCAATCAGTCTTCAGGATGAAAAGTTCCCAATGAAGAAATGACGTACCACAGGTTATGCGCTTATCCTCGAACTTCCTCTTTCCCTCGGCAGTTATCTCATTTCGTCTGCCTTGGTGAACAGGTGGGACTTGGTACCACCAGAGTTTCCGCGTATCGGGATCCCTGTCTGACATACACCGTCACATACCGTAGGTGATAAATACGATAGACGATCACACACACGCAATCTATAGCAGAGAAGACAATGAGTTTCATACAAGGCGAGAGCGGTGGAAAGGGGAGAGCATACATGGCCATCTAAAAACTTCACGATGCTAGTGAGACGTTGTTTTCCGTCCACGCAGATGCGGACTTCTTCGCCGTCCTCATCCCGCATTACAGCGAAGATAACAGGCGGAACATAGAAGTTGTGGTACAGGGAGTCGATGATTTCCATCTGTTTTCCTGTAGGCCAAACAACATCTTTCTCCAATGTAAGCGCAAGCATGGCCAAGAAATCTACGAAGTCACACCTCGTTGATACGGTGGGTTTAGGTCGATTTTGCCATTATGGATCTGGACTGCAATGGCATCGGCACAAGGCAAGGACAATCAGACAGAAGGCTTACTATGAAGCTCGAGCGTAGTGTAGACCTTAGCATCGGGTTGCTCGAGGGCATTGCGAACGCTGAAGATACTTGGATCGATAGTCTCGTCAATGACGGACTCAACATCCAGTTCATCACGGTCATCCCAAACGGACTCTTGCTTTTCCATGGAATCAAGGACTGGGGGTCACAGCGGCATTAGAGGAAGATGTACGGAACAAGTTGAGAAAAAGACTTGCTCGAGGGAACTGTATGCCCGTTTCAAACAAACCACCCTGGTCGGAGTTTAAACAATATATTCTATCTATCCTCACAGAATAAGTATTATGCGTTTGCAAAGGTCCCGTATTCATCCCTGTCATCTCTATCGTGGTCATCATCCCGGGGCGATACACCAGATGAGGAACGACGACGGGTCTGCCGCCGCCCCTGAGTTGTATCTTCGTCGTCGCCTAAGGCTGTCATCAGGTGCTCGCCCTCTTCACCGTAGCTACCTTTCACACCACGCGGTGTCAGCGTGATAGACTCATCTTCCTCATCGCTCGCTTCGCCAACATCCCACAATGTCTGGCCATCGTCTCCGTGATCCTCGGGATGCACTCCCTCATGTCCCTCGGTCTTATCATCGACCGTACGTGGTATGCGTCGACCAGGGATGGCATTCAGCGCAATTCCGCTATCACGTTGCGCGGAGGAAGGCTCAGGTTTCTTGTGAGTAAGCAACACGACGCCAGATATGAGGATGAGAATTGAAACAAAACTGAGAAAGAGTGTCCAGGAGGCATAAGCATCCACGGAATCGTTGAATATCTGCACAGCAGGATTCAGCGTGTGTATCGCAGTGGACGAGGGGAAAGTGCTTACCAGTGAGTTGAGCCAACTGAAAGCAAATATGGATCAATCATAGCTCATCCAGACAGCGAGAGTGCGAAGGCTTACCCAGTCGCAGTGTATACACCGTAAAACACTGGTACGACCAACGTCGAATCATATATCTCGAGCGCGCGGTTGAGACAAACAATTTGAAGGACGGCAGTAACGGCGAGGGATATAAAGGTCAGAATTGGCGCGAGATGTCCGAGTTGATTCCCAGTGTTCTCGTGTGATAATGAACCGGAGATCAACTTCACCCTGCAAACCGCCTCAGGTCAATGTTGCGCGACGAGAAACATGAAAGACTGACGTGGCTTTGGCGAACACTAGACACTCCCCGGCCAAGCCTCCTCCAGCGCAGGCCCAGCCGATGCCCAATGTCCACGCGATGACCTTGTCGTCTTTCCCGGCTGTCCATTCTTCGAGCTTCTCAGCGACCCATATCATTGACCATCTCCACAAGCCCCTTATGCGAATGAGGAGGCCGCCAGGGGGTGCTTTGGGTGTGCGGGCGCTCATGCCTGCAAACGGCTCCCCCGACAGATCTGAGCGCGATGACAGCACGAGATCCAGCTGTGTTGTGAAATTGTAGAGAAGTGCAAGGGAAAGTGACATGATGAAGAAGTAGCACAGCCAGCCTGGACGGCCCCAAAGGACCGCGAGATGTGCGGCCGAAGTTTCCTCCGAGAGACCAGTATTAATAGAGCCGAAGGCTACAATGCCTACTACGCCAAGTATGACAATTATAGTACCCTGTGGTGATTGTCTTAATCAGAGAGTGCAGTGTCGAGGATAGCACAGTTGGACTCACGTATATATCCGTGGGGGTAACGGGCGTTCCTACGAGAAATCTAGCAAACAGGAAATTGAATATGAGAGAAGTTGATCCCAACGGGGCGACATATTCTGGTAATTCATGTCAGGGGAAACCCGAGTCCGTCACCCGTGAGAAGGGCGTACCAGCTCGCATGTATTCAAGGGCAAGGGTCGAGCCGATAAGCTGAGATAATCTAAGACACATAAGCCGGGCTGTGCAGCAGAGAAGCTAGAAGCCTTACATATAAAGTAACATTCCAAGGAGCCATAACGGTCGCAACCAGTCTTTCTTCCGCGCACTTTTCGGGATGGCTCTAGTTCGGACCTGCAGGAGCATGGAAAGCAGTCAGCGAGGTTATCAAAGGCGGTATGGCGCAACAAGTACATGATCTAATTTTGTTAAATTCAGGCCTGCGGCATTGAGAACGGATGCTAGGATGATGATAGATAGCCCTATTATGAACGCTATCACCGGTCTCGCATGTCGGATACCATTTGTCACTTGGCCTGGTTCAGGAACGGAAGGTGGTATGGGGACGGAAGGTGGGACAGGCGGGACGGGGGTGGAAGGTGGGACGGGGATAATGGGGTCTGACTGATTGTCCTGGCGAACGAGTAAGGCGTTCATCTACTGCTCGAAAGGCAAGACTGCGCAGAGGAGAAAAGAAGAGATAACGGGGATATTAGAGTCGTGTCAGCGCCGTGTTGCCATGAACGAACAGGCAGACAACAGACAAACGCGTGTCAGCCCGTGTCGATCCTCTTCCGCATCCCGGCTATTCCCGTTAGCCGGCCCGTCTCCTATGACGATATGGACAGACCTCAAGATGACCATGAGCAACACACATACGCACCCATCCTCAAGCGGGCACGCAGAGGGCGGGTCTCCGGACAAGACTACGATCCACATACCACCCCTCACGGCGCCGAATCCACTTTTACGATCTCTCCCACCGTTGACTCACCTTCCAGCTGACCTCCTCGACTTGTTGAACCAAACGTACTTTTTGCATCTTCTTGCCAATGACCCCTCGAAACTATTGCCTCCGGGAAAGTCATTATTATCGGTCTTATCACAGCCCAATATACGACAGAGGCAGGATGACGAGCCACCGACGTTGCACGACAAAGTCGAGGAGATGGTTCACAAAGCCTTCTGGGACGAGGTGCTGCACCATTTAAACGTCCTCTCCTCTCTCCTTATCGCTGTTTTTGCTAGGCACTAGATGCCCTCTCCTCCAGAGAGCCATCCACCCAGCTTGCCCGCCTCAAGCTTCTACTCAATGACCTACATTCCACCCTCCTACCCCTATTCCCCGCTGAGCATCCCATTCTCACTGTTCTATCTGCTCCTCTTGCGCCTACGTCTTCTCCGCTCCATACAGCACGGAATTACTGCGGCGAGATTCTTGTCGCGTTGCGTGAGCGTTGTGCACCAGCACGTGATGCTTATATTGATGGCCTTTCTGCTTCGCTAACCAATCCACCCATTGAACCACTCGATCTCGCTAAGATCGTGGTAGAGACCATTCGCTCTATACTTAAACTTGCAGAGACGATGAAGGACGACTTCTCACAATTTGTGCTCGGTACTATGGGCGAGGCGCAGCTTGGCGTGGCGGTTGCAGATCAGGCACGAACGCAAGAGCGTGCACTTGTCCTTGATTTGTGGAAGCAAAGTGTCGTTCGTGAAGATATCGCAGCGTGGCTAGCTGACCTCTCACCACTATACACGCTCATCGTCGCGCCACCTCCACGCAAGTGGGTGCTACGAGTCGTGCAGGCGCTGGGAGTTATGGACCCCGTTGCTTGCCCTTTACCAACCAAGCCTTTGTCTTCCGAGAATAACCTGCCACCATCAGCGCCAAACACGCTTCCTCCGCCATTCTTCTTCTCCACCCCAGAGTTACTATACATCCAGAACTTTCTGCAGGCCATCATCATCGCCGCAGCGTTGCGCACGCTAATTCCCGCCTCTGTGTCACCACCCGATGATTTCATGTACCGCATATGGACACTGCTGTCGGCATCCGTGAACGAGGAAGACCCTGAACAAGATACGCGGCTCGTCAATCTCGCCGACGAACTTATCCGCGCTTCTTCATTGACGGATGTTGAAGCAATAAAGCAGCTCCGCGCAGCCGTTGCCCGGACGGTGCGCCCGTCCGACCCGGTGTTTCTTCTACTCCAGCGACGTTTGCTCTCCGCGCTCGCCGAACTTCTTTCCCGTTCGCCGCCGCCGATCAATAGGAATGATACACCGGTAGAGATGCGCACTGGAAGGCGGGAGCTCCCTCTCCATGTGACGGGTGAGCAACGATCAAGAACGGAAGTGTACGAAGTGAAAGGGTTCAGTGATCCTATATTGGCTGGTGCTATACAGGAGGTGTTGGAGAAGCTTCAGGTGGCTGTACTGTGGGTTGGGAGTATTTGGACGGATTTGTTTTGAAACGAAGGTGGGATAGATGACAAGAGATGTATACCAATGTGTTGATAGAATGATTACTGTAGATTTCCACCTAAGTGCCCGGGCCGGGTTTCCGTTCAAACGACTGCGACCACCACTGGCAGATGCACTCTGGATCCGACTCGGACTCATTCGATGAGGGAGGCCTCACAGCGCGCGGACGCAAATCAAAGAAAAAAAGCGGTGCCCGCGCTAGTGAAAAGGGAAAGCAAAAAGCCAAGGACGTGCGTATTCCAATGTCCTTCCTGACACCATAACTCCCTCAAGACACCGTATTGGCACTACACAGCAGGGTTATTCCTGGGAGGCCACATATACTCGTTCATGGGACACAGTGCAGGAAGACGAGGCTGGGAGCCTCACCGGTGCCGTCGCAGAATTGCTTGCGCGCGGACGGCGACGAAGGTACGCTAACCGCCATCAACACACTTCCCAACTACTGACTGACTAACTGACGTCTCCCTCTTTTCAATAAAAAGACTCCTCGCGCCAGCCGCGGCAATACGCCGCTCGATCATCCGCCATCTCGTCCTCCTGCTGGACCTCTCGACGTCAATGACGGACCGGGACATGCGGCCAACGCGGTTCGACCTCACGCTCGAATACGCCCGCGAATTCGTCACCGAGTGGTTCGACCAGAATCCGCTCGGGCAGATCGGCATCGTGGGTATGCGTGGGGGTATCGGCGAACGGATATGCGAGATGTCTGGTGCGTTCCGTTCTCTCTCTCTCTCTCTCTCTCTCTCTGCCCCCTTTATTTCCTTTTTTGTTAAATTGTGTATAGGGAACCCGCAGGATGTGCTCCATGCGATATCTGAACGGCACAAACTCGAGCCCGTCGGCGAGCCGAGCCTACAAAACGCGATTGAGATGGCGCGCAGTAGCATGAGGTCCACCTTTCCTTCCCCTCTCTCCCTCCGCCCTTATCTAATTTATGTCTATTGGCACTGCCCCGGCATTACTTTACCAGCCACCTGCCGACGCACTCCTCGCGCGAGATCCTGATCATTTTTGGCTCGCTCACGACCGTAGATCCAGGAAACATCAACGAAACCCTCTCATCCTGCATCAAAGACCGAATACGAATCTCGCTCGTCGCCCTCGCCGCCGAGATGAAGATCTGCCGCGAGCTATGCGACAAAACTGGCGGTACGCCTCCTCTCCACAGCTCACCCACCCATGGCCGCGCACACCATTTATTTATCTCTACGTAGGCACGTTCGGTGTCGCCATGAACGAAGGACACTTCAAAGACCTCCTATTCGAGCTCATCCCTCCTCCAGCCGCACAGCAAACCACCGGAACGGCAGGTGGCGGAGGCGCCGCCAAGATGAGCGCGGACCTGATGATGATGGGCTTCCCGCAGCGGCTGCCCGACACGGCGCCCGCAGCGCTCTGCGTGTGTCACGCGCAGATGCGTGCCGCGGGGTTTCTCTGTCCGCGCTGCGGCGCGCGCCTCTGCGATGCGCCGACCGACTGCGACGTCTGCGGACTGATGATCGTGTCGTCGCCCCATCTCGCGCGGAGCTATCATCACTTGTTCCCTGTCAAGCCCTACTCTGCCGTGTGAGTTCATCCACATTCGCTGGAAAACTAAACGAGACTCCCTTTCTTCGGTTTTTGCAGGATGTCCTCCTCCGAAGCTGCTGGATCAAGTACGAATTGCCACGCGTGTGCACTCCCTTTTAAGACTACTCCGGCTACAAGCATAGGTGAAGGAATGAGTCCATTCGATCGTTATCGGTGTCAGGATTGCAAAAATGACTTCTGTACTGAGTGCGATGTGTTCGTCCATGATGTACTTCACTGTTGCCCCGGCTGTGAGACGTAGGATTGCCAAACGCTCTCAAGCACGTATCTCGTTATTTCGGTTCTGGAGCAGGATGGCAATGTCCAATAGTACTTCTTGGGAAGTAAATATACATTCTACGTAGAACACTGTAATATAACCACTCATGCGCCCCCCCCCCGAGCGGGAAATAGACCCCGAGAAATTACTGAGATCTTACGTCCAGCGTAAATACCTCCGTTCAGATCCTATTGTCATGCGTGTAGGGGGTACGCATCACCAGTTGCTCGTTGTCATACTCATCCTCGAACGAACCCTCGTCGCCGTAGTGTAGCCCGCCGACTGGACCGTCATATTGCAATATTGGAGCCTGAGAGTCTTCCGTTGTGACGCCAAATTGCGCTGAACGACGAGAGGAATCCCCTGGATGTGAGAATATGGAAGCCTGGGCCGTTTCGTGCATCTGCAAGATGTTTTGGCGGAAGGCGTTCTGTAGGTGACAACATGGGTGAGTCAGAGTGCTCGCCTGTGGTATAAGAGACTTATTACCTGCTCGCGCCAGTACTGCAGACGTTTCTCACGCTCGTTGTCACGTTGCCGCCCATGGATGCTGAAGAGGAGATATAAAGTTCCAATCATGCCTAAGTTATTGTGAGTGAAACGCAGAGCAAAGAGCTATTGGTCGAGCATTGCTCGGCTTTACCTCCAAATATCCCGACCCCAATAACCAAATAGATCCAGATTGAGAGATGGCGTGGCTTGGAGGGGGGGCACCACAGACCCGGGAGGGCAGGCAATTAAAACTGGTGCACTCTTTGTCCGCAGAACAACTTGCTCCCAGAGCCTTTTGTTGAATGCAGGTAGTCGAGTTGGTGTCGCAGTAAAGGCCAATCTTGCAGTTATCACTGAAGATAAATAGTACCAAGTGATGGGGGAACAACGAATCATACTTACCGTGATACCACATAGACAAACTCGCCTCCTGCCCCATATCCGACGTATCCAGTGTTCTCTATCTCGCATTGAGAGCCAGCGGTAACATTCGCAAACCTGATGGAAGTGAGTTGCATATGTATAGTTTGCGGGTCTGAAACACGCACTGGCAGACAAATTGAGACAGATAGAACCATTGACATTCCGGCCTAGACCAGTTGTTTCTCGGAGGTCTTTAAAATCATCAGGAGCTAGACAAGAATCTAAAAGATGGCAAAGAGATATGACTAAAGATAATCAAACTTAAGGAGACTACGAACCGTCGCGGTCGAATTGACATGGCTGCCCAACCGCAATTTTTGGCATGCACTGAGATCCTTCGTCAGGGCAAAACTCTGTCACTGGACATATTGGGGGTGGCGCAATTTGCTTCCCGTTTCCACGACTGTCACCAGTATCATAGCCTAGTGGATACTGATCCTTGCGACATCCTTTATTCCGACAGATCCCGTTGTCACACCAAGTAGTCACGTTACAGTCCGAGTTGAATTGGAGGGTGCCGGTAGCTAAGCCATTGTGGGCGGGGTCACAGGTATTTGTATTTGTAGTTGAAGAGTTTGCTGCCGAGAGGGCTGATAGAGGGAGAGAGAATAAAAAAAGGAGTGTGGGGAAGAGAAAGAGCATAGTCGAAAGCAAAGCAAAGTGGAGTTACCACGGCAGCGAAACAAGTCTCCACCACGGATTACGTAACACATCCCTTTCCGCCACTTTTCCGTCATGTCCCTCAGGGCTTCCCCCGTCCCGTTACAGTCCCTCCCACCTTCTCCTGACGAACAAGATCTTGGCGGGAGAGCACCGTGGTCACATAGTGATGACGAGCTCGATCACGACAGCGTGGGCGTAACGGAACACCCACAACACAGTAAGGGAAAGGCCAAGCTCTACGCAAATGGCACCACGGATGAGCTATCCGACTTGCACGATCCGACCAGGGGCACAGAGGCATATCCCCCAACCACCGACGAAGAGGCAGACGCCCGACGGGTGCAGGAGGTGCGCGCTAGTTCCCGCCCGTACCTGTCCCTGACCTCGTCCTCGGTAGAACCTAAGGCGTTGGGAAATCGCAGAACGACAGCGTTGGAAGGCTGCGCGCGGTTCCTCCACCGTGTCCTCATCCGTACTTGTTGATATCACCCGCCGCGCCACGTCTTTCTGGTCACGTCGTTCATCACGTCCTCCCACAGACGGCGTCGGTAAGCATCGCGCCCTCCAAACGTCGGAAGACGGTCCCCATCTCGATGGCATGGTGTCGAGTACTTTGTCTGCACCACCATCACGGTCGAACACCCCTGTACCAGACCAGCTTCGAACAGGGCCCTACGGAACCACCGACCCGTTTTCAGACCCATCTGGCTCTGCTACCTCGTTATTCGTCAATGCACAACCCATGACATTGGACATCGGCGCATCAACTATAGAGTCTGATGATCCTGAATCCACGACAGCCTCGTCATCAACTTTACCACGCCCCACAAGACAGTCAAGGATTATTAGTGCGCCTGCGCCACTTGACCTACCCTTGCCACTTTCGCCACCACCACGCACCGCGACTCCACACGCTAGTCGTCCCCCCGAACCGTTCCTACGTCCTGATTCGAGGATGACGGCGCATGATGACGAGGAAGAGACGCCAGTACCATGGTGGACGGAGTGGCTCTGTGGCTGCAGTGAAGGACCGGATCGCGGTGGCGACATACAGGTGGGCTCAGTGACATTCGTCTGCTTTAGATCGGCATTTTTACCTCATATTGCAGGCTGGCCGGACCAACCCTCTCGAATAATGCTGTCACCGCTCCTTTTCTGACTTTATTAAATAACGAATCATGACAATTTTGGTATTATACTACAGTATGTGCACCTCATAGCTCAGGTCAATCTTCCCGGATGTTCGCCCTTAGTGGACAATTTCACTCCTCCAATTCAATTATTGTATTTTAGGATCACTCGAATACAGATAGATTCGACTACTGTCCCTCGACGAGGAATGTCATATCTGAGGCTACGGGTAGCCCACCTTGTGTTTGCAGCCGTGCACTTCAAGCTGTCTCGTACAGCTCGACATGCCTGACGTACACAACATCGACCTGTCATCCCAAGCACAGGACTCATATAGTTTAAGGCACGACATTTCCGAGTTTTTTCGACCTCTGACCGTTTGGCCACTGTCGCTTGGTCCCTTGGCTTGTCCACTCTCAATTATAATGTCCTGAGCATACTATACATATATAAACCCTCTAGCGATCACCCGTGCGGAGCACGAATAATAGCTAGTGTATTTTTTACGAACGTTGACGTTTGTTATAGGGAGTGTTTCGTTGTAAGCAATTAGGTAATTTCGAACGGAGCGGAATCGGACGGAACGGACTTGGGCGGAACGGAAGCAGACGGAACGGAATCGTCCCATTTCTCGTCCCGCTCTTCATTCAGCCATTCACACTTGACTCAAAACTGTGACTCGTCCTGGATTTGAGTGACCTCTTAAATGCAGGACTGCTTGGAAAAAGCCATCACCCGTTGGGCAGAGGAATGGCATGCAACTCTGGCACGTCACAGGCCCACTTCTGAAAGTGCCATCCAATTCCTACTAATGGAACATGCCTTCTCTCGTGACTGCACAAGACGACACCAACTTGAGTAATTCACACCATCATTGCCATAAAGCAAATCCAGAGATACACACTTTTGCTCTCCTGTTTGCGTCTGTGCTGATCCTACATGAGTTAGCCTTCACCTCGAGCCATTCTTCTAGACTGGATAGCCTGAGTTCCTGCACACGCTCCCCCTAACGCCTAATTTCCTCTAGCTCTTCCCTCTTTGACGGACTTTCCCCCCAACCCCTCCAGAAGAACAGTTGGTGTCGCTGCCAAGAACCGCACTCATAATGACGCAGCACCAACCTTGGAACCCGTCACCCTAACGGCCGCTACGATTCAATTGCCGATGGCGCCAGCTGACGCCACGGAAACCTCCCGGAAAGGTATCGGGGTCACTGGGCACGGGGGATTTTATGAATACCTGGTGCAGTACGATCCAAATAACCGGTCTCAGTTGATCGTTTGATCTCTGAGTACTGAGTGCCTGAGGTATGACAACTTTGCTTTTGAAACAGACGAGTCGTGCAGTTAACAATCGGCTCTAGCTTGGGAGAATACTGAACAAGTGCTCGTGTATTGCGAATCTGTCCAGTACTATCAAGCATTCGCTACAAAGGGGGTTTTTGTTGCATGTCTAAGTGTGAAATTGGGAACCATTGCTTTGTCAATCATACACCTAGGGGTAGAACCGTCCAAAGATGTGTATCGTACAAGAAGATCGGGGATAAAACCCTGGCGTCAGCTATCGTGTCGTACAGTTCCAGCCTCGTCCGCTGCAACACGCTCCTCTACGGTTATGGTGTCTGGATTTGTGCTGGTTCTCGTATCCTTCAGTCGGAACGAATTAGAAAGGTGAGATGTCATGGTAACGGCTAATACACACCTCGTCAAACTTCAGAACTTTCCTCGGGGTCTTGACACCTTCAGGAATTGGGTCTGATAGGTCTGATAGACGTGGCCATTCCACGTTATTCTGCCCTTCCCGCTGAGTCTCATTTTCGCTCGTGGCGAGGACACGCTCCGTATCTCCTTGCGGTGGCACACGTCGCACCCACTGGAGCCAGTCGGGTTGGTCGGTTATCATCGAGCGAGAGAAGGTTAAAGTGCGGCGGCCCACTGAAAAGAAAGGAATGGAAAGACCATCTAAAAGGCGCGAAGGTGCACAAGCGTCTTCGAAAGCGGAAACGGGGTGACATACGAGTAAGTATGGAACCAAGGACAACAAAGGATACGATTGGCTGGAGGGCGATCGCGAGGAGGTCTTGTTGGGATGATGGGGGGTTTTGGGGCACTTCAAGGCGGCTTTGGGCGAGGGTAGCGATGAAAACGGCGCCTACACCGATCTAAACGCAAAGGATCAGATGAGAACCAAGCAAGATCCATTCCGTAAAAGACTCACAGGACCGAAATGTCCGCAGAAAAGTGCCTCGCGCCAGTTCGATACCTCAGGCATCCACTTATATAGAATGAGAATAGACGGTATTCGCCGTAGGACCAGTATCACAAGCATGAGCAATACAAGTCGCCAAGGATTTATGCCGAGTTCAGAGATGTCAAATCGATCGAACGGAAGCCATGCTCCGATATAGATAAAGCACGCGCAATTGAGGACAAGATCGAGGATAGCGGAGAATGCATCGTCTTCGGTCTGTTTGTTGAAATGACCGTCCCAAGAAATTGCACTGCCTACACGTAGGAATGAGCAAAAAAACATCGTGATGGGGTACAAGCATACCAGCAGCAAAAGCAGCAAGGAGATCATCGTTCCCGAGTGAATTGGTGGCACCGACGGTAAATAACGCCAGGGCGATGTATTGTGCTACATACGACTCCCGATCGAGGAAGCCTTTCATATGAGCATATCTCATCAAACGAGAGAATAAGTAGCCTGTAAAACCGTTCCATCACAATAACATTCAAGTTAAGACAAGCCTCGTACCTATAACTGCGCCTAAGACAGTACCCAGGAGCACTTGATCTAGGCATCCCGAGAAATCAGCACCAGCAGAAGGAAGACATGGATCGTCCACGGACATAACCAACTGATGACCAACCACTTCTCGAAAGCCGTTTCACGTGTAGCCTCCGTTGTGAGATATATCGCAATACTGAGGAAAGGATATGCCAATCCATCGTTCGAAGCGGACTCGCCACGAGAATTTGGCGAATGGGGAGAGGAACATTCTTTACAGCAAATTTACCACCTTATGAGATCAGACCGTCTGAGTTGATGACCTATGTCGTCAACAGTCTAAGATACATACCGATAACTGCCGCGCTGATGATCGGGTCTGTAGGAGTCAAGCATGCTGAGATGACGAGCGAGGATACAAAATCTAGTTTCGGGAAAAGAACGTGGATGAAAACTTGCGGAAGGAGAAAGACATGAGATCGCGTGAGATCGCGTGACTGCGCTGGCTCACTTACCCGCCGAGATAAGCCATCCAAAGGCCATGGTAGGCACGACCATGATAAGTAAGCTCTTCGCGTGATCAGCCAAATACCTCTTCGGCAGCTCTACGCCTATGGCAAAAAGACCAGTTGCGAGCACGACCCGCATAATCTCCCGTGTGAGGACGTCCGTTACTTGCGTCCAAGAACGAGGATCGAATATGCCCAGGACATGAGGACCTAAAATAATTCCAAAGCCTGTTCCGAGGATGACTTCATTCATATATAACTGTCCATTGGATCAATGATCTGGGGGAGGTCTACTGGCCCTCGTGGCGTCCCACCTTCTCTTTAACTATCAAGGATATCAAGTTGTACTTGAGGCCATCAGACGATACTGGTTGTCGGGAGAGCACAAAAAAGACGCACTGCCACAACGAAGCCACCAAGAACGGTATATGCCAGACTGGTGGATGAAGTCTGTTGATGGAAGAATTTTGCAGCGAACTGGTTAACTGGCCAAACAGGACATTACGGACTTCAAGAAATTCCCAAGGCATGGTGGATGTAGACACCGGGTCCTTGAAAGAAAGTCCGGGGATTAAGAGGTGGAAAGTAGATCGTTGGACACGGGGTATTTCTCTAGCCTAGGACTTGTGTAAATTTCACGTTCGGCTTTTGCGTGAGGCTGGACCCAGATGAGCGACCCCCGCTACTTTTAAAGTCTTCCTCCGCCATGTCACGTGCACTATCTCATGCGCAGATTTCGCCATGGATGAGGTTAGCATGTTACGCCCACCATCTCTTGGCGCCTTCTTATGCGGCTTCATCCCCATTGTACTCGTGATTGGGCCACGAGAAAGGTTAATGCCACAGGAACTTGTATCACCCACAATTAACTGATAACAAGGGGAAAACGGTGACCGAAAACGTGAGTTAGCAGCGTGGATTGTGCTATCTCGGACCCGCGACATGTACAAATCCCTAGTATACTTGATAGTACAATTGGGTGTGGAGGGTTTCGACTGCTGCCATTATGGATGGTTTGACTAGATAAGCGTATCCTGCACAGAGAAGATGTCTACTCCTGGCGTACGACGGTACGAGTGATCTGGCTTCCCTAAGCTATGTAGTACCATACGTTCACCTCTACGGGACGAGCAGCTGCCTGGAATCTGAATCGCAGAACTCTTCTCTGCTTGAGTCTGATATGGTCATTATTTTGGAGGCTTTCTTGACGCGCTGCGGATCGGACGTTACCGGAGTGAACTTTCCGCGGCAAGGACTTTGTCCGCTCGTAATGATATCGCGTACTCAGTACCAGGCCCACGATGTAACGTAGAAGGTTGGCGCAGACAGCGCTGACCCCTCGGAATCAACGGGACAGCTTAGTGGGATTCTCCCTGCAAACACGCGTTCTCCTGATTATCTGCTATGTGGTTGTACAAGCTGTCGAGCTTCTAGATGCTAGCGTCATGGAGAGGAATACAGTCTCTCCAGAAAGGCTACCACATCACCGTGGTTTTCATTCCTTCCGCTCAATGCACGCTCGGCGATGGTGGGAAGATCCTCTCGTGGAACGTCATACCGATCAAGGCTTGTTTTTAAATCAAGACTGCTCACAAGCCTAACACGATTCATAAACATCAAGTTTTAAAGAATATAAAGACTTACTCGTCGATGAGTACGCTGAGCTTGACCACGTCGCCCTCCAGTGAACCTGTAGACGTTTGTTTCAGCTGGTGCAAGGTACCGGCGAGCCATTGTTTGTCTTCCTCCGAGGCAACCTTAGCTTTCAAATTGATGGTCGGGGCAAGTGTTAAGCACTGCAAGAATCTTAACCCCCGAACTGTGTCCATCATGGTAACAACCGTCCTACCGAAGTAACCCATGTGGTACGCTATAAGTTGCACCGAGCCTATGCCCAAGGGCGTGCGATAGCCCAACGGCACTATAGAGAGCGGTTCATTTTGAGAAACAGCATAGCTACGTTCATGTCGTTAATCACCTGTATCCTTGTCTCGACGGCCAAAGACTCATCCACGAAGCGACTTGTAACTTCTGTCGTGCGTGGATATCGTAAGGGTCTGCCTTCGACTGTGGCAAATACTTGAATAAATCCACGATGGCTCCATAACAAAGATGTTTCAGTGGTGGTATTTCAAACGGCTGACACAAGTTCTCGACAGCATGGTCAAGCGCGCGTATCCCGGTAGATAGCCTGTGTACATTAAGTACATGAAGCGTTATAGTAAAGACGCGATGGGACTGACCACAACTTTTCGGGGGTGGCAAGGGTAAGTTCCGCATCAAGAATGATGCCAGAAGGAGCAAGGTATGGCGAGCTGACGGATGTCTTTTGACTCGCTTCGTCGGTATATCCTGCGATAGTCTTCCACGAAGATAGGACATCTATCAAACGTCATTAATAGGTACGCCATACCGTATACTCTGCAGCGCTGAGTGTTGTAGGTATGGCAATCTGGCGAAGGAACTCTCCGCCGAGCTGCTCATGCAAAAAGAAGATGATGGCCTTCGAAGCGTCGATAGGGGAACCGCCGCCGACCGAAACGATGATATCGGCGCCAGACTTTTTGAACGCATCTGCGCCGGCGCGAACTCCGGAAATAGGGGCGTGCTCCCCAATGTTGTAGAAAGTGGCCGCATAGCGATTCTGCTCACGCAGGATACCTTCCACTTTCTTCACAACATCCGTCTGCGTTGTATGAAAGAAGAGGGGCCAAGGCGAGGGGTGGTAGTGGTCAGACAAACCTTTGTATAGAGACTTTTTCCAGTAATGACGAGTGCCTTGGAAGTTCCAAGGGTATCCAGTAGTTTTGGAAGGGCAGTCGAGACGCTTCCAGGACCATAATATACTCCTTGGAGTGTGTGAGTCCAGGCATAGTATCCGCTTAGCTCTGTGGAGGGGATCTGTACCGACATGATTGTCTCGTCGAAATCGCAAGACGACCGTATATAACGGCCAGTTTCTTGCGTGAATGCTATCGTTATTAAGTTCGTTATTCGCATCAATGACATCATCTATAGTATTTCAGGGGAAGATGCGAGCAAGGCCGAAGGTGACTGACCATCTTGTGAGTCATGATGCATGATGCATGATTCACCGCTAGCAGAATTTGCGCATATCTGGAGGAAGCTACTGAAGTACTGAAGCCCCAGAAGGGAGAATTCGACCCTGATCTCCTCGTCCCGGTTACAGTCAAGCGTGGACCGGTTGAAGCGACTGGCCATGGCAAGATGACCTTTTTTCCCCTTTGCTGCTCGCTCCAACCACGCTGCGACAAACAAGCCAAATCAGACCTTGCTACAGACGATAATTATCTCGTGCAGGTAGAACGCCGTCAGGTTATGGTCCTACAGTCCGTGTAGAGTTGGAGTAGTTAAACTCGTGACAAATATTAGTCAGCATCGTGGTTCATCCGCTTCAGGTCGCCAAGTATGAGTCTGGGCGCAAACTTTTGGCCACGACGAGCCGACATCTGCAGACGACCCTCAAAAGACGCATTGGACCGCAATTCCATGTCCTTTACAACATAGCGGTCTTTTATTCGCTTCAATCCACTTTCAGTGAGATGTACCCATACAGGCCTCACGCCGGATTGACACCACAGCCAGGAAGGTTTGTGCCACGTTGATGTACGAGGGCTGTCGATGGGGGTGTTTAAGGATAACATGCCGAAACGAAACGGTCGAAGAATACAATACAGTGCGGATATCAAGAAATCCACAAAGCATGAACTATCTATGGACAAACAAAGCAGGAGATTGCGTCATTCAGTCAACTTTACAAACAGCGAGATGATCGTTGAATACGCCTAATAGGAAAGCGTTAGCAAGCAGAGACAGATCTGGCGCCATGGCTCACCTGACAAGAAGAGGAGGTTACGCCTAGCATCGTGAACGACAGATGTTATCGCAGAAGCATGCGTTCCATCATCTTCGAATACCTACTCTCGAAACGTGTGTCAATGAGCCGCTCTTACTCCGAAAAGCGTGCTCTCGTACCTTCTCAACTTTCAACTTTTCCCCGAAGAACGCTTTATTCCCGCTGTTCTTCGTTATTCTAAGGGCAGAAGAGGGTGCCACTTTCTCCGAGTTATGATACGCGGAGATAAAGGCCATTCCATCGGGGAATCCAGCTGCCCATAATGCCCCGTTTGTATCGATGGAGAGATTATCCACAGGACGATCTGCATCCAAGAACGGTTTTAAGAGTCACAATTGTCACAGATTGCCGCACGCACCCAACGCAATGATGTCGGTTAATACAAGGGAGTGACCGTTCTGCTCCTCAAGGACGTGGATCTGGCCAAATTTGGAGTTGGCAACATAGACAGTGCCGTTCTGTGCCCGCGCGATGCCATTGCTTCCAGCCAAACCAGCTATCGCAATTTTGCACCCCTCGTCGACTGACAGTACCCTACCGATGTCCGTGCCAACCCCAAGAACTCGAGCAATCTGGTCTGGGAAAATAAATACCAACATATACCACTGTAAGAAGGGCGACGTACAAGCCAACTTTGACGCCGTGGTCATTGGTGAAGTAGAAGCTTCTCCCATCCGAAGAGCCGACGAGATCATTTGGAGTGTCGATAATAGGGCTCTCGATGGTCCTCACATGGGTGAGCGTGTTCCCACCAACTGTGATCTTGAATATTTCAACGACGGAATCCGCGCCGACTACTTTCCCCTGTCCATTGACCGGCTTTCGGTGATTGACCGCGTAGACAAAAAGCTCCCTCGGGTTTGCCGCTGATGGGACGACATCCAAACCATGTGAAGAGTACCCTTGAGAGGTTGGGAAACCAGAGAAAGTGAGGCGTGTAACAGCGCCTGTTGCAGAGTCATATGTGGCTATGTAATCGTCGAAGGAGACCTTATCCTCTTGAAGGACTTCCAAGGCTGGAAGCCAGTGCCGGCGTTTGGCCGGCGTAGCACAAGCCAGATAAAGAAGACCGCTGGGTGGGTGTAGCACGATCTCTGCAGAGCGTAAGAAAGTAAGCGTTAGTGAGCCTGGATGATACATTAACATTCGGCCACGACACACTTTCGCAAGCCTGTAGTGTTTCTACTTTGTTGCAGTTCGTGTTGCCCACAGGTTCAACCTTCCTCCATACGCCAAGTGAAGAGAGCCTTGCCTTGAGGGAGAACTCAAAATACACGGCGATAAGTATGGCGAACAAAGCAAAGAAAGTGAGCCCAGCGCGCGCCATGGTGGTTGACTACGAAGAGTAGAAGTTGACATGTTGACATCCTATTGGACACGGTGACGGCCAGATGCTTCCATCAAGATATGTGTAAACATGTACGGCACTTTCGGCACGCTCTACAATATCACGGCAACGCTTTGGCAGAGAACATTCTTCGAACGCAGATCATGACAAATGAGGGCGACATGCCAGAGTTTTTGAAGTATTACAGGACATCTCATCAGTAAACCATAACCCGTCCACTAATAATGCTTCTTCCCTGCTAACTGAAGGTGCGCACTGTGTTCATCATACGGGAATTTCGAGAGAGCAATTTCACGCCAGAGATCAGGTGTAAGGAAGGCATAGGTCTTTGTGATCTATCAACTCGTCAGGAAAACGTGGAGAGTCCATAAATTCGAATACATACAGCGGCGAATGTTGCTTTTAAGAAATTACCCATTGTCGCAGTCGAGCCTTTTGACTGTGTATAGCAATCGGACACACCAGCCAGCTGAAGAAGACGTTTCGATGCAGGGGCGGCGACGATGCCCGTACCACGAGGTGCTGGTATGAGCCGGCACATGACAGAGCCAACCTTTCCGCTAACTTTTGAGGGTACAGTATGCGGCGAGCCGAGGTTGGCGCCCCAATAACCACGACGGACTGGGATAACCGAAAGCTTGGCAAGGATAATTGCACCGCGGATAGCTGTCGCGACTTCCTTTGCGCACTTGACACCGAGACCGACATGGCCGTCAAAGTCCCCGATGGCAACAAAGGCCTTGAAACGAGTGCGCTGGCCGGCGCGAGTCTGTTTCTGCACAGGCATAATCTTCATGACTTCATCCTTGAGATTTGGGAGGAAGAAGTCGACAATTTGAAACTCTTTCACTGGGAGAGAGAAAAGATAGATCTCTTCCATCGATTTGATCTTGCCGTCCTTCACAAGACGGCCAAGCTTGGTAACAGGGACCCTTTAATAACAGCTGTAGGGTTCAAAAGCACAAGGACCTTAGGAGCGAACACGTACCAGTCCTTCTCCTCGTCCTTGCGAGGGCCGCGACGACCACCACGACCTCGTCCGCGACGATCACCACCGCGTCCTCGTCCGAATCCCCCACGTCCGCGATCTGCCATTTATGATGGAATAAGGAAGTACTGAATGGAGATGAGACCGTCAGTTAGATGTTATCCTGGGTGAGTGGGACTATGAGAAGCGTCATCTAGTCAAGATGAATCCATCCACCGGTATGAAACGCCAAGGACGTCTCGAATCATGAAAAGGTTCACGGAAACAACGCCATGAATACTGCCTAGATGGACATTACTCACGCTATCGGGTTCTAAGTTGTCGAGCACGTCCGTCGACCGGAGGATGACTTGACTTTGCCTGACCTTCAGCCACTGCTGGATTCACGTGGCGTGACGTCGTGACCCTTCACACACAGACCCCGGCCACCGCCACTACCATGAGGCCGCGAAACTGTGACATTTACTATTCTGACTTATCTGCTCGGTAGTTTTGAGATGTGCCTCGTGTGTACCGCGAGGCAGCAGGTTGTTCTAGATAGGAGTATTTATCAGGAGAAGACGTGGGGAGAGTGTGGGAGGCCGCAAGGGAGGTCGTGTATATAATGGCCTGGTGACGGATTCGTCACGGACCGCCCTTTGCCTCCGACCACCGCTCCATCGATTGCCCAATCACTCAGCAACCCTTGAACCCTGTATGCCAATTGCCTAGGTTTGCCCAGCATTAACACGCCTATCTGATTGCTTCCTTCTTTAGACACCTATCTGACACTAACAAACGGATCAAGTTGGCACATGTCGAATACTACCTATTTGAATTTAAGCAAACGGACATCTAGTCCTTGCCCCACGTACGTCCTATGCCCACATCGAACACCAATTTTACCAGCTCAACTCTTTTTACTCTCTTAAGCAACGGTCGTCAGACCGTTGGAGATGGGGCTTTCTATGTTGACGCCGCACCGAGTGTGCTAGCTGTTTGCCACGTCCAGGGCGCAGAAGACATGTACTACTACTCTTCTACGTTCTCTGGAGGACCTGGGGTACGTACTTTTTACGTTGGTTGTTTATTCCATCATGGATTTATTTACTTTTCTTACAGTGGCGGTTTTGACGTTCCTAAGTCAAAATGCCCTCCTGATGGAGGGTCGTCGGACTGTGTGACAGGCAGTCTGGCGTCGAATCATTCCTCGACATTCAACTCTTTTTATTCTTCTCCTTCCAAAGACCCTCGGTGCAATCCGCATCAAAGCCTTGTCTACCCACCCACACCACCTATCCACACATCAGATGTTGTATCATTCCCTCGCAGCGCTGTGGGGCCGCAGCCCATCCTTGGTGCCCAAAGGGCCGAGAAGTTTTCTCATGGCCTCGCGACTCCACCGTTGACGCCGGATGATTCCATCGAAGATGTTTCTGTTAAATCAAACGATGATGCACTTGAGTTATTGACGACCTTGTTCCCGAACCATTCGATGATGGCACTACCGTATGCGAAGAGTGTATCCATTTCCTCGCCAGAGATGGGAACGTCTTTTGACGGCGTAGTGCTCGAGTTGCCTGGTCAGCCAAAGACGTTCTATGTTGATGGCAAGAGTGCCGAGGTTGTCAACGTGCGCGAAAGGTACGCAATTTTTTACTTCAAGCGAGCTGCCTCACTCATTGATCTTCAGCATCGTTGCGCTCTTGGATCTTGCTGATGAGCACCTCCAATGCTCTGCACTCGTAATCGCCCTTGAGAAGGCTTCGCCTGCTCTCAGCAGCCTGTTGCACGCCCTCATGTACGTTGGAGGTGCTGTGGTTACCAAGCCCGATTTCCCGGTGCACCCTGCCTATATGTTGGTCGGTATGGAGATATAGGAATGCGTTGACAGTCCGTCTGGCCTAACATGATAGGTGGGATGGGATAATTGTATTTATTTGTTGATATAGCCTACTACACTCTACGCCCCCATGTTTTCTCCTTTGTTTTTTTTCTTCACTAAAGCTTGACACTTGCGTACATTCGCTTATGGCAAGGATGTTGTCTATCGTAAACTGGCGCCTCGTTCCCTGCCTGTACATTGACTATGGGCCTCCTTGAAGGCCTTGTTCGTGGCCTGCTCAAGGTTTTCTGCGTCTCATCCCCACAGCAGGAGGCACCGCAGCCTGCATATCCCGGCGCGGGTTCGTTTGCCCAACAGCCACAGCAGCCATTCTACTCGGCCCAGCAACCTCAACAGCAGCAGCAATGGCAGCCCCTTCAACAACCCCTCGTGCCGTCACACACACAGCAACAACAGCAGCCGCAACACCACGGCCAACCTCGACCCTACAAGCACAAGCCGCACCACAGCCATGAATATTATGCCCAAGGACAAAGTCCTCCCCAGCAGTCATCCTCCACGCCATATCCACCCCCTGCGCCTGCGCCGGTGCCAGTACCCCAGAATCAGTGGGCATATCCTCCGTCTCCCCCGCCACAGCCGCAGGCCGTCCATCCAATTTCCCCGCCTCCAACCCATGGACGAGTGGTAAGCCCCCCCTGACTTTTTATTTATCTGTTCATTTCACCCCTCCTGCCATACCCACTCCCTGCCTGCGCGCTGTGGGCTGACGACTCGACGCAGGACCAGCTCGTCAACTCTCAGAATGAGCATTACGTCTCTCTGCGCGCGCGCGCGAACCAAGAGGGCGATGCGATGGCTCGGGCGTTTGAGCAGAGCCATGCGGCTTATGCGCGGAAGGATGGGGCCGGTGCCAAGGAGCTCTCGAACGAGGGCAGGGCGCATCAGAGGGAGATGGAGCGTTTGAATGCTGAAGCGAGCGCATGGATATTCCGCGGTGAGTATTCTGTTCCTTTTAAAAAAAATCTCTGTGCTCATGCCACACGTCGTTGTCGTCCATAGAAAACAATCGAGTAAGGATTCTTATCCTGGCTAGTTAATTCCTTGGATGACATGTCTTGTCGGGCCATCGCGCGTTTAGGGCAGAATGCCGACGGAGATCGATTTGCATGGGCTCTATGTCAAGGAGGCTATCACGTACACTGATAATAGCATTGCGGAAGCACGCGCGAGGGGAGATAATGAGATTCGCCTTATCGTCGGTTCGTATAGATGGTCCTTTACTTGAGAGGAGGGCAATTGATCGTTCTGTGTTGTTTGCATAGGCAAAGGCATCCACTCGCCCAATCACGCTGCCAAGCTCAAGCCGGCCATTGAAGGACTCATACAGAAGTAAGACCCCACGAGTTGTGCGGGCTTTTTGTCATTGACCTCGTTCTAGGCATAATCTTTCTGCAGCAATCGACCCTCAGAACTCAGGCGTCTTGATTGTGCACCTGGAAGGCGGGACAACTGCTGAGCAGGCAAGGGATCGAGGGGAGGTGATGTTGGGGGCAGATGATATCACACGGAGGCTCGACAGGAAGGACGAAGGCTGTATAATCATGTAGAATATGCTCGAGACTAATGGCGTCAAGAATGCGAGATGGCCGTCTCTGTCGCCTCAATAGCGTTCAACATGGAGAAAATATATTTGACCGTTCAGTAGTTTCAGTCTCCACCAACTGCCGAACGTTCTGAACGTCGAACAACAAAACACGGTCCGCCTCACACCACATTCTCGCTGAGGGAAGAACGAAAGATTCGTGACCCCCTTCTTGTTGCACTTTACCGTGAAACCATCAACGCGTTGTTTCAGAATTGTCCCCAATATAGTATCCCAGTCTACAAACAAATACATCGCTATCACCAAGGGCTAAAATCGGAGTGACAGTCAGACAGTGCATTTCGGCCATTAAGGATCTCCTCGAACCTTGCTTTGCCCGCGCCATGCTCCTGGAGTAAACTTGCAATCTCTCGACGTCCTTCTTGCAATGACCGTTGATATGGAGTTTGACCTTCACTATCCAGTGCATGTACGTCCGCGCCACGTTCAAGTAACAGTTCTACAATCCCGAGGTGTCTATGGGACGCTGATAGATGTAGCGGTGTCCAATCGTTCTGCTGCCTTGCGTTCACGTTTGCGCCGTGATCGACGAGCAACCGCGAGACTTCGACGTGTCCGTATCCTGATGCAGCGTGAAGCGGTGTCTGCCCCCACTTATCACGTGAATCCACCTCCGCGGCCCGCTCGATAAGCAAGCGCACGACATCGACGTGCCCCTTGCGCGCTGCCCACTCTAATGGAGTCCAGCCATTTGCATCGCGGCAGTCTATATCTATTCCCCGTTCGAGCAACGACTTCACGACGTCAATGTTCCCCTCTCGTACGGCAGCATGCAACGATCCCTCTCCCTCGTCCTGCCCATCTTCATCGGCGTCGTATTGAGCTGTGTCAAATGTAGTCGAGCGTATCTTCTTTCGAATATTCGCATTAGTTTTGTACTTGTAAATGAAATTCGCAACCTCGTATTTGCCATTATCCGATGCCATTTTGGCTGCTGTTTCATTGGCCCTGTTGAGCACGTTGACATCAGCTCCCCGCCCAAGTAACAGCTTCACAACCCTCAGATGCCCACTATACGATGCGGTGTGCAGAGGAGTCCAGCCATTCCTGTCAGTGGAATGCAGATTTGCCCCGTGGTTGATCAGGAGACGGGCGATCGCGACTCTCCCCTCCTCTGCCGCTCCGTCAAGTGGAGTCTTTTGGTTGCTATTAAAGATGTCGACACTGGCGCCACGCTGGATCAGCAACTCGGCAACCTTCAAGTGGCCGTTGATCGATGCTAGATGTAAAGGGCTCCAACCATCGTCTTGCTGGATGTTTGCATCAGTGCCATTGTCTAGAAGCAGCCGCGCCGAGTCAAGGTGTCCGTGATATGACGCGAAGTGCAATGGAGCCCAGCCCTGGTTGTTCCGCGCATTAATGTCGGACCCTCGCTCGATGAGGAAGCGCGCGACTTCCACTTTCCCCATTCTCGACGCCAAGGCCAACGGGGTCGTTTGAGTCCCGTTCAGAGTATTGACGGCAATGCCGGTGTTGACTGACATTCGCACGACATCAAGGTGCCCGTTTCGCGATGCGATGTGCAATGAATTCCAACCAATATTGTCCTTGGCGTGGATATCTGCGCCATGCTCGATCAGGAAACAAACGACGTCGAGTTTTCCGTTGCCGGATGCCAGGTACAGTGACGTCTGTTCGTTTCCGTTCCGAATGTCGACCGCGACACCACACTCCAGCAGATACTCTACAATGTGGAGATCCCCGGAATAAGATGCTGTGTGGAATGGTGTCCAGCCATCGGTATCCCGGGCAGACACGGTTGCGCCACTCTCGATCAAGAAGCGCGCGATGTCGAGGTGCCCATACCTTGCAGCGCGGTGTAGGGGAGTCTCTTCATTGTCGGCCCGACTGTCAACACTTGCACCTCGCTCGACCAGTAACTTTGCCACGTCGAGCTGCCCCCTGTCTGACGCGACATGCATTGGCGTCCAGCCATCTGCTTGGTGTGCGTCCACATCAGCGCTGCGGTCTAACAAGAGCAGTGCGACGCCAAGGTGTCCACATCCTGATGCAACATGCAGGGGGGTCCAACGTCGAGCATCGCGTACGTTCACATCAGAGCCACGGTCCAGCAATAGCCGTACGACGTCAACATGTCCATATCGTGACGCCACGTATAAAGGAGCGAAGCATCCTTTGTCGCAGGATTTGAGGTCTGAGCCGCAATCTATAAGATAGCGTGAAACCTCAAGCTTCCCATTACGACAGGACACGTGCAATGGCGTCTGTTGGTCCTCATTTCGCGCATCGAGACTTGCGCCAGACACAAGTAACTGTTGTGCGACCTCACGATGCCCATTACTTGCTGCTGCGTGAAGTGGGGTCCAGCCATCATTGTCGGTGATATTCACATTCGCCCCGGAATTGACGAGGAGCCGCGCGATCTCGACTGAAATTGCTCCATGACATTGTGCCCACCCTGTGATACTCTGTGAAGTGGAACCCTGCCCCAATTGTCACACGAGTTCGGATCTGCACCACTTTTAAGAAGAAGCGATGTCACTTCTACATGACCTTTGACTGCGGCAGCATGTAACGGAGTCACGTGAGAACCGCCACTGCTATTGATGTATTTGATGTCTGGTGAATGGGAATCGAGGCGCGGCGCCGGAACAAGACCACCAAAAGCTTGCCGAGCGGCACGCAACGGAGTTGTGAGAGAACCACCCCACTGCTGAAGTCCGGAAGATGGGAAAACAGGAGGCGCTCCACAAGACCACCAAATCCGCACAGAGCCGCATAATATAGAGGCACGGCCTCAGGCTGCGTCGGATGCATCGAGGACATATGATTTCCCCAATGATTGTCAATGTCATATAGCCAGACCCATACCGCAAAATGTGGCTTTGCTGGATCGAAGAGACGTTCCATTAACCCCTCGATATGCGATGATACGTTCCTAAACTGGGCATGCTCAACCCAGTGTCGAGCGGCATACGACGCAAGGGGAAAGTGATCTATGGCATTTCTGTCGATATTGTCATCGAGTCGAAGGAGGACACTGAGGCCAGCACGTGCAAGAAGCGTATGTGCTGGTTCTGGAAGGATGTGATAGCATGAAAGGTATTTGTCTGCTGTGGCAAGGCGATCGGATGTCAAGAACTCCTTGACTGAATAATGCGAGAATTGTACAACTTGATAGCCTCCCCTTTCGACAATTGTGACGAGACTGGAGCATGCGGACAACACAGCTTCTTCCGCATCCAATGGCCGCAGATCTTCGTTAAATGAGGGAGCCACTCTCGCGTCAAACTGAATTGCAAGAATCTCCGCAAGCTCCTCAACACGAAGTGGGCGAATGGACACCGAGAGGCACCGGAATAAACGTTGGGCATATTTTCGTTTCTCCTTGTGGATCCCCAACAATGACTGCTCGTATGTCTTGTCCAAAGTCTCCGGTATGTCAGCTAGAGCAGTCCGAATGCTAGCCGGAAAACAGCGGCGAAGCTGTCAAACTGGCAGACCACCCAGCGAAACCTATGTGATGACGTGAGCGGTCAATGTAAGGGACGGGCCATAAGTACAACTTACATGCCATCTGCTTTCTCAGAAAGCACCTCAATGACCAGTTCCTTGTCGTCGTCTCTCCAACTCTGCATCTTCCTGTCTGAATGGACAACAGACTTGATATATTCGATTATATCTTCCTTTTGTCCGCTCTCGTCGTGAAGGGAAATTTGGATAGGTCCCAAAGGCTCAAGACTCTTTCGGATGTCAATTTCTGGACGGCTAGCCACGCACAGATGGAGGTTCGGAAGTTTCAAGTCAACAAGATCCTGAACAAGATCCAGGACCTCTTCACGGGCAGATGGCGTCCCCGATACGTCAGGACATTCATCGAGAGCATCGACAATTAGATAAATCTGGCCTTGTCCTGGCAGGCTCAGCATGTCCTTGATACACTTTGTAAGCGCGCTGGTGGTGGGATTTCCTGTTCCACTAGCGTGCTTTGAACGTAATTGGGATAGAACGCTGCAACAAGAATCGGATTTGGCAGAGAGTTGAGAAAGGAGAGAGGTTAGGAGGCCATAGCGGTCTTGTTTCCTGACATCACGAAAGTCGAAATAGTAATAAGCCATTGTGGCCAATCCAGCTTCATGCATGCCCTCGATGTCCTCAATGATTGCGGAACTGGACAGTAATTTAATTATCTCAAAGTTGACCGATGAGGACCACATACAGAAGTGTACTTTTCCCGGAACCCGCTATAAAATTAGTTAGTCATCAATACGTGTCGCGCGCTGACAGAAAATCATACGTTTCCCATGGATCCACAAGAAAGAACCTGTCCTTTTCCATTCTGTTAATGCATCACTCTTAAAGAACCACGAGGTGGTTCCAGTGTGGTGCGCTTTCCAATTGAATTCATGATTCGTCGATGGGTCGGGAGGGGAAGACCAACGTTCGGCACCCTCTTGCGACTGGTCACCTGAAAAGCACCGTCAGCCTCCGCAACGAAAGGTAAATAAAGGAATAACAAACGTGTCGACGCCTTGTTATCTAATGCAACAAGCGCTCAGAAAGAATATCAAAAACAAATCATGCAAATGCTGCGTACCTTCCATAACTGCCCTCACATTACCTACGAGACCATGGACATCACCCAATATTTGTGCGACATTCATCCAAGCTTCCTCCTGGGTCAATCGGTCTAACTTCTGCAGCACAGCCTCAATCTCGTTCTTCCCCAACAACTTTTTGGAGAACTTCCCTACGGCACATTGAGCCTTGGGCAATGTATATGTGATGGCGCACTTACTGAACCGCCCCTGCTTGATTTCGTTTGTCGCCAGGGCAAGCACGGAAAGCATTTCGACCATAATTTGACAATGATGTCCGTCATCATCGCGGGGAGTGAGATCGTCATATATATTTCAAGACGCTTGAGGAAATACCCCAAGCGTTCGAAGAGTTCGAGAAGTGCGTCATAACTCGAGGTGACCCCACTGGCAGCCTGCCATAGTCTTAGGTCACAATGATCTGGTTGAAGAGCGTGTTCAAGGGACGTACAGCAAGGAGAACATCGATGCCCGTAAACACTGCCTTTGCTGGGACCTGATGAAGCCACGTCAGAGGATTCACCGGATGGCATGGGTCACTCACCATGCTGACCGCGTCGCCAAGAATCCCGGAAAGGGCATGGAGAACCTCCACCGCCGGGGTGAGACAGGTTATTAATCTCCTGTTCATGTCACGATATTCTTTAAAGGCCTTCTGTCGTTCTTGAAGTAGTTGAAGGATGGCCTCGGGAGAATTTGAAAGTTCGATCTTCTCGGCGAAGGGATTCTTGGTGAGGTCTATTCCGGTTAGTTTTGCATAGTCTGCCAATGCTTTGACGATTAATGAAAGTTAGAAGAGGGCGTTACTTGTCCGGTTGACGACATGAAGGCAACGGGCGGTTCGTTCGTTTAGAGGGGATGAGCTGAGGGGAGGAATCTGGATCAGGGTATGAGTGGACGATGGGAGGGACCAACACGCGGAGGCCTCAAGGCTTCGGAGACACCAACCGAAGAGGCGCTGAATATAGCGCTGAATACCAGTGTTGTTATTGGGCTTACGATTACTAAAAAGTGACTTACTATAAATGGAAAGTTCTTAGTGTCAGAAATAAGCGACTTTCAAATTTGACTTATCATGACAACTAACGTATCTGCCATACCTTTTTTGTAGTTAACTAGTTTTAGACTAACTACTAATAAGTTGTTTAAGTGGGTATCTATGCAAGCTCGGGTAGCTCAGTGGTATAATGTGCTTACGCATTTGTTCTTGGCTCTTCCTGGTCCCAGGTTCAATTCACTGCACTGGCAGTTTTCTTCAATAGTAGTTTATATTCTTTTTTAAATTAAATTTTACACATTTTGAAATTCGCTTACCTCTGACACTAAGAACTTTCCATTTACAGTAAGTCACTCTTTAGTAATCGTAAGCCCAATAACAAACACGACATGATCATAATTATACATAACAAACTTATAAATAAATGTTATTTTGGAACATTTGGCAAACTTTCCAAAATAACATTTATTTATAAGTTTGTTATGTATAATTATGATCATGTCGTGTTTGTTATTGGGCTTACGATTACTAAAGAGTGACTTACTGTAAATGGAAAGTTCTTAGTGTCAGAGGTAAGCGAATTTCAAAATGTGTAAAATTTAATTTAAAAAAGAAATATAAACTACTATTGAAGAAAACTGCCAGTGCAGTGAATTGAACCTGGGACCGGGAAGAGCCAAGAACAAATGCATAAGCACATTATACCACTGAGCTACCCGAGCTTGCATAGATACCCACTTAAACAACTTATTAGTAGTTAGTCTAAAACTAGTTAACTACAAAAAAGGTATGGTGGATACGTTAGTTGTCATGATAAGTCAAATTTGAAAGTCGCTTATTTCTGACACTAAGAACTTTCCATTTATAGTAAGTCACTTTTTAGTAATCGTAAGCCCAATAACAAACACTATGGCGGATACATTAGTTGTCATGATAAGTCAAATTTGAAAGTCGCTTATTTCTGACACTAAGAACTTTCCATTTATAGTAAGTCACTTTTAGTAATCGTAAGCCCAATAACAAACACTCTGAATACCAGCTCAGGTAACGTCGTGACACATGGTCGTTAGACTACTACTAGACTTCATTTCAAATGTTGTTCCGGTATCTGCGCTGCGCAGTTCTTCTGGGGTCATTTTGTGAGCAAACCGAAGTTTCCTGTCTAAACGGCGACTATATGACGGTCCCCCGAGTAAGCCGTTATCCAATGAGCTACGGTTGTATGCGTCATTGCGTAGATGTCAATCCCACCATCTCAATTCCAGTAGACCAAAGACAAGGGTGGCAAAACTGTACATTGGCTCAAAGATCGAATTCATTCTACAAGAGCCGCCATGGCATCGTCTCGTGGGGGTATAGGTCGTGGGTAGTCCATTAATGGTTCACTGGAACATTCGATAAGACACTCACGATGGTTGTGGTGATCAAGCACGTCACGTACTCTCTCGTTTCCCTCACATTCTCACAGATCTCACAGCTTACTGTGACCCTAGTCTCCGTCCTGCCTACCACTCTGCTCGGTATCGTATCCATGTGTCGCGCCTTTGCTCTAGGTGCTCTGGATGCAGGCCTTTGAGGCTCACGCAGAACTTGAACTCGTTCGATCTTGCCGAGCAGTGTGTCATCTCCCCAAAGCGGTATATCGACTTCAGCTGGGTACCTAGAACTAAATCATCAAAGGCGGTCATGCAGGTGAGAATGTCCTCCAGTGTTGGATGGTCCATGATACCGTCGACATGATTGTGTCGAGAAATGAGTGAGGGAAGTTGACTCGGCCTCCAGGCAACTGTGAATGATAGCTTTGTTACCTTCAATGCATTACTTTCCCCTCATCACTCCACGCAAACCAATTCATGTTCAATACGCAGAAGTTCCCGTGCTCATAAGTGAAGTAGAACGCGTAGAAAGGCCATTTTCCTCGCGGTATACGTGCGCGGAGGTGCCACTCAAGCGGAAACCTATGATTCGGATGATTTCCGAGAGTAGGTTACATGCCGTCCGTGCTTCGCTTTCACGCTTGTGACATGGCAGCGCAGAGATTACATCGGAGCGGACAATGAAGGACATCATGCATTACTGTGCGAAGAGAAGAACTGGACAGGAGGTACTGGGATGAATTTGGATCATAATGTAGTCAAAGATCTGTATGGCGTGCTCGCATGGTTGAGGGATGAACAAGATGCCTGAAGAATATCCCTGACGTGCAGTTGGAGTGATGAGTAACATGTAATAGGAAACATCAAGCATATATTGACACCTCGCCATTCAGCCCACAAATCAAGGGACCTTTGTTACATCTCGAGCCGGCAAATAGTCTTTGGGTATTTCCACGCAACGTCTTCGATGCGCTCGCCCATCTTCAACACCGTCGCCGGATGACGCGCGGGTCCTTGCGCAAAAGCTTGCCTAGCGTTTTTTGCCTTTCCGGCGACACGTCAAAATGCATCGTCCAGTAGCTGACAGGGAACCGTTCAAATATAAGTCTCAAAAGGGGAGGACAGAACGCACTCTCCGTGTTCATGATTGATTCCATGTGATCGCATCCGTTGAGGAAGCGTCTCGGTGCCCCAATACTGAATCCCGCGAACGACGCCGCCATGGTTGAGTACGTGCGTGGCCGCTAGGCGGACAAGGCTTTTGATTTGTCGCTGTGGAGGCCGGGAGATCAAGCACTGTACGGGTCTAAAACCATCGTCACGTACGTATTCAGGGTTGTGTGCGGCGATGCATAAGACCTGGTAGAAAGGCATGTTCGCTTGGCCGTCGCCGAGGTCGGGGGAAACTCTGCAACGGACCGGGCCGCACGTTTTCGTGTTCGCGTGCACAAATTATACTCCCATCAGCCAGTCAAAAATGTCCATGAAAGCTGTGAGTCCTCTTCATGTCCCCGGGCATTTCGCTCATCATTTCTTCTCTCGGGAAAGATCGTAAAAAGTTGGTAACACGTGGCCCATCACCTCGGATACATCTAATACTTTCGTCACCTAGGTGTCATTTCTGGAGACTCTCTCGTACTTCGTGGTCGCCCCGGACCCCAGGGACAGCCGCCCAAGGAAAGGTGAGCTCTTCAGTGTCCGGTTCTTCACAAGTCTGACTCGTCACCCAGGATCCTTTATCTCGCCGACGTCTCCGCACCTAAGCTGGGAAATGCTCAAGGGAAGACGAGGTAAGCCTTTACTCCTGCTACCCATGCCTGGCTGATGACCAGCATTTGCCAGCCCTGGGCATACGAGGCACGCGACTTCCTGCGTGCGCTCACGGTCGGCAAAGAAATCGCGTTTACGTCTTCGCACCAACTTCCGCCCGGCGAGGGAGACATACCCCGTGACATTGGTAACGGCGAGGTCAACGGTGTTGACATCACCAACGAAATGTTATTGCATGGCTGGGCTAGGGTGAAGGACTTGAAACGCGAAGCGACCGATGATGACCTTCGTCGGAAAGGTCTCGAGTCAGAAGCAAAGTCGGCTAGTCGTGGTCAGTGGAATCCTCACGGACCCAAAGTAAGTACTTCTACTCTTCATTTAGTGTCTCGTGCATCACCCTTTCTTTGTAGGCGCGACGGGTCATACACAACATGCCATTAGATTCCCAAGGATTCATTAATGAATGGAAGGGGAAACAATTGGATGGTACACAAACCGAGTTTTCATGTCTATAGCCGAACTAATTCTTCCGTTTTAACTAGCGATTGTTGAGTCTGTCCGGGACGGAACTACCCTCCGGGTCCGCCTGTTCATGCCTGATGGTGAACACCAATTTGTGAACATTACTCTTGCAGGGGCGCGCAGTCCACGTGCGGCGTCAAAGCAGGGAGAAACATCTGAGCCTTTCGGAGACGACGTGAGTCGGTATGGATCTCTAACGAACACCGCCAGTGGCTAATTCTCTCGTCACCACCTAGGCGAAATATTTCACGGAATCGCGCCTACTTCAACGCGGAGTCAAAGTACAACTTCTTTCACTACCTACTGTGACCGCCACGCCATTCCAGACGAATGGTAGCGGCACACCGCCGCCCGCGAGTATATTCATTGGCATAGGTTGGCTTTCTAATTGATTCGTGGGATCTCTGCTATTTGTATTTATCCCGTCTTGCTTTCCAGTTCTGCACCCCGTAGGGAATATTGTTGAGTTCCTTCTTGGGGCCGGGCTGGCGCATTTCGTTGAATGGCACTCGGGGATGCTAGCCTTATGGCGGGTCGGAGAAGCTCGCGCCGCGGACCGCGCAGCTAAGGAGAAGCGTCTTGGATTGCATGCAAATGCGCCCTCAGCAATCGCCCTCAGCAAGTCAATATCTGGAATAAGCAATGGTGCGGTACGAGCATTCGAGGGAGTGTTATTCGCATCTGGTCAGGAGATCAGATTTCCGTTGTGACGAAGGATGGGAAAGAGAGGAGGATACAGCTGAGCTCGACGCGCGGCCCCAAGTGCGTTTCTCCTGTTCTGATCTGGGTTGAATGTTATCATGGTGGGCAGATTGTCAGACCCGAAGCAGGCGTACTATGCACAAGAGCCCGTGAATTCTCCGGAAAAAGTTGATTGGGAAGCATGTCAGAGTCCAGGTGGACTTTGTCCGGCCTCGCGAAGGCGAATACGAGGAGCGCGAATCCGCGACCGTCCGTGTGGGAAGCCAAAACGTGTCAGTCGGTGAATGCTTGCTTTTTGGGTACTTGCTTTGACTCGTCCACAGTAACGTAGCGGAACAACTGATCGAGAAAGGACTCGCAAGTGTGGTAAGACACAAGCGCGACGACGAGGACCGTTCACCTGATTACGATAAGCTGATGGCTGCAGAGCAAGCGTTCGTACAGTTTTCTTCGGCGGTTTCGTCAGACACTCACTCACTTCTTCTAGTGCTGCGGCTGAAGGGCGGGGGATTCATTCTGGAAAGGAACAGTCGGCGCCTAAACCGCCGTTGAATCTGTCCGAGGCAAGCAATCGCGCAGCTCAATTCTTGAATGGTTCAAGCGACTGGGCAAAATCCCAGCAATTGTTGACTACGTTGCTGCTGGTTCACGATTCAAGTAAGTCATGGGTCCGTTTAGTGCATGCAGATTTCGTATGAGTACCACTCATAGGGTCCTCCTCCCCAAAGACAATCAAGTCCTCACGCTCGTACTCGGCGGTAACTTGCTCACCTTTGAGGATTCCGTCCGCTGATCTTGTAATAGGGATTCGTGCACCCCGCGCTGCACGTGGTACATCCGAAAAAGGCGAACCGTATGGCAACGAAGCGGCGGAATTCGCGACTCGGCGATACATGCAACGTGATGTTGAGATTGAGATGAAACGACTGACAAGTCCGGGGGTTTCATCGGCGCAGTGTATCTCAATAAAAACGAAAATGCGGCCGTCACGCTTGTTACGGAGGGCCTCGCCACCGTTCATTCGTTTTCAGCGGACACGCTTTCATGGGCGAAGCAGCTTTATGACGCTGAGGTAGGCCACGAAGTGAGTCTCTAAGGCGAGCAACGCTATTGACACCTCCCCCAGGAGGAGGCAAAAAAGGCTCGGCGAAACGTACGCACATGTTCTTATTTTATTATGGCTATTTTGTGACATGCAGGCAGATCTGGTCCGACTATGATGAGACGGTGGCTAGGCAAGCGGAAGTCGAACCAGAGGAGATTTCGGCGCCCGAAAACCAGAATATATCGATGTGATCGTGAGTGATGTGCGGACAAAGAATGGATTCAATTCTCGGTACAAATTCTCAATACGGAGGGTAAAATTTCAAGGTGGTCTCCTCTGCTGTGCTTGACTTTGACTTGTCGTTGCAGGAATCGCATCACTGGCACAACTCATGCGCGACTTTTCTGCTCACTACAAAGGCACGGCGCCACCGGCCGGTTTCGTGCCGAAGGCCGGTGACCTTGTCTCTGCCAAATTTTCGGATGGTGCGTGGTACCGGGCAAAGATCCGTCGCGTATCGCCCGTCAAGCGCGAGGCGGAGGTGACCTTTATCGACTACGGCAACCAAGATACAATTGGTTTTGCGGATATCCGCCCCCTAGACCGCAAATTCCAAACGCTGCCAGGCCAGGCCCATGATGCGCGTCTCAGGTGTGCAACTTGTCGTGGCATTCAAACCCACTTGTCACTTACAAATATTGATCGTGCAGTTTTGTGAAGCTGGTTGGTGAAGACAGCGAGTATCGCCAAGATGCAATCAGTCGCTTCCACCAGTTGTGCGACGGGCGTAAACTCGTGGCCAACATTGACCACAAAGAGGGCTCGACTCTACACCTCCGGCTTATTGACCCCGCAGACCCGGTAACGGCCGATGATCCACTCGCGTCGATTAATGTGGACCTGGTACGCGACGGCCTCGCATCTGTCGACCGCAAGGGATGCAAGTATCTCGCGTCATACCCCCAAGTGCAGAAGAAGTTGCAGGAAGCGGTCGCGGGGGCGAAGCGGGATCGGTGTGGGATGTTCGAACTCGGGACGTTGAGGAGGACGAGTGAGGGGTTGATTACGTCATTTGGGATGTTATTGGCTGCTTGGGGCTGTTTGTTCGATCTTAAGTTCAAGGCGGTGCGCTGATCAAATGTCGACGTAAGCAGTGCCCTTTTGAGTTGGGCGTACTCCAGGACAGGAATGGGGAGTTGTCACGTTCTCATGCTTCCCAGCAGATCAGCAGTTCTGTCGGATGGGCGCACAGCCATCGGTGATGCCCGGGTGTCTGGCGTGAGCCACCATTGACGAAATCCGGGCACCTCGCGATCTGTGAGGTCAGACGGTCGTGCCCAAGTGTGCCCAAACGGGGCTCGGTACATAATAGACCCACAGGACATCACAGGCACAACTCGTGTGATACACGTTGGAAAGGGCAACTCCCAGTGGAGCCGCTCATTCGCACCAGAGCTCAAAGCCCGGCTTTCTCATCGACACAGGCCACACTGCTGCGGGGGGCGATACCTCGTATTTATATCTTGTACACCCGATCACCGCCACGTAAATCCCCTTTTCACTTGTCTCAACCATGAGTCCCGTAGCACCCATAGATCCCCCTTTTCTCCCCCGTGTGATGGTCGAGGACTTCTCAGATAAAGAGTTCGTGGCCCCATGTCAACGCCGGTGCTCTACTCGCGAGGCTGATATGGCCCCTTTCTTCTTTCCCCCTAGCAGCCCAATGTCCTTCCTGTCTGTTTTGCACGAGTGGACCGCGAGGCCCCCTTGCCTCCTCTCCCATCCCCCGCCTCGAGCCCTTGCCCCTCGATGACCACCAAGCTCACCCTCGCGCGCGCGCGCGCGTCCAGGCCGCACCCAAAGCCCAACGGGCACAAAATCGCACGGTCCAAGTCAAAGTCGCGCGAGCGCAGTCGACGCGACCGGACCCGGGAACGGGAACGCTCCGGCGGCACGGACCCAATGCTGACGCTCATGCTGGTGGAGGAAGAGCGGAACTCATCGAACCTTAAGGCGCTACTGCAGTTCACCCGCGACCGTCTGGAGACGGAGATGCGGCGGGGGGACGCGGCAGAGAGCCGGGCGACGTTGGCGGAGGCACGCGCGCGCGAGGCCAGTGGGAAGGCGACTGCGGTGGAGCAGGGACTGCATCGGTCTGAGCTGGATGCGGCAAGGGCGGAGGAGGAGACGAAGCGGGCGCGCATGCAGTTGGAGACTGTTGAGCGGGAGCTGCGCCGGGTTACGGGCGAAGTGCAACGACTGACGCGCCAGAAGGAGGAGGCGGACAATGCGGCAGCCAAGGCGCGGGATCTGGCGCGCAAGTGGCAGTCGGCGTTGAGGGATTATCAGGCGCACGATGAGGGCCGGCAGGAGGGGATTCGGCTGGCGCTCATACGGCGGTACGATGATGGGAGAGAGGATGGCTGGGAGGAGGGTAGGGAGGAGGGGTTTGTTGAGGGGCGGAGGGCTGGTTTTGAGGAGGGTCGAGAGATGGGCTTGAGAGAGGAGCGGAGGGTCGTGGCGCCGGTCGCCCACCGTGGTGACCCTCATCAATATAGGGAGGCCCCGAGATACTTTGAGGATCACAAGGAGCGAGTGATCCCGGACAGGTCGTTGTTCAATAGAGCGAGAAGCGAGGTGCGTTTGGCCGACTAGCGATTTTGAAGAGCGAGTGCTGACGAGCACGTTACATGGCAGAGTATGGATCGCACGCAGACGTGGGTCGAGTCGGTCGGCGCTGATGAGTCGATTCGCTCACACTCACCCCGGCCTCGTCCTGCGTGGTTGGGTCGGCGGATGACACCGGAGCCCTTCCTCGACGACGAGCTGCCATGACACCCATGGAGTGGGCAACAAAAGTCCGCGGTATATGTGCGAGCCTCGGATCACGACGCTAATTAGAGAAAAGGTGAAGGTGGACTCGATCTATTTACATATTTTTTTCGCGAGTGGTTCCAATGTGATGTAGAGTGGTGGGACAGGCCATAGAAGAGATACGAGCTCGTGCAGTGTTACCGCGTGTTGCCTTGGACGACCCGAACCGACGGAAGCAGATGAGCCAAAAGTCGAACGTGGGAATCCTTGAGGACAGCTATTTGAGCTTTCGAGGCAGTCCCGACATCCCATCTTGCGATGATGGCCACCCTTACCACTCCCCCCTCAGCACACCGCCCATCTCTCCCGGCGTCGGTGCACGAAGAAGGGGCCCCAAATCTCTTCCCACTCTGCCGCTCTCTGCTTTCAGTCCGCCCAACACCGGCATCTCTGACAGCTTCCCTCTCCCTCAGAGCCCAACCACCGTCCACCCAGAGCGCGTAGTCGATGCCAGCGTCCGGTGCTCCATCCCTGATTGGAAAGAGCAGACGAATGGTTCAGCCCTTGGAGGTCGCGTGAGCGCCGTCGTCGTGAAAACCAGCGAGAGTGAACTGGAAGGGTGCGTCTACCTCCCGCCTTTTGTTTGGTTTTGCCAATCTGGCATTCATAGGCTTGAATCGCAAGCCTCTCAAGCGGGTGTCGCCGTCCTTGCCGTCTCGGTTCCGTTCAGCTTGGAGAGCGGGACGGCCCCTTCGGTCCCCTCGACTAAGTATCCGGTCACCTTCACTGCCTCTTTTGAAAGCACGTCCGACGCAGCGGTTGCTGCTCTTCGAGCGGCGTTGAGCGCTGGTCACACCGTCGAAATTGATGTGCAGGGGTCCGGAGAAGAAAACTGGGAGAGAGTGGAGGATCTCCTGACCAAGGCCACAGCCGACGGAGTCGACACGGGCCTCATCATCCTCTGTGAGTGCTTAAAGGCGTAGACGTTCTTCCGCATAGAGCTCTGACCTCAGCCTAACGAACAGCCAATATCCTCCCTCCCACCCACGATCTCGACCTCCCTATCGTGAAATTGCTCACCCATCCGTTTTACCACTCGTACCAGTCCCATGTCGCCACCCTTTCCCTCTTCCCACGAGTCTACCTCTCTTATATACCCCCCGTTTGGAATGCGGCCACGCCACCCACGCCGATCTCCGGTCACGACGCCACCGTCGCGTCAAAGGAAAAGAAGGAGTGGAAGCGCAGGATCAAGATGTATGGTAAGTTGCTCGCATAGCCGCTTGTTTCCCCTTTCATCCCGTTGATCTCGGGTCGTGTTTTTGTTCCTCAGTGGGTCCCGCGGTTGAAGCATTCGGGTTTGAACGTATTATATTTGGGTCGGCGCCGTCTCCGGCCTCCCATGCGCGTTCAAATGCGGGCGATTGGTACGAGATTGCGCGTGAAGCATTTGCAGAACTTGGTGTTGATCAAGAGAGCGTTGATGCTGTGTTTGGAGGCAACGCACAACGTATCTATGCTACTACGTCGAGTGAACGTGCTTGAAAGGGGTTTTTATAGACTACGTCTTGCTGTTATTGCCATTGTTGTACGACCAAATGGAACATCATTGTTCGCCTTTATTGGCAAATTGCTCAAATAGCGTCATGGCTCTACTCGGTCTCACATCTCCCTGTGCCCCCTTGGTTTCACCATGCCTTCTGAAGAACACTACGAAGTGACTATGATACTAGACCCGAGGCTGGAAGGGTCAAGCAGCATTTGGACTCGGACGATTCGTAAGTCGTGTGATAGATTCACGGCTCGTCTCACCCAGGTCCTTCCTTCAGCGACAATGAACGCTCCTCCGGCCAAGGGTAAGCTGTCGCTTCGTTCTACCCAAGAACCTCTGTCCGCTAATAGGCCCATAACAGCGCCCCCTACCGTTCCTCAACGACGACGGTGACGACGACGACGAAGCACCGACAACACTCGAGCCCAACAACCTGAGACACGACGAACGTTCATCCTTATCCCCAGCCACGGCCTCCGCAAACCCCATCCGCCAGCCCACCGCCTTCGCACCTCCCGATCCAAGCACCACCCCATCCGGCCCAACATTCTACAACAACAACAACAACAACAAGGACAAGAGGGGGCCGCCCCCCGTCCCCGCCCACGCCTATGCCGCCGCCACGGGCGTGTCCGCAGACGGCACGTCCATGTTCTGCGTCGAGGGATATGTGAACACGCCTGAGCTCAGCGCGGGGCGCGGTGGCGGGCTCAGCCAGGGCTTGCCTGCGAACGGGCCGTACAAGTCGTTGTTCAGGGCCAGGTCCAGGTCGGCGTCGCGCGGGAGCGGTAATAATAATAATAAGGCTGCCGCCGCCGCCGCCGCCGCTGATGCTGGTCTACATGTCCTTGCGGAGGCAGCTCAGTCACCAGAGGCGCTGTCGCCCGTCTCGACTGCTTCCCCCGCGCCTACTACCGCCGCCATCATCACTACTACCATTACTCCCACTCCTCCTGCGGTTATCACTACTACTACTACTCATGCCCCGACCTCAGTTCCAACGTCAAAGAAACGGAGGAAGCCCTCGCCGCTCATTGCCGCCTCGTCTTCTCCCGCGTCGTCCGTAGCGCCGTTGGATTCTGCTGTGTCGGCTCTACGGCCGTCGCCGGTTGCGTCGAGCAATGCGAGCGTGTCGTCGTCGTATGTTATTGTTGACAGTCGTCCTCCTCCGCGACAGCCTCGAGCGAAACCAGGTGGCAGTGGTGGCAGTACTACTGGCAAGGGCAAACGCAAGGAGAGAGTTCCCCCCCTGCACCCCCACTGCGGCGCAAGCCAATGGGAACGGTGAGGGCGAGCAGCGGTACGAGCGCCGTTCGTCGCCGCGTCCACAGTCTGGATCTCCGTTTTCTGCCGTCGGGCTCCACCACGAATCGGAAGCTATGGTACAAGGTCGTTCCAGAAACATGCAGAAGAATAGGGCGGGTTCAAACGACGTGGCACTTCCGCCCCCACCGCCTGCACCTGCCGACGACAGCAATTACGATCACGCACAGAGTTACTACTACGAGACTGAGCTTTCCGGCGCGGGCAATACAGTCCGTGAGGGAGCACAGAGTCTCAGCCCACCTCCGCCGAAGATCTGGGAATCACCAAGGCCGACCCCGCCTGTTGTAGATCAATACCCTACATCCGCGGGAACGACCAGCAAGGAGACCTCTCCGGCCCCCGTGACAGACTCGCGCTCACAGCAGACGCCGGGTATAAAGCCGCGCATGGTGACGCTGCTTATTGAGGATCGGCGCCTCGCGACCGACGAGCTGGTGGAGGTTTATGTGCCACTTAAGACTATCGGTGAGGGCTACCTTTGGGCAGATGCAAAGGATGTGTGTGCAGCCTTGCAAAGTGGGCCGTCACGTATTGATGGTGCGTCTGCTTTTGCGTGCGCTAAGGTAGATCATATTAACTGATCGTCACTGTTTAGGTCCTGCGAAGGTGTTCACTATGCGTGGAAAGTATCGACAGACATTTCTCCGTGTATCTGCAGATGGAGAAGAGACGACTCGATCGGCAAACTTGAAGGTTGAGACAGATAAGACATTGCCGATAGTGGTGGAGGGCGTTCGTGTTGTCTAGTACTTCCCATCATTGCCACGCACACTTACACACTCCCTCTAATAGATCTCGGACCCTCGTGCACAATCTCTTGGCTCGAATCCAAGCTCACTTGTCAGCACAGGACTGGTTGGCCCATTGGCGAATACCGCGGATCCAATGACGCCCGTATCGAATCACCGTGACTTGGATGGGGTTCATACAACCCCACCTGACCACAAAGACGTGGGCCTGCGGTCTGGTGTCACGAGAAAGCGCAAGCGGGAGGCCAGTCTTAGTCATATGCAGCTGTCGCCATTTGGTTCTCGGAAGTCCAGGCGGGGCAACCCTATGTCATCGCTTGATGCTGGATATATGTCTGATTCGCCTCCAGTAGTCTATCGTTCGCAGAGAGTCAAACCGAGGACCAAACCATTTCTGGGTCTCGCCTGGATCGCTCGGGATATGAAACAGACCAACCCTTTCCATCCGCCGGACGCACGCATCTGTCAGCAGGATGACGGCCGCTCAGGAGCAACATCAGGGTTCTTCTGATCGTAGGATGAGCTCGCTGCTTCAACCACCCCCTACTCCTATGGAGGCTTCCCAGCGGCGCATGCACGACAAAGTGGTTTCGTTTCTCAAAGATGACTTTATGGAGGACACGCTGCACTGGAACGAATTTGCTCGAGACCGCGCGCACGTAGGATCCTTGAGCAATGTGGCGTTGCTTAGGATATACTGGTTCGCTCAGGGACGGTTGGACACCTGGGTCGGATCGCGACTGCCGAAGCACCTGAACTACAAGAAAGTGGAAACTGTGAGTTACCTACCCGAGTGGTGGTGGTAGCGGTGCCAGGTGCTGATTGTCCGGTTTTGCAGAGACACGTCCTGACGCGCTGGGAGTCACAGAGGACTGGTATCGGGAATGCAATGAGACGCTCTCCCTCGTGATTGCGTATGGTGAACGAGGTCAGAGGTATGAGAGCCCCGCGTTGTGGCGGCAACTCGCGACCGCGCGCCCAAATCCCGTGTGGGAAGTTCGGGGCCTACTGACCTCCTCGTGCTGCTTCGTGAAGCGCATGAAGAATATTGCGAAAGGGCTCGGGCGAGTAGTGTTGAATCGATGTAATACTAGAGTGTTTATTCATCTTCATCGGCCCGACTCCGGGTTCCCCGTTCCCCACTTACCCGCCCGAAGCATGACTTAATAAGACAGTGTGTCCTCATCTTTGCAATCCCATCATTCTGACAAACCGCTATGTCATCTACCTCGGTGAACTGCTGTATAAAAGTAGACTCTGTGCTGCAACAACAGCACAGTACCAGCAATTCTCCAAAACACACACTCGCATTACGATGGCCACATCCAAGCTTTTCCAACCCATCCAAGTCGGCAAAGTCACCCTCCAGCACAGAGTGGTGATGGCTCCGCTGACCCGATATCGGGGAAACAGCAAGCAACACCCACTGATCTTGCCGTCGAACACTATGCCGCGCGCGGCAGCGTACCCGGCACGCTGCTGATCAGCGAGGCAACTTTTATCGCACCCAAAGCTTCAGGTTCGAGCTTTCATGTTCCAGGGATCTGGTCAGACGAGCAAGTCGTCGCGTGGAAGAAGGTATGCTCTTTGTTCTTTCCGCGGCACATGCAGTTTTTGAAGACACCTTATGCTCAAAGGTGACGGACGCCGTCCACGCAGAAGGATCGTACATGTATTTGCAGATTTGGGCACTCGGACGTGCTGCATCTGTCGAGAAACTAAAAAAGGAGGACCCATCCTTCGATTATGTCTCCGCGGGCGACGTTCCTGTTCCAAGAAAGCCGGAACAGGAGGAGAAGAGTGAGGACGCACCGCGGCCGCGGCCGCTGAGCAAGGAGGAGATCGCGGAGTACGTGGAGCTGTTTGCGACTGCGGCGCGGGAAGCTGTCGAGCGTGCGGGCTTTGACGGTGTCGAAATCCATGGCGCGAATGGGTTCTGCTTGACCAGTTCTTGAAAGAGACTTCGAATAATCGGACGGACGAGTACGGGGGTTCGCCGGAGAACAATTCACGCTTCGTGCTTGACGTGGTCGCGGCCGTGTCTGCGGCTATTGGCGAGGAGCGCGTCGGGCTGCGCTTGTCCCCATGGATTACGCTTTTTGGTACGCTCATTTATTTTTTCCCCAAAAACTTAATCTCCCACCGGCAGGTTCATGCTGACGCTTCGCCGTGGCAGAAAATCCCGGGAACAATCCGATCCTTGTGTTCTCGTATCTTGTCGCGGAGCTACGCAGACGCCACCCGAACTTTGGGTACTTGCATGTCGTTGAACCACGTGTCCAAGGCATAATTGATCGGACCTTTGAGGGAGAGTCGAACGACTTCCTGCGGGCTATTTGGGCTGGCAAACGGTGGATCGCGGCAGGCGGGTTCTCGCGGGAGAGCGCAATCAAGCAAGCCGACGAGCACGGAGAGCTAATTGCCTTTGGGCGATACTTCACGTCGAATGTGCGTTTCATCCCTATCTCACCCTTCCCATATGATTAATTAACTCACATCCTTGATAGCCCGATCTCCCTGTCCGGCTTCAGAAAAACATTCCGTTGACGCCCTATAACCGCGAGGTGTTTTATATTGAGGGGTCGCCGGTTGGATACAACGATTACTTGCCGGCTGATACTTCAATATCGGTTTCCGCGTGATGATTTACTGCTGGAGTGTACTCATGTTATAATATATGTTTCATTGTAATTTAGATACCAATAGACGACGGCAATTGTAGAGCTGAAATCGGTGCAATCGGTTACTCCCGATCATAATGATCATAATGTTGAAGGATTTAGGTTGTATCGTTTGACCTCAGATGGCTGTACTGTAATGTAGGTTACTGCAGGAACCGGTAAAATAGGAGATCAAACAGGCCAGAGACCTTCCCGCCAACCAGTTCCTGACACTTCATTATTGTACATTATAACATAGGATCACGACCGAGTGGGTATCCTAACCAAGGTTGCAGCGTCGAGCAGATGTCCACGCAGGAGGTGGCCCGTGTGCATCTTTGCAGTGGGCTTGTTTGAGCGAGAAGACACGCAGTACAGCTGTCAACTAGACCCGTCCGTTCTGTTCCGATTCCATCAGGTGATCTTTAAACCTCGCAGACTACAGAGTTACTGTAATGACATTTGAAGTGTTCAGCGCTCAGCCTCCTGGGGTGAGTCCACATGACACCGATGGAATGGGTGCAGCAAATATGCAACCAACCGGAAACGGTCTCAAACAGCTACCATGCGGCGTGGATGGCTTTTCTCCTTTCTTCCTCAAGAATCAATATCTACGGCAGAGAACGCGCCAAACGTCTTTTTGCGAAAATGGTCGCAGACATGGACATTTCTGCGCAAGAGGCCGTGCATCTTGCTCTGAGACAAACTCGTCGGCTGTAGTCGGACGTTTGTGAATATGAAGTTGAAGTGATTCTGTCGACGTGCCACTTGTGGTGCTGAGGCATGAAGCTGCTTTGATGACGACAACCGTGCTCGCTTTTCAAATCCTAGTCCCCAATTCCCTTGATCACTTTATTCACTCGCTTGTTCTCGTCCGAGTCGGTCCGACAGACGTCATCGTGCGTACGTGGCCTTACTGTCTCCCATGTCCACTAAACGACCCTCGCTTCGATCAATGGCGCTGCATGCTCCGGCTAACCTGCACATGCGGTTTGAACACTCGACGACCTTCGTCTGCGCTCCTTTATGGCCCCCTTTCTGCGCGCGTTCGGCGCGGTGGATTCCCTCACCCGGAGGCTCACAACTCTGACTCCGACTTTGGGCAGCTCCACGTTCCACTCGCCGAGGGCTTTGACAATTATTAGTATCAGCAGGCGATGAGCCTAGCCTACCCACCCCGCCAATCTTGAGTCGATGCGTTTGCTTGGCCTCCGCGTGGCGCAACACCTGGCCCAGCTTTCCCATTTCTCATCTAATGGGACCCCTCGCCACGTCACATGGCGCCTTTAGTATTATGGATCGGTTGCTTTGTATAGAATACAGTAAGTCATTGTGACTCCTTGAATAAGAGGTCTACACCTCACTGCCCCACAACATTGGCCGCTTCTACTTCCGCCTTGATATACCCAATAATTTCCTGCATCTTCGTCATCCATCCGGAGACAAGATGTCTAGATTCCACTGCCCCTGCAAGAAGTCGGATGGTATAATATCCATACCGGGGTCGCGGACAAAGTCAGGTGTGATTTTGTGTGCGGCCTTGTCTGCACAATAAACGCGAAGGGATGTTCCCAGTAGGCTCAAGCCATAAAGGCGAGGGATGGGGCACTGGTATCGAATCTGATTGAACCGCCTGCGCATCTGAGTGTCCGCATTCCGGCGACAAAAGGCATCATCTGCCCATTCGTCAGGTTTGATCTCGACTAAAAGGATGGATTTGTGCTCCTTGGTCATAACCACCAGAAAGGTGGCAAATGGCCCAGGTACGTAGTCATCTGGAGAATATCCCTCGTAGGTGGTCTGTGGAGTAATGAAGAGGGTGAAGGAGTCTTCAACTATAGCATGGTTCAAGAGGTTGATGTAAGGGCCGAAATAAAGATATTCGAGTGGTGGACGTTTTGATTACGATGGAATTCAAAGATGTCAAGAAGGCCTTGTGGCCACATTGTGTCAGTAGAGAAAGGCATCCTGATATGCTTGTATGTGCAGGGCAAGGATACTTCACACCATACTACTTCACACGGTGGGGAGATGTTGAAGAACACAAATATTCGTCAATCAGTCTTTACCCCTTTATTGTGGAGGCATTGCGGCGACTCGGGCATTCCATGGCTCCCCAAACCCAATTGAAGATCGTTGCATCCGTTCCACCGTTAGTCGGAACCGCGGTGTCATCGATGTCATCACCGCACCCGTCCAATTGCAAGACGGCGCCAGTCTCATCACCTGACATCCGTCCATGACGCACAAGTAGCACAGCGAGGCTGAAAAAGCGTACGCTAACCTGGGCCAGTGAGTACTAGGGTGCACATCGTCCCTTTGTTTGACAATCCATGATTAGTATTTTAATTACGAACGTCTGCTCGAGTTCTAAAATCCACTCGAGTTCGCTTTGGGCACCGTGGCGGGCAGGACGGCGGTGCTCTCGGCCGCATTGTACTGTTTCAGGAGCGTGTCAGAATGTGTTCGAGGTGATGTAAAAAAACCAACGCTGCTGTACGTTGTCACTCATCCCCACATCCCCGCTTCCCGCCCCATCATTATTCGTCAAAGACGCAGTCAAAGCAAAGTCACAGTGCTATGGAAGAACGTTTCCGTGCCCAGTCGCGGAGCCCCCATTTGGTCCATGGGAATCTACTCGGAAGTAATGTCGAGCGGGGACCATCTCGTACCGCCGTTGTTTGTGGATACCGTGACACATGCGGGGATTCGGCGGCTGTTTCCAACTTACCCATTTTCCAATGCAGAAATTATATCGTGAGTACCGCCAACTCGTACGAAACGCATTGGACGTCTTTCCTATGGACCACCACTGTCTCAACCGGCTTTATCGAAGACGTTGCTCGCCCCGAGGAACGAGTCGATCACTTGACGTTGCTCGGAGACAAGCTCGGAGACTGTAGTCGGATGTATGCGATGTGATTCAAGTTCTGTCGACGCGCCACTTGTGGGGAGATTTTGATGACGACAACCATGCTTTTGAACGCTCGTTTTTCAAATCCTATCAAACTCGTCCCCGATTCCCTCGATCACTTCTATTCACTCGACTTTTGTAAACGGCACTACGTTAAAAGAGGTGCTTGTCGGCCGCTTCTCCCCTTCCGTCCCACCTTGCTGATTGTACAATACTCTGTTCTCGTCCGAGTCAGTCCGACAGACGTCATCGTGCGTGCGTGGCCTTGACTGTCTCCCTTGACCGCAGAGAACGACCCTCGCTTCGATCAATGGGCGCTGCACCCTGCTTCGCCTGCACAAGCCGTTCCGAACACTCGACGACCTTCTTCTGCGCTCCGTATACGATCCTTTCCGCGCACGTTTGACGAGGTGGATTTCCTCACCTGGAGGCCCAGTAGGGAGCACTAGGGGACGAGTCCGACGAGAAATCTGGCTCCGACTTCGGAAAGCTCTACGATCCGCTCGTCGAGGAGAGACTTTGACAGGACAATTATCAGCAGGTGATGAGCTGCCGCCGCGCCAACTTTGACTCGTCGCGTTTGTTCGGCTTCTGCGAACTCGACGGTGGCGATGGTGGCGCGACACTTGGCCCAGCTTTCCATTCGACTTTCTCGTCTAAGGGGACCTCGCCGAGTCGCGTGGCGCCTCTAGTATTACGGAGCAAATGATAATTTTCGATTGCTTTACTGTAAAGAGTACAGGGAGTCATTGAATAAAAGCTTTTACACCTCACTCCCCACAACATTAGCTTCTTCGACTTCCGCCTTGATATATCCAACAATTTCCTGCATCTTCGTCAGTCCATCCGGAGACAAGATGTCTAGATTCCACTGCCCCTGCAAGAAGTCGGATGGTGTCACATCCCTACCCGGGTCACGGACAAATTGAGGTGTGATTGTGTGTGCGGCCTTGTCTGCACAATAAATGCGCAGGGTCGTTCCCAATAGGTTCAAGCCATAAAGGTGAGGGATGGGACACTGGTATTGAATCTGATTGAACCGCCTGCGCATCCGAGTGTCCGCATTCCGACGACAATAGGCATTATCTGCCCATTCATCAGGTTTGATCTCGACAAAAAGGATGGGTTTGTGCTCCTTGGTCATGACCACCAGAAAGGTGCCAAAGGGCCCGGGTATGTAGCCATCCGTAGAACCTTCATCATAGGTGGCCTGTGGAGTAATGAAGAAGTTGAAGTCGTCTTCAACTATAGCAGTTCAAGAGGTTGATGTAAGGGCCGAAATAAAGATATTCGAGTGGTGGATATTTTTGATTACGATGGAATTCAAAGATGTCAAGTAGGCCTTGTGGCCACTTTGTGTCAGTAGAGAAAGGCATCCTGATATGCTTGTATCAGTATCGATACATTATAAGTGCGAGGCAAGGGAGGGTATACCAAGCGTTTTGCAGGGCGGAAGTTAGGAGGTCATTTACTGTCAACTTATACGAAACCCATCTAGTCCGTCCACATGCCCATTTACCATTTCCTTGTGCACCCCTGTTTATAAGTTGTGGAGTCCGTCGCATCGTCATCATCGTTCGCGTTTGACACGCTTAACATCCAAGTAGCCCCGCTCTTGAGCGGTCCTTTGTTTGACAATCCATCGTACGTTCTTAAACCCACTGGGGCAGGGCAGTGCAGCACGTGACCGCGTTTTAAGAATACAGCACAACACAACATCTTCCTTCATGCGATGACATGTTCATCTTCGTTCTCCGGTAAACTGTCAAATTATCAAAAGGTTTGATTCAGTGCATCCAAAGTGGACGCCGCTATCCGGTATAACATTAGGGATGACCTTGATCGCGACGGTTTTACTGTAAGTATCTAACCTGCGAAACCTGACCTGGCCATGGAGTTACCTCTACCTTTAGTGATGGTAACGACGACTTGGACGCCTTGAAGAAAAGGCCATTGGACGATAGAGAGTGCGGGTTATCTTTGAAGGACGTGTGGGAAAGATCAGCTTGACACAGGCGGGAATCTGGTGAGCCAAACTTTGACTCGATGGTGTCCTACGTGCTTATGCCTTGTCAGGGTATTGATCCGAATGTCATTTTTCCCTTCCTGTAATCAAAGGGTCCTTGCTAGTGGTTCTCGGGGTCATCATTCCAGCGCTGGTGTTGACGATGGTGAACCGAACTACGAGAATGGTGTGGGGGCGGACCCAAGGACTCATCGTGAGGATGTGCAAAGATCATAAACATCAAAACAAGGAGTTCGACGTTCGTGACCAATGCGCGAAGTTGTACTGATAACATCTATGGGGTGTATTAGGTGTGTGTGACAATCCAGACGGTTGACGTACGTTGCAGCTCCCGGCCGTTGAGGAGAACGGTAAGCTTGCACTTTGAAGGCTCCGCTCATAGATGAGAGGGTAGTACCCTATGGTCCCACCACGTCGACGCAAGCGGGGTGCCGCCTGAAAACGTCCCTTCTCATGGTTATTCCTCATACTCTTCGGGCGCCGACGCTCATGGTACGCCAGGAGAGCAAGGAAGCGAGAGGAGCCTGCTATATCTATGGCTGAATGGAAGGACAACCAGTAAGGAAAGTTGTAGTGATGAAGTATGGAAGTTCCGTCAAGACGCTGTCAAAGTATAGGAAACCACGGCGCATGATCTCGCAAAAGAGGACAAAAGAAAACCACGATGCGCAATCGAAGCAGGGCTCAGTTGAGAAATCAGTTCCAAAACCAGAGATGCAAGATGACGAAACTGAGTCGGACGAGGAGGATGAGCTCGACGATGAAGACAGCATCACAGCGCGGTCGACGGTGACCAGTAACTTAGTCGTGGCGTATCCTAGATCATAAACTGAAACATCACCTTTAGTGATTTTTCACATGGCCTTTATTGCGAGGCCGATTTAACCACTCACTAGTACTCACTGCTCAGTCATCATGCATCATGACTGCTGAACAATCTGAGTGTACTAGTTTGTTATTCCATTGACAACAGCTTCTTTCTTCTCTGTCAATACCACCATTCTCGACAAACCGCTATGGTCGTGATCTACTGTATAAAAGAGGACTCCAAGTTGGAACAACAGCCCCCAGCAAATCTCTAAAACACATTCGCATTACAATGGCTACATCCAAGCTTTTCCAACCCATCCAAGTCGGCACGGTCACTCTCCAGCACAGAGTGGTTATGGCACCCCTGACCCGATACCGGGGAGACAGCAAGCATACGCCCACGGATCTCGGCGTCCAGCACTATTGCGCGCGTGGGAGCACACCTGGCACGCTGCTAATCAGCGAGGCAACTTATATTGCCCACAAAGCTTCAGGCGAGAACCTTCACGTCCCCGGGATCTGGTCCGACGAGCAGGTCATCGCATGGAAGAAGGTATGCTTCTTCTTGCGACACTCGATCTCACAGGCAGGTTTTAACGCTTCCTGTATTCAAGGTGACGGATGCCGTCCACGCAAGAGGATCGTTCATGTATTCGCAGCTTTGGGCACTCGGACGTACTGCATCTGTCGAACAACTCAAGCAAGAAGACCCTTCTTTTGCGTACGTCTCGGCTGGGGACGTTCCTCTTCCAAGAACACCACAACAGGAAGAGAAGGGCGAGGACCCACCGCGTCCGCGGCCGCTGACCAAAGCCGAGATCGCGGAGTACGTGCAGATATATGCGACCGCGGCGCGCGACGCCGTCGAGCGTGCGGGGTTCGACGGTGTCGAGATCCATGGCGCGAATGGGTTCCTCCTCGATCAGTTCCTTAAAGAGACGTCGAATAACCGCACGGACGAGTATGGCGGGTCCCCAGAGAACAATGCGCGCTTTGTGCTCGAAGTTGTTGCAGCTGTGTCTGCAGCTGTTGGCGAGGAGCGCGTCGGCCTCCGCTTGTCCCCATGGATTACGCTTTTTGGTACGCACACTTGTTTTTCAAAAACATCCCCCCTCACGCTGACGCTTCACCGTGGCAGAAAACCCCGGGAACAATCCGATCCCTGTGTTCACTTATCTTGTCACGGAGCTACGCAGACGCCACCCGAACTTCGGGTACATCCACGTTGTTGAACCACGCGTCAAAGGCATAGTTGACCGTACTTTTGAGAGCGAGTCGAACGATTTCTTGCGCACCATTTGGGCTGGTAAACGGTGGATCTCCGCAGGTGGGTTCACGCGGGACAGCGCAATCAAGCAAGCCGACGAGAAGGGAGAGCTAATTGCCTTTGGGCGGTACTTCACGTCAAATGTATGTTTCAATTTCCTTTCTCCTCTGATTAATTATCGTAACTCACATCCACGATAGCCCGATCTTCCTGTCCGGCTTCGCGAGAACATCCCACTGACGCCCTATAACCGCGAGGTGTTCTATATTGAGGGGTCTTCCGTTGGATACAACGACTACTTGCCGGCAAACACTGCAACGCCAGTTGCTGTATGCCAGTGATGATTTATAACTGTAGTGTATTCAATTCTATGATGTTATGTATGGGGGGGGGCCCAAGCATGATTTTGAAAAAGAGGACAAAAAAACCCGTGATGCAAAACTAGTTCCAGGACCAAAGAAGTCAGATGACAAAACTGAATCGGACGAGGAAGACGAACCGATGATGCATTCCCGAGTTGATTATGACGTGTCCCACTTTAATCACCACCTATAGTGCTTTGCCACATAGCTTACATTCCGAGGCCGGTTTAACCACTCGCTGTACAGTCATCGACAGCCATCATGCCCAGTTGGTCCCCGCTTGCCCAAGACACGCTAGTGGCTCACCGAACTGTGTGTAGTTTGTCATTCCAACAGGCTTCTCTTTGCATTCCTCTACCTCGGTGAAATGTATAAAAGAGGTCTCTTGCGAGAACAACAGCCCCCAGCATTCCTCTAAAATATACACTCGCCTTACAATGGCTACATCCAAGCTTTTTCAACCCATCCAAGTCGGCGCGGTCACTCTCCAACACAGAGTGGTTATGGCACCCCTGGCCCGATTCCGGGGGAATAGCAGGCACACGCCTACCGATCTTGTCGTCGAGCACTATGCCGCGCGTAGTAGCGTACCAGGCACACTGATCATCAGCGAGGCGACTTTTATCGCGCACAAAGCTTCTGGCAACAGCTTCAACGCCCCCGGGATCTGGTCCGACGAGCAGGTCGTCGCGTGGAAGAAGGTATGCTTCTTCCTGTGGCTCTCACTAGCCCTCCACGTGCAGTGTTGAATTCTTTCTATTTCTCAAGGTGACGGATGCCGTTCACGCAAAAGGATCATTTATGTTTTCGCAGCTCTGGGCACTCGGACGCGGTGCATCCATCGAACAACTCAAAAGAGAGGACCCGTCTTTCGAGTACGTCTCCGCCGGGGACGTTCCTCCTCCAAGAAAGCCGCAACAACAGCAACGGGAGAACAGCGATGACCTGCCGCGGCCGCGGCCGCTGACCAAAGCCGAGATCGCAGAGTACGTGCAGCTCTATGCGACGGCAGCACGCAACGCCGTTGAGCGTGCGGGTTTTGACGGTGTCGAGATTTACGGCGCGAACGGGTACCTCCTCGATCAGTTCCTGAAAGAGACGTCGAATAACCGCACGGACGAGTATGGCGGATCGCCAGAAAACAATGCGCGCTTCGTGCTCGATGTGGTAGCGGCTGTGTCGGCAGCTGTTGGGGAGGAGCGCGTCGGCCTCCGTTTGACCCCATGGCTTACTTCTTTAGGTACGCGCTTTTTTGCGATTGTTGTCCGCCAAAACATTTTCCTACCATGCTAATGCCTTACTGTGAAATGTTCATCCCTGGCAGATAATCCAGGGAACAATCCGATCCCTGTGTTCTCCTATCTTGTCGCAGAGCTACGCAGACGCCACCCGAGCTTCGGGTACCTGCACGTCGTTGAGCCACGCGTTCGAGGTTCATTTGACCGCGCCGTCGAGGGAGAGTCGAACGACTTCCTGCGCACCATTTGGGCTGGCAAACTGTGGATTTCCGCAGGCGGGTTCTCGCGCGACGACGCAATAAGGCAAGCCGATGAGCAGGGAGAGCTAGTTGCGTTTGGGCGGTACTTCACGTCGAATGTGCGTTTCATTCTTATCGTCTCACCCTCCCTCCCCAGTTTTTCTGATAAGTTCACATCCTTGATAGCCCGATCTTCCTATCCGGCTTCAGAAAAACATTCCATTGACGCCCTATGACCGCGAGGTATTCTATGTCGAGGAGTCGCCTATTGGATACAACGACTACTTGCCAGCAGATACTTCACTCTCGACCGCCGCATGATAATTTGCTGGTATACATGGTGTTACGAATGTGACACTGTAACTAGACACCACTAAACGCTTGACTAAACGAGGGCGATTATAGATTAAACCAGACTCGGACTCGTTGTTCCTCTACATATCCTTGCGGAGGCCTCTCAGTCACCCGAGGCGCTCTCTCGCTTCATGACTGCTTCCCTCGCCCTTACTCCTACTCCTTCCCTGACCTCGGTTCCCACGTCAAATAAACTTAGGAAGCTTTCGCCGCTCATATGCTCGCTGTCATCCATGGAGCCGTTGGGTTCGATCTCAGCGCTACGGTCATCACCAGTTGCGTTGACCAATGCTAGTTCGTCGTCGTCAAACGTAGGTACATCTCTCGTGAATCACTACCTCACATGCCCACGTACGACCAGCAAGAAGTCATGTCCTCCGGCCCTCATGACAGACTTGCGCTCGCTTACGCCAGGTACAAAGCCATGCATGATAACGTTGCTTATCGAGCAACGTTATTCTTATTGAGGATTGGCGCCATAGGACCAGTCACCGGTGAGCCGGTAGAGGTTTATGTTCCATTCGAGACTGTTAGCGAGGGCCACCTTTGTCCAAGCGCAAATGACATGTGTGCAGCTTTGCAAAGTGGGCCATCATGCATCATTTATCGATGGTGTCTGCGTGCGCGCCAGTAAGGTCGATTAAATTGGCTGGTCGTCGGCTTAGGTCTCGTGACTGCGAGCGGAAGTTCACAGCACTGAGCTTCTCACGAAGAATATCGCGAAGGGACCCGTGGGCGCATCAAACAAGTAATCAATGTAAGTGTATTTATCATCATCAACCCGGTTCACCACTGCCAGTTTGCCGGAGTTGTAGCTTAATAAGCTGAGCGTAGCGCTTTCTCTATTCTTGTCTTCGCACTCTTTGCATCCTATCATCCTGACAAACCGCTATGTCATCTACCTTGGTGAACTGCTGTATAAAAGAGGACTCTATGCGGGAACAAGAGGCCCCAGCAGTCCTCTAACACACTCACATCACAATGGCCACGTCCAAGCTTTCCAACCCATCCAAGTCGGCACAGTCACTCTCCAGCACAGAGTGGTTATGGCACCCCTGACCCGATATCGGGGAAACAGCAAACACACGCCCACTGATCTTGCGGTCGAACACTATGCCGCGCGCGCTAGCGTACCCGGCACGCTGCTGATCAGCGAGGCGACTTTTATCGCACCCAAAACTTCAGGCGAGAGCTTTCACGTCCCGGGATCTGGTCTGACGAGCAAGTCGTCGCGTGGAAGAAGGTATGCTTATTTCTGCGACCCTCGCCTCCACATGCATTTTTGAACGCTTCCTTATGTCCAAGGTTACGGATGCCGTCCACGCAAAAGGGTCATTCATGTACTTGCAGCTTTGGGCACTCGGGCGTGCTGCATCTGTCGAAAAACTCAAACAAGAGGACCCATCTTTCGAGTACGTCTCCGCCGGAGACGTTCCTCTCCCGAGAACGCCAGAACAGGAGCAGAAAGGCGAGGACGCACCGCGTCCGCGCCCGCTGACCAAAGCCGAGATCGCAGAGTACGTCCAGCTCTATGCGACGGCGGCGCGTGACGCTGTGGAGCGTGCGGGCTTTGACGGAGTCGAGATTCACGGCGCGAATGGGTACCTCTTGGACCAGTTTCTGAAAGAGACGTCGAATAACCGCACGGACGAGTTTGGCGGCTCGCCAGAGAACAATTCGCGTTTCGTGCTTGACGTGGTCGCGGCTGTGTCTGCGGCTGTTGGCGAGGAGCGCGTCGGCCTGCGCTTGTCCCCATGGCTTAGTCTTCTCGGTACGCGCATTGTTGTTCTCCAAAAATCCCCCCTGCTGACCCTCCAGCGCGGCAGATAACCCGGGAACAACCCGATACCTGTGTTCAGCTATCTTGTCGCGGAGCTACGGAGACGCCACCCGAACTTTGGGTACCTGCACGTCGTTGAACCACGCGTCCAAGGCTTACTTGACCGCGTCGTTGATTGGGAGTCGAACGACTTCCTGCGGGCTATTTGGGCTGGCAAACTGTGGATCGCCGCAGGAGGGTTCACGCGGGACAGCGCAATCAAGCAAGCCGATGAGCAGGGAGAGCTAATTGCCTTTGGGCGACACTTCACGTCAAATGTACGTTTCCCCTTCCGCCTTTCTTCTGTGCTTAATTAACTCACATCCCCACGATAGCCCGATCTTCCTGTCCGGCTTCGCGAGAACATTCCACTGACGCCCTATAACCGCGAGGTGTTCTATATCGAGGGGTCCCCCATTGGATACAACGACTACTTGCCGGCGGATACTTCAATCTCGGTTGCGGCATGATGATTTGCTGCTGCATTGTATCCAATATTATCATGTTGTGTATCTACCAGTGTAATTAAGTTAGACTCCATTGGAGGACGGCAATTGTAGATTGATACAGGATCCGAACTCATCTCAACCGGTTACTCCTGATCGTAGCAATCAGGATTTTGAACGGTTTCAGTTTCATTATTCCGAGAATTATTCGCGAGCTCAGTGCTCAGATAGCAGCACAGTACTGTGGTGTGGAGTTTCTGTAGGAACCGGTAAAAGTAAAGTGGGAGATCAAACTAGGCACCCCGGCATACCCGTTCCTGAACACTGCCTTCCCCCACGCACCGTCTAAACACAAAACATGACCCAGGCACGCCCTTGCTCAGAGAGTTTCAGCGTGGGCTCGTTCGAGCGAAAAGATATGCCACTACTGTATACCCCGCCGCAGCACTCGGGTTGTTCCGATCGCGTATGTTTATGATACAGGAACGGAGAGTTTCTTTCGTCCTTCCTGGAGGTAACTGAGCTGAAAGAGAAATGGAGACGTCCTGATCTTTGTGAGTTTCAGGGTGTACAAAGATATATTATCCGTCTGTGTGCGGTGGCGTGCTTACTGTAGTAGGCATGAGCCATATGGAGATAACGAGATTTAGGGGAGAGATAGAAGCCCACAGGAACTGTGGATAGTCTGTGGATTGAAAAAAATAGATGGGGAATTGCGAGAAGGATTAAGGTTTGAGGACGGACAAATCAGCCAGACCCTGCCAGTAGAAGACGACTCGGACGTGCCGTGGTCCTCTCTTCCTCGTCTTGGCAGTTCCTGCAGCATACGCCGCTGCGCCATGACCCGTCCGCTTCGCAGATCCAGAGTGTAAGAGACGGCTCTGGGTTTACTCCCCTCCTCAGGCCTCGGGACCTGAGCTGCAGCCAGGCCAGTGCAGTGCATGGGCGCGTCAAGGGCGCGTCAGAGTGGCCATCGCATCGAGGAAGACAGACAGACACGCATGTACTGTACTGTACGATGGCGGCGGTCATCCGCCGTCGTCACCCACGACGAGCAGGAGTTGGAGAAGCAGAAGCAGAAGCAACAGCTGATGGGGGTTGGCCGCCGGCGGTTTCAAGTTGGGAATGTGAACCGAGCCGACTACTGTAAGTAATGGGCTTTGGACGATGTTATTAGCCCGAGCCCGAGCAAGTCATATTGTAGGCACGATAGTGACGCCTTCGAGTTGTTGCAGCGTTTGAGGACGCGAGAGGGATCGTTGGGGAGGGAGGGAGGGAAGAACACGATGAGCTAAATTTGGATGTGAGTCGCTTGGTGAGCCGACGTGTTAGGATCCAGGGGTCGTCACGCTGTAGGGCCGTGAGTTAACCTTGACTGACCGACCGATGAGCAGACAGACGATGTCTTCCAAATAATGAACATTGTACCCAACCCATGGCATGACAGCTGGATAGTCAATAGTCATTTACTATAAGTACACGGTAAGATCACCAACGTTGTCTCCATTCGACGCGACATGCACTGGCAATCAGGATAAAGGATATCATCACAGGAGCGCAGAGGAAGGTAGCGGGTGGTAAGTAGACGACACGAAATATTAATAGAGTCACTAGAAAAGGAGGTTATTTCTTATGATCTGCTTCGAGTCGTCCCAGCGAGATAGGGTGACTGCCAGGTGACCTGTCGCGTGGCAACTAATTGCTGAATGCCTGCCATTTATTTCGGACAAATATCGGTCGTGGCAGGCTCAGAGCAGTCCGGAGCCAAAATTGGACAAACGTAGGGCGGCGCAAAGTGAAGATAATGTCCGAGCCTTCCGTACAGCTGGACATCTCAAGGGAAAATGTCGAGGGAGATCAAAGGATGATGCATGTGGGTAGGATCGGTGCCTGGGCAGTTATTGCGGAGATGCGTGGTCTGACTCCAGACCGCTAAATTGGATGGATAGAGATAGGCAAGGTCTCTTCTGTATATACAGGGCTTATGTGTCCCCTGAGGCCTGAGGCCTGATGTCTGGCCGCGTGCAAGCACGGTAGTAGTAGTACCACAGTGACTTTCTATTGAACGTCCTTTCCATCGATGACCTTCTCGCCATCTTGAGAGAATTTAACATTCTCCTAAAGTTCAACAAGTTTAACGAGACGCATAGCAGGAAACTCTTGAAAAAAAAATTGGCGCACCGCATGTCCAACCGACTTGCCAATGTATTTCGTATGAGCTGGGTCCGCAAGCCTCTGTTAGCGAAGCAACAAGACGGCAACGAGAGAGAGAGAGAGAGAACTCACTCCCATAGGCGACCAACTGGCCCGCAGGGTTGGTGAAGTCGACCCGTGTGTACGCCAGCGATTTTCCTGAAAAAATAAGAATTGAGCAATGCGACCGGGAACAGTAAAATTTCATGATGAACATATGCACCCATGGCCGTAAGCGTCGCCGTCATTTTTAGCTCGTCGCCCGGCTTGCCTGCTGGCTTCACGAAGGATGTCGAGATGTCCGTAGACACGCCAGTCATGTACTGGCCCTGGCTCGCCACCGCAAGCGAGCCAAGCGTGTCAGTGAGCGACATAATCAGGCCGCCATGCACCGTCTAGACGTCAATATGATCGAGGAGTCAGAAGGGATTCGTAGTGCTGCGTGCTTGACTGGGGACGTACGCCAACGCGGTTTACTTTACTTGTTGGGTGGTAAGGTGAGCAATGGGGGATAAGTAAGCAAAGCTGTGGTGTTCACCGTTATAAGGCTCAATCCGAAGAGAAGCTTCGACGATGCCTGGTCTGGCGTTCGATATGTTCAGCTGGATTGATTGGGGTGGGAAGTGCTCAAACTTGATTCAGGCAGCATCGACGTACATTGGGAAAACATCGTGCATCGTGGCCTGATTCCGCGGGGTGTCACTAAAGAGAAACAGGTGACCCAATTGAAAGAACATACCGCCATTGTCAATGAATGACTTCCAGACCTGCACACATATCAGACTTCGGACCACTCAGTGTGTCCTCGAGGCTTACTCTGCGTGTAAAGCGAAGGCAAGCGGACATGATCGCAAGACGTAACAAACTTCGCTCGGACAGAAAGAGTATGTCATCATCATTGTTGCAAATACCATTCCACACATCACTACATTACAGAGATCGCCGTATAGGTCATGGATGATGTTCAATCTCTGCCCCGTTTCCCCTAACCACCATCCATAGATATCGGACGATGTAGTGAATATAGGGCACCTTGTGCTTAGTGCAACCTCAGACAAAAATGACGGCCAAAGCATTGCATTGCCGGGAATCGGTTGATACAGTCTAAATGTGTGATAATCATGCTTTCAATTGTGCACGGAGGTTGCCATCTAGCGGACCCTTGGGGCGGATGAACTGGACGTATGCACCATCCCTACACAGCTGCATTAGTAAACAATGGCATCAATGAACGATTCTCAACCCACTGGAGGACACGATGCTCCTCCTTCAACTTCAAGTAATCCTCACGGTTGACATTAGTAAATCCCCACTTGCGCGACACAATGATCTTTTGACGGCCAGGGAACTTATAGCGGGCACGACGAAGAGCCTCTTGAATGACTGGGGCGTTCGAGTCCTTGCAACGAATGGACAGGATGATTTGACCGATGTTGACACGTGCAACGGTGCCGTAGGGCTTGCCCCATGCGCCGCGCATGCCAGTCTGCAGCCTGAAATAAAAAACGCGTTATGACAAACCCACTCTCTAACCATGACTATGAACGTGCCTATCCGCTCCAGCACAAGACAACATCTTGTTGATGCGAATGACGTGGAAGGGGTGCACACGGACCCTCAAGTGGAATGAGTCTTTGCCGGCGGTCTTTGTTACATATTTGTTGGCACAAATACGCGCAGCCTCGAGCGCTTCACTGGAGAGCTGCTCGTACTCGTCGGAGACCAGGTGACAGCAGAAGGGGAACTCATCGACCGAAGCACGCTTCCGGCCGAGGTCAAAGATGCGGATCTGGCAGGAATTGCATCAGCTGTTCGGTGGTGAGCGTCACTTTGATGACAGGCGCACCTTGGAGTCGGGGACACCACGGTTATACCTCGACTTGGGATAGGGCTTATTCTTGCAATACCGGTAGCAGCGGGCAGGACGGCGACCCATTATGAAATCTGCACGAAGTGAAGTCAGTCAACCTGAACGCGTCGTCTTCGACCTAGTAAAGTGATCCAATCCGATTTTGCCACAAATCCCAATGGGCAAGAAATAACGATGTGAAGGGGCACTCACATAACGTACAGAGGGAATTGGTGGCTAGATGCTGGAGCTGAGTGAGCCGAGGTCTTTTTAAGAGACTCGGGCAAGGATGACAAACCGTGAATAAACCGTGCTGACTTCCTCGGCTGAAGTCGAGTCACTCCTCGAAAGATGCCTAATCATATATCGGCTTTCCCCAAAAACCTCCTTATTTATTTCAGACAGTAACCCCTTATATGTGTACGATGGACATCCCCAGCAGCATTGTGATGGAAAACTTTTCGAGCCTCAGGAATCAAGCATGCCCTTACTTAGTACTACATTTCCATAATGTACATATGTATATTCTAGAAAGTGTCCGTGAAGAGCATTGTACCCAACCAAAAAATGAAGATATGACGAAACTAGAACTTACACACAACCTAGTCCGATGATGGAAATGCTGCTTACAACTCCCCTAACAGATAACGCAACTAGAGTCCATCTCTTGTGTCTTTTGCAACTTGACCTCGAGCTCAGCGTTCAATGTCCCATCGGCATCGACGAAGGACGTAGCACTACGAGGACCAATATGTGAACATTCAGTAGACAGAGAAAGGGGAGGACTTACTCGTTGCGCAAGGTCGCTCCGAACAAAAACTTATCGAGCGACACAACGATTTCGCGTGTGGGTGCACCAGGAGATATTTGGTAGTTAGTGGTCTTGATGGGGAGCGACGCCGCATTGCGCTGTTTGCCAGAATGTGGATGCTTGGGCGGCAGAGGCAAGCCGAGGTGCGTCACCCGCTGGGCCACTGATGGAGGATCCAGCGTCGACGGCGGTGGGGGAGACCGATCGACAATAGAGAGGCGACCATCCACCCAGGTGGGTGAACTATTCTCCCCAAGACCAAGCGAGACAAGCCACTCGCCAGCACGACTCGTACCAAGCGGCGGTCCGGTATTCGCGCCAGCGACCGAAAACGCGAGGTACCACAATCTCCCTGAGGCGCATTACAAACAAGGCGATCATCATTTAGCACGAAACTCATGAACGGGGGGCCGGGTACATACCGCGTGCGATAAACTCGATCCTGGCCTGCTTGGACACGCGCATGCGAAGCTGGAACTGCGTGAGGGAGAAGTGCACGCTGAACCCAGCAGCAGCGGGGCTGCCGCTGCCGGCACCGCGAGTCTCCACCACCGAGATGGTGTCGACGAGGTCGTTGCCTCCGAGGAGCACCTTGTCCGTCCCCAAGCGCGGCGAAAAGGCCTCATAGCGCTGTCCAAGACGCACAAACAGTGCGTTATCCGACACCGTGACGCACGCGAGACGAGCGTCCGCGACGCTCAACGCATTCAGCGGAAGCGAAGCGTCCAATATGGCGAGCACGAGTGCGTCAGGGTCGCGGCTGGCTACTCGGTGGTGGTCCGCCTTGACGGGTGTAGCAGCGACTGCGGAGGCGGCAAATGCAGATGCAGATGTGGATGCGGAGCGCTTCAGGATCGCCCAGTAGATGGGGAGGTGGCCCTCGACGAAGGGTTCTTGGAGGATCGAGGAGAAGCTGAGGCCGTGCGCTGTGCAGTTCTCGGCGCAGTTCCCGAGGAGGGAGAGCCATTCGTGCTCGGAGGGACGTGCCTGTGAGAGGAGGTCGCGGAGGAAGTCCTGGGTGGCTGTGCGGACCTGCTTCGCTGTTTTGGAGAGGCCGAAGATGGCGGTCGGGAACCACCGCGAAGCGGCTGATGTGCGAGCCTTTGGATGGCGTTTGGAAAGGGTCGGCCGGAAAGTCGTGGATGGGTCTGGTGTGGGACAGAGATTCACCTTAGAGTCAGAGGCGCTTCGGAGGGCGTGTTGGTACGGTGGTGGTGCATCGGTGAAGCCCTGGGATTTGTCAATCATCGTTACTCGCGCAAGGATGAGAGTATGGAGGTGAAAACGAGTCAGAGACCGTTATTTGAGCGGAACCTAGGAGAGCCATGCGTGGCCGTGAACGTGGCTGTGCTCGCTGAGATAATTGCTGTGCTTGCAGTCCTGCACATTGCCAGAACGAGTTTCTATCGAACCACACCCCTTGCTTCCAAGCTTGCAATCGCACAGGACTCAAACCGCGAGGACAAAACTACCATAATGCGAGACGTGACAAAAATAGAGAAATGTCCAAAGAAACGAGCGTGCCCTAAACAGCGTAAACAGTTTCGACCTTACAGTAGATGTTGTTTCCCAACCTTCGTTCTTCCAACGACCAAACCAGGACTGACTCTCTTGACGAGGTCAACGATCGAACACGATGGGGCTGATACCTCGCGCGCGCGGATCATATGTAGCTCCTGGGATCTCACCGCCCTGCTTGAGATGATGCCAGTAGAGGAGATCGCCCGCTCGCAGCGGCTGTGGGCTCGGCTTTTGTGGATCTGGAAAGGTGGACGACGACACCGGACACGGCGACTCGGGTGCGGGTGGTGGCATGGCGTTATATGAGGAGGTCAAAGCGGGAGAAGCTGTCGACGATGGATGCACCTCGGCAGGGTCTGGCGTCGAAGGGAGGAAAGACGGCGGAGACCAAGCAGGGTTTGGGAGCGATGGCGAGGACGACGACCGCCCTGTGTATGCGGGTAGAATGCCGGGTTCACCTGGGGCGTAGTGTCTCTCGGCGACAATGATCTCGGACGAGTGGAATACGAAACGGTGGCCATTTGTGCCGCGATTCGCGCCAGAAGATATGCATAGAGTGCACTATGGATCCCATAAACACGCTTACAAATGTATGGCGAAAGATAGAATCGTACCGGGACAACAACCGTGTAACCGACGCTCGTTCCACATCCATGACAGCATAGCGTTTGTGTCAGACACTCGCACGTACGATGTTGCTGCCGGTTCGGCTGTTGGTGGGGCGAATCGGTCGATGGCGGCCTTGCGGAATAGGCTGAACAGTTGACGGGAAGTGCGTCTGTAGAGTACAGTGCGACTTGCGGGCGAAGTAACAAAACAGCCTGGGGAGAAGAGCGGCCCCGAATGACGGGACGTTGAACAAGCTAGCGGTCAACGCGTACCTTCATTCCGCGATTAGTCAAGAATGTTCGGCAATGTTTGCACTCTATCAACCACACGTTTTGCACAATCGGCGGTGCAAAAGATGAGGTAGTTGCATCGACAGAGGAGTCTGCAGATTGTTCAAGAGATTGCCATGGTGTATAGCCAGGATATGCCCGGGCGGGATGGCGGCTCATTGAAGAGGAGTGCCGCTGTTGAGCGGGACTAGAGAAAGCGGAACTGGAAGGTAGGACAATATGGTCTGTGGGGGCGTAGTCTTGGCTAAGAGAGGCATGAGAATAGAAACCGTAGGTAGGGTCGTAGATAGCGGCGGGTTGATGCTGATGTTGATGGAAACGATAGAGTCCCCAAGAGTGGGAGGGATCGCGCCAACCTGAACCGTGGCAGGGGCGTAATGGGACGAATCAGTGGCCGTCGTGTAGTGAGGGAGGACAGGCGGTGTTGTTGATGGCATCGAGGGCGAATATATAGAGCCAGGAGCGATGGGAGGATAAGTTATAGGCGCGTGTCAACCAGGGGACGAGCAGCGTTCAACCAGCCCAGAAACTAGAAATCTCGAGATTTTGGCCGGCACAAAAACAGACTGACAGGCCATCTCATCGCTGTCTGCTGCAGGTCCAGTCGAGGCTCAGGTGATGGTAGAGAGACTGCCTCACTCGAGTGAAACAACTCTGCCCCCTGCCGACTATCTCCCGAGTGTCAGCATTCGTGACATGTCTTCCTCCGAGTCTGCATCTTCGCTCCCGCCCTCGTCATGTCCCCGCAGCAAGTCCTCAAACCGGTCCAGTTCCTGGCGATAACCTTCCTCGTCGACAATACAATCGAATGGTTAGACACCCATCGCCTCTCCACACCACACCACTGACCTTCTAGGATGACCAAACTGCCGCCGGGGTTCTCGCATGAGATGCGACACCACCTAACCCGCAAGGCGGCCGAGCTCGACCCAGTCACAGGGGTGCCCATTCTGCCACTTGGGGATTTCTGCTGCGGTTCGTGTGCCCCACCGCCAATCACTGTCGATTATTACCAACACTTATCTAGCCGCCCATGGCTTCTCCGCTCTAATTGTGTGCACCTGTCTGACGGCCGCATCCTAGAAACTGGCTGACCTAATCCACCAGGAAACAAATGAGACAACGGACACGCCGGAGTCGAACAAATTCACCCTCTTCGACACCGGTCCGGACTCAAATACGCTCTCCCGCAATCTCTCTGGCCTCGGAACGCCGCTTGGCCCTATCGAGCGCGTTGTGGTCTCACATTGGCATGCTGACCACACCGGCGGCCTGCTTTCTTTTCTGGATCGTCGTAGTCAGGAATTGGGTGTGAAAACTATCGTCGATGTGCATCCGAATCGTCCTACCGCCCGTGGCATCGCACCTCCACCGTCAAACAAAGTCATATGCCAACTGCCTCGTGATCCCTCTTTCGAGGAGATGGAGGCCCACGGTGGCACCGTAGAGAAGCATCGGGACGGACATGCTGTTGCCGGTGGTACCGTCTGGGTGAGTGGAGAAATTCCCCGCGTGACGTCTTTCGAGACGGGGTTGATCGGTGGCGTGCGATTTACCTCCAATGAGGACGGCACGGCTGGGAGTTGGTCCGAGGAATGGGTGAGTTTCGGCTCTGGGTCCAAGTCACTATCCGGTTCCACGAATGACCTAGGATATTATGGATGAGAGATACGCTGCCGTAGACGTGCTTGGAAAAGGGCTTGTGATATTTAGCGCGTTAAGTGCACCGAAATCTACATGGGAACACTAGGCTTATGGTTTATGGACGTATGAACAGTTGCTCGCATGCAGGTATCGTGAATGTCGTCAAGGATGCCGTTGCGCGATTCTCGCGGCCGATATACATGGTGCGTATCTGTCACTTTTGAGGTTTCGAAAGCTTGAGCCTATGCTGCAGATTGTCGGTGGCCTGCATCTTGCCGGCCCTGAGCTAGCGGATCGTATAAAACCCACTGTAGACTTTCTCTCCGAGGGCCTCATTCCCGCGCCAACTTATGTGCTGCCGATGCACTGTTCCGGCTTTGCCGTCAAGGTCGCACTGGAGGCTGCGCTTGGAGAAGGTTGTGTACCCGCTGGTGCTGGTCACAGGGTTACCATCAACGGGATCCCAGATGATGACGCTACCCTGCGACCCCCTAGCATTCGCTCGCGCTAGATTTACGCAGTCCTCGTTCTTATCAAAATGCTGTATCAAGCAGCTTTTGTCTCATCGAAACGCTGTTCGACAAGTGCCTCACGATTGAAATGACCACGGTATCCCACCTGCAGCTTACTCATGGGGAAAGGTTGTCCCGCCATCAGATCATATAGTATGAGTATACCTTCGATCGCGTGTGCAACCCTGGGACGACGGAGTGCCAGTCAGCGTAATTCGCAAACACTCTCACATATCCCAGCTATGTCATTGGCCAGATCTAGTGAAGCGTCTAAGGTGTTTCTAGGCTCCAGAGTCCCTCGACGACGCATGGTGGGAAAGATTGGTTGCACGTTGAGATCGTAATGAGGGCTGAAGCACAAAGGCTGGGTGGTAGATGCAGTGCTCTGCATTGACAAAAGGCTCTGTTGTTGTACTGCCATTAATTAGTTTTCCCGGCCGACTCGGAGTCAATGGCCCAATTTTGGAAAAAAGTCACGTGTCGGGAAGATGATAAAGCCTGGGCCGCGCGCCGCACAGCCCTCACCGCTCTTTCAACCACCACCATCTCCTCTCACCAAACACCTTAGTAGTACGTTCTTGTCTCGTTTCCCGCCTCTTCTTACGTTGCAGACACTGACCCGCATGATAGTCATGCAGATTTTTGTGAAGACCCTCACCGGCAAGACCATCACCCTCGAGGTGGAGTCGTCCGATACCATCGATAATGTGAAGGCCAAGATCCAGGACAAGGAGGGAATCCCCCGGATCAACAACGCCTAATTTTCGCTGGAAAACAGCTCGAGGATGGCAGGACCCTTTCCGATTATAACATTCAGAAGGAGTCCACTCTTCACCTCGGTACGTAGTATTGTCAGTCATTGTGACCCGAATTCGTTCTCACTTTGCCTTTCGTAGTGCTTCGTCTCCGCGGTGGTATGCAAATCTTCGTCAAGACCTTGACGGGCAAGACTATCACACTCGAAGTTGAATCGTCCGACACGATTGATAATGTCAAGGCGAAATTCAGGACAAGGAGGGCATCCCCCCGGACCAGCAACGGCTTATCTTTGCTGGCAAGCAGCTTGAAGACGGCCGGACGCTCTCGGACTACAACATCCAGAAGGAGTCTACCCTTCATCTCGTCCTTCGTCTCCGTGGAGGCATGCAGATCTTCGTTAAGACCCTCACCGGGAAGACGATTACCCTCGAGGTCGAGTCGTCGGATACGATTGACAATGTTAAAGCGAAGATCCAAGATAAGGAGGGCATCCCTCCGGATCAGCAGCGTTTGATTTTCGCTGGCAAGCAGCTCGAGGACGGCCGCACCCTCTCGGACTATAACATTCAGAAAGAATCGACTCTTCACCTTGTCCTCCGTTTACGTGGTGGCATGCAGATTTTTGTGAAGACCTTGACGGGAAAGACGATTACGTTGGAAGTGGAGTCGTCTGACACTATTGACAACGTGAAGGCAAAGATTCAGGACAAGGAAGGCATTCCTCCGGACCAACAGCGTCTGATCTTCGCTGGCAAACAGCTCGAAGATGGTCGTACGCTCTCTGACTACAACATTCAGAAGGAGAGCACCCTGCATCTTGGTACGCTTTGTCACCACGGCTGCTTGCTGTTTTCTAACGTGATTTGTAGTCCTTCGTCTTCGTGGAGGCAACTGAATGTTGTTCGTAGTTAGGATGATTAGTCGTTGTACTCGCGCGTAGTGAATATCAGCAGTTTTGATGTCGTTTTGTGTGAGGGAGAGCTATGACAGCGTTGTGGCGAGACGGTCTATCGGGCCGTGGCATGGCCTCGAATGTTGCGCTCTTGACACAATCCCACACGGTCGTTAGAGCAAAGAAGCGTCAAAAACTTGGACGAGCTAGTGCAGTTGTGTTTGATGAGGATGCGCGGAGGTGTGCATACAGCCCCTTTTCATTATGCCAGATACGTGACACCGCAGTCTAGGGAATTTCTGACTGGCTTTCACAAACGAAAGTTGGCAAAAAGGAGGAGAGCAAGAAGAGAGCCCAGGCAAGGGAAAAAGAAGAGCGTCTGGAGGCGCGACGGGAGGTACATACTCTTGCTGCTAACACTTTGGATTTCCAACATGTCTGTGATTTAGAAACGGCGTGTGCTCGCCGAGCAGGCCGTCCAGAACGCTGCAAAGGTTGAAGAGGCGTACGGTGGCTTCGCGCAACGTGCGTCCTCTCCCTCATCTTTTCTTTTTCCTGGGCTCAGGCAAGCTCACATGTAAAAAAAATAACTTCCAAATATATTTACAGACGTTGAATCAGACCAGGAATCATGGACCGGCATCGCGTCGCCATCCTCCGTACCAGCCGACCAGCGCGAGTACTCGGACGAAGAACAGCTTGCGACCGTCACCGTCGTGGAAGACTTTGACCCGACCATGCTCCTCTATCACCCTGCTGCCACTAACACCACCTCTGATGCGGTGGAGCCCCCGGCGGCGGCGGAGCGGGGGACCACCTTGTTACGCGGTGGCGGCGGGAAGGCGAGTCGGGACTTGACGGAGCCAGCGAAAAAGGTGCGGGTGGCGCGGTATGAGACTAAGGCTGCGCGGAGGGCGACCAGGGCGACGCAGCGCGTGCGGAGGACGGAAAAAGCTGAGCTGGCGGGCGGGAAGGCGGCGAGGAAGAGGGCTGGTGGGAAGAATAAGCCAAGGGCAAGAAAGTGAGGTGAGGGTCTTCTGGTCCGTCTAAACTTATCTGTTCCGTCTGTTTGTCGCTCGACGTCGCGCGCTGTACTAGGGTACAGTATTCTTCACACCTGTCCTTCTTATCCAACGCCGTGCTTTCATTGAACCTGGGAAGACCAGCCCAGCTGGTATTGTAGGCCCGTGTTCGAGTGTTCAAAGTTTTCACTTGCTGTACTGTTCAAGTTACTTCAACTCGACCCCAGACTACTTCGACTCAAAACTGGCCCTTGCTGTTTCTGAACTATTCTGGAAAACTCTCGCAGCAGTAGGCGGTATTTTTGTTTTACTGTCCCCTCGCCAGAGCTTGCTGGGGATCTGGTCGCCGTCTCCGAGTCCTGCCCTGTTCCGAGTCTGTCCTACCTATTGAACAGCGAGGTTTGTGTGACTAGTCGAGGATTATCACTCGTAGCAATCCCAAATACCTGAATTAGACTCGACTAGGAGCATCGTCATCTGGCAAGGTGATGCGCAAGGGTATTAGGTCGCGAGGGCATCATCAGTCGCTCGACGCTGCCTCCCCTGCTTGTCTGATAACTAAGGCCGGACCCTGTTCCTTGACAACGACAAACTGGGTATCCAGTTGAGGTCCGTCTGCCTTCCTTCAATCGGACCTCATTGAACTCATTTCCAACAGGGCAAGCCTTTTTTTTTTCGACATGAGTCGAGACGTCGCACTGTACCCCCTCTCGAGACTGACGGATCTGGCCAAACTGCCGAAACCAAAAAAAATATCCAGTAATCGATTGCGTAAAAGTATCGCATCAAATATCTAGCGGGGCGCATTGCCGTGACAGTAAGCGGGGTCATGAAGCGACAAACCTCATTAGAGGTCCTAGGAGTGGCCATCCAGGGTTAGAATACATGGTAGCGCGGGCCCGCGCTACGTTTAAAAGCCAAACCTTCTAGTCAGAAAGAGAACAAGAGCGCAAAACAGCGCGCAAGGCTCGGGTTTCCTGGCCGTCCCGCATGTCTCATGATCCAACACGTGTGAGTTTAATCCCGAGACCCGACCGGACCCTCGCGGGCATAGCACAATGTGGCGCCTTGTAAATGCGTACCCTTAGACCAAAATAAGGGTCCTGTGATGGTGGCGGGATTCTAGTTTCACAATCTTGGCTTCACGCTTCTTGAACAGGTGGCGGCCTTATCACCATGTGTGTAAAATACCATGGGCAAAATTGTATCGAACAATGGACGCCCTGTTGACGTGTGAGGCCTAGCTACATGTAGCAAAGATAGGTGCTAGGTCCTCTCCGAATAGTCCCCGGAATGTCTGCGCACCGACTGTGATGCCAGCTACTCTAACAGCCTACATCATGAGGCTTGCCAGGCCCCCAGACTGGTAAGCCATTGGGCGTACGTTCGGATGTGGTTGCGCCTCGAATTGAATGTACTCTTGCGTGCCTTCCGCGTCTATACGGACCTAACACAGCAACATTATATGCCACGAAAGGTATTGTGGGCCACTTGACTTACAAAAGCTCCCTTGTTGCCTGCCTGATCAACATAATTTGGAGCGGAGAATACCTGAAACGGTGTCAGGAGAGAATACAGTACCGGACACGGAGTAATCGTTGTAATACCGTTGTACAAAGGCCGTCGTGCTCGACAGCATAACCGTCTAGACGTCGAGGTGAGCTGTCAAGGGAATCATGGAGGGTATTGACCTTCCTACCTTGTCGTACTTCGTGACTGCGTAGGATGGAAGTCACCCCGTTCGACTCGCACCATCGCCGAGTCACGTCCGGACCAAACGCAGTGCCCACACCCTGATTCCAGCGAATCTCTCGTCAGCATGTCGTTCCCCATGTTGAAGTCGACCTACGCGTTTACTTGGTCCCCACCCAGGTGTTTCCTGTGGGTCTGTCCAAAGCAGCTATGGTGCTACTCAATATTCGACCTCCAACGGTGAATGGCTCAAAGCACGGACCTCACCTGTGAATACCCGTCAAATCACGCGCTGTCACGAAAATGAACAAAAACGTACACATCAAACCTTCCGTCCCCGGCTGACGACCTATTCGCTTTATTTTACGGATGTCATCGAGGGTTATTCCATCCTTGCTGAAGAGTCCCCCGTGTGTGACAAAATACCGCTTGACACCATCAGGCGAGAGGATCGCGTTTTTCGTTTCGGCTGGGGGCCGCGTCGCACTGACAAGGGTAGAAAGTGGTACTAAGCTCGCTGTGAGCAGCGATGTCCAAGCAAAAGGTATGATAGAGCGCAGTACTGGTCGTAAACACATGCGCGAAGAGCTGGAGAAGGAATGCAGCTGAGAAGGATGTTCTAACGATACGACTGGGTACTGTCGGACATACCTTGTACGTTTGCTCGCCGTGCTTGTGTTTCGCCTCGCCCTCGAACCCGTATGTCCGGTTCATCTCCTTTGCTTCGTGATTTCCGCGATTGATAAACATGCCCGTGGGGTGCAGCCCTACGCTCAGTTGCTATTGAGGAATTTATCGGGCGGGGGAGAATAAAGCCTACTGACACTTGAGTGCGAAGGCGATCAATATCACCTCTACAGACCATGAGCCACGATCTACGAGGTCACCATTCATGAGTAAGAGGTGCTTTGGTGATGGCTCTCCAGTTAATGACAATAGATGTAGTACATCGTAAAGTTGTCCTGCCAAACTCTCAGTCTGGTTCCCGGATGCAAAGTGAACGAATATTACCGTGGACGTCCCCGATCACGTCGATGGTTGCGTCGTTCTCTATCTTGACATCCACGAGGCTTTCCTCCTTTGCAAAGTGATCGTGTGCTCCGAGTGTGATTTCCCATGCGTACCGTCGAGGGAGCGTTTTCCCATCTTTGAACCACTGTAGCATGGATCGGATGAACTCTATAGTGATCTTGTATTTCCCATCGTCCGTTGTCTCGAGCTTTGGGCCCTGGTAGGTCTTCTCCACTTCGCAAGAGCCTTTAAATATTCGAATCTGAGTTCGAGCCAAAGACTGCTGGTGACGTCGGCGGCAAGGCGCACCTTCGGCAATCATCTCCAGGCATCTGACAACGGCACTCTTCTCCTCTTCCACCTCGATCGCCTTTTCAAACTCGATCTTCCGTACGAGCTTCTGCGTCGACTCGAGCTCCCTGCGGACCTGCGCGTTTTGCGGCTCGAGGGCGAGCACCCTCTTCAAATCAGCAACGGCCAGCTGCGGCTTGAGAATCTGTATATGACACATCGCACGGCTGCGATGCAACCACGCAGATTCAGCATCCCAGCTTAGTGACCCCTTGGTGGGGGAGAGAGAGGGGAAGAAGGAGAGTGTCAAGGGTTGTATGGCGCACACGCACCGGTAGTATGCCTTGGCATATTTAGGGTTGAGTTCTATTGCGTGCGCTGCAACAAGAAGAATTCAGCTTCTCGCGATGGGACAACGACGAAAACGGGTTAAATGAAAGTGCCGAGGCTCACAAGCATCCTGCAGACCATATCCATGTTCCTCGAGTTTGATGCGCGTATATGCGCGATTGCAGAACAACGTTGCATCGCTGGGATTGCGCGCGATCGCTTCGGAGTACAACTGCGCGGCTCTCAAAAAGTCGCGGGCTGTTTGGGCAAGGCAGAGGGCAGATTAGCGAGCGAAGAATGGGGTTAGATCCGCCGAGCATACACGAGAAGGCCTTGTTGGCATCCGTCTTGAGTTTGGCGGCTTGTTGCCTATCATCCTCTGTAATTTCCTTGGGATCGGTCAAGCTCAGTGTTGATAGCGTCGGAGATGGTATGGCCGATGAAGCTGGGGTAGTAGAAGAAGGAAAAGTAGACGACGATTCGCTCATGCTTACTATCCAATGCTGCCTCAGCGCTGCCCGTAGATTCTATTTGTACACTTTCTCAACCGGTCCGGCCAAACATACACAAAAATATATTTACCACCCACAAAGATAGACATGTAAAACGAACTTCAATAGTGGGTTGAAGAGGGCAGGTAATGGTCAACCTCGTCACTCAACGACAATCCACATTGTGATACTTGCCAAGCCTCATCTCATAAGCGTTCACCCCCTGCATCCAACCATTGAGAAATTGGTGAAGACTGAAACTAGGCATCAGAAACGCTATCATGGATAGAGGTAAGCGAGGACTCACTAGTCGAGGTTGTTCTGGCATCTACAGCAAGTATGTGCGGCACGCGTAGCATCACCCTAGTGCAAAATCATATCAGAGGCATTTCCCGTCAAAAACTCATAACCCACGTAGGTCATGCCAGGTTTCCAGCCATTATATTCCCCAATGGTCGAGAATACATCACCGCCATTGGAAGCCAAGGTAGCGACAAAAAATTCACCACCGGTCCTGATATTGAAGTCCTGGGCGATGACAAATCAATAGCTCGTAAACTTTGGGCATTAGAAAACTTACGATGTCCTTGCAGTTGCCGTTCGGAGCACCTTTACACTTGTCTGGCGTAATCTGCATGAGGCCTTGCTCACCGGCACCACCGACAGCAGATGGGTTGCAGGTGCTTTCTTGCATCGCGAATGACGCTAATATGATCGGAGGAACTAAAGGAGCGTGATCAGCGGAAATGGCCTCAGGCTGCACGTCTCGGTGAACACGAACTGTCTAGATGTTGTCCGTACTTCTTGAAAGTAGCAATGATCTGGTCGCTGCAAGGAGAAAATGTTGTATGCCTTGCACTGTCCAGTGAAACGACTACTAGATCCTCTATTTTTACCGGGGCTGGCGACCAACCGGAGCCGTTTATCCCACAGTTCAACCAGTCGATATGTCCATTAGGGCCACTGAGAGTCGTGATCTCCGCTGCACACAACAACAGTAGTCAGAATCGCCGGGCGACCAATGCAGCACTGCGCGGTTGGTACACACCTGTCGCGCCAACGGGATGGCACTTGCCGGCATCGGAAGGATTAATCGTGCCGGACCCTCCAGGGGCAGGTGCTGGGCAGTTTGAAGGCGAATCCTGAGGTGGACTTTCCGCCAGCTTGATTGAGTAACCTCCCTGGTGCGCGACGTGGGCGGGGCGGCAATGCTTCCCGGGATGCGCAGGATCGCAGGAATGGGCGTGCACAGAGTAACGCTTGGGAGCGGCGGCGTCGTACAAGGAATATGCCTCAACGGTGGCAGCGGCGGTGACGGCGGCGGCGATCAGAAGGGAGAAAGTCGCGAACCCAACAGAGAGTTTCATAGTAAAAATGGTGTAGGATCCAAAGGAGAAAAGGAATGTGGGTGGTCGAGCTCAACGTTCAACCTTTGAAGTACCGTAATGCTCGTGAGATTGAGAAACCAATCGGCGGTGAGACGTGAAAGGAAAAAGCCCGTCAGTGACAGGCTTGGCTGTCTGAGGAAGAGATTGCGATACGAAATGGTGGAATGCAAACATTTGAACTTGAATATATTCATACCAAAGGTCCAAAGCTGCCAAGTCATCGTGTCCGTTTGTGCCGCATCCTGCGAGCACCCGTGTCCGAGTGAGTAAAGACGAGAAGAAACTTGTAGTCCTGGATACTCTCATTGGTTGCCTGTGCTTGCACGAGCGAATTTACTGCAATGGCCCAGTTTGTCGCAAGCCAAGGACCTGAAGCTTGAAAGTCTTCACATGACCCTTGACATGACCAATTGAATTTCATATACTGTACACTAAATATTGCCACCCAAGAAGACCATCAGTTCTGCGAGCTGCGGAAGGAGCTTTCTCGACGTACTTTGTATCACTCCACAACCAGCTGACTTCGAGGCTTCGATAGAATGATGTGAGTACTGTAGGCAGATGCAAATGGGTCACGCGAACGCTCTTCGGAGCTTTACGTGAGACAAGCCACCTTCGCTCGACCCATTCCGTCACCAACCTTCTCTCTTGCCCCGCCCGGGAATTTGACTGGAACACATTCTCGAATCGCGCTTTTACTCGGGCCCGAGCAATCGGACCAGACTAGGACCCAGACCAGACCGGCCGCTCAACAACTCCGTTTTCTTTTCGTGGCGGCGGCGGAGTTACTTCTTCCGCAGCAGATATAGGATTTGGCTAATTTTGACCGGTTAACCGGTTGACCGCGCAGCAAACTTCCCCGAGTCTTGACCCTAGCCGATCGTCGCTATGTCCAGGTTATGGTAGCATAGCAGATACAGTACTGTATCGACGCCCTCGCCTGTAAGGTCCGCCGGCAACCGGGTAACGATCTGGCGGATATTGCATATTGCATAGGTGTGTTCGCGGCCTTGTCACACCGCCTCTCGCAGTATCGTGTATGTATGACTGTCTACATCGGTTCTTTTCATAGCCCTATGAGGCCGATCTCGCAGGAATTTCCGGCACCCTTCACAACTCTCAGAACAGCGCATATGTTTATAATGGACCCCTCGTGATGTGAAACGCATTACGCACAGCTGGCCTGTCCGAGGAGATACGGTATGCATCACGATTTCCCAGGCTTCTTAAGCCGGGAGGGAAAGTGGTCAGGAGTGATATCGTAAAAAGATGAGCGCCCCGACTTAGATTGACTCAGCCTGAGTATATCCACCCGCCGCCAAGCTGCACGCTTTATGGGCGTTGGGATCGCGTAAAGACGCTTGGCTACTCGGTGCGTTGATGAAACACTTCAGTAAGGTGCATCGCATGTCAAGCATGCCAAGTGCCGCGGAACAGACGCATTGACCCTCGAAAACAAGAGCAACCGCCAGGATCACGACATCGACCCGTTTCCGGCGACTTTCCGCGTCAGGCGGATATACAAGGACACCCACGCTTGCGAGGGCGGAGTGTCCACAACAATACCGTATCCATCAGGCAAAGGACAGTGACTAACGACCCCCTCAACCACTACTGTCAGTTCGCAGTCATCGACTTCACAAATGACACAGGGATCGATCGGAAGTTGATCGATGCTTTGGCCAGTACAGGCGAGAAGAGTGACACCCGGGACACATGTTCGCTAACGGACGTTACAAGTTGCAATGCATCCAAAAACAGGGTTCTCTGCTTGGGATCAGCTACTGCTATATGACGTGTGACCAACAAAGATGATGTTATAGGCAGTGATTTGATCTCCACGCTGAAGTCTGCAGGCATCATGCGAGGGCGGCGGAGGGCGACCAGGTCGCGTCAGGCTTCAGCCCAGTTGCCACGCTGCAGCGGAAACAACTAGCACACCCGCCCCGAGGCTGAGTTTAGTTATTATCAGCCGGGAACCAATGGCAAAAGTAGGCGCCCACGTCAGAATTGCCCAGATCATTACTGTAATCTGGTGTCATGAGTGAGTCAAATCGGCTGGAGAGCCATCACGCCATAGACGTGCACGTGCATAACGCCAGCGAGAGTGAAGATTTTTTACAATTGCAACTGCCAGAACAGACGCCCGGAGAAGGGAAACCCCAAGACGCCAAAATGGGCAATTACCCTTCCTGGGTTGATTTCGGCGACGTCGGGTCGTACAGATTCTTTGTCCCAACAAGAATTCAAGGACCTCGATTAACTTGCTAAGGATCTGAGAACCAGTATTATGCGTTGCTATGGTGCAACACCGAGCAGGGGGGCTGCAACCACTTGAAGTCTTGACGCCCAAAGTTCGCGTGCCTTTGGGGATTCGTCCTCGTGATGATCAAGGGTGCCATCCATTAGAGGAAACCTTCCGGTGATACGGCCATCATCCAAGTACAGTAGAGCAGCAGTTGCCTGCATCGACATTGCCACCTAAGTGTAGGATCTGCTAAGCATTCCATGCCCCACACACCCCGTCACTCTTGGCTTCAACAATCGGAGGGCTTGGTGGGTTTTTTTACCTAAAATGCCCTTGGGTGCTCGAAGGAATGCCAATGGTGACTTTCGACAAGCAAGTCGCCTCAAGGATTACATCCGCATGACTTGCCAACCTTTTAAACCAGTACGATTACCATGTATGAATACCATACCATAATTGATGACCCGGATCATAGGTGACTTAACTTGATGATCAAGATGAATCGATGAGGTGGTGTATGACCGCATAGCTATCTCCTCGAGGAGTGTACGTCGCACTGGCCCGCATAGGAATCATCCAAGCTAGCTCATTGATGCAGCGAGCTCCGTAAGACAATAACCCTACGTCGAGATGAATCAGTTAAGCGGAGCTAGGGTCAAACTGGTTGACTCAGGACCGCACGCTGTCGGAATAAGAATGGGCACCTGAGAGCCGGTAGGTCATCGTTCTGTTCTCATCCCATTTCGGGTGGGTCAACATGTCACCGCATCACGTGGAAGCTCCGCTGTAGTCACAACTTCCTTATTAATCAAGTCCGTTTCGCTTGGGACATGCGTCCTGGGCGCTGCTCAGTTTAACTCAGAAAGAATTGGTACAGTACCTGGTGTCCACGCGACACATGCAGGGCTCCAGGACTTGGAAAGGTTCATCAATGTACCGACACGTGAACGCGAATCCAGTTTACCATCCTAAGCGGCAATTCACACTCATGAAAGGGTCCATGAACCGTCCAATGTTCGATACCAGGTTCAGTGTATGCGTGCAGACTCACGCGCAGACTTTTTTGGAAGCCCTACGCATGTGTTGAGAGCAAGAATCGGGGGAGGAAACGCCACAACGCAAGGCTGGTTCTGGGTTTCCTCCGTCTGCGCGCATCTGAACCGGTATAAAAAAACGAATAAAGGTGGATACACGTCTCTATGTGCCTCATCTGAAAAGAACAGCCATTGATCGCCCTGACAGGGATGAGACAGAACTGTGGAAGGCTCCGAAAAGGTGTGGCGAGGTTCGAAAGAAGAGACGCGGTACACGCCTGTGGGCTGTGCGGGGGCTGAGACGAGGCGTGGGACAGCAGGACGGCGCAGGTGGTGGGCTGTGAGTGTAGGTGCGATACGGGATTTTGGAGGCCAAAGGAAGGACGCCACTATCAAATGAGGCGGGACCGAAGAGGGAAAGACAAATAAACACACACGGCTTCCCGATTGAATCGCGGGGTTGTGAGTATCATGTCACGGTTTGTGACAGTGTAGGTGACTCAACCGTACCGCCCTCAGTACTTAGAGAAAGAAGGTCCAGGTTGAATTTCCCAACTCTGTGCGTACGCCCCCTATACATTTCCCCCTTCGCTCCCCTTGTCCCTCTCCCTCGACTCCTTGCTGTTTTTTTTGCCTCATATTGACTCCTCCTCCATACCCCATTTTCCCCTTCGGCTCTCGTTGCTGAAGGTCCAGATCACAGTCAGTGTGGGTAGCCCAACCTAACAGGTTGGCCATCCACCTCTGATCCTGCCGTGGTCAAAATGTCTGCGTCACTTGGACTCGTATTATCTCCCAAACCAAGCCCCTTTCTCGTCATTTCCGGTTCCGTTCCCTCTAACAACAACTGCATTGTCACACCCGCATCTTATGGTACCCTTGCTTAACTTAAATAAGTCCACTCGCGTCTTTTGCTCGTCTTTATCTACTTCTCTGCTTCGTAACAACTCACCACTCCTCCCCAAACACCACCACTCAATATGCAAGCTGTCTCCCATTCGCTGACTCACCGCGGGTCGAGTGCTTCACGCACCCGTGCTCGGTGGCAGCCCTATGCCTCTATCCAACCTTCTTCCATGCGGACGCCATCTGGCGCATACTTGCATACCCCACTATCGTCATCTTCAACTGTATCAACACCTGCCCCAGCTCCTCACAACTCAATATGCGAATCAGATCTCACAAAGCCCCTCCCGCCTGCTCGCTCAAATACTCACACTCTCTCGCAACCCTCGAAGGATATTCGCGATGTACATAAACATAAATATGTCACTGGTCTCGTCGGTGAGCGCCGTTTCCCGGCTCCTTGGCACATGCGTCTATTCCGAAGGCTTCGATTTGCTTAGATACCCTTTCCCTCCAGATGCCGCCGTCAGATCTCTGTGTGAAATATGGAGTCCCCATGATATCCCAGCAGTTTTCTTGACACAAGCGTGTTTGATGACACCGTCAACTTCCATGCATAATATCCTTCCCCTTAATGGACCGTCTAATTCAACCGTCTTCACCGCAATTGCGCAACAGTTACCCTCGCCGCCAATCACACCACCATATCTACCAGGCACGGCTTCCTCCCCTCATGTTTCCACGGCGCCTCGTATCCTTTCTCGGGCCGCAACGCACATTGACCTTTCTTCTGCTGAACAGGCCCGCGGCACCGCTGCCCCGCTCAAGACATTCGTGCATGAGGTATTGCGTCGTTCACGAACTTCGTGTAGTGTGCTACAAACAGCTCTTTGCTACATTGAGGCCCTACGTTCGAGGATCCCCGAACTCGTCCACCAAGAGCAAACTGGAGAAGGAATCCGTGGCGAGGTAGATCAGGGCGTGCGAGTCCTTCCTCCAGATGACCCGCGCTTACATGAGTCTCCGAAAGAAGTCGACATCGATGAATTCATTGACACAGTGCACTTTCCTAGCTCGGAGAGCCAGTTTTGCGACGATGCGCCGCCTACCGTGCGAATGCTGGATGACAGTTTACTGACGATGCCTGATACCACCGCCTCATGCCAAGTCGAAAAGAAGTCGCGCACGTCGTCAGACGATCTCCCTTCCCTCCCTCCCCTCCCGTCACCTTTATTGTGTCCCCGTCGGACTTTTCTGGCCTCCTTGATCCTTGCGTCTAAATTCATGCAAGATAAGTGCTACTCTAACCGTGCATGGGCAAAACTTGCAGGTCTCCCCGCGCGGGAGATCGGCCGTTGCGAGCGCGCTCTGGGAGAGGCCCTTGGATGGAGACTCTGGGTTGGCAAGATGCCAGCGTACTGTATGCTGCCTCGCAGCCACAGCGCCGGCGATATTTGTCGTGCGAACTATGGAAACAACTTTTCATCGGACGCTCCATCACCTGCCGCAAATGTTGTGCGGCGTAGCCGCACGCTACCCGCGCATGCCCTGTCGTTATCGACTGCGGCAACGCAGCCGGTCAATCCTGCCATCTATATGTACAAGATTGCAAGGTCCATGGATACCAACGCCCGAACTACAGCATTTGAGTACTCGCCGACTCCGACGCTGAGTGCGTCCCCTGCTACGACAGATGCGTCTTCCGACAGCCTCAATGAAGAGCGCACAGTCCAAATGACGTTTGTCGACCACGTGTCGGATCCTGATGGCTTGAAAGAAAATACCCCCGCTATTCTCCCGGCGCTTGCGTATGCGTACGCAGGCGAGGGTGGGATTTCGCGGGCGTGGTGCGGGTTTGCCTGGAATGCCACGGGGCCTGCCAGTGGTTGGGTCCGAGGTGACGGAGACACACTGCCTTTGCAATACTGACATTTTATGTCTTGTCGACTATTTTATTCATCTCGGCCTCGGTTGTCTTGTATTTACGTTCTTCTTACTGTTTTTTCTTGTGTCTGGTGTGCGTTTTTGCGCTTGTGGTTTGTACAACACAATAGAGATTGGGCTGCTAAAACCATGCTGCACATTGCTGAGGGTTCTGTGCGGACATTATTCGCGGACTTATTTACGGCGTGCTCCATTTCGATGAGTTATTAGAAGTATTTTTTGAGTTTGCTCCCACGTTGCCCGCGTGGCCTTTGGCGCAATGTTACTCGCACCCTTGGAGAGAAGCCCGCACTGATATGAACGATGTCAGCTAAATGTGCTGATAGGTTCGCACAGCAGCCATAAAGCCGCACGCACGGTTGTGACCCTCGTTACGTGGATTTCGACTTGTCACTATCATTCGCCCTCTAATCGTTCGTTACGTAGATACGGCCTCCGCGGTCTCCAAACAAAAGTAGCATGGCCCGGGTCTGGATATGGCCCGGTCTGGATAGGCTTGGGCCCCTCGGGGTTACAGTCAGCGATCATAAAGGGCGGCGAACACGGCTGACAGAGTGTCGAGATCGTTCGCTTGTGGCCGTAAACGGGCGCGCTAAAAACGCCTAAAGACATCCGAGCCAATATAGTCCTACACCCGATTTGTTCGTATTGTAAGGTGCAAATGGGTCTTGGGGTTTATTAGCAGAGCCCATTGCTCAGATGAATGACTGTATGTATTCGAGGAGAAAACTAGACCAAAAGAGGAAGGACGAGGGTGGGAGTTGGTCGGGTCGATTTTCCGGGCGAGAGCACAGGTCGACCTTCTCGTCGGATTGATTGTGTCCGCTCTTTCGAATTTTGGTTCGAAACCTGTGGATGTCTCAGCAACAATCCACTACCAAGCCTTCGCTCCAGGGCGTTAGAATCAGAACCCGAAAAGGCGCAGTCAAGGCGCACGCGAAACACGAGCCCACAGGTATAATCGGTTTACCCCAACGGCTGCTGCTACTTCGCCTCTGATCGCCCTTCCTGCTACTCTTTCAGTATTTAGAGATCAGGTGTACAAGCACCTCGAGACTGTCCCCCAAGGAGACTACGACGCAGTTGCGAACAAGCTCATCCAGGCAGGTTCTACCTTGGAATTCCTCAAATATGCGGAAGCCCTCTTCGACATCCTCTTTGTTGGCGGCCTCCTCCAGCCCGGCGGCGGCTACCTCGATGCAGAGGGCCCCACATCTCCCTTCTCCCTCTTTCAGATCAAGGGCTCTGCGAGATCGATGAGTTAAAGAAGTTCGTCGAGGTGCTCAACAAGCTTATCAGGAGGTACGTGTGAAATTTTTCTCTGTGTATGCGTTCCACGCCTTAATGAAGTGGCGGTATAAAGATACAAGTACCTCCAGAAGCCCCTCGAGGACAACTCGCTCCCGACACTCTTGCAGTACGTCAACAAGCGGGAGCCGGAACAGAGGGACAGATTCGCTGCCACCATCGGCCTCATACTCGCGCAGGGCCTAGCAAGCGCCGCATGCCTGCAGAGTCTGACGAAGGACCACCTCGTCAAAAATGGTAAACCCACCCTCGCTTTATTTATCTTGCGCATTCCCCCCACATTCATCATTCGAGCGTCGGCTCTCTCTCTGCTGCAGACCTTTCGGTGAACGTCCTCACGATCATCCTGCGCGTTTATGTCGCCGAGGCCTCGATGGACCATCTCGCCGCCGCGCTCAAGAAGGGCGGGATCAAAGACCTGATCACCTTCTTCCCTCCGAACCGGCGCACCAACGCCGTGCTCGACGCACACTTCCGCGGCGCGGGCCTCCCGCAGGTCGCGGACTGGTGGACGCGCAAGCAGAACGCGGTATCAAGGAAGAAATCGCCAAGGCCATCAAAGATTCCCTAGAACGCGAGGACCAACCTTCCGACGTGCGTTTAAATTTCAATTTTCAAATCTTCCTTTTTGATACTATTTTTTTTTCCTGTTTTTCCCTTTCCTGTTTTCTGTTTTTGGGTTGCTGAAGAGGAACGAAAATAGGTCGTTGCCGCTGTGCACGCCGTTGTCGAGGAGCGTCCGCTCCCCGAGGCCGAACTTGTCGCGAGCCTCTGGCAGGGCCTTATGGCTCAAGTCGACTGGAGCGCACGCCCGGATCAAATTGAGGGCCTTGCCCTACGCGAAGTCTCGGTGTGTTGTCCCGCTCTAACTTGCTCCACCATACCTAACCGTTGACCGTTTGTACACTACGTAGCGCTTCGCACCTATTATCGAGCCATTCTGTCCAGGCCCCAAGACGGAGGTCGCCCTCATCAACGCCGTGCAGTCGTACTGCTACGAGGACACGCGGATCATGAAGGCGTTCCCGCAGATTTTGAAGGTTCGTCGCCCACTCGCAGATGCCATTACGTGAAAAGACTCATGGACCATCGTCGCTCTTTGCAGGTTTTGTATAACAAGGACTGCGTGTCTGATCAGGCAATCATCTACTGGCACCAGAAGGGCTCGAAGCCGCAAGGTCGCCAGCACTTCCTCAAGGCCACAGAAGGCCTGGTGAAGGTACTGTATTATATTATATTATGTCCCTGGACGACTTTCTGACGCTCGACTAGTTTTTGCAGGAACAGGATGACAGCGAGGAAGAGTAAAAGACAGCCAGGGTGTATTTCTACGTCTCGTGTAGCTGTGTTTTTACAGATCGGGGCTGGGACATTCAGACTTGTACGGGTGGATGGTTCTCGCATGTATTGCCACCCAATCGATGGAGCATTTCATTAAAATTAGGTGTGTATGTGGCTACGTGTGGACACCACATGGGGGATCGAGTCATTCGTACGCATCCAGTACGCCTATCACGTGCAGCCGCGGAGCCGAGGTGGAAAATGACTCGATCGCCATCACCTCCTTCAACGAAGTCACACTCACAGCAGACACCGCCCCACATGGGTGACAACGAGAATCGGAGTCAAAATTTTATTTCCGGATCAAATGAAACTAGCGAACAACAATCGGTTTAGGGGCTTACGATAACCTATTGGATGGATGGACGTCCGACAAGGAGGCCATGGAAGTACAGTCATATTTTTTTTCAGAATGGGGAAGAGATTTGAGAGAGGCCAAACAACAGAGAACTATCGAATCCAGTTGAACAGACGGGAGAGCCATCCCGGTTGCGAGTCATCGCGATCAACAACACTGCAAAAAAAAAAACAAGGGGGGAAAAATCAACGGATACAGTATCACAAGACAAGGTAATCGCTTTTTTTTCCTCACCACGCCTCAGGCATGGGGGCAAATTCGCCCGGCCACCCGGTTCCACGGCTAAGATCCATGAAGATCCCGTCCGAGCCGTTCACAGGCAATCCGAGGTCCGTCAGGCTCTGTTCCTGCAGCCACACGGGGATATCGGCCGGGTGGAGTGCAGGTGGAGCGGGAGCACCTTGTGGGAAATGGAGCCCGAGCTCCTCCATCGTGATCGGGGGCGGTTGCTGAGGCGCCGCAATTTGCGCATGTGGGTCGGCGAAGGGCTGGCCCTGTGGCTGGCCACCAAGCACCATCGCGTCGCCCGGACCTCCCGGATGCGTGAGGCCCATCTTGCGTCGGAGGTTGGCAAGCATGACGCGCAGTGTAAGTGCATATCTGTCAGGTCATTAATTGGGGGTAAAGCGAAAAAAAGGAGCGAAAAGACGCGCCTCTCGGCGGCAACTTCGGAGAGCAACTGAGCGAGTTGCTCGACTTGACTCGTGATACCGGGGAGATCGAGCTCGGTGGGGAAGAGGCTTGCCATCTTCAGTAGGAACAATCCTGAGAATGCGGCAGTGACGAGGCCGTCGTGCACGGCGTAGCGAAGAGCGCCCGATAGTCTTGAGAGCCGAGGAAGATATTAAGACAGTTCAAGGCGGCATCCTTTGCTTGGAACGCGAGTTCGCGCTGCTCAAACGGCATCTTGTCCCAAGAAACGCCACGGAGAGCGACGCAGACAAGCCACAGTTTAGCGTAATGTAGCTCGCCAGCAGGATTTTCACAAGTAGAGAATCTTCATCCATTGTTTGTCCTGTTGCTCAGATGTATCAACGAGGCAAATAAGGAAATGATTAGACGGACGGTGTAATTCGTCGCAGTCTCGCCACCATTTGTCGAGCGCCTCGCTCGCCCGACGAATGAAGGCCAGTGTATTGTGGTTGACTTGCCCGTTCATAGATGTTAAAGTCTCATAAATTTGAGCTTGGAAAATAATTGGGTCAGCGACCTGGCAGAAGGCTAGGAAACCGGTCATACTCTTTTGAGCAATAAGTTCGACAAGAGAGACGAGTCGAACATCGGTGCTAGAGACCATCTTGTGGCCGAGTAGGACACGGCAATGCCGAATCGAGCTCTCGTCCCTCAACACAATTGGCCTGCCAGTTCCCAAACTCATTCTGCATATTGGAGGATCATGAGTATATGTATGGAAGAAAACACGAATACTCACTGATGATCAAACCAGTAAAGGCACAACCAAATACGGGAAGAAACGACAAGGTCACGCTGCTCTTCTTCGCTAAGTGTCTTTCCACTGCTATCTGCAAGCTTTTCCAGAGCACGATGCAAGCCCAAATCAAGAGCCATGCGCAACGCGTGGCCGCTTGGTAGCCAGCCATTTGTGCTCCATGCAGCCAAGAGTAGCATTCCTACAGATACACCATCAATATCTCCCCACTGATCTCACCAGGAAAATCCTCACCTTGTACGGCCTCCTTGCGTACAACTGGGCCGAAAAGTGAAGAACGGGCAATGCCTTGGGCTTCTTCTAACGCCTTGTAGAACGATGGCGCCGGTGGGTTATTGCCGCTCTTAATTTTGCCAGCGACAGCGAGGATTGCATCAAAGGTCCAGGGAGAGCGCTCCTTCAACCCGTCATAGGAGTCGTATGAGACGTCAAAAATGGGAATGAAGAGGTGACACCCCGAGAAGAAACTACATGGCGTTATGACACTAGTTGAGGGCTAAAAGAATTAACTTACATATGGAATAGTTCCTTAGCCTCGGCATCAGAAACCAGTCCCTGCAACGTGGAGTTGTGTTAACCATAATAATAGATGTATTCGGAAAAACTTGCCTTTTCTACTACGTGAGGAAAAGCATTGCGGGGAATTGGCTCAGTCCTCTTCCGCTTCTTGACTCTGTTATGCAGTCAGGATATGTTCACAACTAACAGTTGAATCGTACGAACCGAGATGCGGAAAACGAAGGAGCAGCCGCTGCTTCTGCCGCTGCATTAGCAAGCCCTTGCAAAGCTTCGATGGGAGCGTTGAGGGTCGAGCGCGGAAGATTGTCCTCAGATTCATCATCAGAGGAGTCGGCGTTACTGGACACGATCCCGTAGGTAGAATACTTGTCGGGCTAAGGTACATGTGAGCTTGAGCTAAAGAGATGAGCGTTGACCGACCGGTGGGGCAAAGCCTGGCAAAGGAGGGAAAGTGCGCTGTGGAGGGGGCCGCTGGTCCTGCATCAGGGCCGGGTCATATTGAGGATCAAGACCGGTGCGAGTTCCGGACACGTTTGTGACATATCCAGGACCGTCACGGATCGTCTGGGGATAAATTGGAGGGCCAGGAGGCATAACACCGGGAGCGCCGGGTTGGGTGACAGCAGCAAGAATGCGGTCGAGGGAAGTTTGCAGGCCAATCATCTGGCTTTGCATGACCTTGTGGAGGGTGTAAAGGGAGAAGAGGGGGTGATAAAAGTGGACAGGACTTACTACATACTGACCTTCGAGGCGGGATAGACGTCTGTGAAGGTGTGAGAAAAGGAAGACCTCAGGAGGAGTAACGTGTACGGACTCGACACTAGCCGAGGAGAGCAGCTGGCCGTTTTTCTTCTCTGGTTTTTCAAAGACGCAAGGCTGACCGCTCAGTTGGCAGCGACGACAAGGAGCCTGGTATCGATTTCCGGGCCGGCGGTAGAGACGGGCCAGACGATGCGGTGAGCGGGACGGGGGACGGCACGGGCGGATAATCAACTGACCTCTCCTTCACATCTGTTCTTGCCTTTGCGACAGGCGGTACAGGCCCGGGCACCGCGCTTCGGGATGTGACCGGGATTCGCACTCGGGGCTGTTGACGAGTCGTCCATGGGCGATTCTGGGAGTTGATGGTTTGCTGCGGCTCTGCGTCGCTTCGAAGGGACGACTGGGCTGGGAATTGAAGAGTTTGTAGAGGACAATGACATGGAATGGAGACCAGAAGTACCCTAGGGAGTGGGTCAACAGAAGTGTCTACCCCTCACTTGCTCACTCGACAAGGCAGACTGGGTCGGGACGTTAAGGTAAGCAGTCCTATCCAATCACCCTCTCACAACGAACGAACCCCCCTCACCCGGTCCGGTCCGGTCGGTTATCGCCGCCGACGCTCCGTAATTTCCCACACCGGGTGATGGCTCATACTCATATCTGCAGTCAGCCAGGTTCACCCTGACTTTTTTGTTACAGTCTCACTGTGGATGATCACAGATGGCTTGGATTGTACGCCCTGTTGACCCTGCTTTTCGGACCAGGGCCCAGTATCCCAGTACCCTGTGAGATTGTGGTAGGAATCCATTTGTATCACAGGGCGTCCTTCCGGCTCCCTGCATAGGTCTACTGCATAACACACTGTTTGTCTCGACTCCTACATGAATATGTACGTTGACAATTTGGATTTTGATCATCTGTACGCCAATGTGTGGACGTCCTGTGCAGTTGAGCATGTCTCGGGCTATCGCTTCACTCATTCTAGCAAAATGAGTTCTTTGTCACGTTGTTCCGAATGATTTCCGCCCTTTCTATTTGCCGAAATATCGCGTCGTAAATTTTCAGTTCTGGAAGTCCGCGCTGATCCGAAAGTGTCCAACGTCCAACCCTTCCATCAATGACCAAGACCTCCACGAAAAAACGCTCCAATAAAAAGTCTGCAGCAACCGCCGCTGCACTGGCGGCGGTAGCGGTAGCGGTGACGGTGACGAAGAAAAGGCTCTCCACTGGGCACACCAACACGGGCCAACCTCGCAAAAAGACTCGGAAGAGCGTTTCGCACCAGCAGACCATCCAAGCGCGGGACACGCTCGATGCAGAATATCGCGACTGGCGTACAGGAGTAAGTAAAATGACTATTTGTTCTCCCACCACTCTGCTGTTTCCGATGCTTTGCGTGTTGCATGTATGTCTGTGTCTGATATAGAGATTTTTTTTCCCTTGCCGCGTACCCTCCCTCTCCTTGGCCTCGCTCGCAGACAACAAGTGCAGTGCATAATCTACAACCTGATGACGTCCCCAGTACGACGACGCCAACGACAGTACCCCAAGCCGCTGGACTTGGCTCTTCGGTACAAATTTCCGAGCAGTCAGTGCAGGACCTGGCTGGCGTTCTAAGCGCGCTGTGAACCGCGAAAGCTTCGCAGGTTGCTAGCAAGTCCGCTTCGTTTACACTTGTAATTCGTACCGGTTGGACTGAACAATGCGTACGTTGCATGATGATCGGAGGCCCGCGCTGGAGTTGACCTGACACAGCGAACCCCATAGCCGAAGAACCTGCAAGAGGGGCGTACATCCTCCAAGAACAATTCCGCTGCCCAGTGAGGGAGGGGCGACGAGGGCGATGTAACTGAAATTGCCTGTATCGCAGGTTCGGATTATAATAATATTCCAGCGCCAAGGACACCATCAAAATAGCTTCAGGTCAAACGCATAGTGTATTCAAACGTATCGCAGTCGTAGAAAAATAATACAAAAGTTAGATCCACAGTCTCCGCGGTTATAGTCGACCAACGCAGCTGAACACATCTGCAGCAAATACACCGCTACATAGAGGATATCATCAACAGAGATGAGTAAACGAAAGGCAAAAAGAAAAGAAAAGGAATCAAGAAGCCTAGAGGCATTAAAGCTTACACTAGAGCATGTGCACACAAAAGATCTGAAATCCATCACATATCGTCCCAATTCGGCCGCGGCCCGCTGATAGAGAGCTTGCCCATAAGTTTGCGCTGGCGCAGGTTCTTGACCTCAGTGTTGATGAGGTCACGCAGGCGTTCAAGGTCCAGGCTGCGCTCCGCGCGCGAGCCCATGAGCAGATTGCGCCATATGCCAGCCGCGGCGACCGAGTTGTCGATTCCGAGCTGCATCGGCCTGTGCAAGCGTACCATCTTCTGCATGAGGTGGTCCGGGCTGGGGTAAATGGCATTTGGCCACGCGATGCGGATAGCGAACCACCATCCGAGCGGCTGGTACCAGACAGGGTTAGAGAGCTCGTCATCAAGTGTCTGGTGCACAGACTCAGATGAGGCACTCACCCGTCCATCTGGAAGACACCGCTCGGGGTATGAGTCGTAGGTTGTCAAGGTACCGTCCGGAAGCGAAAAGCTGCGTACATTGCGCCGTGTTTGGTCAGTGCCCTTCGTATTACTGCGTACGAGAAAAGATACTGACCGGTGCACTACCCAATGATTTGCATCGGAACGGTGCTTCGCAAGAACGATCAACAATCTTGGCATGCCTTCCAGACCGAAAGGATGCCACAACTCGCGCAACATCCCAGAAGCATCGCCATGACGTCCATTGAAGACTGCGTTGCTGATCGCATCTGCCATGTTTGGAGGCACGAATAAGCGGTCGACTCGTCCACCCGGTCCATCTGTCATCTTGCTGCGCACGTATCGCTTGTATGTTTGCGTTGACCAGATGCTGAGCGCAACCTCGTCAACCTGGTTTCCGCGTGTCGTACTATTGAGTGCGGTGTCGAGCTCAGTGACAGGCCAGACGATAGCCCAGTTAAGTAGGCGTTGATGGATGCGCTGCCACGGGAGGAGCTGCGGCGGTTCGCTATTGTAGTCGCTCGCGGGCTGCTGCTGCTGCTGCCAAACCTGACCTGCAGGCACATCCCGAGCACCATCGTCAGAAGGTAGTGGTGGGAGTGGAGGGGAGGAGGCCCTACGGTCTCCATAGCCACTGGGGTTGGAGTCTGGGATCTCTTGCATGCCTGATTCGGTAACTGCGGCCTGCCCATCTGGGTCTTCCTCTTCGTAATCCCCGTTGTCCCTAGCCAGTTCCCATGTTTTGTGGGTATTGCCAGACTGGCTTCCAGGACCGGCCCGGACGCGAAGCTTATACAATTCCTCTTCAAGGAATTGTTGGCCGGGGGAATCACGATTACCCGTGTATTCACTAAGACCGCGATTGTGGGTATCGCCTGGGTCGAGGCCTGGGCATAGTGACCATGTCCCTGTTCAGTTTCATCGTCTTCATACTCCTCTTGCTCTGTGAGGCCGTGGGTGGATCCATCGTGATGATGCATAGAGCCTGGTAGAGTTTGCCCGTGTGTTGATTCCGCGATATGGATGTCAGTAGCAGGCTGGAACATAGATTCGTCGCCAACCGTGCCTGTTGGGTGAGTCTGGATGTTAACTGTTTGCGTCAACGGCGTCTGGGTATACTCCGAAGGGTCATGCTCGCGTGTATAGTATTGACGCTCGTCCATCGGTGACATAGCCTGCAGCTGCGAGTCCTTGATACTATCGATTTTGGGGCCGAGGCTATCGACCCTCTGGGTGAGCAGGAATACACCACGTTGCAGTTCCTTTGCCCATTCTGGGGGTTCCTGATAACGAGAGGAGTGGTATGAGCGAGTAGGCATGGGGGAGATGAGATGAAAGAGAGGGTTTGTGCCACGAACCTCAGGTAAAAGGGGAGGCTGATAGTCGGGCCGTAAATGCACGCTAGGGTCATGGTCATGGAATGACTTGCGGTATTGCTTAATTGTCTTTACGTAATATCAGTTATCATAAATCCTAGTAGCAGTGGAAATAGGTGGCGCATACCTCGTTGTCGTACTTCATACCAAGCTGCTTGACTCGAGACTTGACCGCCTTTCGCACGGCCTTCTTCACTACCTCATGCTGGTCCGGGTTGTCCAGCTGATGTAAAAGAACGCACAGATTCATGTCATGATAATGAGCGAACTGTTCTGACCCGAGGGCCGAAGTTGCTGCATATGATGTACGAGGTGTCCTGTTGCCTTCGTTTAGTACATTTTCTACCAGTCTTGTCTCTTCCTCATCGAGTTCATCGGGACCCGGAGAGAGGGCTCGAGGTGTGGCGCCACGAGACTGCTTAGACTGAGAACCCTGCTGAGAACCATCAGCGTGGCCAGGTATGTTCAAACTAAGGCCGTGGATTGCAGCATGAAGAAGATCCTGCTCAGTTGGGCCATTACGGTATGGAGAAAAAGGTCGCTGCTGCAGCCGATTATGATTATTCCCACTTGAGAGGATCGATGGTCCAGTGCGAGTGCGAGAACGGGCTTTATGTATTACATCAGCAAATGAAATACCCAGATGAACCAAACTCACCATCTCCGCTCTGTTGGGAGTATCCTGCTTTGGGCTCTCCCTCAGCCTGGGAATCGCCCTCCGAGGGGGGAACAGGAGGTAGCGAAGGTTCTCTCCCTACGGATCTGACAACATTCCGCGGAGGCTTCATTTGGGAAGGGGAGTCTGATGGTGACAGGGAAGGTGCACGCGAGTACGTGCGCTGGTATTTGACAGCCGATGCGCTGCCAATATTGCTCTGAGATTGGCTAGGGGGGAGCGGAGGATATGCGGTCGATTGCTTCTCAGTGACGCGACTCTTCTGGGTTCCACGGGAGTGAGCAGAAGGAGTGGGAGAGGCAAATGAACGAGGAGGAGGAGATCGTGCGTCAGATCGTGCGTCGCCATTCAAACCTGCTTGGCCGTTAAATTTGGGAGACTTCTATCCGCGCCGAATTATCTGTGTTTCAATAAGGGGAGTAAAGAGAGAGTGAAGCCCACCGACCATGGCAGTATCCTCGAGAGCCGAGGCAGCTTCCTTTTGTGAACGCGAGACCATTGAGGGTGCCTTTTGAGACGCAGAGGCACGGGATCCGGTGCGGGACGTCCGGACCTTTGCAGGTGCGCCTGCTGCGTGAACAGCCTACAACAATGTCGTCAATGGTTGTCGTCAATCACACAGCAAGATGCCATGCTAGTCGGAAACTGACCTCCCCAAAAGCGCTGTCGGGGGGAAGTGGACCAAAGTTACCAAATGACGATCCATAAGACTCGTAATGAGGACCAGGTTCATCGTCCGGCCCAGGTTCGACATGCTGGAGCGTCACGGTGTGAAGCATCATATCAGAGTGCGTTTGGCAGAAGTGGGACAGGAGGGGGACGTACGACGCCATTGCGATGTAGTAACGAGCCAACAGTCGATTGCGCGCCCTCTTGCACATCAGATGCCATATCCTCCTGTCCATCTCCATTGATATTGGTCCCAAATTCATCCTCAAGACCAGACTTGGATGTGCCCTCTGACTTCAACCGTTCAAGGAACACGAGCACTTTCCGACAGCTATTCAGTATTGTGCGTCTAGTATAAGAGACAAGTTCCGCGTACCTTTTTCCTCAGGAGCTGCATGTTTTTTAATACAGAGGGTTTAGTCCATGGTCATCTGAAGCTAAACCTGGGAAATCGCTAACCTGGCGTACTCGAACGTAGAAGTAGTGAGCCCAAAACCTCCTGTGGAGGGGAAGACATGATAGTAGAGTGTCGGGATCAAAGGGACGGGATACGATTAGAATATGGCCGAGGGTGTGATATCAGAGGAAGGCTGATTGCTGTAATCTTTATGCAACGAGGCCCCCATTCTACGGCCTGTCCACTTTTCAACTTGCCCTGACTTTCCTTTTTTGGTTACACCACCGGAGCCTTCTCACGATTTGCCCCCGGGCAATGCGGGCATCTGTCACCCTCATTTCATCAATCCGCCTACGAAAACCACATAAACGGCGGATAGGCTGTGACGTCTAGAGGCTTCCTCGCCAGCAGGAATACTGTAATACGGCAAGGATCGAAACACCCGCCGCTGCCCGCTGCCCTGGCCGGACTTGTAATCCGTGAGCCGTGACGCATAATGTAACACATAATGTAACGGATACGTGACAACGTGACATAACGCGTCACCAACGCGTCTCATTGATCGCGTCCAGTCGCGACTCGCGACACAGAAGGGCACAATGTCCAACACCAAAGCCGCGATTAATTTAGCCCACTCTCCTGGCTACACGACTCTTGCATTCTCCAGGGACGGAGCGTGGGTTGTGTTGCTCCTGACTGTATCGTTCCTCACCAACCGGTTTGTACAGTTTCTGCTACACTGGCGGCGACGATTGTATCGTTCGACTATGGAAGACGGATCAGGGAGAGGATCAGGAACCCCCAACCGCAATCGAGGCTGGCGAGTCAATTATGACGCTAGCCGCTAGCGTGCGTCGTCTTCTATCTTTTCTTGTATCCCACTAATCACACGAGCAGAATATCGCGTGGTTTTCGGGTAGCAAAGATTCGGATGTACGACAGTATAAGGCTGGAGACCCAGATATGGAGGCAGTAGTGACAAGTTGTGCTGCGGCGTGCATTCGGTGCGTTGCCGTAGATCCCTCTGGGAAACGGATTGCTGTCTCGTCCGAGTGAGTTGCATTCCTGTTCCCATCACTTTACATTCATGAAATTCTATCAGTGAGGCTGCTATCAAAGTTATTGACACCGAGGATACCGTCAACATGTCGATTCTACAGGGCCACAATGACGTTGTACGGAAGGTGACATGGGAGCCGTCTGGCTCTTTTCTCGTGCGTCTGTAGGTCATGGTTTCCACAGACTTCCCGCTAACAATCCTTGGTAGACTTCATGTTGTGCAGACGGGAAAATCATTGTGTGGGATCTCACTCAACAAGAACCCAGGCAAGTCAAACTTATAGATGGCGTTATTCCTGCTGTCAAGGACAAAGAGTACGTTTGCTATTGAAGCACAGATTCTTGGCATTCTCTGATATTGGTGTAGCTCACGGGACTTTTCTTATGATTGCTCTGCCGTCTGGCATCCATCTGGTCAATATTTTGTCGTTGCGTCTCGTACTCATGGTACGTCACCCTTTTCAGATGATCCTATTATGTAGTGACCGTGGTCTTCAGATATTGTCACTATCGCTCGTGACTCTTGGACGAAGACGTCCACATTCAGCGATAGTTCTCGACTGGTAATATCTATGCAGTCGCGTTATCTCCCAATGGTGTATACCTGGCCTCATCTACGAACAAGGACATAAACATTTGGTCAACTCAAACACGAAGGCTACTTTTCTCGTAGGCCCTGTTAGTCTTCGCACGGGCTTCGCCTGATCTTGGCTTTAGATTCCCGAATGCGACTACAGAATTTATAACGCAAATAGCCTTCTCACCTACTAAGAACCTTCTTGCATGGACTGATTTTGCTGGCTCCCTTTATCGTTGGTCTGATCCGATCCCATCCTCTTCACCGAGTCCAGTGGCTTCCACTTCCACCTCTGCGCTGACACGTCCCGTGCGACGAGGGCCCACACCGACACTTTTTGATGATGATGCTGTCGCCCACACATCAAAGCAACAGGCGAATGAAGATAATGGCCTGGGTGGTATGGACGATTTCGAAAACGAAGATTGGATACTGGATGATGTTGGGGATGGACTGGAGGATGACGTCGGCGCCCAGGCGGACGATGGCCAAGCATTCGTGAAGGAGATGGGTATGGAATATTTCACATCGTTGCAATGTGTCCTGACTTCCTTCACAGTAAGTGTAACGAAGGCGCAGCCTGCCTTCCAACCAGGCTCTACTCCGATGGAGAATAGAAAGCGTTACCTGGGTACGTGGAGCTGATGTGAAGCAAATCGAATCTAAACTTACACCTGCTTTAGCATACAACATGATCGGTGTCATTGAAGAGACGGACCAAGACACGCACTACATCATCAACGTAGAGTTCCATGATCGCTCCTCACGGAAAGCATATCACTTCACTGATCACTTCAAATATGACGTGGCATCACTCGGTGGGTGTGGTATAGGTCAAATGAACGAACTTGACTCCTCCCAGGACCACGCGGTGCGGTCTATGCCTGCCAACCTGAAAACGAGCATTCAGCGCACGTCATTTACAAACCTTACGGCAATTGGGCAACACAAGGCGAGTGGACGTATGAGCTTGGAGACAACATCCGCGTACTCGGTGTTGCGGCAGGCGGACCCACACCATCCAAATCATTGCGGACCCTCTCCGACGGGGACATGCAGGGGAATGGCAATGTCGTCGTTGCGACAAGTGACAATGAACTAACCTTCCTGAGTGGCGCGGGCATCGAGCGGTGCTCAGTTGCGCTGGACGGGGACTTCGTCAGTATGGTTGCAGGGTCGGAGTGGGTTTTTGTCGTCCAGAGAGATGGCTCAACTACCATGGATGGTGAGGCCCTGCGCTCGGCGAGAGCATTGGTATTGTTGTTGATGATATACCCCAGGCTCGCAGAACTTGATGGGCACGCTATACGACTTCGAAGACTTGTGCGTGTTACAGAACCGCAAGCTCCCCATACGAAAGGGCCACACGTTGAGGTGGATTGGGATCTCAGAAGAGGGTGTATGTGCTTCATCATTTATACGGTTCACTCATACTCAGGGCTGGCTGTTACCAAGGCTCCCGCAGTGTACGACTCCGCCGGTGTCATGTACTTGATGCCGCGGTTCAGGATCCCACTTCGGGGGACGTGGCTGCGCATTCTAGATACAAGCAAACTCGAGCGGAGGCAAGGGAAGGACGAGTCATACTGGCCAGTTGGTCTTGGTGAAGACACCTTCATGTGTCTCATCCTCAAGGGTCGGCAAGAACACCCTTCGTTCCCGAGGCCCCTAATCCAGGAACTGCCTGTCCGGTTACCCTTCCGTGGCAAGGATCCTAAAGATGCGCCCCTTGAAGAACAGTAAATGTGGCCCTGCTTCTCAATTTCGAGAGTTATTAACAGCATTCTTAGCTTTGCTCGCGAATCCATGCACCTCCAGATAGCCCGTGACGCCTTTAGTAATGAGGACGTACCGGATGAGATCATGGCACGCGAACTCGCGCTCGACAAGGAACTCGTCCAGCTCATCCAGACCGCCTGCAAGAACGATAAGCTGCCGCGAGCACTCGAGCTCGCGAGCATGCTCCACCACCCCTCGTCGTTCGACATGGCAGTGAAGGTCGCCGGTTTCTACCGCCTCGTCGGCCTGCAGGAGAAGATGGAGGCGCTCAAAGATGACCGCGTCGCACACGGCAGGCCGCAGCGGCGCGACTGGGCGCGGGACTACGACCCCGTGTTGCCACCGCGCTTACCGCCAGCAGACGTCCCGCGCGCAGGGGAATCGAAGGCGTTCCAGCACTTTGAGCCGCCAGCGGCCGTGCATCGGCCGGGACTGGCGCGGGCGACCCCGAGCTTACCGCCGATCCCAAAAGACGATGTTTTTGACCATGCACCGAGTACAGCCGCTGTGATCGGTGAGGGCAAGCGGAAGTGGGTGGAAGATGATATCGTTGGCGATGCTGCGCAGTTGGACAGCGTCAATTGGCGTGGAGTCGACGACGAGTATGCCACAGGGCCACCACCAAAGCCAAGTGCGCACATTCACATTATCTTTCCTCTTTGTCCCCGTTGGGCTCACCTCCCTCGCAACTAACAGAGGCGAACCCATTCGCAAAAAGCCCAGCGGCGCAGCGGACGGCTCGCGAAATCCATTCGCGCGAGATAATCCGAACAACAAGTCGCTGCACAAGAGCGAAAGCTTCTTCGATAAGGCCGAGGCTGCCGAAACGGGGAAATGGAAAGGTCTGTCCGCCTTATCTCGTTTCTAACATAGGCCATAGATTCTGAACACTTGCTTGTACGTACCTGCGGCAGGTGTCACAAATGGGCGGGGACAGAAGAGAGATAACACGAAGCAGACGACGTTGTTCGGGCTACCTGCCGTTCCCTCGGCGGAGCGGCCAGAGAAGCGCTCTCGTAAAAAGGGCGGAACAGTCCTGTCCGAGGACTGTCGGGTTACTGAGCCCGAAACCAGGGAATCACAGGACGTCGAGATGGCGGAATCCCAAGACGTGGACACCTCAACGTCGCAGGGGGCGACTGCGACCGTCGTGGACTCACAACAAGAGTCCCAAGTAACTGAACTGATTACCACACAAGTTGAGGCGCGCCTCACCTCCATTCGGTGCTTAAAGCTGACAAACGACACAGGAAGACGGCAGTCCTGAGCCTATTGATTGGCCTCCAACGCCACCACCGATGGAAAATAACCTCCCAGATGAGATATGTACTGGCTGAGTGTCGTACCGCCCTCACGGACAGCTTTAATATGTTTTCATCAACCCAGTAGATACTCCGCCATGTATTTATACTACAATTTTTGATTGGCATTGATCTAGACATAATACTAATCCCGCTCGTAGGAGATGAAAGAGTCTATGTTCAACTCCTGTGTAGGTGGGATCAGTGCATTCAGCCCACGGCTTGGCACGTTGTAGAGAGACATACATCTGGGGCAAAGGGCCACGCGTCAAATGCACGCGCGATGAGGGCCCAGTCGGAGACGGTCAGCTGCCTCGTCGTCAAGCGAACATCGACCGCTGTTCAGGTGGGAGTGTCTTGTCTGTGAGGCTTTTGAGAAGCACCTCTGCACCGGGGGCAAGTGAACTTATTGCCTTGCGTAATGGTGTCGATTTTAAGACAAACAGTCGACGAAGGATGTAGTCCCACTGGTCCAACTTGCCCTTCTCTATGACCTACATGCCCGGTAGCTGAATTCGGTCACAGTGGAACGAGGTTCTTAGACGACAGACCTGTTCATCATGTGGTACGACGTTTACAGCGAGAAACGGGCTTCCGCGACGCCTATTCTCTGGCCGCGAATTATGGCCTGCAACGCCTGTGTTGTTGCTGGATGAAAGTGGTCGAGAAACGGCGAGAGACTTTCGGGTGGGAGAGAAGGAAAGAAATGAGATGATGCCTCAGCAACTACGCTCAATTTACACCGCTCGGTGCCCTGGGGCTCTGCGGAGATTCTCTGGAAAGCGTGAATGGACGTAGAGAACAAGCCAAAAAGAATACCCACCCGCCAAAGCCAGTCGGAAAGTACGAAACTCATAGGTATGCGGCCATGCTTGAACAACCAGGACCTTTCGGGAATGCAACGGAAAAGCTGGGCCACGAGCTGTTCACCGAGAACGGTGAGGGGTATATGCGAGACAAAATGCAACTCGGGGTGTACTACACCGATGTAAGAGTGCTTCGTAGGGTTTAAGGCAAGGACAAACGTACAATTTTCCCATGGGGCAATGTCAACGTCGAGATCTCCGCTTTCTAACAAATAAGAATACGTTTCCCAGGTGAAACCATTTCGAGGCACAATTCGTACGCGAGGGTCTGCTTGAGCAAGTGGCTAATAAACAGAAACTAATTGAAGTGAAGACAAAATAAAGAAGCAGAGACGTACGCGAAGATATTCGAGATAAGGCTCATGGTCTTCTAAAATTATCAGTCTCCGTAGCTGGGATGACGGAAGAGTTAGGAAAGCCCTAGAGAGGGCACCTGGTCCTAGACTAGGTGTGAGAGAAGTATCAAGATATTTATGATGCCACACACCTGGGAAGGCTTCAACGATAACTTTGGGTTTTCCAGTGAAGGTTTTCTTCGAGTTTATAAAACTGTGCGCCACGCTTATTGCGGATACGGGGTGACGAATGGATATTCGGTCGCGGATTTGGTTGGTTCCAAATATAAAGTGGGCGAGCCAGTCTTCAGTGGGTGGAAGCGGAGGGAGGCCGAAATAGCGATTTAATGATGCGGAAGGTACATTAGCGGTAGCGGCTGGTGAGGGGAGGGTGTCCGACGCCTCTTCTGGCGTGACCCCAACGGATTTCAGAGGTCCATCACGTCTCCTAGAAGTAGTTGCAAAGTTGCGAGCGCAGCTGAGCGAGAGACGGGGAAGACACGAAACGAGATGGTTGGCCTTTAACGGAGAGAGCATCTCCAGCTCGGGACACGTGCCGTGACCTGCCACGGGCTTTCCATGCCCATAGAACCCGAACAAGTCGAGCTTCATACGCGCAACAACATGGTCCACGAAACACCTTATGATTCATCTATCCGCGAGCGTACAGAGGAAGAGGATGACGACTTAGGGCTCTCAGAAGGCGAGAATAAGGACAGCCCAGAAATGATCCGTGAGTGTATGCCTCATCCCTCGTCTGCAGTACCTTGCGTGCGGTACTTGTACTTACACTGGTCAATCACCCCTCCCCACACGCACACATTCGATTGCTCGCCTATTGAGTGTCTCCACGAGGCATCATGGAGGCGGCTCCGTTCTGCGGTTGCGGGGTGGTCGTTGCGTTTCCTGCTTTCGTGCACCCGACTCACATTTGATGTTCTCAGAACAGCGAAGGAATCTCTTCCGCCTCAGTCTCTCCTTCTTTCTGTTTGGTCTTATCAATAACGGTGAGCAGCCTATCGTGTGCGCATGCCAGGAAGGATTTTGATGAATTTGTAGTCCTATATGTGATCATCCTTTCCGCCGCTCTCGATCTTGTGCCTCCCTCCACACCCAAAGGCATCATCGCGTTTTGGAACATAACCCCGAGCATCGTGGCGAAATTCAGCTGGCCGTACATCCTCAAGGGTCGGATACGCTATGCGCGACGTCTCATAGGCTGTTGTTTTCTTAGTGTCACTGGCATGATTGTAGGTTACCGTCCGTGTCTGATTGTGTTCCAAGCCTGACTCCTCCAGGTTGTCGCTTCTTCAGCAGGGCTCTCCGGACGCCTGTTTGGTATTGGCTGCGCGTCGCTCGCATCAGGTGAGCCTGCTTTTACAACTTCGACGCACCTGGCCTAATTACGGTACAGGCCTCGGAGAACTGACCTTCTTGCAGCTCTCGACGACATTCCATCCTCCCTCGGTTGCTGGCCGCGGCGTCGGGTGAGCCCATCCTTATACATTTGACGTATGTCCCCAACTCAGATGACGTTAACTAGCTACTTTGCATCCGGAACTGGTGCCGCGGGCCTTGTAGGTGCATTTCTCTGGTGGGAGATTCGCGGACTGGGTGTGCGCATTGGTGTTGGTCTATCTTCAGTACGCTCAATTTCATCGGTATGTGTTTCGTCACTCTAACTAGCTGTATCTCCAAGGTCCTACCACTCGTCATCCCACTAACCTATTTTCTGCTCCTACCGCGCCCGCACGCGTTCTCTACTTTGGTACTCCCGGAAATTGAGGAGTTCGTATCGTCTAGATCAGAATACGCTCAATTACCTGTGTCCGAGGAGATGCTGGCGTGGCAGTGGTTGAGCCTGTACCGTGACAAAGGCATTATCTATTGGGGATAAGTGGCAATTACTCAAGCCTATGATACCGCGTTACATGATGCCGCTATGTAAGTGTTGATTTCTCGTTCATCCAATTGCTCACGGTAGAGACCACGTAGTTTTTGTGTATCTAGTAGTTTCTTTCCCTCTGCTTTCGCCTTTCATTCAATATGCGTTTTGTGAAGTTCGAATACACCATCAACCAAGGCGTTGCGCCTACACTCATTTACCCCATCCCTACATTAGAGTCGTCTCCAGTTTTTGGGCGCATTGTTATTCTATTCGGGATTATTATCCTCTCTGGCAGGTGTGTATCTTTCACCTTGTTGTCTACCTTACCCAATCGGTTGTTTAGCTTGTGTATCAAAGCACTGTATTTCTCTCTCGCTCATCTCTTTCCCTTGGTTACCGGCTCTTCCAACGCGCGCAATTCCAATACCTTCGATCATCCAAGGGTTCCTTCTAATTACACTTTCGTCCGAATCAGCGTTGGGATATTTTCCAGAATCCCTGGCTCCTGGTCTGGTGTTTCTCCTCATAAGCCTCGAAGGAATATGCGGGGGCCTTTCATAGTAGGCATTCTGTTTTTCTTTCGAGGGGTTGTCAAGGTTTACCCTTTGCAGTGTGAATGCGTATTTCCGTGCGGGACAGGAACCCGCGAATGCACAAGAACGAGCGTTCAAGATGGGGCAATCGGTTTGGCCGACTCGCTGGGTATTCTCGCTGCATCTCTTGTTGCAATGCCGACAGAAATTTCACTTTGCCGTGCACAAGTCGCACGAGGGCGGTCGCTTTGCCAAGAATTATGACCTCCCCTATGGTATAGATGTTTCGTGTCTACGGTAGCTTGGGAGATACCGACTGAGATGTTAGTCACCCGTGGAACATCATCCGAATCAATGACGTCCTGGGTTCGCTGTTGATGTTACCTGCCGTTGCACGGAAGTTGTGGCACTGCTGATACTATAATACCCGCATAGTGTTTTCCTAACATTCATAGTTATCCTGTTTTGTTTCATTTCATCTCCTGCGTACTGTACTGTACAATACACAACAGTTTGACTTGCCGGCTTGGATCTGAGACACATCTTTTGGTACTGGTCCAGAGAATGTCATCGTGGCTGGGTTAGGAGTCTAGACCGCTTGGTATGTGAGGGAAGCGAGAGGAGCTGTGATTCAAATTCAAGCGTGTAATATAATTCAATGAGTGAGAGCGGAACGAAACGCAAGCGGTGGGACTGCTGACAGAGGGTCATACAGGTGGACGACATGGAGATCATACTAACCTGTGCATCTGGGTGCAGCTGGGTGATGCACATAACGAATGGCGACTCGTCGGAGACTTTCTAGATTCACCTATATTCTATCGAGTGTCAAAAGGAAGCTTTGTAGCAGATACATGGGAGTTACTAACATCTACTGTTGAGGGTGTTCGTCCACAACGCTTTTATAGGCGACGGTGAAGTGGTGCGGATCTTGCATTCTACCCATCCAAGCAAGTTCGTGCTTGATAGACGGAAGTATATCCTCCCGATGACCCTCAGGTTCGCCATTAGCGGGAGCGGGCGGAACCTGAGGATACAAGTTGATGAATGAGCATTTGTAAAAAGAAAAGGGAACTCTAAGAAAGTCATCGGCTTGATGGGGTCGGCAAGAGCCATCTAATATTGAGCACAGCGAGGTGTGACGAGGATTCTAATAGTGCGAAGTGCATGGTGGGTGATGAGGATTCTGAACTTATAGTATACCGTGACTGTAGGAAGATATTGTAAGTAGTCTAGTGAAGGGCATCTGAGTGATTTCGCTCACTCCAGGAGGCAACACAGTTGGCCATCCGAGGACAGTCGACCGCTGTTGCCTCCGAGGTTGACTTTGGGTGACCGCTATTGCCTCCGGGTTTGACTTTGTCCATGGAGATCCAAATCTCGCCTCCAGGGGGCAACACGGTCAACCATCCGAACACGGTTGACAGCAGGCCGGTGTAGAGGGCAGCGGGTAGTCTCGGATCCAGCCATTCTATGTCCCTTCGGAAGTGGAATCGGAGTGTGAAAAAAGTTTGTACAGAGGGACATAGGTAGTCTCGGCTCCAGACGTTCTATAATCTGAGATTACTTCGGAGATTAAGTCGGAATGTGAAAAATGTAAACGTTGAATGATTATAGAACGTCTGGTGAACTTTGACCGGGCGGGTGTAGGTCACCCATCACGTGATGCAGATACGCAACGCCCAACCTATGCGTTTTGATATAACACTTGTCTAAAAAAACGCAGCTCTGATCAAATCTCTTTTATTTCATCTTAGTAAATATTAATACAATTACAATATCTACAAACTAAAGAAGAAGCCCCTCTGCTCGTGTTTGAGGTAAGCGGTGTAGCATGGAGAGGGATGCAGACTAGGGCACGTGGTGCGGGGGCGTCGTTGCAGAGCAGAGGCTGGGGGAATTGACGCAACACGCAAGGGGCGTGGGAATAGACGTAGAGGCAGGCACACAAGGGGATGGGGCGCAGACGCAGGATGAGGGACGCGGCGAAGGGTGATGGGGTGCAGATGTAAGAGGGAGGCGCAGAGCGAGGGAGAGTGGTGTCCGTCTCGTCACGACTCGTGTTTGGCGGAATCATCAGTACTGTACGACGGAGGTAGATAGAAAGAACTCACATTTGTGACAAGTTCACCGTGCAAAAACGCAGGTGCCAGGGCACGGGCACGAGGAAACTCCTCCATCTCGCATTTGGGGCGAGCAAGGGGGTAACACATTGTTGAATGTGTCTGGCTCTTGGGGCGAGGGTTAGGGAGGCGAGGGTAAGCGCAGGCGCCATCAAGTATGTTGACAAAGGTTGGGAGAGTTGGGGCGCGTCTGGATCACATGACGGGTGATCTACACCCGCACGGTCAAAACTCACCAGACATTCCTATGTCCCTCTGTACAAACTTTTTTCACACTCCGATTCCACTTCCGAAGGGACATAGAATGGCTGGATCCGAGACTAGGACATAGGAATGTCTGGTGAGTTTTGACCGTGCGGGTGTAGATCACCCGTCATGTGATCCAGACGCGCCCCAACTCTCCCAACCTTTGTCAACATACTTGATGGCGCCTGCGCTTACCCTCGCCTCCCTAACCCTCGCCCCAAGAGCCAGACACATTCAACAATGTGTTACCCCCTTGCTCGCCCCAAATGCGAGATGGAGGAGTTTCCTCGTGCCCGTGCCCTGGCACCTGCGTTTTTGCACGGTGAACTTGTCACAAATGTGAGTTCTTTCTATCTACCTCCGTCGTACAGTACTGATGATTCCGCCAAACACGAGTCGTGACGAGACGGACACCACTCTCACTCGCTCTGCGCCTCCCTCTTACATCTGCACCCCATCACCCTTCGCCGCGTCCCTCATCCTGCGTCTGCGCCCCATCCCCTTGTGTGCCTGCCTCTACGTCTATTCCCACGCCCCTTGCGTGTTGCGTCAATTCCCCCAGCCTCTGCTCTGCAACGACGCCCCCGCACCACGTGCCCTAGTCTGCATCCCTCTCAATGCTACACCGCTTACCTCAAACACGAGCAGAGGGGCTTCTTCTTTAGTTTGTAGATATTGTAATTGTATTAATATTTACTAAGATGAAATAAAAGAGATTTGATCAGAGCTGCGTTTTTTTAGACAAGTGTTATATCAAAACGCATAGGTTGGGCGTTGCGTATCTGCATCACGTGATGGGTGACCTACACCCGCCCGGTCAAAGTTCACCAGACGTTCTATAATCATTCAACGTTTACATTTTTCACATTCCGACTTAATCTCCGAAGTAATCTCAGATTATAGAACGTCTGGAGCCGAGACTAGGCAGCGGGGCCTTTTGGAAGCTTCGATAGTGCTATTACTACTCTCCCGAAAGGGGAAAGAACTGCCCTGTGAAGGGGTGTGCGAAGAAACATCCTCAGAGGCTGCGGACGGTCCTCGTAAGTAAGCATGCCGGTGGATGCCGTGACAGAAGCGATCGGATTTGCATGCTCAGACAAGCCTTTTGGGCATCGTAAAACAGTACACAGTAGAGTCTATTCTGAAATCGAGACCTGGATCACCCAGACAACTTTAAAAACCTCGGGGGCAATAGCTGTTAGCTGTACTCGCCGTACTACTCGGATGGTCTCGGATGTTGCATCTCCCAAGATCTGGGTCTCACTTGACGCCTGGACACGGCCCTTTTCACCGAAAGTCAACGTACTGTAGTTGAACTCGGAGGCAATAGCGGTCAACTGTATTTGGATGTTGCGGCATTGTTACATCGTGAAGGCAAGATCCGGATCTCGCCTTCAGGGCCTAAAGTGAACCTCGGAGGCAATAGCATAGTAGGATATTGTCCTTGTCCTTGAGATTGGCACAGTCTCTTCACCCAAAGTCAAACCCGGAGGCAATGGCGCTTACCCAAAGTCAACCTCGGAGGCAATAGCGGTCGACTGTCCTTGGACGGCCAACTGTGATGCCTCCTGGAGGTGGGCGAAATTACTCAGACGCCCTTCACTCAACTACTTACAATATTTTCCTACAGTACAGTATATAAGTTCAGAACCCTCATCACCCACCATGCAGTTCGCAGTATCAGAGTCCTCATCACACCTCGTTGAGCTCAATATCAGATGGCTCTTGCACCCCATCAAGCCGATGACTTTCCTAGAGATCCGTTTTCTCGTCCCATTCCGCACCAACCTGCACTGCAGAATGTTTGGGTCAGTTCTCGACATCGAGACGTTCTGCCTTACAAATGCTCATTCATCAACGTGTATCCTCAGGTACCGCCCGCTCCTGCTAATGGCCAACATGCGGGCTTGCCTGCGGACCATCAGGAGGATATACCTCCGCCTGTCAGGCATGAAGTTGCTTGGATAGGTAGAGTGCAAGATCGGCACCACTTCGACGTCGCCTACGAAGGTGTTGTAGACTATCATGCTCAACCATTAGTAGACGTCAGTAACCCCATTCCATCTATCTGCTACTGGGCCTCCTTTTGATCGATGACACCTGGACATAGAACGTATTCCCCGATGATGTAGGGCACGCCCAAGGTATCCCGGGACCAGCACAACCCAACGTTCCAGTGAGTACCGATTCATGTTCCTAGATACATGTCCAAGACATTTCGCCACAGATGAATATAGAACGTAACCCCTTTGGCTACGTTCCTCAGCACAATGGGCCAGACCCCGTTCAGCCCGCCTTCGCTCATCCGTTTTTTGTTCACCGGACCCCTACTCCTAACCAAGCACTGGCAGGAGCAGAAAGTCTCCGACGGCTCGCCATTCGTTATCTGCACCACCCCGGTACACAGGTTGGTATGGTCAGTATGGAAGCAGGTGCTGCGGGTCGGTTTAAAGTAGTGGTCGTACTCGAGTCACACGATGTTTTCTGATCTGAGGCCATTTTTTGTCCGGTGCGCTGGCTCCTCTGGCTCGGCTCGCTAGACAAATCATTGAGATTTGAGGGTGTATAATTAGCTTCTGAGAGCTTGGTCTGTTCCCTGTCTGTACTACAGTATCTGCCTTCCTGTTTGTGTTGTCTGCCATGTTTGTTTGTCCCGATCTTGCCCGTATTATATGTGTGAATCCCTACCATATGTCCGCTCCCCCTCTTGGTCGGTTCGAAGAACCATTCACTCTTAGTCTTAACTCACTCCGGGAAAGCCCGCCCATCCGCAGCGAGCTCGCCTCGGACGCACACCCCTCATTCTTCGATCGAGAAGCAGGGCTGCATAAATCGCGCCCGGGAAATATACTATCCACGTGCGGTCTTTTCTCTCCCGCCCAGGGCTCCATATACTAAGAGCACGAAACGTGATCCTCAAGTGAAGTTACAGAGCGAGTCCCAAGTGCCGGAATTCGATAAACGATGGGTCACGTGTCGACCCCTCACTCGCCTCAGAACGGCGATTTGCCAAAGTTTTGCCAAACGGCCAGGAAATTGATTGAGGAGTCCTGAACCGGAGTCCTACTCAACTTCATCGACTAGTCACCTCACTTGCAGAGCGCTCAGTTACCAATGCGTTCCAGTGATGAGATGTACAGCATATGAGCATCTAATCTGTCTATCTCTGGATTCGGTTCTCCATGGCGCTCTCCAGGTCGTTACCGAACTTCGATTTGTGCGATCCATCATTCAGCTGCTCGCCCGTGCAGGTTATGAGATGCTGTTCGAAAGCGACATCAACGGCCACTTCAATCTGGTTGATCTGAGTTGTGGCGGGGGTGTTCGCTGTTCTATCATGTTCTCGCCGCGGAGCAATACCGTTGGACAATCTGCGGGGTCATCGACAACAGTGAGTGCAAGAGAGAAGAACCAAAGGAAATAGTACATGTCTGTGGACCCAGAGACGAAGTCAGATAGAGAGCGATACATCCGTGTCGCGGCAATTGACACTGTGATCAGAGAGGGAAACTGGAACATCTATTTTACAGATGGCATAAGAGCCTCCCACGAGGTAATAAATAAGAACGTACGACATTCCACGAATCTGATGTCAAAAATGGTGTTCAGGACAATATCCAACCAGTAGGAAGGGGAAAAAATACGGTTCAAATTCAAAAGGATGAATACCTGTGATGATCACATGAGGGTAAGTGACGAAGATGCACAGCAAAAATGTCAAACTTGCCACTGGCGGTGCCTCCGCTACGGTGGCAATTGCGAGCCAAATGATACCCTGAAGAACCGAGAACATGTCAGTGGGCTGAGAAAAACCAGAGCGGAGGTAAACCGTCCCAATCATACCTGATTCCAAAGGAGGTTTCCTAGAGGGAATACAATACCGCTTTCATGACGCACAATGAGCAATCCAACGAGTACAGTGAGAAGTAAGATGACGTCGGAAATGAAAATGACGATAATGTTGGGCATGTTTTCCTCGGGATTAGAGATGAAACAGGTTTGCAAAGAGGGTCCCATTCAGAGCGGATCTGCAAAGTGATAAGTCTAGATTGTCAAACCAGTGGGATTGGTCATTACCCGCACGATACCTGGCGCAAAATCGCGTTTGTATGAGATTCCGGACCGGAAGTCTGTAGGCTGGGAGAATGACTTGCCTAGGACAATGACTCCAACGTTGGTCAAAGACACAGCAGCCGTGATCCCCACAATAAACTTATTTTTGTTCCAGATAGCAACGCTGCGGCCTCAGTGAGATTGGGAAAGAGGGGTAGCTTATAACAATGGAAGGGACATACACGCGAAGCCCAATCAAGACGGAAGCGGCGACGAGGCCCACATAACAAAAGATCTGGAGAATGGCGTCAGGATTTCTCTTCTCAAATATCAGACAGTTACCTACTAGATCAAACGTAATCCAGACCTTAGTAGGATCGTGGCCAGTCAGGCATGGGTGTCAAGACGCAGATGTGGGACATCCTACCCACCTGACATTTGATTGGGTCGCAACGTTCAATATGATCAAGTCAAGAATGACGCAATAAGGGTGGCTGCGCGCGTGAGCGAGTAAATCTACCGAAGGGGGATTTGGTCTAATCTCAAAGAGCAAGTCGGAGAGCACCGCGTGTTGTTACAGACCCATATCGTCCACCGGTAGGGTCGATGCCCTCGGATGACATCCCACTCGTAGCCAAAAGTCGTAACGTACTCCCAACTAGAAGTGGAGGTGAGGAGGGACATAGACGCTGCAGAGCACACCCACATGAAGATGCCATGTGTGACGTGCCAGAAGTGTTTGAGCACCACGTCTGAGAGGGGGGCTCGTTAGGTCTTCCAGGTTCACACTGCAGAGTAGTATCCAGAAACAAATGCGCACTGAAATCCTGTTCAGCTACAGGGGGGATTTGAAATTGACCATGTGGATGCCAAGTAGACAATAGAGTAGGCACAGGTAAGTGTGATGGGGATAGTACTAGTAACAGTACTCCCACCCGCGCTTTAAGATACACGGATGATCACTAGATCACTGCGGACAGACACAATCATTCACTATCACCGATCAACCTTTTTGATAACAGCCATAAGTCGACGAAGTGACGGGGAGGCTGCGCTGGTTGTGCTCCGTGGACCTCGGATCCGACGAGAAGCCAGTGCGATGTACAGTGAGCGCGAGGCGCTGAGGACATCCTGATTGCGGGGGCATAAGGGCGATGCACCACTGGAACGTATGCCTTTGAAACAATATCAGAATACTAGCGTTTTTCAGCTTCGCCGTCGTTTTTAGAGAGCTTGGTTTTCTCCCCCATGTATGTTCCGTAAGTCGACTGACTGACTTTAGAGAGAAGACGCTAGCCACGCTTCTATATGCACAAGTAGTCTACGTCACCGTCATTCTGCAATGACAAGGTCGGGGACGAAACGCTGCAGCCAAGAATCGCCGAGAAGGGGGTATGTGGAAGGAAAGCGAGAGGGGCTGTGATTCAAACTCAAACAAGCGAGAGTGGAACGAAACGCAAGCGCTCAAGCGGCTATCCGGGGCCGATAGAGAGGTCACACGGGTGGACGACCTCGACCGTAAGATTATATTTTCTAGACTAGATAGACTAGACTAGATAGTGCATGCCGCAACCGTCGCATCGCCGTCGCATCGCACGAAAAGGCAAAGTACTCAGGAGGGTAGCAATCATTATAAGGAGGCTCGCTTTATCTGCGCTGAGCAGGGGTCGGTCACCGGTCACCGTTCATGGCTGTTCGAGCAAGAACCCGGGCGTTAGCAATGCAATGGAACAGCCTGAGACCGCCCTGCGCATCCAGCTCCACCTGCAATCAAGTTATCGCCCACGTAATAGTGCTAGTGCAAGAGCCTCGTCATCCGCCAGTGCCGTGGGCCGAGATTCCTGCGGATCTTCCCAGGTCTTTCTTGGGTGCTTCTGCCTCTTCTGTGGAGGAGCATAATCTTGCTCAGACACCGACGATAGCTCGAATTCCGGGGAGACGTAGCGATCACCCTCGGCGTCCCCTTCCGCAAGCGTAGGCCCATCCACACCGTCATCACCCGAATGTTCCTATTCCGGGTCAGAAAATAAAGGACAGAAAGGCAGGACAATACTCACAGTGCGCGCTGCCTCCTTTCGTTTCCTCTTCTTCTCCTTCCGTTTCTCCTTTGCCTCGGCCTTGTCCGTTCTATCGACTTCACTCATCTTCATGCGCTCCTTCTCTCCGAACGATCGTCCCGCCTCCAGTGCCACCCTCTTCGCATCACCGGCGCCAAATATTTCCTCCACAGCTTTCATCTCGAGTGCTTGGTGGGCGACGCCATCATCATCGAACACAAGGTGTGTTGGCATCCCACTGAACTTCAGCTGCCCCTTCTTGCTCACCATCGCTCGCCGTCGACGATTTGATGTGTTTTCTTCGACAGGAAGGGTAAGCGAGGTGAAGGAAGGTCGTGATCGGCACGTTTCAGTGTGATGAAGTCCTCGTCCGAGCCAGAAGCTTCCGAGGCGTGGTCAACAAGTCTATTGTAATGCTCTGAGAGCACACCGCGGTTCTTACGCTCGAACATGCGGTCATATTTGGTGCGAACGCGGGTCTAGTCACAATATTAATTATGTGCGTGCTGCAAGAAAGAGAAAACGCTCACTTTTCTTGTTCCTTTGCTGCAGGAAGTTCATCTTGTGAGGTATCCATGTCTTCACATCACTACCATGTTTTCGCCATCCTCGACGCCATCATCGCTACCGCTACTGCGTAAACTCCCCTCATCTTCCAGCTGTGGAGCGGTGGAGGCATGCTGTGCATTTTTGCGCTCTTTTGCTTGGGCACGGCTTAAAATCTGATTTTTGGCACGCCTGCAAGTCCTAACGAAGCCGCAAACGCCTCAACAGGTAACCCATCGACTTTGAAGATTGACTTGTCGTGATGAAGGTGTACTGACGCACGTATGATACTAGTGCGCGTTGGGCGAGATATTTGAGATCAGGATCTTGGAATGCAAGGCGCTGCAACTGGTCTGTGATGGAAAATGTCTTGCTTGCACGAATCTTGATGCTTGGAATTTGATCCCGCGCGCTTTCAGTGCCTCGAGCATTCCTTGCTCTTCGCTCGGCAGCAATAGAAGTAGCGCATGCCGCCTTTCGCGTATCGAGCGGTGCGACCCACTCGATGTACATAGGTGGCAGCATCCTCAGGTGCATCAGCTTGTACGACCCAGTCAATGGAAGGAAAATCAAGGCCTCGTGCAGCAGGTCTGTCGCAAACAACACTGCGTGCTGCATACGGCCAAAACGAGTCACCACGTCGAGACGCGCATGTTGCTTCTGCTGTCCGTGCAAGTGTAGTAACGGGGTGCCCGGGTGCAGCCGGCGGAAGGCCTCAAAGACGAAGCGCACTTGCTTGGCCGAGGAAAGAAATATTAAAGTCTTGTTTTGTAGGTGAGATTTGATGAACGACCAGAGGACGTCGATTTTGGACTCGAGAGTGCAGACAGCGTAGTGTTGCTCGAGGCTAGCTGGGAGTTCTAGGTGCGTGCTTCCTTCTGCCGTAGAAGCTGCAGCGTCTGTGCTGATAAATACAGGATCCTGCAAGGAAAGTCGTGCTAGATCGGAGACGGATTGCGTCTGAGTAGCGGAAAAAAGGAGGGTCTGGCGCGATTTCGGGAGGTGACCGAGGAGCGCAGAAAGTGTACGCGAGAAGCCCATGTCAAGAATGCGATCAGCTTCGTCGAGTACTGGAATGGTATTATGAGATTGTAAATATAACATTTGTATGGCGCGCACCTAGCAACTGAAGATTGTCACAATCAAATCCTACAGTTTGGTCCATATGTTGGAGGAGTCGACCCGGGGTCGCGACAAGGATGTTCATTCGGGAAAGGCGGTCACGCTCATCTTTGAGATTCTTCCCGCCAATGACGATTCCAGCAGAGAAGCTGTGGGATCCGCCTATAGACCGCAAGACATCAAATATCTGGACCGCCTATCGTAGAAAGCTATGAAATTTCTCTGCGTGAATTGCTCAAAATGTGTACGCACAAGCTCTCGCGTTGGTGATATTATAAGTGCACCCAATCCATCCTGTGGGCCCCAACTTCTTCGGTGCAAAATTTCCAAAACTGGGATCAGAAAGCACAAGGTCTTGCCGCTCCCCGTGCGCGCGGCGCCGAGAATGTCCTTGCCCTTGAGTGAAACAGGGAGACTTTTCGCCTGCACGTCAGTCATCTCGACGAAGAAGGCTTTCTTCAGACCTGGATCTGCGTTCGAAAAGCGCAGCGGTGCAAGTACAGATTGTCCGAACCTTTCTTTGTTTGATTCGATATCGGAAGATCAGAAAAGGCTTTCAAGTCATCTGGGGCAGTCTGGCTCCGTCAATAATAACACGAGAGTACAGCAAAAGTACCACGCACGAATTGCAAGGCGGCCTGCTCTAGGGCCTCAATCTGTTGCTTTTCTGCCAATCGCCTCGCTCTCGAGGATCGAAGAGGGTCGCGAGATTTCGGTACATTTTTTGATTTCTTTTTCTGGATTGAAGGGCCCGGAGTGGGACCCATGGGAGAAGGACGAAGTAGGAAACTATCGTGCGGTGAAATCAACGCGGGTGCGTTTACGCGACATCGGCCCGCTGCCGCAGCATTTGGGACAAGCTGCGTTGGCTAGGGTTTGGCCACGACTTAGTGCTTAGTACTGTACTTATTGGCCATCTCGCGATCGTGCCAAAGCCAAGCTCTCCCCGTCGGTCTATGTATCACCGGTCTCGTCTTCTTCAGGTCACAGTATTCGTGCTAGTATTTCCGACACCAAGTTCCCACATGTTCGGCGTTCGCGTCCACGACGCCGCCATCGATCCTCGAGCACAAGCAACGGAAATGACATCTCATTCTCATCGACGCATGACAGTGACGAAGATCTAAACTTGCGGCACTCAGAGCACCAGTCTGACTCTTCGCCTGAGCCTCTCCACCCACAGCCTATCCCTCTCCGAGTCCCTCTAATGAGATTGAGCGATCCACCGCCAATTCTGCAGAACTCGCGCGTGTTCCACACTCTGAGTCCAAGTGAAGACGGGCCACTCCTCACCTATTCATCTCTACCACCCACCCCAATAGCATCGTCCCGCCGCATACACCAAACGCAGAGCGGTACAGACTACCACAAAAACAATCTGATATCTACACGCCTCCGTTTTCTCTCTGGGATTACTTGCGAGAGGAACTACTGGCTACGGATTTTGACTCCCATCAGGAGTTAAAGTGGGAGCGCGTCAGTAACTTCCTCTCCATTCCAGTCGCGATAGAGAAGGTCAGTGCCTCAGGAACTGTCCGTCTCAAAATGTCCATTTAACAGCCTCAAAAGATTGTATTATTTGGGTTTATCCTGTGCTTTGATTCATTCCTGTACACATTTACGGTCCAGCCTATACGTTTTACCATTGCTCTCTGGCGACTCTTTATGAACCATCACGAGTTCCAAGGCCCCTCTACCACCCTCCCAGAAAGCCGACATTTGAGACACTCTTACTCACCTTATCAATTTTAATACTTACTCCGCTCACGGATGCAAGTAAAATATATCATTCAATCCGCGGGCAGGACACGATCAAATTGTATGTGATCTTCAACGCGCTTGAAGTACGCCTCTCACCTGTCCCTTCATCAAGGCATTTATGGTCTCTTCGCTGACCATGATTGCTCGTCAACAGATAGCCGACAGGCTTTGCGCATCCATTGGACAAGATATTCTCGACTGCTTGTTCTCTAGATCGACGCTTCTCCTGCTCTCTCGGAGATTACCCTTGACAGCACATACAATCCGTCCGGTCGTATTCTTCCTTCTAGCAACGTTATACACCGGTATGACCGCCAACTTCTTTCTTACTCACAGGAAATAAATGTCCGATGAACAGTGACGCATGCATTGGTGATGGTATATCAAATGCTATGCCTGAACGTTGCCATAAATTCATATGACAATGCACTTCTGTCCCTTCTCATGTCCAATCAATTCGTCGAAATCAAAGGCAGTGTGTTCAAAAAGTTGAGAAGGACAACTTATTCCAGATTACATGCGCAGGTCCCCTCATTTAATGTTACAACTCTGCGGCAAAATACTGAACATTTTCGGCAGATATCGTAGAGCGTTTTTGCCTTGGCCTTATGCTTTTTTTTGTTGCCTTTCGCAACTTAATCGAGCTGTCCGGATCCGAATTTGATTTTAGCGGAGGAATGTTTCTTCCACAATCGTTTGGTTGGATTGGCGGCAGTGTTCTGTGGACCATTTCTTATGTGGGTGCTCCCCTAACTCCGTTGTTCTTGCTCATGTGTCACTTTATGCAGCCAGTCCTGATGGTTATGCTGTCCGAGACCCTCGTAGACTGGCTCAAGCACGCCTTTATTACCAAGTTCAATCACATTCGTCCATCTGTTTATGAACGATATAAAGACGTGCTTTGCCGTGACCTCGCTAGTGGTAGTCGACTTGGTGCACGTAAGCACGGTTACGTTGACCAGTCCCCTGTGGTCGCCCGTCGTCTTGGATTCTCATCGCTCCCCCTCGCGGTTCTAACTATTCTCATCGGCACGCAAGCTGCGATGCTACTTGCTTCGGCTGCCACCCCGCCCTCAGTATCGGCACTGCGCGAACGTTCTATGGGAACCACATGGGGCCTAGTCTTTTCCCTTAACTTCGAATGGTGGACAGTTGAAGGCTGGCGAGAGTTGTTTCTTCTCATCTGGATGGGAACTTGCCTCACACTGGGCAAAGTGGGGCATCATTGGCTTTACATTTTGGATGTGGTACGTGTTATGCTGCCCCCATCCTTCCATCTGCTTATAAATTTCGCTCAGCTTCGTTCTAATCAAGGTAATCATGGGTGTTTACTTGGTGAGCTATGCCACACGCCGCAGAGCAGGGATGGAGGCTCGCGAGGCCGAAGATGTAGTCAATGATTTTGGGCGAGACCCCATAGGTGAAGGACAAGAGGAAAGGGTAAGCCATATCTTCACTTTCCCTCTCACGGCCCTCAACACTTTGTGTGCTCGACATACAGAAATATAACCGGGAGCTCAGAGATATTTTGAACAACGCGCGGGACGACGCTACACCGTCCCAGAGATTGGCGAACGTGATTCTAGTGAGATAGGTGTCATCGAAGCCGGCCGGGATAAAGACGGGAAACAAAAGAGACCCAAACTCGAAGAACTCACACGATTCACAATGGTCAAACGGATCTGGTGAATCCGGGATGGTTGTCGGTAAACACTCAATTCAGACCGACGGTGTTGCTCATGAAATGTATGTATATTACATTGAATGAGATGCAATCCCCTGGTTAATAGTGTTAGCGCTAAATCGACGACACATACATTTATGTACAAGTAGTAAGTACAACATAATCTTAAATGGCGAAAATGTTCAAGGAGTGACTTTAGGATAGCTACTTTAGTTAAACCATAATAACAAATAACAACGAAAGACAACCTATGATAGGTAATTGCCGTTTGCTACGTTCAGCGCTTTATGTCTTGGCTGGCTGCGCGCTGCCGGCTGTCGCCTGAGCATCGTTCAACACGCGAAGAGGGCTTGCTCGACGTCCTGTGGCGGGCTTCATGCTCCAGGGGCCTCTATCTGTGCGCTGCTTGGCCTTGCGAAAGCTCTGCAATTCGGAAGCTGACATGAAGCGCCGCCCCGCACGCAGAGTCGGCGTAGAATCGTGATCCGGCGTAGGAATCGCCATTCGTACCTCCTGGCGCATGATGGCATCACCGAACTCCTTGGACACTTTGTACCCAGCCTGGATGCGGGACACTGCCGAGCTAGACAGCGGTGGCTGGCTGGACGCAGGATCCAGCTTGGTGTGGTCGGGCGTAGGTATCGCTACTCGTACTTCTTGACGCATGACGGCATCCCCGAACTCCTTGGATACTTTGTACCCGGCCTGGATGCGAGATACCGCCGAGCCAGACAGCGGTGTCGGCTCAGGATCGAGCCTCGTGTGGTCCGGCGTAGGTATCGCGACTCGTACCTCTTGACGCATGACGGCATCACCGAACTCCTTGGATATTTTGTACCCAGCCTGGACGCGAGACACTGCCGAGCTAGACAGCGGTGGATGGTTGGCAGTGGCGGAAGCGGATCCTTCTCAAATGCCGAGCTGTGCTTACGGCTGCGAGGCAGTGATCGTGATCGGCCTGACTTCGCATGGCTATCTTCAGCGGATGCGCGATACGGAGGGGGTGCGGGGAATGGCTCGGCAGAATGGTAGCTTGGCAGGGGAGCCCGCTCAGGCAGTACTGCGGTGCGTAGGGGAGCGGCAGTCCTAGGACGAGATCTCTCTTCGTGGGCACTGCGGATGCTTGGTTGTGGCTGTGGAGATGGAGAGGCAGAATGCAACGTGGGGGCCCTCTGTGCCTCGCTTCTGGCAGATCGATCAACCACAGCTGGTTTTGGTGGCGTGCGGGGTTGAACTTGTTGTGGGGCCGGAGTCACCGGACGGCCAGCCGGTATCGCAACATTGTCGCCACTCGGTGGTGGTGGTGGTCGGACAGCTCCGAGCCTTTCCTCACTAGGACGGATCTGCTGCTGCACCGCGTGATACGCGTACGCGGGTGGCTTTGGGGATCCTCTGACATCAGCAGACGCCTTTTGTGTTGCGGGGATGGCACGAGTCACGGGCGCTTTCACACGCCGAAGAAGCCAGGCGTGACTCGCTCGGGAATGGCCTTGGGAATGGTAGCCTTCAGGTCGTTTTTTGGCGGCACGGGAGGTGGTAACGGGTCCTCGAAACGCCAGGGGAGGACCGCGTCCACAAACTCGAAAGTTCCAGCTCTCGGTGTCGCGCAGGGATCCCTGTCGGTTTACGAGTACAAAGTACGCGTTTCAGTCAGAGGACAGCCTGAGGGCGGCCGCGATTTCGAAGCGAAGACAAGACGTGACCGACTTACTCTTCATAGATGTCGTAAGCTCTTCTCTCTCTGTGATTCATAACGGGAAACGAATGGATAGTGGACTTGGGAAAGGGCAAGGGCAAGCCAGTGCTGAAAGGGAGTCGTGACGGGGCTGTTCACGCTGAAGAGGGCGTGGGTCGAGTAAAATGTCCAGGACAATGGGCAGATGGGGAGGGCCTTAAATATATATGTTGATGGTGGCTTTCGTGTCAGAGTAAGCATGACCACAAGTCCACAGCTGCACAATGCACCGAGAGCCGCAAAGGTTGAGTGCCAACTAATTCGCGTACGGCGATTTGCCGGTATTAAGCGAGAGCGAAGTTGAAATACACAGCCGTGTCACAGCCGTGTCTTTGATCGACTTTTATCGTAATCCGTGAAAATTGTCATTGTTCAAACACAGGAAAGGAATGCTGAATGCGGAAAAAATATGTCAAGCGCCCAGGTACAGTACCAGCTAGGGGGGAACAATGCTGACTCCCCAGAACTGAGCCTACATGTATTATACGAGTCACCCGCTCCCTCTCACCATGCACCCATCCATTTCTGGTCCGTGGGATTGTACCCATAGTCGGCCAGGGTGCGATACTCTACTTCTCGTTTGCGCCTTTTGGGGCCTCGGTCGCCGCGCGCCTGTGATAGCGCGAGCGCTGAGTCTCGGAGTCCCGCTCTCTCCGACGTGCCTCGCGGCCACCCTCATGGCGTACGTGGTCAACCAGTGCTCTCTCCTGGCTAATCTTGCGAAACGTCTTCTCCGCCTCAATTGCTGCAGTTCGATACGCGTCTCGTTCTCGTTCCGGGTTAACCGTCCGCGGGGGCCGAACCATCGGAGCTGGGGGCCACACCGCGTGGGCAGCCGCGGCCCCATTCCGAACATTAGAACGACTTGCCGTCGCTTTAGCCGATTCTGTCAACGTGCGCAGGGTTTCCACACTGGGCCTTTCCAAAGCGTTGAAGGGTTTGGGTGCGTGGAGGGGCGGCAGGGGGTTGTTCGAAAGTACAACGCTTGAACGGGCTTTCCTGAGGTTTGGAGCTGCCGCCCGCAGGTGATCATGCATTTTCTGATGATGGCGCCCGCGGTGCGTGACGACGAGTGGGGCAACGGTGCCTCCTGGGTGTGTCGTATGAGTGGGGATCAAACCATGCCGACGACTGTTGCTTTCGAGGTTAACAACTCGGGAGGGTTGCAAAGGCTGAGAAGGGCTGGTGTAATGGCCAAGAACTGATGAGGGGGGCGACGGATTGCTGAGACTTCGGGAAGCAAAGGCACCAACGGGTGCATGATCCGAGCGATGCCGAGGCCGTGGGGCACGTCGAGCGGCGGTGTCATGGAAGTCACCTGTATTATGGGGGCGCGGGCACGTGGCACATGCGCGTGAGTTGCGTGACGGTCCGCGGGCATCGACGACAGGGATGGCATCGACACCATTGGTCGAAAATATGTTCCGGTGCTGAAGGGTGTGTTGCTTGCGTCTGGATTGCAGGAACGGGAACCCCGTTACTACAATCGTAGCCCCAAGTGGACGCCCTGAAAAGGGATCAGCCTCCATAGGTAAGATAGGAGGAGACATGATGAGTCCCTGAGGATCGCCAGCATCCACATCTCCGGCTTTCTCTGGACCGCCTGCTATACACAAGAACTGAGCGAGTTTCGAGTTCTTCCTGATATGTCTAAACGTAGGCGGGGGGCGAGATGGAGGAACGCCAACAGCAAATTCGTCGGGGCCTTGTCTAGTGGGAAAGGCATTGAACGCGTCTGCTTCAAGCCGACACCCCTGGGCACCTTCCCACTTGCTGGTGGGACAATTTCGAAGTGGTGAGGCAAGATACCCCATTCGTCGTGAGCATCGCCATATAAGCCTCCATAGGATGATACTCCTGCATCTCCACTGGGACGAGAATCTCTGACGGTGTATGCCAAGTCTTTAATCAGCCACGAGGGGCAAAAGAAAGAAATCGAAGGACATGCTTTACGAGGAACTTGCATGCTTTTCGAAAGCGCTTCATCCTCAGCGCAAGCAGATGAACGGTCAACTAGTCAACCAAGGATACTGTACTCTTGGACTATTTGAATCGTGGAGGGAATGTTACGAGGAAAACTCGAAACATTTATAATGACCAGACATTTGTGTCCGAACTTCCACACTTGCATAAGCAACAGCTAGGCCATTGTGGTATCGAAGTCACATCTCAGACCGCCAATGCATTTAAACCAAGCGCAGATCAGTGCTCAGGCCAATGGCCCGTCTGGAGAAAGGACAAGAACGTGTCATGCATCTTCTCGAGATTTCCAGCACTCAAAAGGGAATATTGGGACAGGAAAAGCGGAAGAAAGCCAGGTCCATGTTGGATCGCTCAGTTTCTGGGGGAAAGACTACTGTATCGAAATATAAGTTCTTCAAGTCCGAGGAGTAGTTAAGGCAATATGAGGGGTGGTAGATAATCGATGCATATGGCCGGTCCTGGTATCTTGATCTTATATGAGCCTTGATGCCTTTGATGCCTCGAGATCCGAGCCAAGCTGTGCGATCTGGCCATGGAGGTGTCGCAGTTTGAGGCAGCACCAACAGCACACGGCACACGGCAGCAGCACAGCCTAAGAGTAAAGTTAGATTCGGGGGTTTATCGGAAACGGTAAAACATATTGGTGCGAGAATGAAACTGCGCTCCCAAAAAGGCTGTGTGTTGGAGCGCAGTTCGGATGACGTAATGATATATGGGATAAAGAACCCGTCTATAAATTGACAGGATGGTTCCCAGCCTCAGCCCGAGGTTGCACCACAGGGCTCCCACCCCCCTTTCATTACGACCTCCATAACGAAACCCTCACCCTAGGGGCAGCGTACGAAATGGCCTCTCCCGCGACACCGGGTTTATTTTTCTGTCTCGCTGCTATGATCTTACTTGTCTTTGTACGTGCCGCGACTGCCTTGCTGGCTAAATTTCTTTCTCACCCACGTTTTTTTCAGGTATCCGTATCTGTGCCAACCTGGCACAGCATATATTTCCTCCGTGCATCCAATGGAGGACTTGACTATCGTTTTGGTGTGTTCGGTTATACTGGAACAAAGGCACGATTAGGATACCACTTCCCCATCACGTACGTGTTTCGTTTATCGCGCGTTATCGGACGCCCAGACTGATGGACTTACAGGACCGGCGAATTGTCCTCCTCTACTATCCATAATCTCACGTTTACCCTCATCTTGCATCCGATCGCCGCAGGCCTATCGGGCCTCGCCGTACTGTTTGGCCTCTGCGGCGCTGAATACCATCGTTCGGGCACTGTCCTCATGGCACTTAGTTCGTCATTGGCGGCGCTTGTCACATTTGTTGCATTTGTTCTCGATTTGGTGCTTTTCAGCATTGCGCGGCACGAATTCCGCAAGTTGGGATGGTCCTCGCAGTATGGCAATGCGATATGGCTGACCCTGGGTGCGCTCGCCGCGCTCTCGCTTGGATTTTGCACCTCTACATTCGGCATATTCGGTTCGTACAGACGGCGACGCTATGACACCTATTAAACGCGTGGGTTGATGACTGTTGTGTACGAAGACGCGTGAACGCTATGATCTAGTTGTATTTGAATTTATTGCTGTGATTCGTATTTCTCGGACGCTTTTTACGTCACATGTAGCCTGTGTAGATATCGTGACGTATCTTAATGCGATACCACCTCTTGTCTCTGGATCAGTGGATCTTATCAGTCGTGATCTCTGTCTGGAATGTCAGTGGCTTCAGCGAACCCCTTTTCCATTCCAAAAGGTATGTTTTATATCTCTTCACTGGCAGTCCGAGTAATGTTCTACAGTGGACACCCTCCCAGGCTTGTCTCTTACTGCTCGCCAAAAGGGGCTCCATTCCACCGAAGGCCAGCTCCTCCCCGATCAACCCCACTGTACTATGCAAATCATCAATGGGGTGTTCACAGTGTTGACTGATCGAGATGTTGCCAGCAAATGTCAAACGAGGGGTTGACCTTAACCGGCTTAACCTCTCGCTCTACCTGGTGACGGGGAGAGATCTTCTGCCACACGGAAAGGTACCTTTACCGTTCACCTCATTGCTCCCTCACTGATTCAATTCACTGTATACTGTTTAGCGCTATTTGACTTCTCTCGAAGAGGTTAGCCATTTACCCTATTCTCAGTATCTTACCGCGAGAATATGCAGGCTCTTCAAGGCGGAGTCACCGTCGTACAAGTCCGAGAAAAGAACCTAGGCACTGCCGAGGTGCGCTGCCTGGCGTGCTTGCCTACGCAGATACCATCTCAATTAGTGAATAGTTCCTCGAGATAGCCAACGATACTATCACGTTGTGTTCAAAATACAACATACCCGTCCTCATCAATGATCGCATAGATGTTGCGCTCGCGTCTGACGCAGCGGGTGTTCACCTCGGGCAAAGTGATATGCCCTTGAGCGTCGCGCGCAGGCTCCTCCCGCCAAACGCGATCATCGGCGTCTCATGCACGACGCCCGAGCAAGTGCGCAAGGCAGTCGAGGGAGGCGCTGACTATGTCGGCCTCGGCGCGGTATATGCGACCAGTACAAAGGATGTGAGCGCTCCGGGGAGCGTGTGTGGCATCGCAGGCGCACGTGCCATGCTCAGCGTGCTCGAAGGGACCAGTGTCAAGGCCGTCGCGATTGGTAGCTACCTGTTTCCTCTTCTCCCTTTCACTCAGTGGGAAAGCAGCAAAGGAGTGGTATTGATGCGTGGGTTGCGCAGGCGGTATCAAATCGACGAACCTGCTCCGCACGCTGCACAGCTGTGCGTCTCCCACTGGCTACGCTCTTCATGGTGTTGCTGTCGTGTCAGACATTATGGCCTCGCCTGACCCTCGCGCGGCTGCCTCACGCCTCGCACAAACATTCCGTGCCTGGGCGGCAGCTACCTCCCCCGGGCCTATTGGCTTCCAAGTCATGCGCGAAAAGGTTCAGTATACGCCCCAAGGAATCGCAACCGTGGCCGCAGCCTTCCTTCATATCGTGCGGCAATCGCGGCCACTTGTTCATCAGGTATCCCTCATAATAGATCCCTCCCCCCTTCCTGTCGTCGTACACGCTCATTTCGTGTAAGCCCTCGGCTGAGACGGAAGGCGACACTAGATCACGAACAACGTCGTCAAGACCCAATCTGCCAATGTGACACTCGCGCTGGGCGGATCGCCCATCATGGCCGACGCAGAAGCAGAACAAGCAGAACTTGCGCGTGTGCCTGGCGGCTTGCTCATCAATTTCGGAACTCTCGATGTGCTCGACGGGATGCTCGCAGCGGGGCGCCACGCGAACCAGAATGGCAAGCCGGTGGTGTTCGATCCCGTCGGTGTCGGTGCCACAACGTTCCGCCGGGCCACCGCTACCAGTGAGCGTCTTCGTGTCGCTGTGTAGTAAAGACCCCTTGCGCTGATGACTATGGGTCATACAGAACTACTGGATGCGTGGCAGCCAACGGTAATCAAGGGTAACGCAGCGGAAATTGGCGCGCTTGCTGACTTGAACGAGGTGCGACGACATGGAAATCAACCACAGCTCCGGACATGTACACTGAAAACAGACTCTTGTTTTCCGCTCAAGGTTAAAGCTCAAGGCGTGGACAGCCTTGGGGGCTTCAAAAATGCTTCTGAAGTCGTACGCTCGCTTGCGCGCACGCACCGTTCGTAACCCCTTTCTTCTGATGAACATTTATTGTAGGGTTCACTGACGAAACAAAATTGGGTAGGTTGCATCGTACTGCTTTCTGGACGGACCGACTACCTATCCGATGGCAGCACCGTTATCCGCTTGTCCAATGGTCATGAGTTGCTAGGCCAGATCACCGGTGCGGGGTGCGTGCTTGGCACGGCAATAGCCACCTTTTGCGGTGCCGCGAGCATGGCTGCGCCAAACCCCACGAAGGCTCACTGGTAAATGGGGACATGCTCCTCGCCACGGCTGCGGGTACACTTGCCTTGACGATTGCGGCTCAGCGCGCAGCTGGTCGGGAGGAAGTTCGCGGGCCAGGAACGTTCTTACCTGCGCTCATTGATGAGCTTGCCATGCTGTCACCTGACATTGTCCCGAGAATGGCGAAGATCGAGGTCGAGACGGAATAACTAGCCACATACAGCTTGATGGGCAAGCGTAACTAAAGCAGATTCAGATTCCAGTGTAAACATGCGAGAGATAACATGAACCACGAGGCCTCCAGCACTACCGGCGAGGCAAGAAAACGCCATACCCACGTCACCACCCTGAAACGTATTTACACCCCAACCTTGCGTATGGATAGATTCGGGGTATCTAGGATGCGTGAGAACGGCATCGCCTCTGTGGGCTGCAGCCAGTTCTTATCATCGTACACAGCATAGGGTGGAGACTCGATCATGTGAAATGTGTACGCAAAGCGTGTCTTGGCGCTTGTATTGCGTTCTGATTTGTGCAACACTGAGCCGTGAATGAGGACTAGATCCCCTGACCCTGCAGCTTTAGCGCGCGACATGCGGTGTGGCGTGATGATCGCTCACCAGGGTTGCACTCCTCGAGGACATACTCGCCCACGGGAGTTGGTACTTGGTCAGGGCCAGAAGCTGCTCAAACCCAGTTCCTCCGGATGGCAAGCGAACGAAGCGCTTCGTGATGGGCGCGGTTAAATGGGAACCGGGAAGGAAGGATAGAGCGCCATTCTCCCGAGTGCACTGCTCCAAGGCGATCCAGAACCCAAGCGCAGTAGGAGGAGAGGTGTACTAGTTTTGCGTCAGTGGCGTAGATCAGAATAGAAAGAATGTTGGGCGGCACACCAGGAAGGTACTGTGATATATATCAAAGTTTATCCGTGGCCAGAGTTGTATATATTGGACACTCACGAGTCGTTGTGCTCTGGAACTACAGTATTAAATCACATGAGCAAAACTGACCGGATCCAGCCATCACAGAACGTACCTTCCCCACCAATCTGGGGTTGTTTGGTGATGACCATGGACTGCAGAGCTGGGGAAGGGGTGGGAGCATTTCCGTTAGCACCGGGACTAATTCATAATCACAGGGTTACGGCCAGAGTTTCGGCGGCGATAACCTACCTACGGGATCATGATGGAAGCTCAAGTCGCGCACGAGATTGCGGAGCTTCTCATTTTGCAACGTCGCGCGTCGAAAGACGGGATCAAGTTCATGCAGGCCTAAGAAGTCACATAGCCTTAGGGGGGACAAGACGGAGACGGGTTAAAGAACAAGAGAGACCGTGACCAATCTTGTTAACAGCTCTGTGCTTCTCGCGGGTCAGATTGCCCTGCCCGTTGATGGCATCTTGCTCGAGGAAGTAGCGGATTTTGTCACCCGACGTAAGGAAGTAGTCGTCCCCGACATGGTCATCGTCCCCGGTGGTGAATTTGGTCTTATGAATGGAGGGAGCGCCGCGGGCGTAATGAGGATTTGGTGATCACAAGTGAAAGATTACAAGTAGGCGCACGAGTGGGTGATCCTGTAAGCTGAATTGATCAAGGAGCAGCCTTGAACGGGAGAAGAGCGCGTCTGTTTCATCTGGAAGGAGGAACGCTCGAATAACGAGGTAGCTGTCATCCCTTTCAATGAATGGCGGTACCCCGAAATGGATTAGGATAAACAACAAACCCGCTTCTGTAAAACTGGGGATGTGAAATTTGTGTACTCGTATCATGAGCCGTCCGGCGAGGGGTCAACAGAACAGACGCACTGATTCAATCTGGTCCATGGAAAGAAATCGAAGGGGCTCCATGTGGTCAGAGTAGAACCCTCGTGGATGCGGTGAGCCGTTCTAGTTATAACCGTGCGCCGTCCCCTTTCCACCCCTTCAACCGACCCATGGAAGCCCCCACTGTAGCATCACCCTCCTCGCAGCATCGCGGCCCGTCTGACCCTCCACCTCGCCCAAATCGGCAATACCCCACACTATCCCATCATGACACCGTTGCGAATCAGATTGCGCCGTTGGCCACGAATCAGAATCTGATACAAGCGTCGCCAGGGAAATCTTATGAATCTGTACGCCTTTCACTCTATTCCCCGCCGGAAACGAGTCTAAAGCATGCATTCTTGTCGTTTGCCGCTAATTTGTCGGCGGTACACAGAGCCAACCAGGTATGTCCTCCTCTCAACTGCACTGCACAACCGCACTCAGATGGAATGGTTCTAGTCACACAGCTCCCCGTGGAGGTTCTTGATGAGATATTCTCCTATGCGAAAGCCCCAACACTCGCCAGACTCGCGCTTGTGTGTCACATGTTTCAAGGAGTCGCTACGCGCCTACTCTACCGTCACATACCCTCCTTATCCTTATCTCTCACCACGCGGTGCCTTGAAACGTTGGCCTCCAGGACGTCTCTCGCAGCCCATACGCGAACATTCGAGATTGGCGATGTGGGCTTCGCCAACGCAAGCCGCAAGGGACTCGTCCCTGCGTCCTTCTTCATCCTACTGCAGCGCGCTCTGCACAATATGCATCGGCTCACCGAGCTCACCTTCCTCCTCAACGGCCCGAATTCGCATGTCCTGCTGGGCGCGCCGTTCAGGCTCACGAAGCTCGTCGCGTCCTGCGACTTTGATGCAACATTTGCGAGCTGGCTGACGGAGCAGACCAACCTGCGCGATGCCATCTTCTGTGGGAACTTCACATCGGGCGTCACGCTCCCTTCGGATGCCCTGCCTTCGCTCCGGCGCGTCGCAGCCGCCCCGCTTGCCCTCGGGTGCGTCGTTCCGGGGAGGCCCATCCGGGAGGTCGACCTGTGCCTCGTGCATCCGTATTCGCTCAGCCGCGAGGTGCTGCAGATGGCAATCCAGACTATCGCTTCCTCCAGGGGACCACTGGACTCGCTTAGGATCATTTCCCACCTTGCCGAGTCACCAGAGACGGTCTTGTCCGCGTTCGAGGTCATCCCGACCGGCTTGAACTCGATCACGAAACTCGCATTGCATGCCGTGAGCGGCTCGATCACCGATGTGCGTATCCCTTCCCGTGATAAGCCTGTAAAATTGTTCTGAAACGCTGACGCGTGGACGCATTCAGGAGATCCTTTCGGGGCTGCCTCCCATCCTGGCGCAGTTCTCCAACCTCAAATCCCTCACGCTCTTCTCCAAGAACAAATCGGACGCTCTACATACTGCCGCCGGCACGCGCACGCTCGTAGCAGCGTGGCACGCCGCGTGCACATCGCTCGAGAGCGTGACGCTCGTCGGCACCACACTCGTGCACAATCGGTATTATGGCTGGGTCACGCTGCGCGACCTTGCGGAGCTGCTGACAGCGCGTGAGCAATCACTACAACACCGCGCCGGAGAGCTGTGCAAACACGAGGTGGTGGTACTCGACGAGGGCCGGCGGGGCCACGGCTTGTCTCCGGAGCTTGGCGTGGACCGGGAGGGCGGTGCATCAGTCGTTGCGGTGACGGCTTGAGCGTGAGAGTGGACGGATGATCGCTGGGAACTTTCCAGAAACAGTGTATCGTTACAGTAACTACTGTATTGGCTTTGATGTAGTATCTACGTTGTGTACGAGTATGATAAATGCGGTGTCGGGAGGATACCCTGGAAAAAAATAAAAACGCTTTGATCGAGTCTTGGGACGAAGGGCGGTGGGGCACGGCCGGCACGGGACACGGAACATAATGAGTGAATTTTTAGTTGAATTTTTAGGTGCTTTCGGGAGGAACTACGGAACAATTGATGGTTGATGATCGACCGAAATGCCCTTGTCGTCAGCTTGACCATGATTGACCATGGAGTGTGGAGATCGGAGGCACACCGACAATTGAGGCACATGCAAAAGAGCGCAGAGCGCAGAAGATAACTAGATAACTTGACTGTAAGTTACATTTTGTAACGGCAACGGCACAACTCAGGGTTTATCTAAAACACGTGCTGACTGTCAACTTATTGGCCAGGATGGGGGGTGGGGGGGAAGAAAAGGCGGCGACGAGTGGATCTTATCTTTCTTTTTTTGTTGATGTTGTTGAGTTGACAAGTGACAATTGATCGCAAAAAGGCTCATTCGTGAGACGAGATTTATTTTGGCACATGTTATACAGCCCGCGGCGCCGCCGGGGAACCTCGTTCCAGACCTCCGCAACCAAGGTTTCGCCGCACTGCGAGCACGCACTATAGATATCGTCGCAACCCCCACTCCAACTCCATTTCCGCCGAGGAGAATGGGAAGGGGAAAAACATCGTCAACACGGTGTGCTACGTCCACCAAAAGGAGTGGGTAGCTAGGACAGAGAACTTGAACATTCCGTACTGGCTATAGTTAGAAGAATCGGTCTTGTTCCCCGATCTATATTCCACCTCAGGGCCGCAGTGGTCCTTGTGGCAAAAGACAATTAATTAACGCCTCAATGCAGACGACGCCCGGATGTCCAAGTCAGCGTACAATACCCGCGGATGAATGATCCGAAGACGGCCCCGATAGTGGGGTCATCATCCATGTCAAGAATGCCAACGGTCTCGAGGTGCAACCTGGATCATCATACAATGCAACTACGAGCATAGATCCGTGTCTTCACAAATGCTAGTGATACAAATTGTGGAATAAATCGTGTATACGTCATCATTCGAATACGTGAAGGCCTCCCCCTTTTATGACTCAGTTGCGGGATCGAGCTCGTCAATGAAATGGCCCTCGCCGAGTCGTTGGATCAGGTGGTCAATCTTCTGCTTATGGATCCTGTGGTGTTCCTGCCAGCCCTTCCATGGGTGATGTGGGTGCTGCAAGTGATGATTGAGCGATCAGGGAACAGCAAAGCCTAAATGTACCAACCAAGCGCCCAAATGCCTGGAATATTTTGTCCGATGTACCGTCGGGCTTGTTGAAGAAAAACTTTGCGAGCAGCACGTCATCCGCGCGGCTGTAGCGCATCTTTTTTTCGGGAGCTTGTGGGAGAGGGTCATCATTCTCGGTGTGATTAAGCTCGTGCTTGTGTCTGCGGTAAAATTTCATCCAAGAAGCCCGCGAATGGTGCGGTGCCTGCGTAATGACATCACTAGAGATCATTGCTTGATAACAAGGCGCACTCACTTTCTGGGCAATCTCCTTCCAGAATGCAACCATATCAAGCTTGCCTTGAGATCTGCTCGAAAGATTCAGTCCCAGTATCAGAGCACAATCGCCGCGTCACTCACTTTTTCTTGTAGTCCAATAACTTGATCAAGAATGCAACATCCTCATCCGTAAATGCGACACCCTTGCCGGTCGTACTGCGGAACAGTGCCCTGGGGGGCGTTGGGGAGCGTGATCGTTCTCCACTAGTGAGTTCTCCACGGACCCGCTCCCGGATGTTGATGATGCCATTAGAACCAGGGCCAGCAGCGACAACCTGAGCGGGAGATACTCCATCCCCTCCTTCACCATCGTCGCTAAGGTTGTTATTCATAGCATAACCGCCGAGGCGAATCTGGTGCTTGTTGCAGTATCGGCGCCATGAGTAAAAGCTATGCGCATATGAGTAACATAGCGACCACATGAGGAAAGACATACGTGTGATGAGGGGCCTAGTGTGATTTGTCCTTTCACTGTCATGAAAACGTATGGGGCGGTCGGCAACGCACCTTCACGGCAACTCTTTCACAGATCTCCCTCAAGCTGAGGACGAGACCTTGCGCGACACAATAATCGATATACTTTTTCAAATACTCGATATCCTCATGCGTGAATAGGTTCCCGCCGTATGTACTCTTGACAACCCGTGACGGCGGCGTAGGAGAACGCGCATTAGGGTTGCGACGGTTCACCAGTGCTGAGGCCGGAGGGGCGGGAGTAGGCTTGACTATGGTCAGCGGGATAGGCACCAAAAAAATGAGAAAACGACCTGGGTCCGAGTACGTTTGCGTCCCCGGGGTGGATCGGTAGTTTCAGTAGGTGGTGGCGATGGCTCGTTTGATGGTCCACCTTCGGGCATATAAGGTTGCGGGTAAGTGGATGGATCATACTGCATGCAGCAATTTAGATCTAATACCACGAAAGGACGAAGCACATACTCCTTGCGCAAAATACTGCTCCGAATTCCAAGCTTGATCAGAATACTCAAAACCTGACGGGGCAGTGTGGTCGATTGGCCCGGGGGGCGGACCTGCAGGCTGATACGTGGGGTCCCACGGGTCGTGACGGTATGGGGCCCTTTGTTGGATGATCTGCTGTGGCAGATGGCCTTGGGTCTGCTCAGGGGCGATGCCGTTAGGCGCCTGCCAAGTTTGAGGTGGGGCAGCTGGCGAAGGGTGAACCGTGCGGGGAGCAGGCTGGAGCTGAGCCTGGTAGGTCTGGTATGCAAAAGGAGCTGAGGCCTGCTCAACCGCTTGCATTGCTTGCGGAAGCTGAGTCTGAAATGCTTCAGGGTTTTGAACCACTTGGGGTACGGTAGGCGCTGCTGGGGGTTGCTGTCTTGAGGGACCAGCCGCTTGAGGAATGATGCTTGGGGGTAGAATGGACGTCGAGGCAGGGGGCGGAACAGATAGGCGGATTCTACGAGCGAGTTGGCGAGACGGCCTGGGCGAGCTGAACATGTTATGACTTACTGCTCGCTCCCTGTCACTTTACACCCAGCGAAGTTATTCACGAACGTTTGGAGTGCCCCGGCTTTGATACACTCATGTACCCAACGCGCGTCCAGGACAGCCTTGCCCTTCTTTCCAATATATTGACGATATAGATTCTGCCCAGACTCTGTGTGCGGGTTCACTGTTCACCGCGTGATAATGAGTTAAAATGATAGATAAGTGGGATGAAATCTTCTCGTACCCAAGATATAACAGACACCACTGTAAGAGTTAGCAACCGTGCCTCCATTTTTCTATGGATGAACGGAGTGAGAAACATTGGACGACGGGCGAAAGCAGACAACTGTAAGAAAACTTTGCGCAACCAGCAAGTTTAAAGATTACAGCAAAGACGCGTATTGGGGATAGAAGATTGCTACAATCGTATCTACGGCCAGTGCAAGGACTTACTGTAATAAGTTCGACGACACGGTCATGGTCGGGAACGTCCTTATGAACGTACATGGCTAGTGGGGTGCCCATCATGGGCTCCAGAAAGAGGCCATGATCTACGATGTCTGAGTTCGCGCTCTGATCCCTTTGCTGATGCTGCTGTTGCTGCTGAACGCGGGGGTGATTTGAATGGGCCGGTGCCATGGGTCTTGGCGAGGAGGGACAGTCGTAAGGGCGAGTCCCCTGTCACTGAATCGCCACTCAAGAGCGGAGTTTGAACGTCAGTCACGCCACCGAACGTAAGTCACTGCTCACTCGGAATTGCCGTCCTGCACGGCCTTCGGGAAATTTGCCTTTAAACGCCGTTGGGGAAGTTCGGTCCTCGGAAGGTTCACGGGCTCAAGGAGGTCATCTGATAGCGAGGATCATTTGACAGGAAAACAAAAGAATAAGGCGTATCCGTGCATACAAAATGGAGACACGCGCCCAGGCATTAACTAGGAATAGTACCGTTCTGTACGCCATAAAGTGAGGCGAGAAGAGGGATCATGATTTGATGGCTCGAGGCGATCTCGGTGCCAATTGTGGAAGTGGACCGGCCGGAGACCGATGAACTGGATAACCAAAAAAAAAGATAAAATGTCGGGGTGTGAAAGGTAACATCAACAGAGGGCTGCAGCTTCCCGAAGCAGACTCACCGTTTCTCTCTCTTCCTCATCCCTCCCTCTCTCTCCGGGTGCCCCTTTCTCCCTTTCCCCTTCCCCTCCCCTTCCTCATCCACCATGGCATCCGTCGCAAGTCGAAAAAAGTCCGTCATATCCCCTGGAAACGTACAAATCGATATCCCAGTTGGCACCAACACCCTCCTCAACAAGGCTGCTTCCCAGTCTACCTCTCTCTACCAGCAATGCTCTGCTTTACGCTCACGTCTCCTTCGAGTCCACGGTTTTGCCCACTTTTTTGCACTCTCCTCCCCTACAGGCTCTTTCCGCAGTTCTGCAGAAGTCGTGAATACAGTCTGGGACTGTTTCGCTCTCGGAACCCCCTTGTGCTACCTCTTCAACCTCCTCCCTCCTCCTATTATGCCCATCGATATTGGGACCGATCCACATTCTGTCGAGATTGACAATGAACGCGCCAAGAACGCGCCATCGCCCTTTTTGCAATCCAGGTCAAGCAGTTGAATCATGGGGAGCAATTCACGGTTACTGATTTATGGGATCGTACCAACTCAGACGGTTTCGTTAAAGTGCGTTTCATGTGTTTTCGTTGTACTTTCCGAGGTTTACTAAGTGATTATCAAGGTTGTTAATACCGTTACACATATTGTCGATCGCCTCCCCTCTGACGTTTTGAAGAGGTTGCTCCTCCATCACCACCATCAGCATTTTCTCCCCATGACTCCTTTGATTCCATGGGATCAGATATACCAGCGATACCTACTCCCCTAAATGGCCCAGACGCCGAGCGGAATAATATCATACGTGAATTAGTGGAGACAGAACGTAAATACGTGCAGGATCTTGAGGTCATGCAGGTGCGCACGAGCAGACTCCTCTGCTGCTCGCAATTTGACATGTTTTCCTGTGCAGAAATATGCCCAAGAGTTGTCACAAAGCAACACCCTCGATCGAGATACAATCCATTTACTTTTTCCTAACCTCAATAAACTGCTCAACTTCCAAAGGAGATTTCTGATTCGCCTCGAGGGAACGGCGGATATGCCATGGAGGGAGCAGCGCTGGGGTCTTCTATTCACCGACAACGTGAGTAAAATGATCTTTTTACTTTGTACAGTGCTGATGGTGACGCTTCCGCATATCACCTGACATTGTTCTTTGTTTGTGCTCTGGCTTGTTTTTATACGTTTCACTGCATTTGAAACAAAAGGAGGAAGAGTTTGCGGTCTATGAACCGTACTGCGCCAATTACACCAACGCATCCGAATTGATGCTTATGGAGGAACAAAACCTCGTGGTGCGTCTGATTTTAGCCACTGAGCGTGTAGGTCTCCTGGGAGACCGCGCGTTGTTGTGGCTGCCGAGAGAGGCTTTTGACCAAATGCGTGTCAACAGAAATATAATCACCTGATCAATGCAAAGTCGGAGCTGCCAGCTTTTCTCATCAAACCAGTCCAGCGGATATGCAAATACCCTTTGCTTTTAGACGTGAGTCGACACCTCATCCTAGCTCTTTCCAGCTCATCTGAGCCACCTCGTCAGCAATTACTTAAAAAATCGTCCCCGATTGATTACCCCCATTACGATGAACTCAAGGCGGGATCGGCCGCTGCTAACGGATAACTGACAAGATCAATGAAGCTCAACGTCGCGCGGAGAACCTCCAGACAGTACAGAATCTCGCCTCACGCGTCGATGACTGGAAGGGCCATCATGTCTCACAGTTTGGCGAGCTTCTCTTAGATGATGTCTTTATCGTTACCAAGTCCGAGGTTGATCGTGAGTATCATGTATTCCTATTCGAGCGCATCATCCTCTGCTGCAAAGAGGATACAAGTGCGGCGGGCAACAACAAGAAAGTTAGCAAGAGTAACTCTCTCTTGAAGAAGCCTCATGCGAACGGGTCGCCTATGTCGGGGCTTGCTGGTGGCTCGAAGAAAAAGACGACGCCTTTGTTATTGAAGGGTCGTATCTACCTTAACAACGTAACAAAGGCAAATGTTGTTTCGCCAGGTAATTTGACATTTCTCTCGCCTTGTACCACATCTGAGTCTGGCTAGGTTCATACTCGCTTAACATCTGGTGGAAGGGCGACGACGATTTAGAGTTTTTCACGCTTCGTTGCCGCAACGAAGAACAGGTGAAACAATGGGAGACCGCTGTCAAGCGTCTTATCGAAAGAGTTGCGATGCGCCGGCATCTGAACGCAGCAGCTCGCGGCTGACTCACTTCAGCAGCCACACTGGTTACCCTTCCTCACACCCACGTAATGGGGCCCAGGACCGTGGGTTTCGACCCACTCCTCATTGGCTTCATCACACCCGTATGCCAATGGAATCGACCATACCGCAGTCAAGTCCTTACGATGATCGTGCCGTCGGCAATGGTACTAGCACCATGCAAGCGGGCCTCCTGGCTACCCTCCGCATGATGGCTTTGATCCCGATGACGACTTCGACGATTATTCGGTGGCGGCCAGATCAGTCCAACTTCTGGTCGTACTACCCCTTTGATGGACGCCAGGGTGCGACGACGCCCGGATTGGACCACTACCTTGCCTACGAGCGACCCCGAGCCCACACAGAAGATGCAAATGGTCCCGCGCTATCGCAATGGCGGAGCAATGTACCTGGACTTCCTTCTGGCCCCAATCCTCGAGTGCCTGTCTCTCGCATGGGTTCTACTATGAGCTACGCCTCAGAGCCGGGCTTTAGTGCAGGATCTCGCTACACCACTGGCCGCCCACAATTACGTAGTCAGTACAGTTCCTCGCGGTTGCGTCCACCCCAAGACAGTGGAGAGCCGAGAAGCGATGTTACTTCACCCCCGGCCCCACTTCCGCCCAACCATGTCAGTCGGACTCGCAGTGCAAGCCAACCTAGTGCATACGTTCCAAGGTTGCCCCTCCCCCCTACCGTCAAATGGGTGGGATCGGGTGCAAGCATCGACAAACACAACGACGAAGAGATCGAGCGGCTCGAGTCAATCCACTGGAGAAGACTCAGCATATTCTCCCAATAGTTCATCGCCCCTGACTCCGTTTGGTTCGAGCGATTCTTCTTTATCTGGCGCAGTAGGGCGATCATCAATATCATCGCACGACGACCCGGTGAAGGTGAAGGTACACTTTGGCTCTGACATTTTTGTCATCCAAATATCACGTATAACCGAGTACAATGAGCTCGTAGAGCGGGTGGGCAAGAAGATTCGTCTGTGTGGGCCACGGCGGGATGATGGGCCGCTTCGCGTTAGGTACGAGGATGAGGAGGGTGATCTAGTATCAATGCGCTCAACAGAAGACGTGGAGATGGCTTTTGGTGATAAGGCGCAAGTCGTCTTACACGTCGCATAAGCATTCTCTTTTCGATCTACCATCTTCCATTTCCCCTGTATCTCCGGCCTCGTCCCATGTTGCATTCATTGCATGCCACCATTTCGCCATTAGTCTCAAACCCGCACAATATAGGATTCCCTGTCAAGCCATCACTTTATCATCGCATAACATTTCACCTTTCTCGGGGACTTTCCTTTTCATCGGCGGGAAGAATATATATTTCTACGGCAACCCCCCCCCCCCCGGTATTCTTAACCCTGACAATATTCCCCGCTCCCTCTATCACTGCGCCAGCGAGGGTCGAGGGGATCGTCCCTTCCCGCTCATTTCCATCTATATTCCCGTGATATCTACTCAGTTGTCTGTCGGCGTCCCTAGTTCACATTGTTTCGCGGATTTCTTGCCAAGGTAGCAAGGTGTTCTTACAGAGACCCTTCGAGGGCTCGGGTGATAACCAGTTGTACAGTAGTATTATTTACTAGAGCTTTACATTGATTGCTATGAACACTACTCTCATTCCTTTTGTTTACGTGTAGGGTGCCATATCGATTGGCTGATGCTTTTATGATTTCCGATGCATGTGACACTCACTGCATTGAGAAACCGTTTGAACACGCATCGGTCCTTAAAATCCCGAACGTTGGTAATCGGGATGCGGCCTCAGATCTGGCCGCTCCACTTTATAGATACGAAGAGGCCACGGGTGCTACACAGAAGTCTAATGCGTGTACGATATCAAAGGTCGGTCTGCGAAAAGATGGGCACGAAGAGGATATACGGTTGCATCACAGAGCTTCAGGCGAGATGTCGCCCATTGTGCTGACTGCGCTCATGGCGCTCATGAGGGAGTGGATGTCATCCCCGTATTCAGACCGAGAATCAAGCGTCTCCTGCGACGACGTCATATGTGCAGGTACCATAAGCAAATAAGCATGACTTACATCGAAGTAGTGGTGGGCGAGACTGCGAGGCGCTGAGGGTGAAGGCTTAACTTACTACGACTGAGATGCAGAGAAGACCACATACTCCTTGGAGTTTTAGGTAGACGGCAGCTTGCGCCGCTTTGTAATATGTGGTAAGCAACTAGGCCTGACCTACGAGACCTAACTCAGGAGAGACCAGATATCCAGGAAGTACTAGAACACCTACCAGCCCGTTTGATGTGAGGCTCCAAGTCCTCGACCATCGTCACCATGGAAATACTGGGTCGCATTATATTCTCTGAATGTTAAGATGTTGTCGCAATTCTCACCTCGAAGAACCAAACATAATCCCTGAAGAAGGGATCGAAGTCCAGTTTCTGGTTTCCTCCATTGAGAGCACGACGTCCGTGAATATCGCGGCCAAAGATATGGATGATGCGATGTTGAATTTCTTCCGCTACCTGGAGAAGATTCATATATTCCCCGCTGCCGGTGGGGCACTCCACCTGCAGTTCGTCACCATAGTATTGATGAAACCTCTGGAGGCTTTCAATAAGCAAAAAGTTCACTGCTAGCCCTGTGATAGAGGGTAAGTAGCATCGCCAGGCAATCGGAGGGAGTCACGCACAGATTGGACCACGCCAATTGGAATTGCCGCCAAACATCCCGGATTTGGACTCTCCAGGCCAATAACTAACTTCGTGTCTTTGACCATTGACTTCCATCCCCCATGGATGGTCCTTGTGCAACTTCGATAGGCTACGAAGTGGGTCGATAGGTCAAAAATACCCACACCCATTGAGAGGAACATACGATCGAATGCCATGCTCGCTGAAAAACTCGCTCTCGTCAAGCATTTTTTCCAAAATGCTAACCAAGCGCTCCTTGCTGGCTAGCGCAAGCAAGAAACGCTCACCACGACCACGAGCTAATATATGACCATGTTCAGTAGTGACCAAATGGAAAACGGTGCGAAACTAGACCTTTCATGTTGGCCATATTCCGACCAGAGACTTCGGGCCTATTTTCGAGGAACCAGTCCATTCGTTTCTTGAAGCCAGGGAAACGGTTTACAACGGACGGTTCAAGTGTGAGAGTTGCGTATAGGGGAATGAGCCCGACGAGGCTGCGGACGGGCAGCTGCATACTGTAATCTCCCCATTGAATTGCATCATAGTACATCCCGTCCTGCTCGCTCCACAGGCTAAGATTATCGCCGGCATTGTGATATGTCATGGCATCCGCAATGAAGATGAAGTGCTACAGTGACAGGTCAGCTTGTCAACATACAAAGACATGAAGAATGGCTCGCCTCGAAAAACTTGGATGCAATATCTTCGTATACAGGGTTATGTTTAGCCAATTCGAGAGCCATGCTCAGCCTAAATGACGACTTATCAAGTACGTGTCTAGCCAGAGCGAGGGTTTGGCGATACGTACATATTCAGGCAATAAAATGCCATCCATGCGGTGCCATCCGCCTGGCGCAGCGCACCCCCTGTTGGCAGTGGCTCCGATCGGTTGAACACACCGATATTATCCAAGCCAAGGAAACCGCCTTCAAATACATTTGCCCCTTCTGCGTCTTTGCGGTTGACCCACCAAGTAAAGTTAAGGAGCAATTTCTGGAATACGCGTTCAAGGAAAGGGACATCCTCGCGGCCATGCATCTTCCGCTCAATCTTAAACACGCGGAACGTTGCCCACGCATGCACCGGTGGGTTGACATCAGAGAAGTTCCACTCGTATGCGGGGATTTGCCCGTCAGGTTTCATGTACCATTCACGAGTGAGCAGGTCAAGCTGCTTCTTGGCGAACGCCGGATCAACCACGGCAAGGGGAATGCAGTGGAAAGCGCTGTCCCATGCTGCAAAATAAGGATATTCCCATCTGTAAAATCATTCATAATGCCGGATCTTATGGTAGTGGCAACAACGTACTTGTCAGGCATAGACAATATGTCCGAGGCATAGAGGTGCATCCAATCCTACACGGAGATAACGTCCGTTGAGGTCGAGCGCATTATAACGCAAAGCTTAGAGAAACATACCTTGTTACCCCTTAGGAACTTACGTGAAGGGGGAGGGGGTGGTTGCGCCGGGTCACCTTCGAGCCATTCGCTCGCAATGAATTTGTAGTGCTGCTTTGTCCATAGCATGCCGGCCAGAGCCTGTCGCATAATTGCACGTAAGTCATCAGACACGTAGCCCTGGGTCAGGTTGTAATAGAATTCATCCGCTTCCATACGGCGCTCCTCGATGGCATCATCAAATAGGCCTTCATCTTCGAGCGTAGAATCCTTCTGAGGTGTGTTCGGTGTGAGTTTCAATCGCACGACAGCACACCCGCCTCCGCCAGGGACATCATTAAAGGTGTAATGCGCGGCGGACTTGGTTCCAGTCTTATCAGGATTGACGAACTGGGGACTGCTGTAAGGGATTGGAGTGGCACGTCCAGAGCTAGACTCGGAGTCACTTCCGTTCGTCACGTTACCATCTTTACCGTCAGCGCTTGCCTTGGAACTTCCATTTACAAATTGGTGACCTGATGACCGATGCACCTGGACAATATGGTCGTGGAATGCATCCTTGACGAAAGGAGACTTATTCGGGACGCCCCACAAGCGCATGAAGTTCGTGTCGTTCTCGGTGAACAACAATTCGGGCTCTACCGTGTCTTCTTCACCCTCCGCACCGCCGTTGATAGGTTGGCCATCGGGTCCGACAGGGGGAGGGGATGGAAAACAATACAGGTGTGTCTTCCCGAGCTTGTCATGAATGGCAGTAATCCGGTTTTCGGTGGTAGCAGACAGACTAGGGCGTGGTTGAGGTGGTAAACCCCAGGACCAGCTGTTCGGGAACCACAGTTGAGGAATGATATGCAGACTGGCAAGGTCAGGACCACGATTATATGCGGTGATGCGAATATAAACGTTATCAGGACTATCCTCGTCCTTTGCATACTGGAAAGTGGATCGTATGAGAACTGTTGCCCACGCGGGGAAGTACAGCACCCACTTCGACAAAAACGTCCCAGTAACGATCTTCGTCAAAGATGTCAGTGTCAAGTATCTCGAACTCGACAACCTCGCGACCGCGATGCTGATTCTCGCGAACGATATCCTCATACGGATAGGCCTTTTGAGGGTATTTGTACAGAAACTTCATGTAGGAGTGAGTCGGCGTAGAATCTAGGTAATAGTACAGTTCCTTGACGTCTTCTCCGTGATTGCCTTGAGGTCCTGAGACGCCAAAGAGCCTTTCTTTGAGCATTCTATCCTTCTCGTTCCACAGGGAGAGAGAAAGGCAGAGACGCTGATGGTTGTCACTGATGCCTGCGATGCCGTCTTCTCCCCACCGGTAGGTCCGCGAACGAGCATGCTCATGGGGGAAGTGTGCCCAAGCATCGCCGTCCCCAGAATAGTCTTCTCTGACGGTTGCCTGATAAGATGATAAACACAAAGCTCGGAGTTGGACCGGAACAGGCAAGGACAAACCCATTGCCTATCAGACACATATGGGCCCCACCGCTTCCAGTGTCGCTCCCGCTTGCCGTCTTGGTCAAGGCGATATTGCTCGACTGACTTGTAAAAAGAGCCCAATTTTTGACGAACTCTATCACGATAAAGACCAGGAGTGTCCCCTTGTGCCGTCGGCGATGAATTCGATTCTTGGGGCTTCCCTACTTTCGACGGGAGGGTTGGAGGGGGTGTAGCGGTCTTTGGAATGGATATGGTAAGAGGGTTGTCTGGTTTTGGTGAGTCTGAAGTGTTTTGCAAGCTAGGTGAATCTGATCTAAATAGCTTCTGCTGTATGCTACGGGCATTAGTAGCCATGATGAAGGGAAAAAAGAGAGAGGTCCGTGTTCAACGCATGCCTTCGTTCACTCTTTTTTACTCTGTCACCCTTCACCCTTCTCTCCATTTCGATGACGTCGTTTGCCTTTTGCGGCGCACTGACCGATATCGGGCGCCGTCCAGAACCTTCAACTCAGATGCATCAATAAGCGATTAAATCCAACATGAATTAAGTTAACCATGCTAAACAATATAATGTGCGTGAATGCCCGGCTGCCGAGTTGATTCATATGGACATGAAAGAATGAGGCAGAAATAAAAAGATGCCGCAGCGGCGTTGAAAGAAAGATACATTGCTCGTGTCGATGTGTAGTGTACGAAATGTCCATGTATGAGCTAGGTGAATGTAGGTTATAGTCGACCAGTCGCTGGACACCACCTCGCTGCTTACTGTAGATCAAGACGTTAGAGAGCAAACCGCCATGCAATCATAGATACAGGTAAATTCTCATGCCTTTCCAGTCATGTTATGCTCAAGTGCCGTTGGGCTCCACCCCAAATCATTGAGCACGTTACGAGCCCAGTCATCCTGGAGTGCACCGTTGCCAGTGTTGTCCTTCAACAAACTCAGTCGCTGGTAGGACGTCGCTGACGAAACAGAAACAAATGAATCATCCGACAGCTGCGGTTGCAGTGGTTCAGACAGAGGTAACTTCGGCGCTTTTCGAGACGGCGAGGTCACTGGGGTCATGGGACTCGTAGGTGGCGACGGCATGAAAGGCTCCGTCAGTTGTGGACTCGACGAGAATTCTCTCGATGCAACAGCACGTAGCCCTGCGTTCGAACGCCAGCTTCTTCAGCTTTCAAACCACAGCGAGGCTAAGTGACGAAGAGTCTATTGACGTGTTCAGTATCGGTGGCAGACTGCTCGAGCTGCGCCGGGGCAGTAGCGCGGGGGCCGAGATTATTAATGGAGAGATTGAGCCTGGCGTTTTCAGGGAAGTGGGTGAGGACCGGGAGGGGGAATCTCGTGCATCGAAGTATGGTGACGATGAAGACGACGACGAAAATAGTCTCGAAGATCTCAGCGAAGACGCCGATTTCTTTGCGAATAAGGCCGTTAGGGATGGCCGCTTCACCCTTGTCGGTCTCAGGCTCTGGAACTGGGTTCTGATGGTAATTGGGTAAGTGATGGAGCATTGGGGAGACGTCGGGAGGAAGAATGAGTTCTCGGCGCTGTCTCACTTCCTGGAAATGTCACCGGTGCATGATCAGAGGGTTGCGGAGATGTGCGAACAAAGTCGGAATGATGGCGGGGACAAGATTCCCTTTAGCGTAGTACGCGTTGATCGGCGTGGGAACTATCACCTGTGGAATGGAAGGTGCCTCAGACGACGTGGAAGGCGTTGTCAGCGAATCAGACGACGACGTCAGTGCGGGTGGCAACCATGGGTCCAATGGCGATCCCTTCCCCCATGCTGGGGTTGACGGTCTTGAATCAAATCCAGAGATGAAGAGGCACGATCGTCCAAAACAGGACCAGTCCCTTTATCGTCTCTGTGGATGTCATCCTGAGCCCCAGGTGCATGTCTCTCTGCCCTGGGATCCCAACCGCCAATGGTTAGTTCCACAGCAGAACTCTGATCATTCAGATCATCTTGTGGAACACGAGGTTCGGCAGTGAAATTCTGCTCCAATTCGAGGCCAGGTGTCTGGCGTCGGGCACAGGGTCTGGGTTGTCACGTTTCGGATCCAGACCAGTGATGTCTTCCCAGCCTTCCGCAGGACCATTCCAAATGCCTTCCGCTTCGCACAAAACCTGAACAATCGGTGGCTCATGTTCAGCGTAGGGCGTAGCACGACAATCAAGTTGCTGAGTGGCATGCGAATGTCTTTCTGCTTGGCGACAAATTTGATCAGGTCAATGACCGTGCGAAGAAGGTCTCTGTTCTCCTGCGGAAGGCGCGCAACAAGGGAAGCAAAAGTATTGAGCAGGAGCTGTGATGGAGGTCGCATTCCAGAAAAGTTAGGCAACGCCAGGTCGACAGGGAAGGCGGCTTCCGCAAGGAATGGCCATCGTGGAGCCCTGATGATGACAGCGGTCCATTTCCACTAACACTTCGAGCAGGCACGGTCTGCCCTTCAAGCGACTTTCTGACGTTCGTCTCGGTAAGCATGGCCGCCTCAAAGTAGGGATTGAGAGCATGCGTGAGGATAGGCTCAGGAACTGTTCACGCGCGATTAAGGGGTCATCTCCATTACCAAATAATGAATGACGCACGTTCGCGAAGGAAAGTTTTGAAAACAGATGCCACCGCATGAGGATCCAGGTCGCTAGGTGCACTCTCCAACATGTCAAAATCTGCACCTGTGTCGAATTCAGACCGTAACTTAGCAACGTGAGTCGCACGCCCGCTGATTCTGTTCGATGCGCATTAGGAACATGTAAGTTTGATCAATGAATTGTCTCACCGGAAAAGACCTTCTTCCTCGACACCCCATTTCATCAGGTGTTCCACGCAACGAACTACAAGTGCAGGCAGCCGCCGCTCCCGAAGGATGGGTGAGACTACACGGCATTATAAATGAATATACATGAGACGGCGACAGACTGTGTCTCACCTGATTGAGAGTCGCCTGATGCAGGTGGTGTAAGGCGTATAGCCTCAATCGCGGTGTCGTGGACACAGATCTTCAGGTCCCGACCAAAGACCAAACCGCCAATAACACATGTACCAGCGCTGTTCTGCATTGGCCCACGAAGACAGGTGCCAAGTGATGGGCTTGTGAATCCAAACGACTCGGGATCAGTCTGTCCAGTCGAAGTGCTGCTTAGAGTGTTCACGCTCCAGGCACCAGATGGCGCGTTGGGCGTCCGACGCTGCTTGCCCTTGCCCGTCTGCGCCTGCGACACGTGTGATGCTAGCGATACATTAGATGCATTACGTCCAAAGTCCGAGCCTGCGCTCAACGACGACGACGACGAATGACCAGAGGCATTGGGACTCGAGCCGAGATTGCCGAAAACACGACCCACGCGCTCGACAGCACGCCTACCGAAACCCATTGCGATACCGGCTGCAGGGCCACTAGTTACGGTGATAGCAGTCTGCCGAACGGAGCCATGTTGACTTGGGGAGGATGATTGCTGTTGAGGTAACGAACGTGTGGCTGAGGTTGCCGCCGACAAGGCCACCAGGTTACCCCTAATGTGACTCCCCACTGATCGGGAATCACTGTCGTGCAAGGGACCGATGATGCCGCTTGCAGCAGCCTTGCTCAACGTAGCCCCGTCGCCCGATGGTCGATGATTGAACGCGGGTCTAGAAGGTCGATTCTCGGAACTGGGGGCTGCCGTCGCAGGCTGGTTGGAAGAAAGTGGTGACGTGAATGAGAGAGATATGGAGTGTCTTTTGCGAGTCTTTGATGACCCCGAAGGAGACGTCTTGCGAGTCAGGGATGTTGATCGGGACATGGCTTCCTCCGTCATGATGAACTCCGCTTCCGTGACCAAGGCGCTCAGTCTCCTACTCGCAGGCACCACGGTGTTCGTAGAGTGCAGCGACTCTGCCATGGAGACAGGCCGTGGCGTTCGCGTCCCTCCTGACGTCCCGGAACGTGGACGCACCGTATAATAGCTGGTGGTGGTTGAGTCACTTCTTCGCCAATCTTCTTTCATGGCCTCGTAGTCTGAATCCCTCTTCTTTGGTCGTCGCATGACATTCGCGATGTCTCCTGCATTCTCGGTCTCTGATATGTACTGGATCGCTGCCGCTGTGATCGCAGTAGTAGCCGGTAGGATGGAACTTCTCTGATCCGATGGCAAAGGCGGGTTATTAATCGGAACAGACAACGGCGATCCGGGTAAGGGTTTCGACGGGGCAACAGATGGACGCTCGGCTGGAATATGGCGGGCGAACGGTGATGTTGGATAACCGGGTCCTGCAGAGACGGATGGATGATGCGGAAGCATCGGCGCCGAAGAAGACGAGGCCTGGGAGGGCACAGTCGTCATTACTGAGTGACTTTTCCCCATCCCAAGTGGCAAAGTAGCGGGATTCACTGAGATGTCCTCACTCTTTTTTTTGCGACCACCACCAAAGACACGTTTCAACTTGGACCCGGCGCTGCCGGAAAACGTAGGAACGGTTGGGGATGGTGGTGGTGCCGCAAGCTCGGGGGGTGACCGGGATTGTGCCTGACCCATTGCAGGGAGGAGAGAAGAGGAACGAGGGACAGGGAGGATGGTATCGGGGGGGAGCTGACACTGGGGCGCAGTAAAAAGTGATGGACGTGCTGCTATATCGGAATGACTGGCGTCTGACGGTGGGGCAGCGGGGAGGTTGGAAGTTACTGATGAGAACGAAGACAACGAGGCAGAACTAGCCAGATGTACGCCACCTGCCTGAGCACGATGGCGTGTCTCGTGTCTCCGGAAGTGCATGGGGTGTGGTAAGTTACGGAAAAGGGAAAGAAAACGGTTAGCTGATGATAGGGGGCTAGATTGTCGAGATTGCAGCGCCACGCAGTAGCAGACTGCTTGCGCTCGAGAGGGATAGGGACGTAAAGGGGGGTATGGGCGTGGGCGTCGAGAGGCAATGTGGTTGGGGTGAGGCAAGGAGGTGTGTAAGGCGACCTGTTCCTGTGGCTGTGTCCGCGCAACACACGGTGCTCTGACCTCTTCCACTCGTGATTAGAGACGATCAAGAGAAGGGGGTCATCAGGGGAAAGAAGAGAAGGAATGTTGGCCGAGACTCGGGGGTTACGTGCTCTCAAAGGGACAAGGAATACCCTGGATTGCGGTCTAATACAAATCTAGAATGTACTATGTTGATCATCTCTCACGCCCCTCAACCAAGCAAGAAATCTTTAACTAATTCGTACGTGTAAAATGACGTTGCGATGCTCGGTGCAACCTTCACTGTACACACAAGTCAGTCCCTTTCACTCCCGAATTCTTCTTTACGCACGTAGATTGGGCCATAGTCCACGGTACATTCCCCGGACCCCTTCCGTCTTGATAATGACCCGTGCCGCGTCTAGTGCGCCATTGTACTGGTATCCCAACGCCCCAGCGCCCATCCCAACAACTTGCATTTTCCGGCGCAAGACATCAAATGGATATGTAAGCGTTTGTGATATCGATCCTTTCGTTAGAATATAAAGTCAGCACTTTTTAGACATTACACATGTATCGCTTCGCTTACCCGCGAGGGCACCGCAAGACAATTTCCTGGCAACACTACTCTTCCCAGGAGGCGTGAGGAGTCCGCGGAGCGCCTCGTACGCAGCAAAATTGATTCCGACATACGGTGCCACGCCCATTGCGGTCGCCACCAGGCCACGATATAACGCTCGGGCACCACCCTCCTCTCGCATAACCTTCAGAGTCATACCCCACATAGTAAGCTCAGAGGGTAAGGGGCGCGCAGATGTGTGGAGTGCCGAGGCCAGTCTCAACTGCGAAGATTTAGATGTTCCTGTGGATGAAGGTGGAGGCGTGGATGACGTCGCCGACATATTCGTGTTCATTATCGACGCAGTTGCGATGGATAGCCGTGATCGTATAAGGTCTAATGGGTATGTTGTGCCTGCCCAAAAAATTTCGTTGAAAACATCGCCAGGCATGCGCAGCATATCAAATAGGACGAACAAACAGAAGTAATGCCGGCAAGGGCACCACTGGCTAATCGGGTGGGGGTATCCAACTGTTTCTTCCCATTTGATGTGAACCACTGCAGAGAACGTTATCACCCTTGACAATTCAGATTTACTGCAACACACCTTCTTGAGTTGTTCGTATGTCGTGAATTGCACGGCGCTGTAAGGTATGATTCGAACGCAATTGATCCCATTCCCTCGCATGAACCCCTTGAAACCCTCCTCATTCCATATGCGAGCGAGACTTCGCCACACTCCCGTGTACTGCTTGCCCGTGTTCCTGGGCTGAACCTGTCTACGAGCGGAGCTGTCAGACTCCAGAAACATAGATATCAATGGGGAGGCGCACTGGATGATTTTCAGCCGCTCCAGCGGAGAAACCACAGTCCGTGACGCCGCGCCAGCAATTCCGCCGGCGATGAAATACGATGACACCTGCGGGCTTAACCATGGTTCTGGTGGCGGCTTGGATAGAGGGGCAGACGAAGGACTTGGAGTGGGGAGGGTGCGCTGGACAGCAGATGGCTCGGATGTCATAGCAGTAGGCAGAGTTGGTATTGGGGAATATATGTCATGGACTAATGAAATGAAAAGGAGAGTAAGAATTGAACGGGAGCCCGTAAGGCTTGAGGATACTCTAGATGGACAATGAGGCCAAGGCGGTGTGCCGGTCAAGTTCCGCCGGCCATTTTCGCTCTACTACCGCGCCGCGGGTGCCACAACGAGCCGGTCCCTTTGTCACCTAACTACTCAAATTTCATGCACTCGACCCGCGTAAGATACACGATATCGCCCAGCTCAAGGAATAACTCGAGCGCTATTATTCATAAAAAAACTGCCCACAGAAGCGGGTCAAACGGCCCATGACAAGCTGGCATTGAGTGTGGGCCTTTTGTCTGTCCACGCGCCTATGCTTGAACAGGTTCATCTCTTCCGGAAAATCCTGTAGACCAGAAACGATGTTAGTTTAAGAGCACAGGACAGATCAACTGTCACTCGCCTCCGCGTCCATCACCTCCACGTCCATCGCCTCCACCTCCACGTCCATCACTTCCACGTCCATCGCCTCCGCGCCCACGACCTCTACCGCGACCACCACGACCATCACCCCTACGATCGGTGTAACCGCGCCCGCGGAAACCTGACACGTGGTCTCAGTGAGCTTCCTGACTCATGTTTTACGAAGAGTTACTCACCACCCCTCTCTCCTCCCCTCGAACCGCCACGTTCTCCTCTGAAACCTCCACGGTGATGACCACCGCGAAAACCGCCACCCTCTCCACCACGTCCACCCCTGAAACCACGATCGCCACGCTGTCGACCGCGCCCACCGCGAGCCTGAGTGAAGCCGTCGTCGTCGGCTGATAAGCTACCATCTACAGGTGACGCTATTACCTCTGCTGGGTTCGTATCCGGGATATCTTGTGGCGTGTCCGCAGGCGATGGCGTATTTGACGTTCCAAATTTGGCCTGTAGTCCGGCGATGGATGGAAGCCCACCTTCTTCCTCATCGGCCCAGTCAAAGTTCCCAGACGCTGATAACGATGCCTGCTAGAACGACATTCTAACGATGAAACCGAGAGCACAGATATCATGCCATTTACCTCTGGTTGTTGCACGGCCGTAACGACCTGGTCAGCGCCTATCCCTTCGCCATGGTATGTCTCGGCTGTCGTGGTTTCCACCTCGGTCACTTGATCTTGAGGAACGTCCACCCACTCTTGACTGTCTGCAAGGCCGGTATTATCGAGCTCGCTTTCTTGCATGAAGCGAAGTTCCCCCGACGTCGATTCTTGCCCACCAAGACCAGCTTCAGCAACACCAGACTCTTCTTCCAATGGTTTTGGCTCTTCAGGACGAGACTCCTCAGGAGCAGCAAAGTCTGGTTCGGGTTGTGGAGTTGCGAACGCATGTGCCAAATCAACGAATCGGGAGTCTGGTCAGAATAGTCAGAGGTTGCGTCCCTATGATTTGAAGAAAAACTCACGCGAAACGCCCTGGAATTCACCCTCACCGTAGAGAAGGCCGCGGACCAGCTCCTGCCTAATTTCGCTCTCCTCCCCGAGGAGTTGTTCTGCTGCGGCAAGGATTACCGGAACTTCCGAATCGTCGATGCCAAGCGTTGACACCCTGGGGTGTTGGGCAGAGAGAGACAAATGCAGCCGAATGAAATGCAGGAGCCGAGAGATTTTATCGAATGCCTGACTCTGGCAAATACGATCACAACCAATGCACGTGGCGTCAAGCGTAAAACAAACCTCTGCCTCAGCAATGGCCACGACAAGACTCTCTGCTTCTAATTTACTCCTTTCAGCCACATCTCGAGCTTCTGTAGCAATTCGGTCGGCCTCAACGCTCTGAAGAGATCAGAATCAGTGTGGCGAATATTAGAATTTGCGATACACACCTCCACAGCCTTCTTGACTTCCTCTAACTCTTTTACTATTGCTTCCAGAGATGGAAGGCTTTTCAGCAGTCTTCTTTGATCGTCATTTAGTTTTTCATCGTCAAGTGTCGCATAGCCTTGTATTCGAGCCTATAGTGCGGCTGTGCGTCAGCGGCAGTGCCATATTTGTAGGCACAAAGAAAAACCCACGATCTTTTTGTTTGTATTTTTAATTCGCTTTTGAAGAAGATCTACGACAGGGCTATGCTTCGCTTCGTCAAAGGCAGGCTGACCAGAAGTTAGGCCATTGGTACTGTGAGGGTCCGCCGGCAAGCTATCGACAACAGGACCGTCTTTGACATCGGATGCATCCGGAGTCCTGTCCGTCAGGGCAGCTGAAGTAGAGTCGGGAATAGCAACAGAGGACAATGCTGGAGAGTCCTCGGATCTGCTCCCTTTGCCGGTTTTTTTCTTCTTTTTAGAAGATTTTGAGGCAGGGACAGGCGGGGGAGCACCAGGAACGTAGCGTTGTGTAGGGGTGTCGGACATGTGGGCAATCTGTGCGAGTTTTGTCACCTTTTGTAGGGGATGGGTACTTGAGTAAAGCTAGTAGAGTGTTAGTAAATTAGCTTCGCTGCCTCAACAAAAAAAACCTTCTCACGGCCGCATTTCCCCCACTACACCTTCCAGAGCCCCACGACGACGTGCGCCGTCAATGCTCCTAGTTGGTTATTGGACCAGTCAGTGACGTAACAGACAGATTGTACTCTTAGGCCGACCACGGACTAGGAGGCTGACTGGACCGCTATCTAACGGTTTCGACCACCTCAATTGCAACATGCCTCGCCTCGGTTCCTTTTCGACTACATGGGTTCTTTACAATCTCCAGAGCATCATCCGACGAGTTCAGGCAGCTTAGCTAGCCCACTCAGCTCGAATGGACACCATGGCGGGTCCCCACAGCTGAAGGACGTCTCTTCCGAGATCCGAATCACGCGACCTGGGACACCACCTCCCACAGCAGTCTTCAGTTCGGGCATGCAGCGTCGTCTAAGCCTCAGTTTCGAAGACGGAAATGTCGCTATTCTGGCCGGGAAATCGTACTTTCTCGTTCACCGTGGCTTTCTCTCTCGCCAATCCGAGTACCTGGCCGAACTGACCAAAGATAACTATTCGTGCCCGACCATGACACTGAAGGCCGTCCAGTCTTGCATCTACCTGACTCCCCTGATGACATTTCACTCTTGCTCCACTCGATGTACGACGGCTTGTGAGTTCACGCGTTACGACATATCTGATGTTTTGTAAGCTTATGGCGTCTTGAGGTCGTCATTAATGGCCCTCGAGAGCAATTTGCGCGTCGCCTCCATTCTTTTGCGTCTGTCGGCGAAGTATGCGATGGAACATCTATTCAATGACACTCTGGCTATCCTGTACAAGGCCTGGCCAACAAGTTTGACTCAGTGGACCCGACGAGAGCGCCAACTACCCAGAGTCCATAGCGAAGCGGCCAGGGCAATCTCCCTGCCTCATCCCATGTGATTTCTTTCTCTTTTAGCCTATAAAATCTAACTCGCTTTGCAGTGCCATCGTAAACCTGGCACGAGAAATAGATGCCATCGAGTTAATTCCAGCAGCGTTTTACGATTTATGCCGTCTTCTTCCAAGTGTGGTAGCAACAGGCTACACCGATCCGTTCGACTTGACCTGCCATTCGCTTACATCAAATGATCTCGTTCTTCTTTTCCAAGGTCGTGAGGCGGCTTCACGCTTCTTCTCCACCTTCGTCGTGAACGAGCTAGAGAACCGAAGAGCCTCCGAAACCTGCCTCAATCGACGCCAACAAGACCCCGCGCAGCGCCGCTTGTGCACAGGGGCATTCCAATTAATTACATACGAGCTTTTGCAGGATGTCAATGGTCTTGTTACGGGGCGCACCGCCGACCCCTTGTTCGCCATGCAAGAGGTTCTCAACTTACAAGCAGACTCCGGCACACCAGAATCGAGAAACATGTTCCGCGCCTGTGACTCATGTAGACAAGAGTTGATCGTGTCCGTACATGCTGCAAGGGCCAAGTTTTGGGATAGTCTACCTGAGTGGTTTGGTGTTGAGGTTACACATTGGGGATAGCCAGTTTTTGTAGGGCGCTCCAGCTCAGCTTTCGTCTGTCATGCTTCAGTTGTTAATTTAAACCTCCCAATGAGCCACGTGATTGGACAGAGTCTGCGATGAACCTGACTTTCCCTCCCCTTCCACTCCTCGATGGCGACTCCAGTCAATATACAGATGATCTTCCACAGGTTTTACCGCGCTTTTTTATTCCGCGGTTACAAGAAAAGCCTCAGGACCCAATCATGGACGCTCTTCGGATCGAGCGGGATTCTAGAGCATCCCGGCCTGAACTCCCTCTCGAGCTAGTGAATTTGGTGGAGGTGAAAGTGCAAGAATGTTCTCAGGGTCCCCCAGAGGAAGAGTGTACTTTGTTCTGGGAACATGCGGTAAAGGGGGAGGTTCGGGTTCAGGTGAGTTATCCTCGTCCATGACAAGGAGGTTGTAATGATGCGGTCAGAATCAAATCAGGTCATGGGATTCACTGCGACCATCATTCTCTCGAATCGCGTCTCCCGGTCCCTTTTTATCTGAACAGTCAGGTAGCACCTTTGCGGCGGCTCGCTACATGTACGTGGTGACGGACGTAACGGGGTGTACTCGCTTACCTCGTTTGCCAAAGCATTGACCTCCGGCTTCAAGACCCATCATGGAGCGTCTCACATGTCAGTATGAGGGAGCTGTTTGGTTCTATTCAGAACATTCTTGTCGGGAACTCCTCGTCCCTGTATCAGTGGGAAACGCTCTCAGAGACTTTTGTTCTTCCTCCTACCGCAGAAGGGAAAAAAGTATTCATCATAGTGGATGAGAAGGATGACTTTCTCATGCAGAGGTATATCTGACCAAACCACCCTCAAGCCTTTTCTTCTCACTGCACTCTTAGCTACACGAAACGCTTCCTGGTAATAGGCAGTCTACTGCGCCGACTAGACATATTTGTGAATGACCTACGCCGCCGGTATGTCATCGCTGAGGATGGGTGAATCATTAAAGCTGACTCCCCCGGTTCTCAGCTCCAAGACAGAAGGCCGATCACTTCATAGTTTTGCGCACGCTCTGACAACGTGCATCGAGAACATTCGGCTACAGCTTTCGAAGTTCCCGGATTATACCCCTGCGCGGATACCCCTCAACCCTCAGCCCTGTTTCTGAACCATGACGAGTTCGAAGACGTGTTGGAAGCCATTGCCTCTTATGCGGAAGGTGGGTCTGCTCGCTTTAATTCACATAGAATGGTTGATCTCTCTAACTCTTCCAGTCACTCAACTGGCACCATCTGAATACTCTTCTTTCTCGTCTCAACCCGAGGTGCTCTTGTCTAGTATCTATACCCACCTACAGCGCCACTTTGAAAAAGGGTCGAGCATCGAGTCGAGCGATGCTAGCCCACATCTTTACCGTTACTTCCGGAGATTACTTACAGTCATTAAGCCGATCAATTGGATATCACGGAGAACTCCCAACAAGTCGATCCAAGACAGCCTTTATCTTATCGGGTTCGACCTCGGTGAGGAGGGTGACCAGGAAGATGGCGAGTCTGTCTCAAACGACGATGTCGAGGAGTTCCCGAATTTCATATCTTCGGACGCCACCGAGATTCTCATTAGAGCGAGGAAATCTTGAAGTTTCTGAGCACAGCACAACCGGATCACCCTGTTTGCAGCATCCAACCTCTCGTCGAAGAGTCTCATGGTTCTGGACAAATGAAGAAGTCACTGCAGCCTGGGACAGCAAAAACCCGGTCAACTTGTCAGATGCCGTAGAGAGCGAGCCAGATCCGGGGCCAGCTCGGATACAAGCCCGCATAGTGATGTTTTAGAGCAGTTTAAGGTCTTCAGCCTTGAACCAGGCACTCACCTTGCTCCTTCTGCTCGAGGAGCTGAGTCGACATTGCAATTCTTCCTAGCTAACTTCCCTTCATACCTCCCACCCTTGACCCCAACCTTATCGCACCTCTCCGACCTTGTGTTATCACCCCTCCTCGCTCACGGTACCGCTGTCTCCGGCGCGCTGATATCTCTGCTACTCTCGCCAGGGTCACATCTCCACATACATTCACATCTCATTCTCTTGCGATCTTATTTCTTGCTCACTCTACCCGCCTTCACCATGCGCCTGCAAGCTGCTCTATTTCGGACTCTGACGATTGGAATTTTGAGGGCAGCACCATGCGCGCAATGGCAAAATCTACACAAAACAGGAGAAGCGCTGTCCCTGGAGGGTCCCATGCTCAGTGGGCAGTTGGCTTGGGACTTGGACTCGCAGAAAGAGACTCCTGGCCCCCTGGCGGTTCTGACCTGAGCTATTACCTTAGGACCGTGATTGTGGGTTCACTCGAGTCACTAATCAAGTTGACAGATGAACAAATCCTCGATTCTTCTGAGGGCAGACGTCAAATATTCGCAGAGGCCGAGTACAGGCTTGGTTTCACTATCCGCGACCTTCCAGCAGGATCCGGTCGTGAGCGATGGCTCAATCCTTCTTGTGAGTACCCTACTCTCGTTCTGAGCGTATCCTGGACGCTAATGCATCCGAACTAGCGATAGAGTGTGTTGTCGCCATATTTCGGAGATTTGAACTGACGTGCCCCTCAGGGCACTGGATTTTCTCCTCATGGACTACAAGCCTCCACCCCCACTTGATATCGTGATAACACCCGACGTACTTTCGAAATATCAACGCATTTTCTCCTTCATCCTACGTCTTCTCCGAGGTGAGAGCAGTTACTCAACGTTTGATGCGATACCAGTCCAAACCTTGTGCTGTAGTACAAAACGCGCTTGCCGCTCTGTTCCGCATGTCTCGTGAATCGCCCCTCTTTCCCACCCTCACGTCAGCCAACAACACCCTACTGCGATTCCGCTTCTTGGCACAGTCATTCATCTCTGCGATCGCGGCGCACGTTCCTGACGTTGCAGTGCGCGGCAATGTGGATCCATTCCTGGCTCGCCTTACTCCAGGCACATTCACAGATGTGTTCCAGTTGGCGGGTGCGCATTCGGACATGATGGACGATGTGTTGAGCGCGTGTTTGTTGCGTTCGAGTCAGCGGACGGCAGGTGATGCCCTACGAGGCTGTATGGAACTCGCACTCGAATTGTGCGTCCTTGGGGGGACAGGAGGCGCGGGAGGATAGAGGAGTATGCCGCGATGCCTCATCTCGAAAACCTCCACGCATCATTCGTAAAGACGATGAACAAATTGGTAAGTTAGGTTGATGTATTGGAGTTTATTTACGTGACATCTGGCTCGTAGGTACGAGCACTGCGCGAGCAGGTCGAGAAGGGGTCCGTGTCTTCTCACATCTCCCCGGAGTATTCGCAATTTGCCCCTGGAGGGTCAGGGAGACCGATGGCGACGGGTAGCATAGGGAGTCTCCATCATCTTCTCGTTAGACTTGACATCGGTCTGGACGGACGGACGTCTTCACTTGTACCTGGTATTACGAAACGGGGATGACAAGTATGTATCATTGGGTTATAGAGACACATCTAGTAAACCACACAACGATAAAACATAGCTTGGGACGAGTTGGCACATGTGTATGGTACTTTGCTTGTAACTGAAGCATGAAATGGTAATGTTAAACTAATTTTGTACAATGCGAATGCCGGCGTGATATATGCATAGTTTGGGCGGATCCCAGGTGAACATGAGGGTGGGCATGGAACATGAATTGAAAGAATAAAAATTGAGCAGAAACTGAAGCAAGTGAGAAAGTGAGACAGAAAACAGAAAAACTGGTGCATAAAGAATCCAGTTGTACTTCCTTTTGTTTGTTCAAGATGAAGAAATTTTCGTTCAATCTTCGGTCGCGTCTTCAAACCCAAGGTTAGCCGGGCCAGCGTTCGGTTTCTGGCTTCGGACCTCCTTGCGGATCCGAGTGAGCTCGTGCTTCCAGATTCCCTCGACCTCCTCTTCGCAAATGTCCTTCGCTTCCGCGTCGATACCAAGCCCACGGAGGACCTCATCTGGCCTGACACCCTGCATAAGGGCCACGCTGTGATTCTGTTGGCCGCGAGTGGGACTTTTGGTACCCCGACTAGGAAACGAAGATGTCCGTGCGATCTTGCGACCGATCGACGAAGAGAACAGTGAGATTAGGCCAATGGTCTCTAGTACGCCTGCGAGATCACCAAATTCGCTACGCGACACGGGTGTGAACGTGTCAGACCCGTGACGTGTGAGGATTACACTGTAGAAGGCGTGCAATTGGGACATATCAATGCCTGCCTGGGTCGCAGGCAAAGGGTTTGGCGATGAATGTGAACGTTTAACTGGGGACCGTGGAGAGCTTTTTTGAATGGGCGAGAGAAGCGGAAGCGAAGCTTCGGTGCGATGGCAAGCTAACATGAGGGCCAGCAAAGCGAGCCTCGCGTGCAGACCTAGATTTCGAACCTTGGTGATGGTCTCACTGTTGGTAAACTTTTGGCTGGTACCGTGGACTGGGCGGCAGGTGTAACCTTGGACGCTGGGGCATATGCCTTGAGGGCAGTAAGGATATGAGGGGGAGATACGGGGGGCGTATCTTGTCGCTGGATGGGGGTCGCGTTACAGCGATGTCGATTGCACCGCGAAGGACCTCAAACAGGGAGCGCACATCACCCGTTTGCGCAGCGATTTTCCTGGATAGAAGAGTGAGGGTTGACACGGGAAGGAATTGTTGAACAACCGCCTCAGAGGTCGGGTTTCAAGATCAGTAAGTGGTTTGAGTCGCGACTGTAGGATGGAAAGGAGCTGCTGGGGATCATAGGGCTTAAAATGAAGCGTAGAAACCCCGATTACACTATCAAGAGAGAGAGGAGAGACGGAGGACGTAAGCGTGTGGGTGTTTGCAATGCCAATAATACGCAAAGCTGAGGAATGTTTCCGTGCGAGGGCAAAAAGAGACGCAAGCATTTGTGATGAAGCTGCCACATGATCGATTTCATCAAGAACAAGAATACTGCCATGGAAATGTTAGCCGAGCTCATACGGCATCCTGCCGAGACTGACCATTTGGAAGTTCCGTTGGAAAGCAAATTTTCTACGACCTCGCAGCTACGAGCCTTGACTCTTCGTTTGTCCGAGGATCCCAGTTCCTCGACTAGTCGCTCCCACACGGCCTCGAGGCCGTTAAGTGCCATGCAATTGACAGACACGAGATTGATATTATTTTCAAGGAGTTCGACCTCGGAAGTCGCCAATATAGAGTTTACCAGGGCAGTCTTACCACAGCCAGGGGAGCCGGAAATATACAAGACGGGTTTCGTCGCCTCGGAGATAGGGCCGCACTTGATGAACTCCGTGATGAAGTTTCGGATGAATTGCCGTTCGGGAATGCGACCAGCGAACTCGGTAGAGCTATCACATGTTGCACGGAGGAGTGCACGAGTCCGAATGTATAGAGGTAAGAAGGTACAGGGGGTTAGAGGTGGTGTTTGTAACCCGAAGTACGGTGTCGGTCTGTCCGGTGATCCAAGGTTCGACGTCGATGCATAACGACGAACTATTCAAGTTGCTGAGGTTAGAGAGTATATATGAAACAACAGAAGGTGCATACTCATTCTAGTCCGTGTTGGGGTGATAAATTCTGTATTAGATCGCCTGAGAGCCCGAGAAGACTCGTCAAGACAGTCGATACGCAATGGGGGTATATTCTCCTTGTTTCCTTTGTGATCAGAAGGTGGAATGGATGTGCGAGGACGTTTAGCACATGGGCTCCAGTCGACAGTAGATGCGTCGTCATCGTCATCAAGGTCATGAGAAAGAGACCTGTTGCTTGCTGGGGATGGTGCAGGCTCAAACTGGGATCGATGGGGACGTTTGCCGAGAACTGAGGCCCTTGAAGAGCGACGCTGTATGGTAGAAGAGGACATCTGAGGACAGAGTGAGCCTGCAAGAGGACCTGACGCCCAAATCCGCGCATTTTACCCTCGGGTCACATTCAAACTCAGCCTGCCGCACCAATCAATTAATCAAGGCGCGTCACCGTCGCGTCGCGTCGCGCAGATCACGTGATCAACCGCGTCGCGGTATCTCGCGTAATCTTGCTTACTGACTTTCCCACACCAGTAGCTGCTTTGGCTTTATTATACCGCACATCACTCAGTACAAGGACTACAACGCTACAACTCTGCCTAGAACATAGAGTCGCATGGCGTGGCTAGAGTTCGTCGAAAGGGGCCTCACCTACTCCATCGTCGTTTGTTTGCAGCCAAGCTAGGCTCCAGGGCAGAGGCCAGCATACGCTCCCCAATTCTATCCGCCAAGTACTTTATCAGCGGGTGAGGCTCATCTGGGTTGCGCGGCATGCTAGACAATATTTCTGTCTCCGCTTTGCGCCGCGTGTGTAGCATGTGCACCAATTCTTTCTTCCAACGCGCAGGAAGTTCGCGGCGAAGCATCGAGCGTGCCTGAATCCACAAAATGTCATCTCAACCTCTAATAATTCCTAACTGGGACACGAACCTTCGTCTCGTCTGCGCGTGAGATCGGTATTAATGTGCTTTTGTCGATCCCGAACCTTGTTCTAGTGAGCGCATGTCCGAAAATGCGAATGGGGAAAAGAACTTGCGATGCCAGTTCGCTGGCCCAGATGCCGATACATTGAACGCTCGGGGCCGCTAGTTTGCATGCTTCATGGCGAAGTGCTATACTCCCGAATTTATATACAGACACGATGTCTAGGCCGTGCGCATCTCCATCGACAAGCGCAACGACTGGAACCCTGGTGAAAAAGAGAATACGTAACCTTGAACGGTTCGATAGCCTAATAAGGCATACGTAGTAGGAAGGTTGTCTGAAAGCATTTTGACTAATTGTCGTGTAGCGAGGTCAGGATAGCCTTTGCCCTGCACGCCAAGAATCAGGGAAGAAGACGAGATGAAAAATGCACAATACGGTTATCATGATTCCAGCTCCTAGTCGCCAGAATGGGTGTCGTATGAAGCATAATTGACAGAGCGTTTGAAATAAGCCTAGTCATAGAACATCACTTTTAATATTGGGATGAAGGAACACAGACTATGTACCTCTTTCTCAACGATGAGTACCCACTGGACGTTTTTTGGAAGGTCAAGGGATAGAATGTCTTCCGCAACAGGGATAAGTGTTCCCTATCCGTGGCGATGGGGATAATTGCATGAGGGTGCGTGGAAAGAGGAGATCCTTACTTCTGACTCCGTTATATGAATAACATTGCCACTGACGGTGTGGATGGATAATTCAGCGCCGCAAATTAGGCCTTTCGGCGAGGCACGCTTCCATCGAGATGCGGCGTAAATAAATTCAGCTGCATATAAAAAACGGGCTTATTTACGACGTTCAAGTATGCCCGTCCAGTGTCAATAGTTGCCGCAAGATCATCGACAAGCTAGTGAGGTGTTGATTTTCTCGTAATCGAGCCGGATTTAAGGTAAAGTGACAAACTTTGTCCACGACACCTTGGTTCTTAAATAGAAGGACGTCCTTATAAAAGAGGTCTCTGCAGAAAAAACCTAGTATTATGTTCAAAACTGACTCGTCCGTATATCTGTACCTCTTTGTAGTAGGGAGATCATCCAGCATGGCCTCGTGAGCTAGATCTGCGACACGGAAGAATTGGGCTGAAAGATCAGTTTGGTGCTAGAGCGGATTTATAGCGGTCTCTACCAAAGGGTCTGATGCTTGCACCCATTCCCTTTGGGTAAAACTGTGTGCGGGTACCGAACGCCCTGCAGCCATGAGTAGATATGGACAAATAAAACAAATGGTACACAAGCATACCCATCATTAGATAGTTTCCTTCGATCGGCCAATCTGAGCTCAAGCTTCTTGAGGGATTTCGTCTTTTTGCGTAAAACATCCTCAACACCTCCTTCTATAGGTGGAATAGCAGCAGCAAGCTGTTCTAAAAAATCCTCGACCATTGCCTCGATGCGCTGAACGGATGAGTGACTTCTGGGCAGTCAGTAGATATATGCGTCAAAAAAGACCCGCGCACTAAACATACCTGGTAGCTTGCCCATTGACCGGTGCATGCGATGTGAAGACCTCATCAAGCGCCTTCCTGAGGCGATTTTGTGTCGTTCTCATTGATGTCCGTTCGCATTCTCCATCAAGTTGAGAAGTACTATCTATATCAGAGTCATCCATATCTAGAACATAGTCATGCCATCTATCGTTCTCGATTGCTTGTTTAGGTCTGTCTTCTGATTCGTTTGACGCGCTTGAGTCAAGGCTTGAGTGGACTCCGGACCCTCCAGGGGGAGGGTTGAAGTCGTTCGAGTCGGCAAGCAAATCGGAGAAGTAGTCGTGGCCATCGCTCTCGGGCAGCAAGCCAAACATTTCGAGGGTAAGGAGAAGAAGAAACCAAACTCGCGTTCATTCGTTATGGTTGTACGCCTTCCCGTTTAGGGTTGACAAGAGTCATGTGACAAGCAGAACGTTGAGAGCGCTCGATGGGACATCTACTGCAGTTCGACTGGTATCAACAGTCGGGGTCACGCCAGGGGTCAGGGCTGTTGAATTGAGGTGTTGTTGTAGTGTTGTTGTGCAGAGCGCGCTAATTTAATACAAGCGCGACGCGTTTGTTTGGTCTATTGTTTGTTAGGACGCGTTTCTCCACTGATTCTCCATTCGTCTGGTCACCCAGTGACGGCGAGCAGTCGCACGCCTGCTCGTCCTAGGCATCCCCAAGCCATTTCTTGACCATCCATTTTGCTCTTCTTGTTCATACCCTGATCTATTCCCGCTTCTTGATACACACCAACCATGGCTACACTTACTCGTCGTCCTCTTGAGGGAAAGCGTTCCCTCCCACAATTGATGTCTACAGGCTCTCCTCTTTCTCGCTTATCAACGCGGTCCCTTTCATCGACGGCAAAGCGCCCTCGTTCCCCAGATGCTTTTCTTGACTTTCAGCAATCTCTCAGCGCAAAGCGACCCAAACCAGTTTCTCCATCCCCCTCCATCATCCCAGCCGTGCAGGAGGAAGACTCAAAATTTAAGGAGAGAAAACGCGCTGATCGTGAAGCACAGAAGGAGGAATTTCGGGTCAAGTACACACGTGCTTTCCCTAAGTTTTCCTTCTACCTTCATTGGGACGTGTCTGAGGGGGATCCTGACGCAAGAGAGAGACTGCAGGCCAGGATTAACTATATGGATGCTGTGCGCCTCTTTCTTTTTACATGCGTCCGATGCTGAAGCTGAGACTTCCGCAACAGCGGGTTGAAGACTTCTTCTCCAAGGACAACATAACACACTTCATCACAAACCTTCCTATGCCCCAAGATGATATTGTTTCCAGCAACAATAAAGAGAATATGTCGGCTGCGACGTCTCGGACATTCAACGTGTTAAAGAGTCCTATCAGACTCAAGGGTCGGTACGTCTGGTTTCCTCGTGTGGCAAGAGTCCGTGCTGCCATATGAACCTTTTGTCACAGCCACATCGAAGACCTGCCTGCTGTTAATGACGACCGATTACTGCTCAAGGCCATCGAGTGGAAGATGAAGATATGGACTGTCGCCAAGCTTGAAAGTGTCTTAGACCGATGCCAGGCGCCCGTGAACCTGGAGCTCTCGAGAACGGGCACTACGGCTGCCGTGCCACAAACTCTGTCTCACCTCCTTCAGTCAGAACGCTTGCACGGGACCACCGAGCGGGACCCTAATGAAAAACGCCTTGGTTTCCACTACTTCTCTAAGAACTCCTACTTCATCTTAGTGGAGGATCTAAATGATGAGGTCGCGACCATTCATGCATCGGAATATCCTATCAAGAAGGGACGCGACGGCAAAGAATCCGGTGACTGGCCCGTGTTGTACTGTCACCCACGATCTCGTGGGCCATTCATCGAATTTGATCGAAACGAAGCCCGGCGAGCGGAGCGCGTTGAACGACAAGAAAGGGCACGTGAACGGGAGCGTGTATGTCGCATGACGAAGCTACACGAGCAAGAGATGCAGAAGAAGATGCGTGCTGATCACTTACAGGCGAAGAGAGCGGGAGACCTGCGGCGCTCGGTTTCTATGGTCAGCTTGCACCGACGAATCTCGATAGGCGATGATGGACGGCCACCTCAGGAAGTCATTGATCTCGATATGGAGATAGGAGGTATGCATGAGTCTGCTAACGCATCAGGCTACCTAGCATCAGGTTACATGGCTGCATCGGGAAACAGTATGACGATCACCTCCACGGCAGGGACTACGTCCACATCCGGTCTTTCGACGCGCAGTGCCACGCAAATGCCCCTTGCGTTACGCGAGCGGTTACAGCAGCAAATCGTGACATCACGCAAGGTTGGCTTAGGCAACAATACAGGGCAGAAGGGGGGCGAAAAGGATTACAAAGGCAACATGGGCCCACCTTCTGCGGTCCCCGAACGTAAGCTGCTGCGGAAAAGTAAGAGCACAAATACAATGAAGTTGCCCAAGCGCGAAGAGACGACCAAGCCAGGTTATTGCGAATGTTGTCGACGAAATTCGACGACTTCCAAAAGGTGCGCATTATGACGCATGCGATGAAGTCGCGACCTGACGTTGATGCAGCACATTGAACACCGCAAACATCGGAAGTATGCCACGAACCCCGACAACTTCATTCAGCTAGACTATTTGCTCGAGCGCGTACGCAGACAGACTAGGATGGAGGTCACCAAAGGCAGATGCCGCTCCCTGAACCCACGCCCTCCCGACTTTCACGACAATCCATCTGACGACGGCACGGGCTTTGGCAACCACACCGAGGTGCCAGAGGACAACGCGCAGGGCTTTTCATCAAGTCAGGAAGTGTCTGACTACCTGCCGCAGCCTTATAAAGGCGCAGCGTGGGACGAGTTAGATGACCCTGGTATTGACACGGACGCAGACGCAGAGAAAAACGCCGACTCCGCGGATGTGCGGTGTACGGTGTAGGGTTTTTTTGAATTGTTTTTGGTCCAGTACTACATTGCATACCTCACTTGTATACTATCAACCACTTGCTCTCATTGCAGTATGTGAACACATATTGCTCATCCACGGACTATCTATTCAGCAGGCTCTAGAAATACAGTACTGTGTCCATTGTTGTACTGGTCTCAACCCTCGTAGGGAATACATCAAGCTCGGACTCCCCCAAACCGATCCTAGTGGTTTTTATGACAAGCCGAAGAAAATTCCATCAAAACACCCCTAGGCTTCACAATAGCGGATTGATGATATACAGTAAAAGGTTGACGTTTGACACTTATCTTGGTGTGAGTAGGCGCAGGCTATTGAATCAAGCTCATAATTGACAAGTCCGTGACTCTTGTATCACATCGGGTCTCGATCGGGGTTCCGTGTCTCATTGTGGAAAATGATACAGCACTTTGATGTACCACGTTGGTAGTCTCCGTTCAATTGGGCACGACTCAGAACCTATGTACCTCCGATCGGATAAATAACCTTCTCATTCGACCACTGCCAGTGGCGGCAACCTATCAGCTCCCTTTCCCATCTCATTTAGAATATCAATACTCAGAACTTCGTGAAAAGTCCGCCCGCAGTGTGTATGAAGGCGGATAATGTGACTCAAAGACTGGACGTCACAGCGGTGCGCACACGTCAGGTCAGCGTCATTAAGTTGCTTAAGAGCTCCAAGTATGCCTGTGGATCTTGGACAGAACATGATGGGGACCTCAGCTTGTACGTGGGTTTTCGCACATCTACCCGTCTCCGCAGCGTACTCTTACTACATCATAGTCGGATAGCATGACTGCCTTATCGTAGCGACGATACAGCCGCATGCACCATGCCGCGATTCATGCGCTCTTTCATTAAATTGTGACTGTGAGAAGCTTCACCACACCGTCAATAGAGATCCCTGTCACATGAAGGATAAGTTGGGACATAAGGAAGAGATGACAAAGGTTCCCATACCATGGTTTATTCCGTTGGATCCGCTCACAAGGTAACCAGTGAGATTCTCCGCCGTGACTTTGTACGAGACAGTTCCGTAACTTGGATTCTTCAAAGCAGAATTCACAAGATTGTCGCTGAGAGAGGAATAAGCCCTCGCGCACCAATCAAGGTAATAGTCACTCACCGGCCAACGTCATAGCCATCGGAAGCGATCGTGTGTCCCTTAAAAGCACTCTAGAAATCAAAAGTAAGTCGTAGATATTCTACCCAGAAAGCCGAGCTACCTCTTCCTTGGAAACGCTATGAGATACTTAAGAAGAAGACCAGACACAGAAGGTCAAATAAACCACGCACGCTAAGAATAATGCGCCAGTGTTATGGTAGGTACCATTTTGACGAAACATTCGAAGATGGTTCCCACCAACCAAACTTTCTTCGCATGTGCCACCTATCGGCAAATTTTCCCGAAGCTCCATGGTCTGGTTGACGTTCCCATTGCCGTCACCGAGATTTGCGGTCTGATCCGCCCCAATATGGATGCCAAGGCATTCGGTCGAGCTGCGTATAACTCCTGTCAGTAGTCTGCACACGGATGATCTAGCGACACACAAGCCAAGTGCCTTGGCAAGATTGAGAAAACCATCGTCCGTAAGTACCTCTTGAGAGCTAAGGCCGGAAATGACGACCTAATCAGTATCTGTTAGTCATGGTAGGGACAGCTACCAAAGAGGGTGTTTTACGTTCAGAGGCTCCCCCAAGCTGCCGCTGCCGCTGTCGAGCCATGAGCCACCACCCTGAGCTGGGTTAAAAAAGTCTCCGTTGGAAACGCGCTTCAGTATTGAAGCGCCGAGCACAGCGTGAACCGTGACAGACAAAAGAGCACTGGCAAGGAGAGCGAAACGAGCCATGAAGAACGACGTGGACGAGGCAAGGTCGCGAGAACATTTCTGCAAGTTAATGAGTGCTTTTATAGGCGGTTTGTGACAAAGAAGGCGATGCTTGCGGTAGCCGAGGGCAGTTGCCACGTGTTGGCCGCATGGCTCCGCCAGGGCAGTGGCTATGTCCGACTCGGAGGACAGTGGCCAGGTATTGGCCCCGGAGGGGGGTGGCTATGTGTTGATTTTTCAGTTAGTCGGACATGTGGATCATAATGGCGGTTGGCCCATTCTTAAACCAATCGAACACGGAGTTTGGATATTGATACTGTAATAGTATTGACCCGAAGACGCTCAGTGGATTGGCTTCACTTTTCTGTATCCTGGTCTCATTTAGCAGGCAAAAAACTGATTACCAAATCCGCGGGCTGATCGATGACCTTTCCAATCATGTTGGAGGTACGTCCGGGGAAGAGACCTCCCACCAGCTGCCTAGTAGCCTCCGGTGACCTGATTCACCTGAAACATCCTGTGTGACAGGTTTGGCGCCAAAGACCTTGGGTTAATACGGGATTTAGGTGGCCACCAAGCAAAAAATTGCAGATACAAAAAATAAGCGGAGCTTAGGGTTTCTGTTCCTCGGGCTCACCAGCGCTCGCGAGGCGCAGCTACTGCGCAGATGGACGAGGACCGGGCCGCAGTGCGCGGAAGTGTCGTGGTTCCTGTCTAGGTTTAGAAGGAGATACGTAAGTAAGAACGTGCACCAGATTGGTCAAGTTCAGGCCGGATCGAGCTCATCGAGGCGCTCTGGCAGACGGGCAAAGTAGGGGGGCTTGGTGCTTGCAACCCGAGAGTGTATGTCTCTGAACTAGTGGTAGGGAAGCCATGTTGTCATGCTCAAGTAGATAGCCACCCTCGGTCCACTTTTTCCATATCTCGAACACAGGGGCGTAACGTGTGTCACGTCACGCTTAGAATGAACAACTAAGTTCCCCAGTTCAGCGAACGTTTCGCCAAACGTCTTTCTTGTCTATCCATCATCCAGCACCCGGAGCAATTCTCCTCGCAAGGCTTTAAATCTACCCCCATCTTCTTTGAATAAATCTGCCCCGATCAAGATTCGATACGGGTGCCCCTTTGAGACTTTCTTTCCTGATACGTGGTTCCCTGTGACAGCTCGACCGGCGCAATCCCCTTAGTACTACACATAGTTGACCTAGGAATCCTGTATGTCTCCCCACATCTACTCTGTTTTGATACTCATGAATTTATGGTATGGTGTGAAATTATTCGCTCTGTCGCCAGGGAACTGCGATGACGGAACCGAGGGCAAGATCTGAATCACTTGGGGACTCAACGGAGGATAATCCGCTTACTATTCGGCTCCCTAATCCGAGGTCTTTTCTGGCACGGCAGTCTCAGTGGAAGGGGCGTAGAGGAAAGCCAAGATGCGATCACTGTCGCCTCAATAATCTGAAGGTGGGTCTTCGCCTAGAAACAATCTTTTCCGGCGCTAATATAGAGCAGTGCGACAGAGTATTGCCAACCTGTAATCACTGTTCATGGGCGAATAGAGAGTGCAAGTACACCCCCTTACCGACGCCAGCTCATCGTGGGATCCCTCGATGCGATCGGTGCCGTTTTCACAATCTTAAAGTTTGTCTACTTTCACCCCCCCTCGCCCCAATACTGATTCACTGATGCCGTGATTCATAGTGTGATAGGAATCTGCCAGTCTGCAACCACTGCACAGAAGACGATGGGGCAGAGTGTAATTATACTCCAAAGAAGCGACACAAAGTGCCAACGGACCACGCACTGCCCATCAAGGATCGAACGCCGGTACCCTACGCTACCAAAAGCGCATCGTTTTTGGTTACTGACTTGGCTGACGACGAGAAATATTCTACTGGCAATTGGATCGCGGAGCATCCAGAAGGCCCGAAAGGGAATTTGTCCACCGCTATCCACGAAGTCGATTCCACTGGTTCCCAGAATTCAGACAACGATGACGACCATGTCGATGGAGATCTCTCTTTAGCGAAACAAGGAGGGTCCTCCAGGAGTGACCAATCGAAGTTGGGAACCAGTCCCCCAGAAACCCGATATCAGTTCGATGGCACGCGCCTCACGATTCGCCACATAGAGCCGTGGTACCATTCGGACTTCGCCCCCCTCCCACGGGCTGTATTGCAAGGAATTCGAACGGCTAATCCATCGGAGATGCCGGTTCGACCTGACTATGACAAGGCGCTCTGGAAGTTTCTTGCTGATCTACCTCCAGAGCTGCGTGAGGTCTCCGCCTTTGCCCCAGACGTGTACGCCGGTCTCGCGCAAGCCATTGAAAAGGGCGACACAACCACTCTCTCGGAGCGTGTTGGGTCATGGGTGATACATCACCACGTGCGGACCGGATCGCGAAAGTATCGCCTGCTCTTGCTGCCACGAGAACAGTACTTCCTCATCCGCCCAGAAAAGGAGGAGAAACTTAGGAATGAATTTATCGCAGAGGTTGACGGGGATGTCTTCCTCAGCAAGCCTCCGTCCGCGAACAGTCAAGGCAAGCAAACCCTTCGGGAAGGCGTTAATGCCTTCATCCGGGTGCCGGTGTCGCCGCAAATATACGATGCTCTGGTTTATGCTCATAAAAATCACGCGACTCCTTCGGCTACTCTCACTCAGATAAGGCACGCAGGGATCGTAAGTCACATACCAATTTTGTATTCTCTTGATTTGATGATTTCTTTAGGGATGCATCACTTGGCCGATGATCGAGTTGTTCCACCGTCTTTGCCCTGTTTGCACTTCCCGATCGAAAGTTGCCACACACTGAGCGGCTAGGTACTCTTTGGGTAAATTTCTCACACCTGTCACCATTAATTTATAGGTTCCCACACCTGTACAGTATAGTGGATACCAACCATGTCTTCTCACTTTCTCACTTGGCACGACGTCGATAAGCATGCTCATCATTTTCCCTCTTCTGGGTGATCTGACGCTCTATACGTATGTCTGATTGCGATTACGAACTTTCCAATACAAGGAATATATTGTCGTTTTGGGTTTTCAGAAAAAAAAACAATTAGTTTGCTCTAAAGTCGTTGTACAATTATCGTGACATCATCCATCCACTTCTCTTCCATCTCCACCGTCAGTTTTTGGGATACAAGGGATACATCGTCCCCTCCCAAACCATCGCGAAGGAGTAATAACGCCAGATTCCCTCGCGTTCTGTTCTCGATGGTCCGGCCAACCACCGTTACCCACCGATGGATCATATCCTGGCGAGTCAGTCCGTCGTACAAATCCGCGAGTCCATCTGAGCATGATATTAAAAAAAAGTCCCTCTGTTGGCCTGGAAAAGCCCTCGGAAGCGGAATGTGGTGGACGTCAGGAACACTTGAAACGTATGGTGGGCTTTTTACGCGCGCGACGTAGGTCTCAGGGCGCTCTACATTCCACTCTCGACGAAAGTTGAGAAGAACGCGCTGAGAAAAGATGGATGGCAGTTTGAGCCAGGTATCGCCGAGAGCTGGCATGCGCGCGCGTCAACCTGAGTACGAATTTTCCCAAATATGCGATGTAAATGCTCACAGCGCGTCGGGCCCAGAAAACCTACGACCTGTTATCCTGCATGCATTCGGGCTCCCCGGGGTGCTGATTCTGTATCCTCTGGCCTCAGACGGGTTGTCGCCATCGTGGGGTGCCGACACGAAGGCTGCGGACCAGTCCCCCGCGTGCGTACGTGAACCAAGAACTAGAAATAACGTTTTGGAATCGCGACGAAAAGATGAGAACAACGGGTGACGACCGGATCGAGGCTGACGCACCTGCTTGGGAGTCACCGAGGTTGGCTATCCACAGGTTAAGTTTGGACGGGTCCGTGAGTGTCACGATGACCGTACTCCCCTGCAGACATCGCGTCACCGCAGTCAAGTTCTGCGACCCTGGGCCGGACACGAATAAATGCCGGATCTGTGTGCTGGACATGCCCTGCAAACCAGCAGGACCGCCAGGAAACATGCGCGTAAAGTCGGTCGTAATAGAGTGATCAAACCTGGTGATGCAGTCGGAGAGAATCCCGGACACTGCGGCGGCGAACCCATGCCCTCGGAACGAACGGAGGAGCGATTCGAGCGCTTGCTTAATCATGGAGGGAAGCGTCCGAAACGCATGCTCCACGGTGGCGTGCCCGGCGTGTCCTATATATACTTCCAAATTCAGCCGCAGGGCAGACCAAATGTACTGACCATCGAAAATGGCCGTGAATACCCAGGTTCCCCCCGGTGGCATCTGCCAATGTTCTATGCACTTCCTGTCTTGAGTCCGGAACTCGTGCAGCTGGCACGGCTGGAAGTCTACCGCGTCAATTCCACCCATGGACAGCGGATTCGCGAGACGCTGGAGCTCTGTAGACAGGCCAGGTTCTTGAAGGATTCTGTACGTCCACAGCTCCGGCCCCCCAGGCCCATATCTGTCGTAGCGAAGTCTCTGACTTCATTGAGGGCCCGAAGATTTTCTAGAGATGAAGCGGCTGTCAGAGACACTATCCGGTGTGCGTACATGTTTTGGGTGAGGAGGCCGAAATGAAGTCACGAGCTCGCCTTCTTTAAATACTAGGGTGGGATTCTTTTCCGAATCGGTTTAACAGGCGGATCCACCGCCGCAATCAAGGTGGAGGGCCCGGGGGGAGATGCACCGATGAAGGATGTCGGCATGATATTTGGAAATCTGGGACAGGTGGCATTTAGTTACGGTATGTGTCTTCTGCAAGAACCCAGCATCAGGCTGTGTCCACTGGCGCATGCAACAGGCTCAAGTTGGGGGGATCCGCGTTCGCATTTCCCCTTGCTGAACGTGGGACCAGAAGTGCCAGAGTGCGACCCGGAGGGGTTTGGACAAACGTTCACCCTGATGAGACTCCAAATGAGAAGATCATAGAGTACTTACGGCGTCTAAGGAAGGTTCGATGTTGATCAGCATACTGTAGCAGAGGGCAGGGTCTGTGTCATCCTTGTCACCTTCCCTTCACCGGCATTCTCCGAGTGGGTCAAGGTGTGGTTACCGACGACCCATTCTTCCAGTCGATGCCCGCAGCCCAATTTGGATGTATCATGAAACATAAAATTTGAATCAAACTGAGGACATGGCGGGGGATACGCATAATTCATCGGCCCACAGTGTGGACCCCGTGGGGTAATCCTAACGCCGGGACCATCAAATTTATTACGCACACAGGTCCCTGCTGCCAGTTTTATATATTCGGAAGCTTTAATACTCGCAAAGCAAATCGTCGTTGGCGGGACTGGCATCATCAATCACATCCTGGGTCACCGGGGATCACCGGTCCCATTTGCATTTCTTCTATATGTTTGATCTGTTTGTACAAACCTGTTACCTGTAACCATACATCGCGGAGCTCCATTTTAGATAGGGGTCACGGGGGCGGCCAACTCGAAACTGGCAAAGGCCAGGTCGTAATCTCCAAAGTCGTAATTGATTTTGTCCGTCCGGCGGTAGATGCCGTCATGCCCGTTGCCAACGTTTTTGGGGAATGTCGAGTTGCTCGTGAGGGCATCCTTGAACGCACGCTGCGCTGCCTCGATGGCGTTTTCGCCCACCTCTTCTTCGGTCTCGTCATTTCCAGCACTCGAGATGAAGAGGGTGAGAGTGAGCCGTGCCGGACGAAAGATGCCCACAACACGGCGCACGAGCGTCCCAAGATCTGGTATTTCGCGGGAATGAGGCGCAGGGGCTGGCGAAAGAGGGACGTTGCATTCGAAGCTCGCGTACGACCAGCCTTCCTCAGGTGTCACATGGATAGTATAATATCCTTCGCCCCCATAACCGGGATCATGGTCCTCGGCACGAGATGATCTAGTCTCGCCCCACTTGAGTAGGGCGTTCGCGGAGTACCCACATGGCGAAAATGCGTACGAGTCCAACGTGGTGAGCTGAGGGGGGAAGAGACCGGTGATTCCAAGGTCCGAGGAATTTTCGAGCCTTGTCGAAAGGTGTGCTGCTAAGGCCAGGTTCCTCTGGGAAATGGAATGCCTGGCTGACCGTGGAGGGTAGGTGGGTCATGAGGATTTCAATGGTGGAATCGTACCGGTGCTTTCGGGGTGACAGTCGCTTCATCGGAAGTGCCATGGACCTTTGCGCCGTTAAGTCGAGCGCCGTGAGGCGAGCGAACAACGGAGGTAGGAGAGTTTGGAATGCATCCCGGGGGTCTGGTGATATAGAGCAGCCAGTGGTCGCCGTTCATTTTTCCCACCGAGTATGCGGCACCGTTACGAAAAATCCTATCCAAATATTCGACTTCATCTTTCCACTCGCGATGAGGGCCCTTTTGACGCTCTGGGAAGAAGAAAGACTTGCGCGAGTAAAAACAGCGGTGGACAGTGGGTAAGGAGGCATGTTCGCGCGCGATCTCGAGAATGCGTGGAAGGCCAAGTAAGTTCAGTGTTGTTCCGCACGTCTTGAGTATAAGGCGGTGTGGAGAGACAAATAGGGAAGATTCACTGTATAAGCCGGCGTAAGCAGCCAGGAACAGGGGCTAAAAGTCGACGAAGGGGACAAGAACGCTACTATCCCTGAAAGGGAACGGAGAGGACGCCCCGAAGGGACCGCAGAGGCGTCCCCAGACAGATCACGATAACGCAATTTGCGCCAGTGTGCGCTGATAGCATCAACGATTGGAAAGATCCGCTGGACCTACTACACGTCCACGGCACTAACCAAGAATGCTCACCTTAGCAAATAGGCATCCATTTCGGCGCCCTCTACGACGCTAAGAACTTGACATTTCACAATGGCAAGCATGTCCTCCCAAACCGACCGATCTACCATGCGAAGTCCATACTTCCCATCAATCGTAGAAGAAGCACCTGGCACATCTGCGGGTGACGGCGTAAACCAGATTTCTAGCAGTTTTTCTGGACCTTCAAATGAATAGAGGTGTGGAAAACATCTGTTCCGGCTTCCATAAGTTTTATGAACGGTGAAGTGATTAACAGTAAATGATAAGGGGACACTAGGCGAATCCGGGCCTGGGAATGTCGGCACTAGCAAGCAAGGCTGCCTAAGGTTGGCGATGTTGGATGCATGTACCAGATAGAGAGATGCTCCCGAAGGCAGAACCTGCAGAATATGTTGGTGAGGTTAGAGGACGGTTGATCAAAATCAATTCAGAATTAGTATTTGTAAAATTTCCATCCTCGGCAGCTCAGCGTGAGCCTCGGCGGGCTCCTTATGGACTGTGCCTCCCCGTCATTGGCCAGACAGGTCCAGACGGTAATCCCGCCATCTGCCACGTGGTATGTTCCTTCCTCCTTTCGTGACAGTCCGATACAGTCCGATGCCGTTCTGTTTATAAAAGACCATAGTCCGGGAACCTCAGTCCCACCCACATGACTGTCCTGCCGCCACCACCACTCAGACGATGGTCGTTCTGGATAGAATAATAACGCCATTAGGCGGCGGCGCCGTGGGGCAACATTTTCCTAAATGTCTATTCTCTCGGGTGAAGTACACCAATATACTCCGTCGGGAGTTTTTATCTCTAGCCCGTGAGACTGTCGGCCCCTTTAAGGGTTGAGGGAAAGGTTTGGTAACACAGGAACCAACTACCGCTGGGCCCAGCACCAATCATTCTAGTTTGCCGCAACTGGTGTGCATATAGTCTGTTCTCCGTCTGATACAGATCAATCGAGGTCGCAGTCGACATCACATTCCTGTGAATCTTGCAAGACCGATGGGCGGAACTTCCCCGAAAACGGCATACTAGATCAAAGAAATCATCACAATACTGGATATGAATCTGTACTATTGTTCCAGACAAGAAGGCTGTTGTGATCTTGAAAAAATTTCAGTGGAAGGATGCACGGCAAGATGTATACTAGGAATTGCAGGCTTTGCAGCTGGCTCCGGATAAACCCACGCACTGTATGACCAACTACCGTGGCATTGCTGTATTCTTAGGTTTGATGAGACACGATATGAGTGATGGTGGTTAAAAGGGTAATCCGGTAATGGCGCGCGCATATTTTTTTCGCTATTGTCAGGGACAAGAACATGCGGAGCCAACTTACTGTACGTGACATACAGTACATGCATTTCTGCCACACCTGTTGTCAAGTCAAGCCTAGATCCCTATAGTACGGCAGCTTCTGATGCTTTTACATTGTCAGAAACAGTTACATAGCAAGTATGTGCTGTGGCATAACGAAGCGTCAGGCAATGCTGGTCACCACAGATCTGTTGGCACTGTTGCCTCGCATTATCGTTAATCTCGTGCCTCACGGGCATTCCCAAGCATGCTGTTGACCGAAAACGTAACGAGCCCCCGCGAGCCTCCTCTCGCCCCACTTAGAGAGAGGGTCGGAATTAACCAATATTACAGTACCATTTGGCGTGTGCGGGTATTCATCGTCGACCATTTCTGGAGGTTGCGGACTGCTGGGTTTAGCTACCAACGTCCGGAGGCGATATCTTCCCCATTTGTACACACTCCGATCGCGTGAATGCCCTTGAACCAACGTCGCCTTCCCAGACCGTTGTTTGCAAACGTCAAAAGCCACGGTGGAGTCGGAGGTAGAGGTGTGACACATTCCATTGCCTCAGGTTGGGAAGGTGTGTATGAATTTGAAAAGCGGGTACCTCATCGACAATGTCGTTAGAAATGTGTGCATTTACGCTAGTGAAGTACGGCAACCTCCTCTTTCTTCTTGGCAACGGCAAACGGGGAAGTGGTTACTGCTCCTGATCGGGAAGGGGTAGCATCATACGTACTGGGGACACGTACTTTTCAAATAATCTTGTGGACGTGGGGGCCTGTTGCTGAGTTACTCTGCACGTTCCTGTCAATTACCAAGTTCCAGAAAATCCAGGGACAATATTCATCTATCCAATAGCTGAAAAAAGCTCGTAAGTGTGGAGAACAAGACCGAACAACAGGGGCACGTCATCCTGTCGAGGAGCAGGACTTATGAGAACTGACCAACTACACAATGGTCGCCTTGTCATTGACATTCCACAGTCGCAGTGAAGGCGTGATAGCTCCAGACCACCCAAGACTCCGAGAACATCCCTTGGAGCAACCAGGTGAAAGAACATTCCAATCATCCCGTTAATCATCATTCTTGTTCTCACCAATCATTTGTATTTGGAATGCTGCTGGACATTCGAGTCTGGGGCGACCATGTACTAGACCGAGGGTCTTCAGGACTGCCTGTCGACGCAGGCTCGCGATATGGAACTGAGGCCTAGAGGCGAGGTTGGAACTAGAGCAGAGCCCATAATGATCTAATCTGACGCGTCTTGCCGGCATTCCCGGCCACCAGCGGCTCTCCGCAGCCTCGCTCTAAGCTCGATCAAGCCCACAAACCAAAAATTGGCGACCTTCCACCACCGTCATGATCAGGCGGTTACTCCCCCGCTTTCCCTTCTTCCGCACGATTATTCCCCGAGTCTCCCGACCCATCCTCCCTCTCGCAGCTCGCATTTCAAGCGCCACCCCATCAGAAACGCGCACCCTCACGGGCGCACTACGCATAGCCCCCTTCCGTTCGATCCACGCCACCCCCACTCCTCGTCTGTCATCCCCCTCTGATTCCCTCGATGCAACAAAAGAGCCAGCTCACTTTCCCAACGACTCAAAACACTCATCAAAACGTATGGCTGGTATGCCGCCGGCGTTTACTTTGCAATATCCGTCATCGACTTTGCCGTCGCCTTTGCGGGGATCAATTTGCTTGGCGCGGACTATGTCTCTTCTGTTGCCGCCTCTGCGAAAGCATGGGTGTTCAGTCTGGTATATACGCGACCGCCGGAACCAGGACGGGAGGAGATAGAAGACGTGTCGAGGAACGTGACCGAAGGTGGGCAGGAAGGGTTGTATGCTATGCTTGTGCTCGCATACACCGTGCACAAGACCTTGTTTTTGCCTATACGGATTGGTGGCACTGCTGCTTTTACGCCAAGAATCGTGAACTGGCTACGCGCCAGGGGGTGGGCTGGTGGGGCAGGGACGCGGAGAGCCATGCAGGAGATGAAAGAGCGGTTGAGGGATCGCGACTGAGTGCGTTATCATCTTGGTTAGTTATGATTTGGTCGACGACACCCCACATCTCATTTATTTTATCTCTTTCAACACAGATATATTACAATACACCTCCATTTGTTAATTCAACTCGCTAGACTACCTACAGAGGATACAACGTAGTACAGACGAGACAACCGGATTGCTGTTCAGGACATTCAGGATTGGTTTGACACAAGTGATACGATACAACTCCATTGGTGATCAGACGCTGGCAGGTGCTTCGTCCGCTGTAAAGTAAGATGGTCAGTCGTGGAGACGGCAACAGCGGGATGTATTTACGCTTCAAAATGCCACTCTTTACAAGTTCCTCTGGCGAAGGCCTATGAAGAAGTTTCTGATCCAACTTGTCCTTTCGGAAGCCCATCGCTCCTTTCAGTGATCGATGTTTCCTTGCGGGGTGATAACACGTACCTCAAGCTGTGACCTTTGCAGCTGGTCCCTCGCGGCCTGCAGCGCCGGAGCAACATTCCCCTCTGATCGTTGTTGGGTCGCATGTGTACGAGCATTCACAGGACTGGCGCACCTTTGAGGATGTTACGATCTTGCAGCTCCTGTCTGTCAGGACGCTGAGCAAGACGCTTCTCTAGAGTCTGAAGAGTTTCCGCGCTCAGAGAATTCTGGCGGGCTGGACGAGTGGCGGGGACGGGCCCCGGGGCGCTTTCAGTGGCAGTGGCAGTGGCGGCGTCGGTGGATGCTATGAGAGGTTCGTTGTCAGTACGCCAGGCAGGATCAGAGGTACGGGACAGTACGCACACATGGATGATTTGAGACAGATTTGGAGGGCGGAGGAGTTGGCCAGATGACCCTTATATGTTCGAGAAATGTATCCGACGGGGGCCGAGCCTGAGCCTGATTCGAGACCTCAATTCGAATCCTCGTGACCATCATGTTGTCCTGCCTACTATCATGCACCCACAAAGACTGCCAAAAAAACCGAGTAGTGCAGTGACCACACTGAATTGCATGAAATGGTCCGTCTCAGTCTACGTGTGAAAGTGCAACGCGGGTGATCAGATCTATCAGATGCTAAGCTCGAAGTCGCTCTCCGACTCTTTGATCCCCCTTCCCTCGCGTTCTCTCCGTCTCAGCAACTCGGCACAGCGTATGCTTCGTTCCTCCTGCCATTCTCCAACGTACTCTCGCGCCTCCTTGATGCTCCCCTTGACATGCTCAACCTCGGATGCCATGTCGCGATCGATCTTCTCGAGAAAGTCGATAAACTCGACGAGCTTTTTTGAGGCAAAAGCAGACAGACGGGGCTTTGGGTGTGAGGAAGCACGAGGAGGCGAAGTCGGATGTCCGTGAAGGGAGGCTTCAGAGAGTGCGGATGTGATCGTGATTTCCGGAACCGAGTGCGAGGGATGATGCGTGAGGGACGAGCTCGAGGAAGAAGAAATAGAGGGCGTCATCGTTGGAAAGGGTATCATCTTGGAGGATAGTGTTGGAAAAGAAGCAGTGGGTGGTGCGATTGCACCGAATAGAGTGTCTTCGTCCGATAAAAGAAAGGGGGAGTTAGGGATGTCGAGCTGGATGAAGAGCGGTTTCTCCGAGCCGATAACCATGGTGTCAAGTCTCTGGGATCCCGAGGCTCTTCGAGGTCTCCGGATCCAATTGATACGTGGCTGCAGGGGACCGGCTAACTTCCAGAATCTCGTTCCGATGCCAAGATATATAAGAGAGGCTACCAAGAGTAGGATTAAGGTGCCGGCACCAGCAGTAATAATTATGGCGTTAATGATGAATTATAGAAGAGGGTATAGTACGATGGGTGTCGTCGGTTGACGAAGGATCGGTTCAAGACTCGATTACAGCTGGTTAGGCCAATTTATTAGCCGTGTCACGTGTGACAGGTGACAGTATATCCCACCCGAGCGGAAGACCCACATGGCACGCACACACAGTCATGTCCTTGGCGAGGGCCGCGCTCTCCGCTGCCCGCCCGCAGGGGGCTTATCACCTTTCACGCATACAACGCAGAAGCGCGTCATCACACTCAGACAGCCATGACGAGCACCATGGCACCGAGAATGTATCGTACGGGAAAGAAGGTATGATTCGCAATCATGCATTCTTGCACCACCCCTTCACATCTACGTTGGCGTGCAGGATTCTCTTCTGCTGGCTGGACCTACACAATCATTGCCGCATTGGGGATCGTTGGCTTTTATAAGTTCGCACCGAGCCCGAACGAGGACAACTATGTGACGCGTTACATTTCGTACTACTTTACACCGAGTAGTTCTTGGGCCTCCACGAATGACCGACACCTGGAGTTGACGACTAGTCTACAAGAGGCAGTTCAGATCAGCCAGACTGGCCAACGGCCGCATATACATAGATATCGCTACCCTCAGTACGTCTGCGTTCTCAGTTTCTCACTTCTTTGCATGCTCAATGCCGATGGTAGCTCGTTGGAGGTGGCATCGGCATTCTCTGTCCCTGTAGGAGGAGATCCAGACATATCTGGGGTAAGGGTTAAGGGTACAAATGAATTTTAGCGTGTGGAAAGTGCGTCAGTAGTTGATAATCATAGATGTTCTGAGCACAAAGAGATGGATCAAAACGTGTTCGTTGCTATGATGTGCGGCGGGCCGTGAGACCGACGGTGATTGGGTGAAGAGTTGGAAAGACCGGATTAGGAAATAACGGGAGGAGGGAATGAGGCGGTCGCGAGGCAGCGAGGCGAGGCCACGGACGTTTCACCGCAAACACTCGGTGTCCGTCGACTGGTCGAGCTTAATCCTGCACGTTATCCTGCACGTTCACGCTCGCTAGCCCGCAACTCTACCCTCCGCTCATCCTCTGGAGTCCCTCCCTTTCCTTTTCCTCTGTTTTTTCTCCCCCCCTCGTATGTTGAACCGAGCAAGTCGACGATTATGACATTCCCTCGACGCCCCCTTTGGTACTGCATCACCGTCCTCGCTCTCCTCAACAATGTCGTTTGCGCAGATCTACCTCTCGTAGACTTTGACCGCATGGGTACCGTCGGCCTCGTCGGCACCTTTGCCGGTCTCGACTTCTTCAACAGTTCTTCTGCCAACGCCTCCTTCGATCCCACCACCTCCACTTTACTGTCGCGTTCCCCCAACGGCGCATTAACACGCATCGCCTCAACCAACGCTGGCGGTATTGTTTCCGCCGGTTGTGCCATTGGCAGTACCTACTACTTTGCCGGCAATTTTTCTTCCATCGGCAATACCACGGCATCGAACGTTGCGTCCTACAACCCTGCGTCGGGAGCATTTTCGGCTCTGGGAAATGGAGGGCCCAGTGGCCACGTTAGTGCCCTTTACTGCGACTCTACTCATAATAAGCTTTGGGCCGGCGGCCAATTTTCCTCCCCTGCGTCCGCCGTGGCTGTTTGGGACACAAAGGCATCATCTTGGTCCGCCCCACCCTTCGGCGGTCTCACAGGCGCTGCAGGAGAGGTCTTGTCAATCACCACGAATGCTTCCCAAGCTAGTCTCTTCTTTTCCGGGTCCTTTATTGCGACCTTCAACGGGAATGGTTCCGTCTGAATACAACAAACAACCCGAATGTTCCCTTTTCTCAAGGCCCACCCCATACTCATCCTCTCTTGTCCCTATTCCTCTCGGGGCTGCGCAAATTCAGGGGGCCCCCTCGTCTTCAGACCCGTCCTTCAGCAATATCGAGAATATCCTCTGCCCCACCGGCAACGACGGCCCCAATCAGACGTGGTTCGCTGCGGATGGTAACGGTGCTCAGATTACCGTCAGGACATTTCAATCCTTCAGTGCAAGTGGCGTTCGTCTTGGTAACACGTTCCTCGATGGACGAGGGACGACAGGGTTTTGGTACGTAAACGTGTTATCTGGCATGCTGTCATGTCTGACCATTTTGGTAGCGTGACCACTATTCCCGACAATGCAGTTCAACAACTTCATTACGTAGACCCGGCAACAGGCCAGAACCAGACTTGCACCACAAATTGTCCATTGTCCACCCAGGCTACCATCCCATATCAGGACTTTACGTTCGATGGTCCCGTCAATCTCACCGGAGTTCAAGTCACATTATCCGAGTGGATAGGGGTCGGTCCAGGGCTCCACTTACTCCAGGTCCTCTCATCTGGTGCATTTGCGTCTGCGGTTGGCGGCCAGAATGGCCGTTCATGCTTTGCGCCTGTCTCTTCCAACACATCCTTCACCGGTACCTGGACCGAACTTGATGCAAACACTAACATTCCAGCAACCACTCAGTCCATCCTCGTTTCCACGGTCAATGTTGGTACCTCACCCGCGAACGGACCGAGTTTTACTTGGATGCCTTACGTCTCTGCATCTGGCCAGTATACCGTTAATCTACTCGTTCCCGGCTGTACAGCCTTCCAGGACTGTGCCCTGCGCACATCTGTCAAGGTTTCGGTGTTCCCAGGCGGTGGTCAAGTTCCCACGGTGACTACCGTCTCTCAACAGAACCAAGACGATGCAGTCCAGCAGATCTATAGCGGCCCTATCGTGCCTTCTTCCCCCAACTTTGTTACGACAATCACCATGACCCTTGCAGACAACCCTACGGGTTCGGGTCAGAATGGCCAATATCGGCTCGTCGCGGACCGTGTTCAGCTGGTCTTAAACGTAGCCAATATAACGGGCACCGTCAACGGCAACGGGACCGCAGTTAATGGAAAGACGGTGTTCGGGTTTTTGGAATGGCCATTCTCCCTTTCTTCTGGAGGGAATGCAGCCACAGGACTCCCAAATACCACCGAGACCTCCCTCGACACTGTTGGTTTGTCTTTGTTCAGCGGTCTTGGCGGGGTTGCTGGCATCGCCGCTTTGTCGGGGTCTGTGGTCGCGGCGGTTGCACACCATCCCTCTGGTGCTATCTTCGTCGGAGGGACATTCAACCTCAGCACTCCCAGCGCCAATAACGTTGTCGTGTTCAAGAACGGCGCTCTAAATGTGCTGTCTGGAGGCGGGCTCAATGGGCCTGTGACATCACTTGCTTTGTATGGCAACACACTCTTTGTCGGGGGCTCGTTTACGAGCACGAGCAACTCCACACAAGGTGGCCTCTCCGGTATCGCATCGTATGACATCGCACATGACCGGTGGTCGCCATTAATAGCTGGCGTGAATGGTCCTGTCAAGAGCCTCGACATCGATAATGGGCAGCTCTCAGTTGCCGGTAATTTCACGCTCATCAACAGTGCATCCAGTGGAAGTTCTGGACGTGAATCGCAAGGCTTGGCAATATGGAATATTAGCAACAGCGCATGGGTTAATGGGGGTGGATTCTTGTTGGGCAGCCTCACTTTCGTGGGGAATGGCACTGCTCCGGCCAAGGGCCAAAAACAGTCCCAGATAGTGGCGGGTAATGTTCAAGATTCGCTCAGCTTCGGCGCGAGCGGATTCGTGTTGATCAACAACGGGAATGATGGCCAACCGGAGGTGGACCCGCTTACCGTGCAACTTGGCGACGATATCTCCCCTTCGACAGCCACGACCAATCGACGTCGCGCTAATCTCCCCCACAGAGCAAGCACTTGGATTTCCCGCCACGTAACACCGTCCCGGCTATTCACGCGTCAGTCCAGCACAACTTTGGCCCCACTTCCTCCTTCTCCCCCTGCACCTGCACCGGCTGTTCTTGCCGGCACGTTCTGGACAAATACGACCAACTCAGAGCAGGTTGCAATCATCGGGGGTAACTTTACTTTTACGACCGGGAACACCGTGTCCGCTGGGGTTGCGATATATAATCCATCTACCGGTGCGCTTACTCCATTACAAGGCCAAGCCATCAACGGTACGGTGCGGGCGCTACTCGTGCAGGGCACTTTTCTATTTGTCGGCGGGGAGTTCACGGTTCCTGGTACGGACTTCGCAAGCTTCGCGGTCTATGACCTCGTACATAATACCTGGTCATCTGGCGTGTCGGCGCTGCAGGGTGCGAGTGGCGCGTCTGTTGTCGTGAGGTCGCTAAGTGCATCGACGGCGAAGGCGAACACAGTGATTGTTGCAGGCTCGTTTGCACAGGCCGGTTCGCTGCAGTGCCACGCGATCTGTGCGTGGGACGTTGTGGGAAAGCAGTGGAATGCACTCGGAAATGGCATCCAAGGCGATATTGCCTCGGTGGCTTACGCAGGGGTGAGTCATAAGCTTTCCATCTGTGACCTAGGCATTGATGAATTGTGCAGAGTAATCAAGACGTACTGGTGGCTGGTGGTTCCATCACGCTGTCGGGATCGTCTTCGGACAACGTTTTAGAGTTTACATTTAACAATGCTAGTTGGACCACTGTAGGAGATGGTTCAAGCCTTCCTGGCCCTGTCACTGCCATAACAGTAAACAACGGTAACGGGAGTAGCATCTTTGCTGCTGGAATGTGCGTTTCTATTCTGTCTTATCCGCAGCCGGGAAATTTATGTCGACATAGTTCTGCCGATGGAAAATCGTCTTTCTTGGCTGCCTGGAACGGCCATGTTTGGATAGCGCAAGGCTCTGCCTTCGGGGGCACTAGCACTGTTTCCCAACTCGCTATGGTTCCATTGCAACAACAACACAGCGCGCAAGGAATAATCGAGGGTGATCGGATGTTGTTAATGTCTGGAAGTCTTGTTTCGTCGTTTGGGCAAGCGTCGTCAGTGTTGTTTGATGGTCAAGACTTTATTCCGTACCTTGTCTCGGAGTCTGCGTCCGGCAGTCCAGGGTCTATGGCTGGTCTTTTCAATTCTCTTGCAAATTTCAGCTTCGGTCAACATAGTAGGTCTTGCCAGCATTCTCTCGATCTCGACGTAATTGACACCTTGCATCAACAGATTTCCTTGCTGCTGGCGTTGTCATCCTGATCTCTATCGCCATCGCCGCTGGCATAGTTTTCCTGATTGTCCTGCTTGGTATCCTTTGGACCCTCTTCTCTCGTCGTGACGAGGTCCTCGGCAAGTTCGACCCTGCGGATATCGACGATGACGATGAGTCGACACAGCATCGACCGTCGTCCCTCCTTGCCCATATCAATGCTGCGACGAGCGCAACAATTCTGGGGAGCAAGGCCCATAACGTCAATGAGGAGAAGGACGCTGCAGCGGGGGCCGACGCAGGTGCTTCAAGTGTAGGGCACGACCCTCTCTCCGGACCCGATGCAAGCAACTATTTGCGGGCAGAGACTCCGTCCGACGCATTTGGAGGTGTGCTTGTTGGCGGCGAGGAGACTGGACGTTCCGCGCATGCACGTTACTCGTTCGATGGTGGAGGGGAGGGCGAGCTGCGGCTAGTTATTGGGCAAGAGCTTGAGATCCTTGATGACCGTGACCATTCGTGAGTGCCCGATACTCTGTGCTTTGTTTGACCTTTGCTGATAAAGATGATTCTTATCAAGGTGGTGGTACGCTCGTGACGTTCGCACAGGCAACGAAGGAGTCGTCCCTTCAGCGTATGTATATTGAGAAGTTGCCTCGTCTTGAACTATTATTAGTTTTCTTATTATAATTATTTTTACTTCACGATTTATGTTTCACGATACCTCATTCTCGAACTCGCTATCCGGTACAGCCAACCTAGATCGTCTTTCTTGTATCGTCCGTTGTCGCATTTTACTTAGCACAGACCTAGTGCGTCTGGCATTCCTTTGGCAGTCCCGTTGTAGTTTACGTTCTTGTGGGAAATGACTTTACAGATCCAAAACAACTAGCTATTTTTTACAACTTCGTAGGCACAGACCACTACACAGTAAAGCTTCTGCAACACCACGAAATTTGTAGGGTAATTACCTATCACTGGAGATATTTCAGGCACAAATCAGCTCGAGAGAACATCGAATAGACATGAGAACTGACCTGGAGCAAAGGGTCCCTGTAATGCTTCTGGTGGTTATGCACAAATGCCACCCGTGTTTTGTAATCCTCTTTGCGCTTCTGGTCGCGGAATTCACGAACGTGCCGCCCAGCCTCGCGCGCCTCTCCGCGGTTCCGCGCCTTGACGACCTCCGTGCCAGCGCCATACGCACCAAATCCGCCCTTACGCGGGACGAGCGCCGAGTGCTTGTCGGCCAGCAGCCTGCGCACGATCAAGCGACCCGAGTTGGGGTCCTCCGCGGCGTCGGTCTTACCGCGCCCACCACCTGTGCTGCTGGCGAAGGATTGCGCGTAGTAGCGTCGCATGCTGCGGTGTCCGATGCGGTTGCCTGAAGGGAGAACCAGTTCGAGGTGTGAGTCGCCGAAGGTGATCTGGTTTTCTGGTAGGCTGTCCGCGTCAGAAGCGCCACCTTCGTCTTCGTCTTCATCTTCGTCTTCGTCCTCATCTTCGTCCCTGACAGAGGAAGACGACGAGGAAGACGGTGGTGCGTCAACCACCTCATCGACCTCATCGCCCGAGTCGCTCTCGACGTCTTCCCAACCCTCTGCGGCCTCAGCCGCGGCCTTCTTCGCTCTCCGCTCCTCCTTGCGCCTTTTCTGCCGCTCTTCGGCATCCGGATACGACGACGAGAAATCGTAATAATCTGAGAGCTCGAGCATGTCCTTCTCGGCGTCGTACGCGATCTTGCAGTGGCTTTTGTCGACCATGTGTTTGCGGACGGCGTCGAGAGTGTGGAACTCGCGCCCCTTGCCGTTGCAATATATGCAGACGTTGTCCACGGCGAGCTTCTCTCCGAGGTAGGCGATAAGTCCCGTCAGATCGACGAGGTATTCCGCGTCGGGGATGAAAAAGGAGTGCTTGCCCGACATGTGCGTGAGGTTATCTTCTAACGAAGAAGCAACGTGCGCGCAGAAAAGACAGTGCACTGGAGAAAGTCGCGATCGTGCGGCAGCAAGCTTCTCTTCCAGCGTCGCGGCACTCTCATCGTCCAAGTCCTCAGCGTCGAGTGGCCTTGGTGAGGGATGGGTCGGCGGCGCCTCCTTCGTGGAATCAGCGGAGGTTTCATGAGTCCGGTCTTCTGGAGATGATGCTTTCGCAGGTGCACCCCTGCGGGAGATGCATGGTCTACCCGGGATAGAGACCTCACTTCGTTCTCACGGTGTTTCCTGGAGAGCATATGTGATCGATACGCATTCTCAGTTGTATACGCTTTGCTAACGACGCTTAACAACCACTTTCGAGGTGCACAGAAAGAGGGACACCTACTTGCAGATTTCACAGGTCGAGCCTTTAGGCGACAACGCTACGGCGGTCTCCTGCCTTCTCTCGAGTACCTTCTGGTTGAAAACGGCGACACTGACCGGAGGAAGTGAAGCAACGCGACGCTTCATGTTATATCTGTGGTGATCAGAGCGATAGTGATCCCCTGGAAGCGATCAGCTCGGTCTGAGTGGAGAGCGAAACAGGGTCGTACGCTGCTCCTCTGCAGTCAGAAATGCAATCGAGCATGATAAACAAGTGAACAGTTGCCTGTCATCCTGTGTTACGGTCTGTATGTCGGCCATCAAAAAGTAAGTCTGGGGTGAGGAAAGGGAAGAGGTGACAGAAATCGTCCAGACACGCCGAGTCAGCCACTAGATTGCGGCAAAATCGCGTAAAAATCTCCTTCGAACCGGGGTCGAACCAGTGACCTTGGGATCGCACAGTGTTTCCTTTACAGTCCCACGCTCTTCCAACTGAGCTATCGAAGGCACATATCTCGGTTAATTAATAGTATACGACATCAGTAGAAGTTCACTCCGACACGGAACACCCAGCATCAAGTCCAGCTGCACCCCAGACTCCAGCATGCCAACATCCTCAGTCATTTCCAATAGTCAAGGCCCCAAAGACATTGTGTTTGATAAACGCTGATGTGCCGCAGGCGCGGCAGCATGCTGGATAGTCGACTTGGAGCTCGGAGATGCGGCGGAGCGGCGGCCCGACAGGCTGGTGGCTTGGCAACGCGCGAGACCTGGCCAATCAACCAAACTACCCCCTCCTTCCATCGACCGCGGGCCCCCGTCAACAGCTTGGAACACCTCAAAACTCGGCAGGAATATCGAGCAAGACTAGTTCTACGCGGCCTCAGAGAATCAGAGCGCAGCGGCACCTACATCTTCCTCAATATCACCAAACCTACTTTAGTTCAATTCAAGCCTCTCACAGTGCGTGCGGGCATTTCGGACTCGAACAAAGCACGCCCCCAACGGGGCTTAGTGCTACCATGTCGACCCCACAACGCAGGACAATGCCCGACTTTATGTGTCGAGTTACAAGGCCCAGGAGCGAGCGCACACGGATCGGACGACGCAGCCCGATTGGCAGCATTGGAGCACCCCAAAATGTGTAAGGATGTAGCCTAGGATAGGTAGAATGCACAGACCAAGTAGATAGTATATTAGTTTAGTTTGTGCATAGTTACAGCCCAGAATCCCAGTGGTGGGCAGTGTGCCTCAGGTTTCTCCGCTCCCATGTGAGCTTCAAGCCAGTTCCCGTAGCCCTGTGTGGCTGAACGTGGCCTGATTAGGAAAATCAAGTTCTCTACCGACCTCACAAACCCTCCGCTCCAGAGTCGCTTGCACCATGTACTGCGGGGACTTGGTGCATCAATGCAGATGCATTATAAGCTGTATACAGTACAGTACAATGGATAGCTTGATGGTAGCTTGATGGATAGTTTACTTGAACATATACCCTTTACACTTTTTTGCCCCACATAGACAGGGTGCATATACAGCATCTCTTGCAGCAGCATCTCTGATATTGTCAGGATGTTGATCATCATCATCCTTGATAGAATTAGAGACAGCAACATTATATAATGGAACATTCATCACACCTCTTCATCAGAATCATACCCTGTGTATGAGAAAGAGAGTTCTTCCCATGGCTGAACTTCACGTCGTGTAAACAGAGCCAAAAGGGGCTTATCAAGGTTGGCTTCATTGGTGTAACAAGCATTCATGGCACAGTTTGGGTCACAACTGTGATTCTATTTGAAAATCAAAATCAGATCAGAACATCAGAACAAGTTTTTACCATAAGCATACCAGAAAACGAGTGAACTGCATTCAAGTTAATCAATGCTATGGATCCAGGGACATAGACTCACATTGCCCGCATGATATGCATCCATTACATACTTGGTCTGCCACTCGTCATCATCATTATCACCATCATTGCTCTCATTGAGGCGAAGGTGATAAAAATCAAGTTGGAATAAATACGTCCTGCCGAACTTGTTGTATTTGCTAATACAGGTCAGAAATCCACGTTGCAAATCTAGGTTGTGTTACTCACATGCCCCTTTCCTCGCCTTCATTTTCGGACAAGAGTTCACCTGCATAGATGCCTATAAACGAGCCTTTGGGGATCCTTTGTCTCCCAGCAAAGATACCTATAGGAGGGGTTTAAAATCCAGAGAACGAAGATATCTACAGACATACCCCATCCTTTGTTCGTCGTCTTCCGAATGTTGACAGCATGTTGCCGGCCATGCTGAACACCTTCAATTACAGTAAATCGGTGACAACTCGAGGATCTGAGGTAAACGTACTCTATTGCGACAGCCTTCGAGGCAACCACAGAGTTCATTACATTCAAAAATGGGGAAGCCTCGTTGTTTGAGTCGACCCTTATCATCGTAGATGAACCCTGGAATATGGCCGCTATACTCCTGCTGCCTCTTCAAGCAAGAACATGTTTGAGACTTCGGGTCACAGTAACCCTCGCAGCCGCACCCACGAAGGTTGGTAAAATCAGGCGGAGGCACACCGTCGCTATGCCAGATGCGATTACTGTAATAAAACTCCCACGCAGGCGTCACCTCCAGATCGCCATCTACATCGTTGACGATGGATATGCGCGGAGCATTGGGCTCGTCCTCGTAGGTGTTCTCATAAATGGCAGCCTCAAACATTTCCTTCGCCATTATTGATTGGCGAAAAGGAATTTCCACTGAATTCATGAGATCTTGTAGTGCGTGAGGTATGTCCCGAGAGTAGAAAACCTTGGGGGCAAACTCAAGCATCGTGCGGGCAGGTGTGAATTGGACGACAGAGAGATCATCTACTTGAGGTCACGGTAGTGTGAAGACACGACGATGAGACGCGCTGCGATTCATGAAGTGATTCATCAGAAGGGCTCACCAATTGGGGCTAAAGAAATGCTGTCCCGAGGAATTGTATGGTCGTCTGAAGTATCCATTTCTATGTAGCTCCTTCCGGCAACACTCGACGGTGTAGGGCTGGTTCTGATCGACATCTTCCGAGCCAGTGAGACTAGCGTTGACGAGGTTATATTACGAGACAAATCAGCACGCAGGGAGGTTGTCGCTTCCTTCGGTCGTGCATCAACTTGTTTTTCGACGCCGCGAGAGGGTCTCAAGGGAGAAGCTGGTTCAGCTATTGTAACTCTGAAAAAATCTTTCGACGATCCTGATGGCCCACTATACAACGTTCCGCGAACTGGAACAAACGACGAATCCGTAGAGGCATCGACTGGAGGGTCATGGCCTCGATTTGGGGATGAAGACATGCGTGCCATTGCAACTCGATCAAAATTCCCTTATTTCGGGACTTGGGGCTTATGGAGAGAGGGAAGGCGCTACCGGGGACAATGCCTCACGCATATTCTCCGAAACTGCGTTCGACATCTTGTCTTGGATCTCAGAGCTATCCTGTATAGGCAATGGCATTGACCTGCGTTGGCATTCACGGTGGAGGGTACAGCTTGTACAGAGTGCACGTCGGATTGGGGGATAGCGGTGCTCCTTGGGTGGACGGAGACTCTGCGTCGCAAAGCTCATCTCCCGTGCTAGAGGCACCGGAGGAGTCCTATACTGTGAAGCTTGGGAACGTGCCAAATAATTCGAACCAGACGGAGACCTGGGCTGGGTATTTTTGCGCCGGGGAGGGACCAGTGACTGTTGAACGGAAGGAGCTCGTTCCTCGAGGAGGTGGTCTGCCTCGTCATCGCTGTCAAGGACGATCGGGTTGCTTGCATCGCCCGGAGGTGGGGTATCATCATCTGACAATAGCACAATTATCTCGCGAGACTTTTCCTGGGTTCGTGTTTGAGTGGCTTAAATATATATGTTCGTTCTCATCGCATACGCTGTGAAGGGAGGGTCGAAAGAGGCTCACCTTCAGAGCCAAGACCTGTGTTGCGCGACCGGGATATATTATTTCGCTTCAAATTATCTAGACAAACATATCTCAACAGCCACTCAGTAAAGATATAGTGAATGTACCAGAGCCAGGCCTAGCTAACGAGTGCAAGAGTTCGCGATTTCGCGTCAACAACACCTTCCTTTTCTTGGGCGAAGTAGGACTTTCACGAGATTCAAAAGCACCTTGCGTTCGTGTGATTGCCTCTGCTTCATTCATGGACCTTCCTGGACGATGGGATGTGTCGGTACGAGGGAACTTCAAAGGTCGTTGTGGCCCCGCCGGGGACAAAGCAGCTTTACGCTTGGATAAGGAACCGATAAGGGTAAGATCTACTTCTCCCAGGTCGGAGATACTTCTACTACTCGGCGAGGATGATGATTGCGAGACTACGAACGCACTGGATGTCAGGGAGTGGCTTCGAGCGAAGTATGATGTACACTTACCCGACAATATCTCCCATCTTGGTATTGTCGAAGGCTCCCTATTCGCGCACATTGAAGATCCCAATTAATGCAAAGAGGTATAAAATGAACTAGAAATGTCGATGAAAAATAGCGGTGAATTGTTTGCTAACTAGACACACTACACCGCGTCGCGCGTGGGGCTAACAAGGTCACATGATAAATGTTCGCTTATCTAAGTGGGAGTGTACGACTCGGAAACACAATATATATTTCGGTCTAATCTATGGACCACCCAAGCTACGATCCTTCAAACGGATTCTATCCAAGGCAGAACATGAGCTCGAATCAGCGTGAATTAATAAAACAGACCTTGAAGAAGGTTGTTGAGCTTGTTGATGCGTGAAGAAATAGTGAGGTCGATTGTCTTTTCTCCGAAGTCTACAATTAGACCACCCAACACTGAAGGGTTCACCTAAGCAAATTCAGTTGGGGAGGCACTAGCTATACAGGGCCACCATAGCGTACTTTATTTGTCACCTTCAGCGACTTGGCCTGCTGCGCGGTTTGAGACTCCTTCAATATGGCCTCGAGACGAGACAATATGTCTCTGCTAAGAGGAGCAGCCGAGGTGACAGTGACATTGAGTTCGCCCTTGCGCTTGGCCACCAGCTCATTGAACCCTTCTATGACCCCTGCAGTTTCCCCCAATCGGCCATTTTCCGAAAGCAGGCCGAAGAGGTTCTTCGTGATGTCCGACACAGACTCCTTCTTCGCACCTGTACCCTCGGCACGCGCGAAAAGGATGGGAAGACCCGCGTTTCGATCTTTGACAGAAAGGGTGGGGTTTGTGACAAAAGACTTGAGATCTGGGGTCTCCTCGATAGACTTGGAGATGACGTTGAGCTCGGTGTGGACCTTCGTCAGGACCTGTGGCGATTTTGAGAGCGCAGCAGAATAGGCGGCATTGGCGTATTTGAGAGCAATGCCAGATGCTGTTCGCCGTCCCAAGCCGGCCGTGGGTGCGTATGTGCGGACTAAAGAGAATGACATGGCAATGTGGCAACGCTCGGAGTCGGAGAACTGTTTGAGTTTTCACCAGCCAAATTGGGTAAGCTGTCTAAGCCGTCAAAGACTCTCTCCAAAGCAGTCCACAAAAGAGACAAGCAAACTTAAGCCCCCCTTTTTCAACCCTAGATTTAAGAAAAGAGGGTGCCTTACAGAGGGCCTACAGTTGACTCTGTCCACCTGTTTTTGCACTCCCCACAAGATATGTAACATTGTGAGATTTGACTGACGGTCACCGACAAATGGTCCAATAACATGACTCAGATATGAGAACTGCCCATGTAACTGAAGAGAGGCAAGCAAACTTAAGCCGCATCTTTGATCCTTCTTCCTGTACTGATTGTCATCCTCTTACTCCTTGAAATTGAGCCATCACCATCTGAACAAACTTGGATCAAGTTGGATGACACCTTATGTGAGCTTTCGGAGAAACTCTCTTACTTTACGGCTGATAACCTGATAGTGAGGTCAACGACTAGAACTGACGTTACTGATGTCCTCCAGCCAAATGAGTTGTAGTCGCCCATGTCATTTTCGTGGTGTATGACCTGTCTATCGTTGAACGTTGAACTCTCGCTCATTTTTCATCGGCATTGAATATTGAACCCTCGGATTTTGATAGCGTCTCAGGTGGGTGCCTCATCTCTCCATCTTCCACACGGGACCCGCCTGGTCGTTGGAAAACCCATTGACATTTTGTATTTCCGGAAATCTACTGCTTCAAGCCGGTAAACAATCCTGTGGTCATTGAACGCAATTGGGGTCTACCCCGTCAACGCAATTTCTAATATGTTTCTTGCATCATCGTCACAGTGGACAGTCCGACTCAAGACAGGCTACTGGAGAACTACGCGAGATGCAGCGGTATATACTACTATACACAATTGATTGGAGAATGAAAGAAATCTCGTGCCATTGCACCTCCGACGAGTGAACCCAGTTAGAGACGATTCCCAACACAAATCATGGGGTTTACAGTAATATGGAATATCCTTAGACGAAATGTACAACCTAGAAATTAAGCGAGGAATTGAGTGCAAACTATAAAAACAATGTATGTGGAGCATTATAGAAAGATAAGAAGGGCTACGACCAGTTTCTACGCTTCGGCTGTCTAGAGTTACCGCCTGGGCTAAAGAAGGCGCCCAGGCGCAGTTGCCCTCCCGTCTTGGAAAGGGCCGTACGTTGATAATGTATGCGCATCGAGAGGCGTTGTATAGCCCCTTTGGCTCTAGATCTATCGAGATGAGCGGCACGCGTGTCAACTACACGGATAAACGGAACCAGCTGATGAGACAGGGAAACGGCGACGGCGGCAGAGGGAACGTACATATCCTCCCATGTATGGCATCCAACCGCGCTCGAATTAGCTCCAATGGAACTGGTTCCTTTTACGCGGGCTTCCCTCAGGCACATGTGCCAGTTTCCTTAACATGCTTTCTTCTGCGACGTAGCTGTCGATTCCAGATAAAGCGACGGCCAGTACGGCCACACGCGAAGTGAGCGCATCATAGTCCGTTGAGTCCGTGATACTGAACTGTTCGTCCGGGCTGGACAGCACGGCGACTAATGGGCCGAGTGGGGGAAGGGCGTAGCTCGCCTTAAAAGGATCAACGAAACGCGATATGACAACTAAGTGGAACTTACGGGGGAAATCGTAGAGCCAATAAGAACATGATGGGCGACCGCACGAGCGATGCGAAGGCAACTGGGCTGCCTTTAGTGAAATATGACAGTACCAGTGCCTGGTCAGAGGCTGAAATGATTTTCGTAAAATCCAACACCTTGTTTGCAATAGACCTCCTAGAAACTGTGAGTTGTTAGACACCTGAACCACGGATAGCGACGCACGGTGCTGTCCCCAGGCTCTGCAGGTAGCTGGCGACACAAAAGCGATATTGAGCAAAGGATGTCTCTCTGAGTTCAGTCGTCGTATCCATGTCTACACCGATGAGCAACAATGCCATTACTACATCCGGTAGTTGCTCCATTGACCACCGACTAAGATGGGGATTAATAAAGCCACCAAAGGCGATAGCAGCTGGACTTACGGAGCAAACGATGCGACCAACTTTACCATTGACCCTAAGACCATAGGTCGGTTCTGAAGGCGTGTAAAAGCTGCATCTCTTAGTGGCTGCAAATGAGTGCTCAGGTCTTGGCGTAGTCCCAAACGCATCATCGTTTGCACAAGAAGGGCGACAGACAACGGCGAACCCGGATAGGACTGAGCCCATAGTGGCATTTCGAGAAGGAATTTCTGGCTGAAGCGCCCTACATGTTCGTGCCCATACCATAAAGCTAATAACCATGAGCACCTGTATAAGGGCCAAACCAGGGTGATGCGTACCTTGCTCGCACAACCATTGAGCGACTCCAGGTGTAGCCATGTCATCGGCAGTCAAAATCCCGAACACAGCCTGCATGTACTCGATATCTAATTGCATTCGATTAATGAGGGCAAAAATGGAAAGCACTCTCGCGTACCTTGTTGCTCAATGGCTTCATTCAACATATCTAGTGTTGTTGTCTTGTCTCTCACCAACTCGCATGCCAGACGAGCCGCTGTATAGAGCTCTGCATCTACGGTTCCCTTGTGATCATTGACGAACACTGAGACTCCAGAGACACTATGGACCGCAGTTTGTCCCATTTTTCGATCGGCATCCAAAATCTTGCCCACAGCTTCACCTTCTTTCGCACCTAGGAGGCGCTTGCGGTCGTCCTGCTGTACCTCGTCTTCCAGCGCGTTTGCCACTACATCAGCACCAGCGTTGGTCTGTAGACCGGTGGGGAAAACACGAGTAGTATTCTCATCCACCGGGCTCAACCTCGTGGCATCGACAGGCTCTTCTGCCTCGATGCTGAAATCTGACAATAATGTATCGTGGTCATAACCTTCCGCGCAGTTCAATGCATCGATCCCGCCACCAACACGCGCCTCCCTCTTGCGCTCGCGTAGCATAGCTTTGATTGGGTCAACCTTTCGTGGATCAAGTTTTGCTGCCACACTTGAAGGATTAACTGTACGGGTCCGATGGCAAGTACGGGCAGGTCGTTTGCCTTTTAAAGGGGAAATTGGGTCGGAATTAGAGAAGCCTGGCACACGTTGGTTGTCATCATTATGGTCATCGAGTTGGGGCAACAAATCGTCGGGGACTAGTGGAGGTGGGGAAAGAGAGGGGGAAGGAGGGGAGGGGAAAGATGGACGCGAGTAGTTTCTCCTAGCGCCGCCAGCTGGGGTTACATGGCTTCGAAGCCTGTCAACGCCCACGCGCGAGATACAACCAATCTTTAACTCACCAAGCTGAGGTCTTGATCCTCTTCCAGAACGGTTCATCATCTTCCTCTTCTGAGCTCAGCTCGTCCTTGATTGGGGCATGTAGATAGGAATCGTCACTATCGGACACAGACTTGGCGCGGACATTCTCCCAAATTTCCGCGATGATCTCTGCTGTCCTCACTTTAGAATCTTTAGGAGCAACAGGCACGGGCATTGACTGCTCCTGCTCCGGTGAACTTGGGGGCGGCGTCACTAGACGCACGGGAGATGGCTTTGCAAGTTGTGTAAGAATAGGGTGGGCTTTACCCTCAGAAGAAGTGGACGGTGTAGGTAAGGCGTGTTGGGTTAAAGGAGCAGGCAGACTGTCGAGGTCGACATCAGAGAGTATGGCGTCGGCATCGGCGAACGAGGACAGTGGGGACCCCAGACTGGTGCTGTTCGGATAGGAAGTAAGGGGGGATGGTGGTCTGTCGACCTCCAATGAGTAATCACCCCTAGGGGTGGATCGCGATGGGGACACGATATGACGCCTATAAGCACTCCGACCATGCCTCCAGTTTTCGACGCTCTCCTGAACATCATTCCGATGTCGCGAAATCACACTGGGGCGATTAGGCGAGTATAGTCCGGCTTCATTGGATTGGCTGGTTGGGATGATATCGTTTCCTCGCGACCTTTTGGGTGTAGCAGGTGCTTGGAGAGAGTGTGGTACCCGGGATTTGAGACTGCGTCTCTTATTTGTCAGAGAGGATGGGAGATCTGCGGTCAAAGGAGACTCAGGAGGCTTGGAAGAACCCTGAGATGATGTTGGCTGTGGTATGTAGTAGAGGCTGAGTGGGACGCCACTACTCGTGATGCTAGCGGTATCATCACCATCATCAAGCTTCCGTTTGGATGGAACTGATGACTGAGGAGAAGAGTTTTCTTTTGGGGAACTATACAGGATCCTCGAACGAGGCTGAGAGGCGGGATCGAGGGGTGATATGGTGCGGGAACTCCGGAGGTCAACCCTAGTGGAAGAACGCAGCGAACACAGCACCTCGTTGTGGTTTTCGGTTTTATTCCTCCCCCTCTTAGGCTTCCCTGACTGTCGTTTGGAGGAAGTACCGGATCCAAACGGAGAGGAACCAGACACACATGGTCCGTTGCTGTCACCAGGAAGGGAGGATAAGTCTATCGAGACAATAACGGGTTGATCATGGCCTTGTTTTGCATTCTTCCCACTTCCTTTTGGCCTCCCTGGCTTCCGCTTTGCTACAGGCTGAGCCGGGTTGGCTCTTGGGGTCGACCGGGGCAATCCAAGGGTATGTGATTGAGATAAGGTCGGTGGAGGATCGCCGATAAAGAGTAGAGAAGGACGTTTTTGAAAAAAGTCTGTAACTTTAGTCTCCCTGAGGATTTTAGGCATCCGTGGCCGTTGAGACGCGTCGAGGACCGAAACTGGGGCAGCGAAACAGCGTGACACCAGCGTGGGAGAGTGATTATGTAATTGGTCATTGTATGGCAACCCGTTTGCACCACTCGGTTCCATTTCTCGCTCCATTTAAATCATCCATTTTATCAGATAAGAAACTACGCCTTTGACATGACCAGTCTGCCTCCAAACGGAGAGGAACATGAACCTCTTCTTGACACACCCGACCCTCCTGTGCCTCCTCCACGGGCCCCTCCCCCCCGCAGAGCTCTCTGGAGAAGAGCTTCGCCTATATGGCAGGTTATTTGTTGTCACTGCGTCTAGTCTCACTAACTCGCCTACCTCCAGGATTGGACCTGTCATATTTGTTTCTTCCTTATGCGTAAGCTTTGCTGCAGTCCCGCTGCATATGCTCAAGTGGCGACCATAGCGTGGCATGACCCTCGCCCCACGTGTTGAAGTCTACACGCAGATTGCTTGCGGAACACTCCATGACTCGTCTGGTAGCCCTTCTCCAACCCATTTTCCGTCTTCTCCTTTGCATCTTTCCACTCTCTCCAACACGAGTGGTATTTTTCACGTTCAGTTTCAAGACATTCCGGTCAAAATATATGATGAGTGTACGGCGGATCCCATAGTCCAAGCACGCGCAGCACGAATACAAGCATGTATGTCATCTCTCCCCACCGTGCTTAGTTTGATTGGACTGATATCATTTTGCAGCTGTCAAGACCACAGAGAGTATTCTTAGTGCTGCGACAACAGGCTGGCTCAGCCATCTGAGCGACCGGGTTGGCCGTAAAAGGATTCTCGCTCTCTCGATGTTTGGTGCTCTCTTTATGTTTGTCGAACTCTCACACTTCGTAGCTCGGCTGACCTTGCCCTCAGGGACTTTGTTTATATCCTTGTTTCAGACCCATCCACTGTGTTTGGGAGACATGGGGAAGCATTCATTATTGTTGCACCTCTTGTGGAAGGACTTCTCGGTGCTCAGTCAACTTATAACGGAATCACTCATGCGTAAGCTTCCCCGGCGACTCCGGCGATTGAGTTATATACTCATGACCTTGACCTCGGTTATAGTTATATCACCGATTGTACTCCAGATGGCTCTCGCGCCAAGATATTCTCGACGATGCAGGCCATGCTCAACATTGGAATGGCCTCTGGACCGTGGGTAAGTCAATACCTTCGGGTTATTCATAATATCACCCGCTGATGGAGACCTTTAGCTAAATGGCTTCCTATTACATGCCTTTACTGGAACAACCACTATTACACTCTTTGTCATTTCCATTGTTATCGCACTAACGAATTTTACTTTTGCCCTGTTCATCCTTCCCGAGTCACTCCCACCGTCCCGTCGGCTGTCACATGTGCCATCGCCCGTGGATCACCATCCACAGCAACGGCGTAAAGGGGTGGCCCGTCGCATTCTAGAGAGCTTGCGCAACGTTGCATCGCAATTTCTGCGCCCCGCAACTCTATTCATACCTTTTAAACTCGAAGGGCGCAGAGGACGAGATTGGAACCTCACGCTGACAGGTGCAGCCTTGTTCCTCTATGTTTTCGCTGACGTGAGCCTATTCGCGAGTAACTTACAATGCATGGGCTGACCAACTTCGCTTTAGCAAGCGTACAATCTCAAATATCTTTACGTCAAACACGTGTATGATTGGAGCACCGAGCAGGTCCGTCAATTTATCTCTGTCCTGACAGTCCCTGACGTAGGTCCGAAAGCTTGGCTATTATATGTCCTTCCTTTGGATCATTCGTGCAGTTAACCTCCTCATCGTCCTGCCCCGTAGGTCCATAGTCGGTTTGCGATACTTATCCTCATCTTGTCGCAGTTATTCTCGCATACTTTACTTCAAACCGCACAACGCCGACAAGAAACTCAACACACGAACACCTCGCCTCTGCGATTCGCTTTGATCAGCGCATTGCAGCCATATCACTCTTTATGGATGCATCTGCCAATGCACTTATTGCGATATCCCCGACATCGTCTCAGGCCCTCTTCGTGTTCCTGACATCCCTCAACGCGCTTACTAGCGGAGGCCATCCTGCTCTCCAGTCCCTCGGAGCTGTAAGTTTGCGTGCAATGGGGAAGGGCAACGAGATGGGCCTAGTCTTTGGTGCATTGGGCCTCTCTAACGCCGTTTCACACATCGTCGCCGTTCGTCCCCTTCCCTCCTTCGTCAGTGTTTCTTGCTCATTTTTGTGTTCACAGCCTGGCACATACGCGGCAATTTACGGTGCCACCGTCGCAGCCTTCCCCAAGGCGATGTTCATCATGAGTGCGGTATTGTTATACGTCGCCGTTTCTCTCCTCTCCCGCATTAGGCCAAACATTCATATTCCTTCAGCGGAGCTCGAGAGAACTTTCAGCGTCCTATCGTCTGAAGAGGTTGAGATCACAGAAGAAGGACCGTACGAGCAGGCCCGGAATCGGTCACGTGATGGCGCGCCCGAAAATGATACGCTGCGCGGGACGCCGGTGATTTTCCTGTCTCCTCCAGAGGATTGAGACAAAATGGTGGGCACTGGAATAATTTGTTTGTTGAACCGTGGTCTTTACACCGATCTATGAATAAACTAACTTATGATAGACTGTCGAGTCGAGTCCTTAGAATCTGTCGTTACTCGTATGATATTGACTGTACAGTATTAGATCTTTGCATGTGCTACAATAAGATTGATCTAGCATCGTCCACAAGATAGCAGAGAAGTAACAGAGGTGCACCACATTCTGATCCTGACAACAAACCTCGTCATCCATCCGAACAACTCCGAGACCTGCGACCTTTTCCCAACATCAGGGGTTACGCGAGTGGGCTCACAGCGCAATTGCCGAAAATGTGATGAGGTAAACGTAAATGGATCATCGGAGGACACCACATCATATGGTGTGCCTAAAGAAATGCGGAAAGTCTTGGGCGAGGGGGGATGTATGGGAATTCTGGGTATGATGGGTGCAGGTCGATCACGCGCGGAAGTAGTGTCCCAGTCGACGGACGAAAAGAAGCGGTGAGCCTTGATCTCGTGAATATTCAGGCGTTTAGATGGGTTGACTTCCAAGATCTTTCAAGACCATGTGTAAGCATAGAGTCGACCAAATTGGGAGAAAGAGAAAACAGGTAAACCAACCTGCTCTAATAACGCCTGCGCGCCCTCGTCCACTTCGACGGGCTCAAAGCGACGAAAGTAATACTCGCCGAATGCCCCGAATGGAAACTGCCAACAACCGGATCATGAGATTTATATGGCTCGGTAAAAGGAGGGGAGTTGGAACTTACACGGCCCGTGAGCATGACGTAGAGCAAGACGCCGAGAGACCAGTAGTCGACTTCGTACGAGTACGGCAATCCAAAACGCACTTCGGGAGCAGCGTAGGCCAGGGTTCCCATCTTCTCGCGCGTCACGTCGTCATCTGGCCCATGAATACCACGATAAGGTTGGTGCAACGCGATACTTGCGAGGCCAGAATCTGTCGCAATTCTTCTTGCACGCCGATGATGACTACGGTCTGGAGACGGCTGAGGATGCCGGGGAAAGATCTTGGCCATGCCGAAATCTGCGAGGACGACATGGCCATCTTTCGTGAGGAGGACGTTTGCCGGTTTGATGTCCCGGTGTATTATGCCCCGCGCATGCAGGTCTTCCAAGGCACAAATCAGCTCGGTCATGTAAAAGCGAGCGAGATCGACGGGTGTGTGGCCACCGCGATGGTGGAGGTCGCTCTGCAAATCCGTTTGATGTAGGGTCTAGCGAAACGATGATCCGTCAGACAGGAAGGTTTCACCGGTTAGCGCCTGAAAACGCACAGTGATGAGGTAAAAGTTGGTGTCATCATGCATGCTAGCTTCGAGTGATAGAAACCAGGGGTCCCCAGTGACTCTGCAAAGTGCGTCTTTCTCATTGATAACCTGTAAAAGGTTGTTTGAACGCTTGCGGATGACCTTGAGCGCATAATTCTTCTTGGTGACCTTGTCCTCCACGAGGTAAACCTTCCCACTAACTCCTTGGTTGATGAGCCTGATTGGACGGAAGTCGTCAGGCAGCGTTGTAGGCGATCCACTGATAGAACCGTCTAGTTTCGAAGGGGGCCCAAGAAGGGGCGCAGTCTCGTCATGAGAAGAATGGGGAGGTGAGGTGGAACGTTCGAACAACGACCAGAAGCAACGCTGTTTATCAACCAGGTCGTAGATGACGGAAACCTTTGGATAAGAATGTGTCTGGCGTAGCATCTGGACGGGGGAAGAAAAGCGATAGACAAGATCAGACATCGAGCCAGAAGTCGGTACAATATCAAGCCGTCCCCCGTCGAGAGAGCTGTAGGGGTCGTAGCATGTGGCGTAAGTGCAGGGTACTTTGTTAGTCATTGAGTGGGTGCCGACCTTGCCTAAATATATATACATCAAAAGAATAAGGACTGAGCCCACCAGAAGGAGCAGTGCTGCGCTACTAGGATTCACTGCACTGCGGCTGCAGTGATCAGAGCCGCGAACAACAGCTGCCCTGACGCCCAACGATGGATGACTTACTGCTAGTCCCTTTGTTACGGCGGGAATATATGCTCTTCTAGGCACGAGCGGGCTCACCTTGTCGCGGGTCGGGCCTCTGCCCCGTCAAATAAGGACATACCGAGGCAATCAGGTTATCAGGATGACCCAGCTCCGGCAGTGGCACAGTATCAACAGTCATACTGTAGGGGCATCTTCCCGACTTTCCCCTCTTGGCGAGTCAAAGGTAAATCGAGCACGCGGTGCTCACGAGGCGACCGGGACGGAAAGACCGAGTCAGCCGAGATCCCAAGAGAAAGAAAGCCAATTGACGATGTGAAACCGCCACTTTCAGGAACTACATTGATTGATGTGGAGTCAGTACTGTATGCAGAGCCTCACAGAGTCCGAGTCACTGGTACTGGGCTGTCATCATGTCATCGACCGCAGCGCCCATGACTTCTCCGGACCGCCACAGTGTTCGGACCGGATCATCCCTCCAGTCCAGACATCCGTCCCGTCGTTCATCGCAGATGGCACTCGAACTCGCGTTCGCGGTGGCTGCACGAGCTGTGCTGGTTCTCTCTCCCTTGGGACCCTATTTACAAGATGACAATCAATTGTCTTCGCCATTGACCTCGTATTCCCGTCGTAAGCCTCTTGCGTATTGATGTACTGTACATCTGTCAGTCAACACCACCTAGTACAGGAGGGTATCTATCTATTCCGCCACGGAATCGACCCATACTCGGGCGGATCTTTTAGACACGTACGGATGCAGCTAGACTGCGCGCATGCCTCCGAAACTGATTTCTCCATAGTCTCCACTCGCGCTGTCCCTCTTCTCGACCGTCATCCCCACGTCGTGGATACATCCAACGCTACTGTGGACATTCTGCGACGCCATTGGGGCATGGGCACTAGTGAATATATGGCGTTCTCGAAGTAACGTCCAGAAAAGCGAGCGGGACATGCGAATAGCAGCCTTGTGAGTATGAGTGCCCTGGTTGTGTTCAATCTTCTCTTGCTTGCGAAGTTCTTGTCCGCTCTCGGGACTCACATTGTGTATAACAGCTACCTCATCAACCCATATATATTCCTACCGTGTTTAGCACTCTCAACGTCAACCCTCGAAACCACCCTTCAACTGCTTACCCTCTTATTTGCTTCGCGGGGTATGCACGACACTTGACCGTGCTGCTCTAATTTGACGTTGTCTAGGCCAGTCATCACTCTCCCTCTTAACACTCGCGATACTAGCACATCTATCTCTACCCGCAATACTCTTACTTCCGCCAATCCTCCTGCTTCTTCTCTCAGATCCTCGGTCGCATTTGGCGTCCCCAAGGTCGTTCCCGTTCCAGCAAAAGCTTCGCAAATGCAATCTCTTATTCTTAGAGTTCGGCTTCTTCTTTGTCGTTTTGGTATTCGCGTCTGTTCTGGTGACCGGAGGCTGGGGATGGGTGCGGAATACATGGGGAGCAGGGTAACTTTTCCCCTTTATGTCTCACATTCCCGCACATCCTTGACTTCTGGCTCAGATTCCTACTCCCTGACCTGACGCCTAACCCGGGGCTCTGGTGGTATTTTTTCACAGAGATGTTCGACCATTTCAGGCCATTCTTCCTGATGGTATTTTCTGTGAGTGAATACCCATAGTCTGCGTCGTTTCCCCTGACTCTACGCAACGCAGCTACACTAACCATATATGTTGCCCCACTGTGCATAAAGTTCCAGTGAGCGCTCCCTTGCTGTGGCTCCACGTGTGCTCATTCTCTTACTAGGCACGACCCACTATACGCCACCTTCCTCCTACTAGGCGTCCTCGGAACCTTCAAGCCATACCCCACTCTATCAGACCCAGGTCTCTTTTTGAGCCTCATTTCCCTTTTTCCAGAAATATACCCCTGTGCGTGCATTCCTCCCATCGCCTATCCCACTGATACCGAGAGACCATCTGAGCAGATCTTCGCTACCCGATCGTAACTGCGCTTCTGCACCTACACGCCTTTCTGCTCCTCCCACTTTTCCACCACCTGTGGATTGGGACAGGCACAGGCAACGCAAATTTCTTCTATGCGAGCACGCTTGTGTTTGGTCTCGCTAATGGTGGCGCACTCTTAGACTGCGTCTGGGCAGGCCTCCGCGTCGCTATAGGTGAGAAGGACGGGTGGGTAGTTGCGCAAGAGTAGATTTTCTCGCCTCATAAGACATGGCACATGTTACAAAATCGTACTTCTTTGTAATTGAGATACAGAGCGGCGGTACACTCCAGACCCAATTATTTTTTACGTTCACAGTTTCACGTTTCTATGTACAAAACAAGATGACAAGTATCTAGGCTTGCTTTCCCAGGCGTTTCGCCCACTCCACCAACGCACTGTTAAATGTAATTGCGATTGAATATGGGCTTCGGTTGAGGTCCAGAAAATAGTCTTACCGAACTGGTCGCCCAGTCATGCCCTTTTCCAAGTAAGGTGTGGGACGTGTCGCCTGTGGCGGAAACATGAGAATGCATCAAGCCATTATACAAGAGGTATTTACCTGCATAGCGCCAGCAATGTCGATATGCGCCCAACGAAGCGGCGCATCATCCTCACCAGCTCCCGGTTCGATGCCATCAACAAATGGTTTCAGGAACAACGCAGCAGTGCAGGAGCCGGCTTGCCTTCCACCCGTCTGGAGCGTATCTTGTGTCAACAAAGACATATGACCATCAAAAAGGCGAGACCACATTGCACAGGTCGGCATTCGAGGAATGAATTTGGGGGCCATAGTCCTCATCGAGTGGCATACGCCAGAATCGATCGTACTCGGTCTCCCCAGCGACACGTAGCTCCTCCCAAAGCGAGTCGGAGGTCTGCATGACAAGATTAAGCTTTACCAGATTAGTCACGATGTGGTACGACGTACAGAGTACACCCCGGAAAAAACTTCGCCCAGCGCAATACCCACGGCGCTATAAGAGAAATGGTGAGGCAAGTGGATTTGTTAAGAGAACGAATGGTCAAACCCGGTAAGTGTGGCCACGTCTATGAGCGTGTGTGGCTTGTAGGTTGTCGAGGTATAGTATAGAGCGTCTACCACCCTTCAGTTAACCCAGCAAACAGACGAAGGAGACAAGTAAGGTATCACCTGAGAGAACAAGTCGACCCTCGGCATCAGTATTGTCAATCTCGACTGATTTGCCATTCATCGCATATACGCTATGTGTGCGGTTGAGCTCAGTAGGCAAAAAATCCCAGAACGTGCGCCTACATGTCGCCAGGCTTGCTCGCACTTGGTCCAGGCAAATTTTCGCATAGAGGGGTAACGACAACGAGGTTGAGACTGACACAAGATCAGGTCATGCATGTCTTTAAGTTAGCAGTTGCATGTAGGACGTACGGAAGACGGAGCTTCGCAATGGCAAGAGCCGCCGATACGACCGCCGCAGCGCCGCCTGCAGATCACATCAACTTGCGCGCAAGCTCAGTGAATGGATAACACTCACCCATATCGCCACGCATTAACTTCATGTCCTATGCACATGGTTAGTTGACACAACAACACACTGACAAAAACAGGAACAGACTGCTGCCGGCTTCAAACTGATACCACCGGAGTCGAAGGTAATGCCTTTGCCAACAAAGGCAATGGGCTGATCCTCCCTTGCGGCCCCGTTGTAGTAGCTGAAAATATTCCATTGAGACCTCCAATCCAATGAGATAAATTCTCAATATTTGTCTCACATCTCCAGGAACTTAGCAGGCTCCGATGTCCCTTTAGTCACAGATAAGAAGGTCCTCTGTAGTTGGGGTTGACCTGATATTAATCACGATGTGGTGCTGCGTCCTGCTACACGCACCATTCCTTTTTCAGCGGCCCATTCTGAAAGTAACAGTTATGTCAGTCCTGAACACGAAATTCACGACAAAGAAATCATACAGCGAACAAAATCTCACCTTCATCACGGACAGTGATTTGAGTATTCGGAATGTTCGCGAATTCCGATTTCACTCTCTCCGAGAGAGCCTACGAGAGAGACGTCAGCAGGGTGCACTCCATAGCCATGTGCTTACGTGCATACCGTTGGTGTCAACATGTTTGCTGGAAGCTCCGCAAGCTATGATGAAATTTTCAATGAAAAAAGCTCAGTTGGGGCTCCTTTCCCGTCACAAAGAGACGATGTTTACCGTCCTAGCAAGGTTTTGGGCATCCGCATAGATGACACCAGTTTCCCACTCCTTCGAGCCTTGGATTGGTTGGAAAGACAGCTCCTGCGGGACGTCTTCTCGTCTCCAGGTTTATATGGCGACGGAGGCGAGGTCTTCAGGGTGAATTTATATTGGCAAGATGAGCGGCAACGGCTACGATGAGATGAGTTTGATCATTTAGAAACACTCAAACTTGCTGACCTGCAGCGTGCGCATCGGTAGATGCGTCAACAATGATATCCTTGGCCCCATCGCCGAGTTCCTTGGCTTGCTTGACGCCACTCCCGACAGCCTTCCTCACCAGCTCTCGCCTGGCGTCGCCGGTTTTCCCGTCAAAACCCTCTCCGAGGGACACAACGGCAGTTGCATTGGTGTTACCCTGATCTGCACGAGGTGTGTTATAGAAAATCCGGGTCGTCCCGACTTTGGGAGGCTTAGAGCCCGTTGGGGCAGTATTCCAGAGCTCAACGGGGTTAACCGATGGCAGTGTGCCAGAGCCAGACTGGGAGGTGGGATCGATAGGCAGGACAAATACCTTGGTCGACATGGTCTTGATTGAGAAGCACGATCTTGTATTTGGGCCATTGAGGCGCAAAACTCGAGCGGCTCCGAGCATGATGCGCAACGCGGAACTTACCGCAGAACGGCAATCACAGAGCAAGCTACGCGGACGGTGGCAGCGATGGAGCGCGCCATCTGTTCACTTATTCCTGCTATTCCAAATATCATATTCCCGTGTGTTTGCATCAGCGCTGAGATGATCAAAATAGACCGTGGGCGGTTGTGATTTTCTCGTGACCTCAATCGATGTTTCGAGATTGGGTAGGTGTTTGAAAGAAATTTCAAATCATTCATATCATTCGTCACAATTACTGTTAAGGTCCGAGAGGTACAAGCTAATCCGAACAGCAGAATCACGTTTGGCTTGTTCTGCTTCAATCGCGCGTAGAAAGACCTCGGCAAGCTTTGCAGCTTCTTAGATCCTTCAAGTGTGCCTCCAGGTAACCGAGGCAAAATTTCTGATAGAGGTGGTCTGCAGGGCGAGGCGAGGATAATAAGGATCATTGCTGAAGAAAGCTTCAACGAGTTGATGTATTTCATTCTTCTTCCTCATCCAGGGACGCATCTTAGAAGAATGGATTAATTTCAACGTCAGCACTCGCCAACAAGTGACATACCTGATTGAAGTCGATGATATTCATCGCTATGCCACTGAAGGACGCTCCCCCCATAACGAACTCAACATCGCGACCATCGTACCCACCACGGCAGTGCAAATGGCCCAACATCTCTCCCATACCCATACAATATCATCCACAGTGGATAATCATCGACACGCGCAGCTTCCAGAATGCGGCTATACCTGGTTACATCCAAAGGGAAATTCGAAGAGTTGAAAAACCGACTGGGACGTCCACCTGCAGAAGTCATGTCTATGACTTTGCCGAAGTAAAGTCGACAAAGAGAAGGGACCGTTGCCATGTCCTGGCCGGGAGGATAGAACAATCTGCGGATCAAGAGCGCTGTGGACAAAGGAAGAGGTAGGACTTGATCCATTGCATACGCAGCGCTATCCAGCTTAAGAGCTTTGAAATCATCTTCAGCGACTAAGGGGCGGCGGGCTCGGGACCAAACCTTCGAGATGGGTGGGCTGTCTGGGGAACAAAAGCTTGTGGAAACTGCTGGATCGTAGTAAGCGAGTGGACGTGGGATCGCGAAGAATGAATCAGTGTCGCAGGAATCATATATGCAGCGGATTGCTTCAAACTCGGCTTTGAGTTCTGGAGTTCGACCAGAACAGATGATATGCTTAAAAGCTACGGGGCGGCCTGATAAGATGGAGACTGTGGCAAAGCTGCCCCTTCCAATCGCTACGAGTTTCCATTCCGGATTGATATCGTGCGAGGTGGTGCTTTCAGATGCAGTAGTACAGTACATGGGCGCTTTTTCAGTAGACGTAGCCGGCAAACTCCGTAGTATGTGAGGACGCGTAGGCTCGATTGCAGTCGGACGCGTCGATATCCTCACCTTTATATCTCATCCAAAGTAGATCCCACCTGACATCATGGTGTGTATGCTATTCTCCTCCTACTCCACCGCTAAGTCATGTTTCTATTAGGCTAGACGATACGACAGTGCGTAACTACCAGCGCGAGATACACAACGATGATACTTACATTCTGTCCACCCAAAGGTCGCACAACCATATTCTCGCCCGAAGGTATGATGCCTGTCTCATGTTGCGTCTACTAGCTAATTTCCTCATCAGGTCGGCTATACCAGAGTGCGCTCTCCTTCCCTTGATCTGAAACAATGTTCTGACCCGTAGCAAAGTCGAGTATGCAATGGAAGCCATCTCGCACGCGGGGACTGTCCTCGGAGTTCTAGCAACGGATGGTGTCGTTCTTGCAGCGGAGAAGAAAGTGACGGGGAAGCTACTTGATCTTTCAGAGGCGAAAGAGGGAAGGTATGGGGGTAGCGGTGAGAAGATATTCCTTCTCAACTCGTACGTCTAGTCTCGTTCCCCGTTTGTATGTCTCGAAATGCTAATTCCCAAGAAAGAAACGTCATTGGCGGTGTCGCAGGCATCACCGCTGATGCTAATTCCCTCGTCAATTACGCTCGATCCGCCGCACAGCAGCATTTACTCAGATATAATGAAGACATCCCCGTTGAGCTGCTAGCTCAGCGCTTGTGTGATCTCAAGCAAGGCTACACGCAATTCGGTGGTTTGCGGCCATTCGGCGTGTCTCTGTTGTATGCAGGGTACGACCCGCATTACCAATTCCAGCTCTACCACTCGGATCCATCAGGCAACTATTCTGGCTGGAAGGCGACTTGCATTGGCGCAAACAACGGTACCGCACAGAGTTTGTTGAAGCAAGAGTATAAGGATGATATCACCGTGGACGAGGCCATTGGTTTAGTAATGCGGACAATGAGCAAGACGATGGACAGTACTACTCTAGGCAGTGAGAAACGTACGTCTTGTAGCTTTCTCGCGGTGATTACGCTGAGGGACACTCGCACAGTTGAGTTTGCTGTCCTAACGGTTGATCCTGCCACGAAGGAGCCTAGGGCAAAGATTTACCGACCTGCGGAAATCGATGCCCTTCTCGTGAAACATGATCTCGCGAAGAAGGATGAGGATGCAGAAATGAAGGCTACCTAGATAGTCCCCAGTGTATAAAATTGACGATCTCCCTATGACAATCGAAGCCGGGTGGGAAGTCCAAGCCCAGACGCAAGAGAATAAATCAACAGACTCAGAGTTCCCTTCTAATAGCGGACAGTACAACAACACGACTTCAGCGGCGCGACCTTTCAGCATATTAATGGCATGCCATCCCTCTGCCCAAGTCACCACCTGCAAGGACAGACTCGACATCCATCACAGCACCGAATACGAAGTGACCGATGCTAGCTCCCAGCACCACGGCAAGGATTAAATAGGCCTGTGGGAGCATCAGCGGACAACCGACGAGAACAAGTGGGAGGACCGACATTATAAGTCATGAAAACGAGCATCAAAAAGAACGACACAAAGACTTGAGAGCCATACAGCGCGGCGCGTAAAACCCTGGGGTAAAATGGTACCGTGCTAATTGAGATCATGGTTACCGTTAAGCGAAGGTTTTTGTAGCAAGGGAGAGAACATACCAATATGAAAGCTTCTTGCGACGACCAGAAAGTAGGCCAGCGTCTTCAACATCGGAGCTATGCAGCTCAGGACTACTGCGCCCACTCACCGCACTCCTATCGCGCCCCTTCCCGCGGGACAAAGCCTGTGCGATGCGCCGGTCGACGCTGCGCTGGTATGCGCGGAGATATTCATATCCGAGAGAAATGAGGATGATAGCGATGAACGAAAGTACGAAGATGAAGTGCGAGGATATGTGCCACTGTCGAAAGACGATACAGGTATCCTCGATCTGGGTGTTCCTGCGGGGACAGTCCGTACATGGACATGGATGCTTCAAGTTCGTACATACCACAGCATGTGCATAGAACAGGTTGGACCCATGTCCATATCGCCACCTCCGTGTCCACCGTGGCCGTGATCCATTGTTGCTGGTATTAGTTGTGTTGTAAAACAAAGTGGTGACAGTAGGTGGTGGCAGGGAAACGAAGATGGGTGAAATGAAAGCGACTTGATTTAGAAAGACCCATTTCGTCGGGTCAATTTATTTTCCAAGACAAGGTCCCCTCAGCTGTCCCACCTCTATGAGAAAGTGCGACGGAGAGGTCAAGTTCGTTTTAGTTCAGAGAGATCGTGTCTGAGTCCACGCTCTTAGTAACGACGTGCACGCTCTCCTGCACCCGACCATGTCGTCCGGGGTCGCATACACGCCCCTTCCAACCCACGCCTCAGAATTCTCCCCCGACCTACACGCATACCCCCCGTCCAAACGAAACCACCACCCCTATACCCACCGCTGGCGACCGCGATGGCCGCGCCCGCGGACCTGCCTCAAGTACACGGCGCCAGCGGTCCTGCTCCTGCTCCTCCTCTCATATCTAACCTGGGAGCCGCACATAGAAATTGCCTTTTACCTGCGCTCATGGATCCGGCAGGAGATCGAGCCGTTGACGCCTCTGCGCGGGTGTTTCAAGCCCGAGCAGGTTTCCCCGGTCTATAATGTCAGTGAGCGACTGTATGGTCCCAGGGTCACCGACGTCCACGCTGGCATGCCCATGCGCCTGGGTCTCGACTGCTACGACTTTGCGGGCACAATCCGCCCGCTGTTGTCGTCCTCTGCACTTGCGCCCGACCGACCGCGCGCGAACTACCATACCTATTGGCGCACCGACTTGGCGCCCTTCGGCGAGCGACAGGAATACACGCTCAAGTCCTTTTTCGCCACGCAGAACCCGCACTCACGCCTTATCATGTGGTCCAATGGCGATCTCTCTGGAAACGCGTTGCTCGCAAGCTACGTCGCCCGCTATCCAGGCGCGTTCGAGCTCCGCGTCGCGGACGTGCATGCACTCTCCAGGGGAACGCCGCTCGAAAATAGCCCGTTGCTCTCTAGCCGTGACGAGAAGGCGTGGCTTGATGGTGATCTGGTCCGCCTGCTGGTGGTCTGGAGGGATGGAGGGGTATGGGTGGATATGGACACTCTCCTTACTCGCGACCTTACTCCCCTGCTTGAACACGAGTTTGTGACGCAGTGGGATTGTTATGGTATGTCCTCATCATTCCAGCATAAGGAGAAGAAAGACACTGATACCTCTCCAGACAAGATCTACCAAGCACTCAATGGCGCCCTGATGCACTTTCACCAACACTCTCCGTACCTCTGCGAGGCTTTCCATCTCATGACAACTTCTACGCCCCCGCGTTCATCCTCCTCAGACTGGGGTTCTATCCTGTACCTTCGTCTCTGGCGTCGGCTCGTGGCAGAGGGAATCCCTCCATTCAAAATTTTACCCTTTTGCTTCTCCGACGGCCATGCCTGTCGCCTCGACAACCGCCTCCCGGACCCGTTCGAGTCAGACCCCAGCGACGGACACTGGACTGGCGGTTTGACACGTGCGGACGGTGGTGGCCTTGATCGAAAACTCAGCAAAGTATTCGCGGTGCACCTGCACAATCGGTGGGAGAAAAGCTTCCCGACTGGCGGTTGGGTCGACAGACTCCTACTACGCAGGTATGAGAAAAAGTTGGCTGAGGACGGGGGTTGGCAAGTTGGCGTGTCATGAGCAAGGATCTTTAGTGTATATATTAATGCCTAATAGTCTAAGCGAGCTAGAAATTTCGTACTGCATGTGGTGGGGTGCTCAACACTTTCAAGCGTTGAACGTTGAAGACTGTCACCTTCACAGTCGACATCGCGCACATGCTCAACATCCTGCTCCTTATGAGTGCAAGTCCGGCATCCGTCTGACCACCTTTCCCTCATTCCGCGCATGAACCCTCAGCTTCTCAAGCACTCCAGAGTCCGTCCATCGCTCAGGCGGTGTCCGTTTTCCCGTGGCCCAATAATAAATGTCCCAGTCCGATTCGTCCATAAGCTAAATTTAATAAATAAAAAGACCATGAGCCTCACTCAGAGAGAACAGGACGCGTCGTCAGACGTACCTTGTCGAATTCGGAGAGCGCCTCGGCGTCCATCGTGCCGAGATGCTCCTGTGCGAACGTGCTAAGGAGGAGGTCATTCTCCAGCGTGCCGCGTTTGCGGCTCTGGTATATCAGGCGCGCACGGGTTGTTTCAATAGGCTCTCCGGGGCGCGGTAGTGGTTCTGGGGGCGGCGTATCTGCGGGCAACGTAGTGGACGCAATGTGCTCAGGGGTGTGGGGCATCGACCAGGGGTCCTTCAGTCTCACGACCGACGAGGATAGGTGTCTCGTGGAGAGGTCCCTGAGACGCAACGCAAGAGTGTGAGAGATGAAATGGCGCCGAAACATAGACATAGCACACGCGTTGATGGGGGCGGTAGCTGCGGAAGAACTTGAAGGACGCGCGATTCCGCATTCCGCATTCCGCACTTCCGAGCCAAAGCAAGATACACTAACACCTCGGTATTTCGCACACTGGTTTCATGGTACATAATGAACACACTACCATGATTTGGCAAGCGACAAAGTCAACGATTAAATAACCTAACCATCTTCGCTCTCGCCTTTGAGGTCTTCTATTGCACGCTGCACCTCTAGTTTCTCTAACACCGCACGGTGCAAACTTGACCGCGATGCACGGCCCTTGGTTTTAACTTCAGTGATGGCTTTCCCTGAATAGGTGGTAGGTACGGGCGATATTGAGTTTTCAGTTGCACTAGATGATGCGGGTGGCGTGTCGGCAGCAGGGTTAGATGTGAGGTGTGAAGGGACGATGACTGGCGTCGGGCGTGGTGGTGGAGGCCACTGGGGAACAGTAATAAGATAAGGTTCCACGGGGAATCCCATGATATTAAACTCACACCCGACGAGGTTGATTGAAATGCAGGGCAGCCCAAGGAGGGTATTCGCGCTCGAGTTGAATGATATGATCTTCAACAAACTTGATACGATGAAGAAGTGATGCTGGAGGTGACGGCACTTCCGATATTCCATCAGATCGAGCATGGCAGTGGAACAGGCAAACTTACCATATCGCATAGCCAGATGAGTCTCCAGATTTTTCAGTCTTTCGTCGAGACCAGGATATCGATTTGCGGTGACCGGATGTTCACCCTCGATGGTCTTGTCTGTGGGGCGGTTGTTTTCATTCTTCACCTCAACTTTCAAGGTTCTCCTAAGGGGTCCTTCTTCGTTCTTTGCAATGTCGAATTTCATCATCACATCGCGGTCGACCGTTCTGCATCAGCCCTTGCACATGATGCACTCTCAATTTCATCACCCTCACCCGGGCATGGGACCTCCGACGCCTCGCGGGTGAAGCGCCTATGTGTGGCAAGAACTCGCGCGGTTTGACGCGTCATTCCGGGCACGGCTTCGAGCAAGAAGCTCGGAAATAGATTTATTGATCTGCAGTGATTCAAGATGAAACTGCGACCGCATTTGACCATGATGTGAACTCACTGCGACTGGTGAACGGGCCTCCGAGCCTCTTTCGACACGGACACAACTAACTTTCTTTCTTCTAAAGGACGTTCAGGAGGATCTGTAGAAGAATGTTGTACAGCCACAACCGCTAGACCATTATGGCCCTTTTTAAGTCATTACCGCACGTCAGGCACGCCTGAGCTCAACCTGTTAGACATACCGAAATGCCAGATTGCAAGTCGCGTAATGCCTCGGGCACGACCTTTTCCTCCCAGTCTGGATTCATAACGAGGATGTCGGCCTCTAGGCCTGCTAAGCATTGAGAAAGTCCTACAGCAAGGAAAAACGCTTTTAAAGCGGCATCCCAATGTCTCGGGAACTCTTGGGGGGTGGAGCGGAGATGGTGACCGTGGTCGCGCCTTTCTCTTGGGAGGTTGCGGAGGTGAGGAGACCTGGGTAGGCGGCTGGTATTGTTGAAATTGTGTGGCTGGTAGGGGTGTTGTTGATGATACGGGTAGCCGTTCAATGGCCATGGTTGGCCCTGCCAGTTTGGATGAACATAGTATGGAAATGCTGCGGTGTGGGGGGTTGGAGGTGTGGGTAAACGTGTCCGTTAGACGGCCCAGGCTGCGAAGGGCCCGGGTTTGAAGAAGACATTCTCGGTGCCAATTGAAGGGCGAATCAGCGGTCAAGTACCTAACTCCTAAGTCGAGGTTAGGTCCCCGCAGCATACCGCCGGACCGTTGTCGAGCGGGTCAGTCGTGTATGATATGAGCGAAGAGCTTCCTCATGACCTCCTTCTATCCATAAGTCGTATCCTTGATATCAAGGAATCTCCAGAGACCGACCCTCTTGACACGATCGGGGGCCAGTTCAATGTCATAGACATCATTAATCGTTACTTCCCGAACGGTGCGTTTGTGTTGGGAGGCAATGCCGACTAAATTACCAAAGCCGTCTTGTTCTTTTCTTAGAGGAATCACTTGGGCAACTAGATGCTGTACAAGTGCAGCTTGCGCAAGATGAAGAGAATCTGCGTGAAGAGATTACCCGACTTCAGGACGAGTTGAGACTGCAACAGGGCCTTGGTAGAATTCAGTTGATTCAAGAAATGATATCAGTGTGTCCTGATGCACTATTCCTCTTGACATCTCCACTGACCCCTTGCCTGTGTGCCAGGACCTTTTGGGTCAGATGTCCCTCATCCGGGAAAAGGCTACTGAATCCGAAGCCATCGTCCGTAATATCACGAGAGATATCCAAATCCTTGACCTAGGAAAAGACAACCTCGTACGGAGTATGACGATGTTGAAGCGACTTCAGATGCTTGGTGTGTTATCTCCGTTGTCGCAAAAAACTTATAATATAAACCTCGTCCGTGACGACAACAGTCAATGCTCTGTCTCAGCTCGAGGATTACGTTAAGGATAAGAAGTATCCCGACATCACGCAAAGTCTATCTGTAAGCCCGTTGTACACGTACGCTGTGCATTACTCAACCATGGTCCGATGAAAGGCCGTGAAAGAAATATCAACTTCATTCAAGCCGTACACGTCTGTCCACGTATCGGCCAGCTCTGGAGGCGAATCCAAGAGCTCCAGGGCGAGATACGAGCTCTTCTAGAATCGGACTTCGATACCTAGTGAGCCTAACGAAAGTTGCTTCACCACGTCGAATTCCTGAATACTGCCGTTTTAAGCTATCTCCAAACACCCAACTCACCCAAAGCCCAGACGATAACAGCGGCATGCGCAACAGCTGATATTCTGGGCCCTGATGTCCGCGCTGCGCTTACTACTCGCTATACTGCACTTCTCCTTGCGGAGTACCGTCGAGTGTTTCGGCCGACAGACGAGGCGGACAACTTGATAATATCAGTCGTCGCTACGCATGGTTCCGGCGAATATTAGGTACCCACGAAACTGGACTTGGGCGTGCATTTTTGCCGGAGTGGAACGTTGGCTGGTGGTTGGTAGCAGGATTTATCGATATAACGAGGTAAGTCTGTCAGCCCTTCTGGCAACTCCATGCGAGGTTATGCAATGAAAGGGGCGATATGGCTGCGCTGTTATCTAAAGCGGGAAAGGACCTCACCGTAACCGTCCTCCTCGACGCCCTACAGCAAACCAAGGACTTTGAATTGTCGATGGCAAAGAAGTTTGGTGCCTCTGTGGGCTTACCTTCCTGGTCCGAAAGGAGTTCATTTTAACACTTTCCAGTTACAAGACATCCTTCAAGCGACATCACCGACGCCAGCTCGACCTTTGCAGTCAATCAGTTCCTCCTTCGAGCCGCACATGGGGGTATATGTACAGTACCAAGACAAGTGAGTCTTCCTTTGCTTCCCAGGGCTCCCCATACTTACTAGAGTCCCAGACTATTGCCGATCTTCTTGCCCCCATCGGGTCCCGAAGACGAGGGGTCTCTCGATACGAACCAAAGTCATTCTACCGTGGAAGACGCAGAGCAAACAGCTATTGTCGTTCTTCCGTCCTCGACCGAATTATTTTACGTCTATGGTCAGACACTCGAAGGTTGCGCAACGCTGTCGACAGGTAGACCATTATTCGATTTGTTGGAAGTCTTTAAAAAGTGGCTTCGGGTCTATGCTGGTAGGAAAACCCTTGCATCTTTGGACGTAATTTATCCATACTTTTGTTTGCAGAGGAGGTACTCATGCTACAAATGCGCCGGTAGGCTCTCTAATTTCTAATCCGGCGGGCCTTCTTGGTTGAACTGCGCCCAGAACTCAACCGCAACCTCGCCGATCTGCCGACGTGAGACACGATATGAATGAGATCAGAAACGCTTGCCTTGTCATCAATACAGCCGAGTACTGTCAAACAACGGCACAGGAGGTAACCATCTTCGGAGAATTGTACCGATCTGGAGCTGACAGTCCGACAGCTCGAGGAGAAGGTCCGCCAGCGAATCCGTGGTGATTTCAAGGAGCGTATTTCGCTACAGACGGAATGCGATATGTTCTTAAGGTGTGCATTGGCCGGCAACCACATCAGTATTATTCTGCCTAAAGCATATACATAGCGTGGCGTTTGCAGCTATAGTCGCCCTTCTCCGGGAGCTCGAAGCCGTGTGTGAGCCAGCCTTAATGGCACTAACACGCACAGCATGGATCAATTATGAACTCGTCACCGGACAATCACCATACATCGGTGACCTCATACGCGCTCTGGAATCTATCACGGAAGCAATTGTTCCGCTGGTCGAAGTAAGAGATACCTACGGAATTTCTTCGATAAGGCGTCTAGGTAAGCAACTGCCGCAACACATCTCATGTATTGTTAAGCATGGGAGAAAAGTTGGTTATCACGCGGTTCACGAATGCAGTCGTGCGAAGCCGACCGCTGAAGGAGAACGGTGCCGAACAGGTGCATACATAACATTTTGATGTGCCAGCATATAGTCTGACCAGTGCCCAATTACCAGCTCCTGATTGATCTATCGGCGCTGAAGTCATCTCTCTTGAAGCTCCCTGGGGAAGCCTTAATGACACCTGGGTAGGCAATCGCTTAGTGAGCCATCCCGGCACCGCCTGATAATTTCTCGGCCCAGGTATACCAGAAGCGTTACTAGGAGTACCCAACGTTTGGAAGCGCTGCTCAAGGTCATCGTAACGCCACAGGTTCGCTGCTGGTATTTTGCATATTTGACATTGATTTACGCCGTGTTCAGGATCCACCCGAGGGCTTTATCCTTAACTATACTCTTTTGATCGGTGATGCGTCTTTCTCTAACTTCCAAAAGGTGTGTTAGAACACAGGTACACACATCGCATGATGCCACAGCCCCCTTATACATCTATCAGATAATTGACTTGAAGGGTACGCCACGGGCAGAACAAAACGATCTGCTCGACTTCTTCGTTACCATCACCAGCACGAAGCCCGAACTGGAGCAGACATCATTTCTCACGGAGTTAGATATGGATCCTTCTGCGACAAGCGCCCTGGCTCTCACAGCCCCGAACAGTATTCGAGTTGCGTCGCCGGGGATAGGTTCTGGCGAAGCGCTCTTCGCGACCTAGCTCGCCACCACTCAGCAACACCCCTTCTGGGTCAGACACCCCACCTCGTGGTGATGCTAATGCGACGAAGCAGGTGTTTTCAGATATCCGGCGATTGATGAGTTTTGCGGTTAGACGTGACACAGCGCCACAGTAGTGTAGCGTATAGCTCCTTTTATCTAGACTGCGCCCTAGGTGGGAAGACAGTGGACCGAAGAGGTCAAGTGTGTGGGATATCAAATACGGTAAAGTGCAGATGAAAAGGAACATCGTTTGTTCTCTCCTAGACTTGTTCCCAGGTAAGTGGCCGGTCGATCCCAAGTTTGCGCCTTTCGAACCACCGCATTTTCCGACCTGGTGCCCAACCTAAATCTCCCTGTGCTCTCCTCAACGCACTGCCCGTGGCACCTGGCACTGTTTCCCCAGCCTTCAGTTTGTAATCTTTGATGCTGCGAAAGTATTGTTGGTCCGATTCTTCGGACTCCTTTTCTGAGTGCTCGCGGAGGGCTTTCACAGCCACAGGCCGTGAAAGCAGTGTGTCCTACAAGGAATCAATCAGTGTGGTGTGGGGGTGAAACCTGCCGGACCCACCATGTGTCCTTGAACCTTTTCCCCAAATCGTTTGATGTCCTCCCGGGACCGATAACGCAGCGCCTTTCTAACGTTCCACCGCGTGCGCTCCCGCAACTCACTCGCACTCTCGGCCCCGCCACCACCACCACACCACCACCCTCGCCACCGACCTCACCAAGCGCGCGCCTGCGCTCGCGCTCAACGTCTCCTCCACATCACTTACGCCCTCCCTGACGATTTCGCGCGCCGACCGGTCTTCAGCCGAGCACAAAGGACGTCCCACCCCGCGGCGCGCGCGGCCATCTCAAATCTGAGGTCCCGCGGGCCATCGACGAGCTCGAGCACCGCGTGCGGCGCATTGTCGCCCGGGCGATGGCCGAACTTGTGTATGCGCGTGTAGCCGCCCGGGCGCTGCGCGTAGCGCGCCGCGAGGGTGTCGAAGAGCTTGGGCGTCAGGGAGGGCTCGAGGAGGAAACCCGCGGCTTTTTCCAGGCTGGGAGCGTGCCCTTTTTCCCTAGTGTGATGATCTGGTTGGCGAAGAAGTGTGCCAGGCAGATTAACATGCGAGAAGTTGACAACAAGAGGGAGGAAAGGAGACGACCTTTTCGGCGAGACGTGCGGTATCGCGGGCCTTTGGAAGTGTGGTCTTCACCTGCTCGTGTTGAATGAGAGATGTGACTAGGTTTCTAGAAGAGGTGCTATCAGGCGATATTCAACACTGGAAAAGCAGAACAAGCTTCACCGTAGCATTAACATTCGATGCGACGATGTTCTCGAGAACTTGCGAAAGGCGACGCCATGCTTCATCGTTCGATGAGTTGGTTGCGGACAACGGACAGACAGCTCAGAACCAGACCGCCTTGGCCGGCCCGGAAGTAGTACCTAACGGTTGCGGCGGACCGTGTCTTTCACTTGGAAATTGGTATCATTGTTGTGAAGTGAAGCATGTCGAGACCAAGGAAACTACAGTACTGCGTATTGCGAAAAGACAAATTGAAAGACATAAGCGAGGGCGATGCCCGGGAAAAAATAGGGCCCCATGGTAAAATTCTCAAGGTCGATTACAGTAATGTGGTTGGTGATAAATGCAAAAATATTCTAAACGGCAATTGTTCAGTGCGATGACAATTTCATTAGGCATTGAGCGTCATCAAGGTCATGAGTTCGTTTCCTCTGCCTTGCTACGGAAGGGCCCTCGACGGTGGGTCACGATCGCGCAGTGTAGATGGCCCTGCGCCAGGGCTCTGCAGGGAAAACTGGCCACCTATAGGCGCCGTCGGAGGTGCCGCTGGCGTACCAAACAGTTTGTGCATGATGAATGGCGAAGTGTAGGAACGTTGTGGCAGAGGAGGGTGCGGTGGTGGGTGTTCACTTACGGCTGCGCTGGTACGCCTACTCTCTAGCCCGCCTGGTTCGTCATCCGACGAATGACGGAAATGAATATCTGATACTGTCACTGGGATGCTCTCAGTTGGCGAGATGATAGAGCTGGTACGGGGATGTGCGCGCAAAAATGAGGAAGGGTGAACCACGATATGCGGAGCCCTGCTCCCACCGCTCACAGCAGAAATAGGTGGGGCTGTGGTGGTAGAGACTGAACGTACAATGTCTTGAGGCTGATCGAATTCGGTCCGTAATCTAACAGTGGACTACTTGGGCATGTGATCGCGAGGCGCGCCGTGGGGGTGTTGGGACCGAGGACTGGATCCCAGGCTCCGCCGCAACCGGGGAATCTGCGGGAGGGGGCGGATATTAAAGAAAATCGTGGAAACTCGATACCCATGGATGGTGGGCGTGACGGTTCCGGTGGATCGCGGTGGAATCCCATCGCAAATGGGAGTGATATCCGTTGGGTGGGTACAAAAGGTTCGACACTTCTCTCTCGCATAGAGCCGAAAGAGGAGGATGAGGGCGAGGCAGCAACAGCTGGATGTCGTACGCTGGTAGATGATGCCTGGGAAGAAGCGGAAATATCCAGAAGGAGTAAGACGGCTGGGTTTGATTATGCCTCCTTGTGCCGGACCGCTAGAGGCAACGCCGGGGCGAGGGAGAGGAGATACGGACGCCACCGGCGTAAGCTTGAACGTTCTTTCCTGCTCCACCATCTCCTGGCTCGGGGTAAATCACTCGTGAAGACGCCTTCATTCGTTGCTTGACCTAGTGCAATAGATGATGGTGGCCGCCGCGCTCATCGTTATCACCATCTCCAGCAGAGATTTCGTGTAAGGGGACTCCGCGGCTCGATCCCCTGCGATGGGTACCAGGGCGTCCTAAGGAGACTGTAGGACTACGTGGAAGCTCTTGAGCACTGTTCCCTGAATAATCACGCTGCGAAGGAGGAAGTGAAGGTCTGGATTGAATTGGCAGGTCGAGCGTGAAACTCAAACTTCCACTGCCGTTGCTCGTGGGCTGCCGGCTTTTGTCACCTGGAAACTTGTCTTCGTACATATCGTCAAGGTCATCAACCTCAACCTCGGGCCCACGGACAATGTCAAGAACTTTCGAATGGTCGTTTCCATTTGGCGCGACAAACAACCTTCTACGATGCAAGATACGACCAAATTGACGTCGCCGACGCCATAGAAAGAAGGCAGTAATGAGAAACACGAGTAACCCCAGGACTGCGGCAACCACGATTGCTGCAATGGTGCCCCGGGATAAGTGCGACGATAAGCCCGAGCTAGGATTTAGCCTAGTGGGAACAATTAGAATTCCGAGGGATGAGAGAATAAGAAACTCTGCACTTACAAATTCGTCGACGCAGTTGTAACATTGATCGAGCCTACGGCTAAGAGACCATTGTCCTCATTGGTGATAGTTAGCGTGTGAAAGCTATTGTTGAGCCCTGTACAAAGAAGAGGGTCGTTGCTACCTCGGCGGAGGATCGCCATTTAGGATGACGCTTTCATTATCAAGTTTCACAGAGAATCTCCCCGAAGTTGTATCACGAAACCCAAAGACCGTCACAGCGGTGCCTAGTGGAGGGATGAACGATCAAGGGGAAAAGCATGGGTGACGCAACGCACCGGAAAAATTGAAGTTGAGGAAGTCACCAGCATTAGACGTGGTATGATACGTATCGCCCAGCGGGGACGACGAAGAGTTTAAGAACGACCACTGGCCGGTGAATGGGAGCGAAGTATCGTCAGTAACGGCGTTTGAGAAGGTGGTACTAAACCGGGATTAGTCAGTATCCGAGGTATCCGGGAGCGCGCAAGGGTACAAAAGGCTGTGGTCGTCTAGGAACGCACTTTGGTGATGTGGAATTGACGGTGATAAGCGCATTGTCGATCGCGATGAACGCCGATGTTGAATTGGTGGGGTTGTGGACGATGAGCGACAAGGTGTGGTTACCGGGCTGGAGGCCATCATACTCTGCCAATAAAATACTACCCAAAGCAGAAGGCGAGATGGAAGAATTTGTCTGGCCGTCGAGCTTCAGGTCGTAGGTGACAGGCCCCGAGGCGCTGCCGGACAACTGGATGCCGTTTCCTGCAGGAAGACAGATGATGGAGATGGGGATAAGTGAAAAAAAATAACTGCGTGACTACGTACCCCACCACTGAATGGAGAACGCCGCGCCATCCTTGGATGTGACATGAAAGCTGCTGCCGTTCCCCTGCTCACCGGGGAAGGTCGGGCAGCCTGAGGCGAAGCAAGGGTTCCAGCCCTCAGAGAAGTCAGGGATGGAGAATGTGTCGGCGAAAGGAAAGTAGGTGAGGAGGGGAGAAGAATCATCGATGAGAAGGCTGAAGGAGTCGGCCATGCATGGGAGGGGGAGGAGAAGGGGTATCGGGGCGAAGGCATTGTGAGTTAATATGTCAACGACACATGTTAGAGAGAGCCCCGATCTAAAAGCTCGCACGGCGCTCAAACCAAGACGAACGAAACACGATCATCATAAAATTTACCCTTTCCCCCAGAAATCTAATCTTATCATCACTCCCTCGCCGACGTCTCACCTTCCGTCCTATCTTACAGCATCTTGGACAGCATGCATCCACCCTGCCAATCTGGAACCCGATCTCCCCACACAATGGGCACAGCCATGCCGTTGGGGGATAAGTTTTCGCATCACCATCATTCCTAGTTTATCCGCGATTGACTTGTGTCCGACGTTGGCACAATTGGCAACAAATCCTGCTAACCGCGATGCGCTGATTCCGACACTGATAGCCTTGCTGATAGCTGCCATGTACAGTAGTATCTCATGGTGCCAGCGCAGCACTTATCAAGGTAATGAGCTTTACGTTTCGCGGAAGACGGCGGCTCGGTCCAAGCGCTCCAATAAGGAACCTTGCCACATTTGCCAAATCGACCATGGCCCATCAAAGTGCCTGCGACGGTCGGGAGCTTTTTGCAAAGAGTGAGCGGCCTACTAGCGGCCGAGCAGCCGAGCCGAGCAGCAGGAGAGCACAGCCTTTCCGAATCGATGACAGATGACAGATCTACTGTTTGGAGTGGACTGTTGGACCACATCACATTTAGCGATGCCGCCGCCGTCGGCACGTTGCCTCTGCTGAGGCCTTCTGGTGAATTTAACTGGAACCGTCAAGATGCCTTTTCGACTTACGGCTGGGGAAGAAATCTTTCCCTGCAGTAACTGCGGCGTTACTGACTGACAACTTCCGCGGGTCTCATTTGCGACCACCATCCAGGCACACGCCGACTTCCCGCCGCCGTGTCAACGATCTCATGGCCCCTATGTTCCGATTACGATTCCCTATGACATGCAGATAAGCTACTGGGAACTCGTTGTTTACCTTTTCCAGTGGCCGCTGCTCATGCAGCGCTCATGTGTCGGGCTTCTTGTACGCTCTCGTACTTGGCGTCCTTCTCATCAGATGCGCCACTGGGAGATGCGAGACGACTCCCTTTCCCCCGTGGAATGCACACTTTCCTTTGTCTTTTCATTACGGCTATCGCGAGTAAATCAGCGTAATTAATTGCCACCCGCTGGCGCTCAGCGCGCTACTTCCCTGGTTCGTGTGTAATGCACGATGGGCTTCATTCCCCATGCATCTCTCCGCTCGCGCAGTGCTGACACCAGTCTGTCAAAGCCAAACGAATCTCAATTCGTTGTCATACAGACGCCCCAATTTTGGTGCGTCCCTTCCACGTACTTGAAACGCGGAACCGAGCAACTTACTGCAGGCGTTTAAGCTGAACTGAATGGCCATCCAACACCGCGGACACCCTTAAAGTGATTCTCGGCAAACCGACACATGTGTCTGGCGTACCCACCTCCTGCAGTCTTCCTGCCACCTATAGTACGCGAGCACTTCAAGGAATCGAAGTGGAAGTCATGCGTTTTTTGTGCCTTCATTCACCTCGAGACGAGAATGCTGATCTGCCAGTAGCCACGTGGTGGGTCGTGATGGACGCCACATTGCACACGTTGGCGCATCCACACATTCAGCCATCAATCGTCCTATGGCATTAATCATGGCCTTGTACTAGAAATACACTCGAGCTCTCTGAAACGCGATCTTGTGCCGTGATCGTACACGTAGCAGCACATACACGGCTAGTACAACACGCCACGAACCTCGCGAACGCAGTACATACCTCCACAAAGGAGGTGCCGTCAGTGCGCCAGCATAGTGAGGGAGGCCTTGCTTCGGCTGTCTCATACTTACCGTAAGTCCTGTACAGAATCGGGTGACACCCAGCGCCGCGGGGAAATGGCAATGGCCATGTCTCGGCGACACCTGCCGATGAGACGTTGAAAGAATTCGCTGCAAGTATAGCTCAGACATCATCACGGAATATTTTTTGCATTGCATACTCCCTTCCATTTTCTGTCACGCAATGAATATGAGGAGTTCTTTAAAAGCCGGGTTCACTCTGTGGCACTTTTCTGCAGCAACGTTGCGAAAGTTAGCCCCGAGAATGAATTTCATAGATTCGCGGAAATACGCTTCACTAGGGCGGTGTGTAACATTTTGAATCACCATGAAGGGGCGTTTACGTGGTTCCATGACTGAGCTTTCGGAGTCGGATTCATCACCGCGTTGCTGTAGATACCATGCGACATGCTGCGGTCTGTATCGGCTGGGCGATGGCAATGGCTGCCAGGGGAAAGTAACGTGAGAGACAAGAGAGCAACATGTCCGACATCACAAAATGTGATAGTCTTGAATGGTGTCATTTATGGGAGCGATGAGGTGAATAAACAGTTTGGTCGGGGATAGAGGGTGGTTTTACGTGCGCCATTAGTGGGGATCAATGGTTTCCCAGTAACGCGCAGGAATGGCAGGATTTGGGCCACAAATGAAAATTTCTCTTGGGGATTGTAAGACTCTGAGAAAACGCTGTCATTGAAAGCGGTTGGATACCCGCGTCCCTGTGTCCGCGTGCACATAGTTGCAAGGGGCAAACTCATGGCATGCCGTATGCGGACCCAGAGGGGCTTGAGAAGTCAAGGACATGAAGGGACAACGGATTGCCATAGCTTTCATTGCAAGAAGTGGCCCTCCATAAGGCTCCATCATGAGGTGGAGTGGCCCGGGTCGATACAGGAACTTATCGCCAGGAATGCAATCAACAATAAACACAGGAAGGAATGTGAGCGACGGATCATGACCGCGGGAAATGACGGCATATGGTGTTCTTTATATGTCCGTGATGGCCCGAGCGGGTGAGCGAGATTGAGGGACATCTGACAGCGTAACACCCGAGTAAGCTTTAGGTTTGACGTCCGCGAGTTACAGTACATCATCGGTGAACAGACAAAAGGTTATTCACGAAACGTGTGCCCCATGAATGGTATCCAGGAACAGCGGTGTTGACACCGGAGGCAAATAAGATGCCAGCGAGTCGCCACGCGCCCGCCACCTCAGAGAGACAACGTACATGGAGTTGATCCTCCGGTGACCCCGAACTGCTACAGTAATTTCATGACTCACCTTTTTGTTCCTGCCATGGGAGAGAGGAATAGCGCTACACAGCTGAGGTTGTCATGGTGCGCGAGTTACCACGTCCTGTAGGCCGCAGCTGTAATGCCATGAGTACAATAGGTCATTAGTACTGTATGGGTTCAACGTTCAGCGCTTAGCGCTCATAGCGCTCACCCTTTGTCTTACACGCGCTTGGCTCAGATGTCGGATAGTACTCTGCTCTTATGCTTATACGAAGGCCAACATGCGCGTCATCCTCGCCGAAACCCACTGAACGTTTGCGTGGTTAAGAAGCAGTCAGTGCAGTCACCCAATTGTCCATCTCGCCACCTTTGCCGCATTACTGCAAGGACTTTCAAATTGGGACAATTGATACTGGCACGTCTTGTCTATGCGTCTCCATGCGTGTCCTTTTGTCCCCAAGGGGCACATATTAACTGCCATAACATCCATCGCGGGATAGCCTACGTGTGGCTGGCTTCACTCCTGCGTCCTCCGTAATCAATGTTCACTCTGCATCTACCTGCGTCGGCTTTCCTGATATCCACCCACTGGCATTCCCGGTGTCGAGATCTCGACGCGCCGAGGCCACCAACAAACTGTATCTTTTTGCATCGTACTTGTCTTTCCTAACGTCCGAGCGCAGGTACGAACTTGGTGTCAATCCTCGAAGGAGGTCAGCGACCTCGCAGGGTCCGCTTCTCCTGCTGTACCAGCTTCATACTACCCGGTGTCCCATCTTAGTGTCCGCGCAGAACGCGTGATTGGTTCTGTCTGCGCATCAAACCTCTGTTGCAATGCGCATAGACTCGGCTCTATCCCATGCAAATTTACCGTACAGAAATTCCGATGAGCCGTCATCCAACTCATCGAAATTGAGCCGTCCTGGTTCAAGGCCACCCTTGCCGAATACGAATAAACACTTTGCCAATGCGAACGACGCGATTATGGTAGGTTTGGGGCCTTGGGTTCCATCAGGTAACGAAATGGCCCAGTATCTATACAGCGCACGTCGTCCGGACTCTCCAACCCGTTATCTGCGGCGTCGATCTCATTACTACAGAATTCGCCGCTATGCTATGGAATGGTCTTGGGCGCACGACGCCTCGTCATAAACTATATTGCGCCGAGTGGCGTGACTTTGAATATTGCCCATATCACGCCCTTCGCCGTAAATCCCGCTGTTGATTGCCCCGCCTCAGGTCCTCTCCATCTCTGACCTCAATGAAGGTCTTTTTCCCTTTACCGGTGTCACAGGGTGCGTTGTCAACAAGGCAGCCTGCCAGCGTATACCAAGGGTACGCAGGAGCGGATCGCTGAGGTCGACCACTGGCTTGAGTGCATTGGGAACTACTCGGTCCCCACGGTTATTTCCCGCCGTGTTTCAGTGATGACGACCAGTGCGTGCTTCTTAGTCACGGGTGATCCGGTGATCTGTTATGTTAGGGATTATCTTTGCGACGAAAGTGTAAAACCAACACATTCAAGTGGGCAGATAATAAAAGTGAACCACCCCTCGGTCTTGGGCCTTACAGGCCTTACCCCTTGAATGTTCGATATCGTTCGATGCACACACTCGGCGCACAACGATTGATGAGATCACATCCATTCCCTTTCCCTGAATACAAGAGAAGGGGCAGTAACAAAATCCAGTGACCGCCTACAATATATCTATCCATGTTGATGTTCTACCCCACAAAACGCGTACTTTGAGTAAGGGATCTGACAATGACCATTACATGACACTGGGCAAGAATACAGCTTCTCCGTGAACAATCCCTCTAATCTACGTCCATCTCGGGCGGCCCTTGTTCTTCTGTCTTCATTTCTGGCTGCGGCGTCCCCCCCTTCGGTGGAGGGTTGGGTGTTTCCGCACCGCTACGTGGTGTCTCCGCACCATCGACCTTCGGGGGCTTGGGCTTCGGTCGAGTGAGAATCGGCGTTGCGAAGTAGATAAGCTCGTCCCGCTTCTTCGAAATCTCGGCAGCGTTCAACACTGGATCGACGTTCTTCGGGCGCTCAGCCTGCCGCACGGACTGATCCTCTAGCCACTTCTGGATTGTCACGGCCTTCTCGACAATCGATTGTTTATCCTTCTCATCGATATGAGCGAACCGCTCTTCTGTCGAGGTTGCTTGCGAGATATATTGATTGATCGTCTCTCGTAGTTGAGCCGCCGCCCTTGGCCGTTCTTCAGCCTCACGCCATCGCGTCGTAATGGGATCTCCAAGCTTTTTGGCTGCCTCGATGCGGGAGACGTAGGCAGATTTCGTGGCATCCTCTCCATCTTCTGAATAGAGCCATTCTTCATCCTTTGATAATTCTGCGAGTAATGCGTCCTTTTCTTGCGACTGCACAAAATGTGCATAGCGATCCTCCAGCTTTGATCGCATATCGTAGATGTATTCTTCGAGCGCATTCTTGCGTTCCTGGAGTGGATTCAACATCAGTCACGGCCAGGCAAAGTGCATACAACCTACTTCGGTATCCTGGACTAGCTTGTCGCTTGCATACATTGTGAGCTCTTTCTCCCTGTACCTATCTACCACAGATGAATCGAGTCCTCCATATCCAGCGACGTAAGCAACGGGGTTCTTCTTAACGACCTTTTTCTTTTTGGGCGGCTCCGATGACTCGCCATCGACTTGCATCTCCTCTTTCTCTTCACCTCTTCTGTATAGACTGCCTCGAAAGATAAAACCCCGTGCAAATTCAGGCGTGCCTTGACACGAACGGTGGAGTAATCGCCTGTTGGTGATTGGCCGACATCCTTCACTGTGAGGCGCCCGACCCAAGGATTGATGGTCCCTGGGAGCGCACTAGGATCGGCGTACACCGCCTCAATGTCGAACGGGGCCGAGCGGTAGAACGTGAGCACCTTGGTTGACGGTATGCCGTTACCACGAGGGAAAACAACTAGTTCTGTGTCTTCCTCCTCGTCGACGAGGCTCTTCTCCCAGCGCACCTTGATGGGATAGATGGCAATATCGTGGATCGCGAAATCGCGCACGCGGAAAACAGGCGAAAGTGTTGCACATGCAAAAGTGGTTCCCGAGCACATGCTTCATCCTGGTTGAGTGTTGTTGAAAGCGACTTGGTGGGGAATACGGATTGAATTTTGGCGCGTACGGCAGGGATACGTGTCGAGCCACCGATGAGCTCGATCGCGTCGACCTGCTCAATGCTCAGACCAGATTCTTCGAGGGCGCGCTGAAGTGGCGCGGGAATGCGATCAAGAACGTCCTCGATCAGCTGCTCATACTTCTCCCGAGTGAGTTTTGAAGAAGCATCCACGTCGTTCATGATGGATTCAACGTTGAGAGGTGCCTCTGCGTTCGCTGAAAGAATCTTCTTGAGTTTCTCCGCTGATGCATACAGCCGGAACGTTGCTTTGGGGTTCGAAAGCACGTCGATCTTATATTTGGTCTTGAATTCCTCTGCAAAGTACCGGACGAGAGCATAGTCGATGTCACGACCACCCAGGTGAGTCTCGTATGCAGTGCTCTTGACAGTTAGTTGTCCCTTAGAGAAGGCGACGACAGCGACAGACATGCTCGAGTGACCAACATCTACAAAGACGACATGTCGCGGGTTCTCGGCGTCCGGAAGGTCAGACTTTGTGATACCATACCAAAGGCGACGGCGGTATGATCGGGAATCAATCGAAGAGGGTTTAAACCCGCGATGGTGGCGGCATTTAGCAGGGCTCGTCTTTGCACATCAGTGTACCACCCAGGGATAGCAATGACGACGTCAGACACGCCAGTTTTGAGTTCCTTCACGGCGATGTCTCGCAACCTGCCAAAATACATGCCGACCAACTGGGTGGCAGAGAAGGTGGCCGACTCCCCTAGGTGGTTGACCTGTATGGGCCAAAAGTGGGTTGAAGATAATGGAAGAGAAGGTCTCCAAAGATGCTCACCTCGACACCTACGGATCCATCTACATCGACCAGATTTACATGAGTGAACCTCTTCTCGACTTGCTGAATCTCGAAATCCTGCACAGTCCTGCCAAGGAGACGCTTCAACGAGCCGGCTGTGTTGCGAAAGTTGGAGATCTCCTGTGTTTTTGCCGGCTCGCCAAGCGCGCGTTGCTTGGGACCAAATGAGACAAGTGACCTATTGATCGACGATTAACTAGGCCATTAAACGAATAGCGGGAGAGGACTCACGGTGTTGCACGGTTCGAGACTTCGTTCGTAATGATATCGATGCCTCTGTGTCTTGCAACACCGATCTAGATTTTACGCGTAAATATTCGATTAGTCGTAGTAGGGAAGCCGAGATAACATGCCTTGCTGTGGAGGGAACCAAAATCTATACCGACGACAGACATGGGGGAATATCAATGAAGGGGATGGGGGAGTGTGAAAGAGACAGTTGGGCAAGGGCAGAGATCGCGAGCACATGCTGCCGCCTCATTTTAATTTTATATTGAAGTTATCATCAATGAATACTATTTTTTCGCGAGCCTTCCACACCCTTCCACACTTTTCCAGTCCACCATAACATTTGTACTTTTTTATGTATATACCTCTAAATTATCCCATCTAGTGCCAAAAGTCGAAATGCAATAACTTACCCTGATTACGAACTACGAGAAGGTCCTACAAAAGTGCACACAAATGCAAAGATGTGCAATGGCAAGGAGAAATAACAAGTGAATGTGGGTCGACAGTTCGAGGCGTACCAGTCGCACTCTGCCATGCACAAAGCTCTCTAGAATATAGACTCCCACACTATTCCTCGCTACGCTTCGTGTGTGTATCTTCGGCTGGTGGTACAAACAATGCTAGCAAGTAGCGGACAAAACCAGATCAACGTAAATGATAGCAATCATGCGTGTAGCGATATGAGATACTGTAACACCTAGTAGAACGTGCCTGTATACAGGGTATGCTATCATCGCGCGCGGCCAATTTGCATCTCCATCGGTTGCTGAGGGTATTGCGGCAATGATGACCCTAGATCATGATATGGCTGCCGCATCTTGTCATCGGTCACACCCCTGTCTGCAGCTGCCGTAGCGGCAGTAGGATCCCCAATGCCTGCACGGGTACCCCAACCAGTCTACAAAAACGTTTAACGTTGAAAGTTAGTCAAAGCTGACGGTTCATCGTACCTCATGAAGAGTAAACAATGCATATATCTTCATGACTGCGAAGTAGTACCCAAATAAAATAAATGCAGGGACGTGAATGATGTCTTGAGGGCGGCCCCACAGATGCGGGAGGAGCTTGGCCGTTCGCGTGGCAGAAAGCCAGACGATGTAGCTCAAGATCACGTTCCTATGGCACTCAGTCACATGTCTTTGTAAGTCGTGCTGAGTACCTACCACCACGGCAAATGGAAACCACCGGATTCCGTCGGGAGTGTACTCTTATAAACAATGTACCCAACAAGAGCAGGACCAGAGAGAAGAGTGAAGGGATTGAACAACTTGTCAACCTGTACAAAGCGAATCTCAGTGCTTCAACAAAATGGTAGGAGACGGTGACGAAGCATTACCATTGTATATGCTACATATGGGTGAATAGTCCAGACGTGCCGTTCCATGAAAAGTGATCTCAAATCAGACCGCCAGGTGTTTCTGGTCCATCGAAGGACCTGCTTCAGGAATCGCCAGTTGGGCTTCATTGTGCTGAGTAATTCTGCTTCCTTACAGCATTGCACATAGGTACTCCAGCCGTGGCTAACCATCCAGCGTGTGAGAAACTTATCATCACCTGAGTTGAGTTGGTATTTGCCGAGCCAGTAATCATGGGTAAAGCCGTGTAAGAACTCAGGATCCTTCAAGATGACAGTGCGATACGCCGCTGTTCGTCCAGAGAGACATGGAAGACCGCCATCGATGTGTGTCGACGAGGAAATCTCAATGTTACGGATAGTGAGGCGGAATGCGGCGAGAACTTCCCATACAGTCAGGCCTTTGCCAACCGGTTTCACACGCTGCGATGTGCCGACGCCGCCGACCTTCTGATCCTCAAAACATGCTAAGACGTATGGAAGGAGCGTTGGGGGCCAAATAGCATCGTCGTCGGCAAAGACGATAATGTCCGTCGTCGTGTTTTTGATGCCATGGGACATCTGGAGGCGCTTATTTGCGTACGGGACCGTTAATACACGAATGCGCTCGGGGTCGACGGCATTGGCAAGGTCTTGTAAGGGAGCGAGCATCTTCTCTTCTGTAATGATGATAATCTCCTTGGGCTTTCCAACGAGCCAGCTGTGGGCTGCCTCCTTGAACTCCTCGCCGGCGTCAATGGTGGGAACGATGATGGTAACATCCTCGGAGGCGACGTAAGTAGGGTTCTCAGGAAGTGGGACTGGACGATATGCGAAAGATGCTGAGATGCGGATTAGGTACCAGAGATAGCGGTAGAATCTGTAAAGTGCGTCCTCCAATGAGCCGATGAGGCTGACTAGAGTCAAGACTTACCCAATGACGCCAAAAGGTACGACTGATGACAGACGAGATCAGTTTCAGAATTTCAAACAGGTAATAGGCGTACATATTGGAAAGTCGTCTCTTGTCAGGTATAACATTGAGCGGGGCCTAAGGGGGTTTAAAATGGGAGAGGGAGGTTGAACAGCGCTATAGATGCCGGAGCGAATGCAGGATAAAGGAGTGGTGTGTGTCGTCTAGCGACGAGAAAATATTGTGGACGACAGTAGAAGGGGAAAGAGACGGAAGGTGTCGGGACGCGGTAGGAGGCAAACCTTTTACAAGACGCCTTGCACTTCCATGACACCCCGGCCCGGCAGCCCTGAGCCTACGCCGCAGCGTCACGACGATGGGCCGCCGGCCGCTTGCGGAGTTCGAATTTTTTTACCCTTTTTCATGTCGTAATATTGTCATGAGCATATATCAACTAAAACTCCCTCAAAGACACAGAATTGATAGTGATTCTACAGTACACATGAGGTGTGGGGGTGGGGGGAAGGAATACCTGTGAATGAACTGAACAGTGGAAACATTGTGAGGATATCGTGAGCATTGAGAAATAAGGATGTGACAAGTCCAGTCAAATGGTTCATACCCTAAAAGTTACAAAGTGTCGATGACGATGTCGTTCCATCTCCATCGTTCCTCGAGGTATCCCTTTGCGGTATCCTCGAGAAGAATCTCATTGCGTTTCTGAACGTAGACGGACTTGTCCGTCACTTTCTGCCGCAACACTGGGATGTATTCACTCTCGATGGGCTGTTCCAACAATTCAGAGAGATCCTCCACAGCTCGCTCAAGATCACTGTAAGCAACCTCGAATAAGTGTGCTGCAGTCGGGTGTAGACGAAACGAAAATACAGACCGTTGGTTATCTTCGAACATTGCTTTCTGGTTGCCGTTCTGGAGATAATACGCCATCGCATACGTCCATTTGAGGGTTGTACGACAATTCTCGACAATGTCGACAGCCTTCTTCATGAACTGGACCTCAATCCAAGTCAAGTCCGTCGTAAGCTGCATCTCCTCCATCTTCTTCTCCGTCTTCATATACAGCTCGATTGACAGCTTTGCCGACTGCTCATGATTTGCCCAGCGGTTGTAGTACTGGATAAAAAGAGTAAGCTACATTAGGTATAACAAAAATAGAATTTTCCTCACATGAAGATATCTTTCCAAAGAAGCGCGGCTCTTTGACTGAGCGTCACGGGCCTCAACACCTGACTTGTCGTCATACCGATTGCAAGAATACCAGGCTGTCCCATGCTCGGCCCAGGGACCTATGGACATAGAGATTAGAACCAAGTCATTATTGAGGCGAATCGAAATCATACCCATACACACCCAGCAAAACTCATATTTGCATTTCTTGCAAGTCATGTGACTGAGATGTGTTCATCATTAGCACTCCGGAATGCTACGAAAGGATGGAATAGACGTACTTGCAGCCGCCGTTCTTCTCGATAGTACTCTGACATTTGCTACACTCTTTGGTGTTGCTTTTGATCCAGTTTGCCGTCTCGCTATCATCGCGACACTTCTTCAGCCACATCCTTGCGATAGTACACAATACGGGTCGATGGTCGCCATCGATGGTGCAACCAAAGCAAAACTTGTGCTTTGGGTCCGCCCCACAGGACACCGTTGGGACGACGGTAGACAATGCGGAACGTGATGACGCTGTTGGGCACGAGACACTGCGATCGCAGGATGGATACGGGCAATACTTGAGGTTTTTGTTACAGGCAACGTAATTGCGAACCAAAAGCTCGTCGTAGCGCGCAATAGTGTCTTCATCGTCATCAAGCACCTTGTGAACAAAGGGGTCGAGTGCAACAACTCCGCAGTTCTCTGCCATGCACAAAATACGGTGCTCGCCTTCATCACGGATTTTACTGATGGTGTACACAGTCCAACATCCTGTGCAGAAGGTGTGACCGCAGGACAATGCGAGCGTGTCAGTGGCAGTATCATCGAAACATATAGGACAGAGAAAGGGTTCGGAGGAAGACGGCTGCCCAAGCTTCTTGGAGGATTTACTGGAACGGGTTACACGTTTGGAGCGATCGGATGTCGGATGTGAGGGTTTGGGCACGGGAGAAACGCCTGCTGCAATAGAAATTGAAAAGGCATTGTCCATGTATTTCTCGGTGAGCCGATCTTTATTCCAGTCCATATGGCGGAGAAGGAGAGCAGCCACGTCGCTCTGTATAATACATCGATTACAAAAATAAGAAGGTCCTTGTCATAGACGGACACACACAAACTTACGTTGACGCCGAAGATCGTGCTGATGTAGTCGATATCGGCGGCCACGAGATCCTTGACCTGCTGAAGTGTCAAAGGCTTGTACTCCACTTCATACGTCTTCTTTCCCTCTGACACAATTTTAATTTCGTCGTCATATGCTTCGTCCATTCCCATGTCCTCTTCAGAAGAGGCAGAGCCTCCATGCGGCGGGAAATGAGCCAAGACTAGGTCATAGGAACAACGAATCGGAAAGTATCACATACCGCCTTCAACGTCCATGGATTCCTCATCGTCTTCGTATTCGTAGTCAGAGAATTCGTAATCGGAAGACATAGTTAGATGGACTCGTGTGAAGGATGTTGTGGGGGCAAGGTGTGCTGCAGGTGCAGGGGTCACTCCAGCCAAGTCACGTCACGGGTCTGGAGAGTTCAAACTCAGCCCCGGGCGATTCCATTTGATTTTTCGTCATCTGCCTGCTTCGAATGCTCAGATTGACTCTATCTCGAGTCACTCTCACACGCGCATCGTGTCCTCTACATCGTCTCTTTTCCAATCGCGGTGTCGCACTGATGGAAACAGAATCTACAGGCACTCACAGAGACCCCGTCACGGGGGAGATGATTTCCAAGCAGTACGTCCGCATCTGGCCTAATGTTGCGCTGCTCATCGATTCGTCTTGCGCAGGGAACTCAAGCGTCGCCAAAAGCAACGTGAAAAAGAGGCAAGGAGGGCGGAGAATTCCGCAAATCGGCCTCCACCCCCGAACAAGGACAGCACCACAGACGAGGTTGCGAACGAGGAAGATCTCTCGCCTAATGTACGTTGGTTGTATTGATATATGCACTGAAACGTGATAGTCGATGGATGGAAGCTCCTTTTTTCTTTTTCTTTTTCCTTCTTTGCACCCGATCCTAACGGTCGTCGTTTTCCCAGCAATATTTTCAACTTCGTTCTCGGCAAATCCAGAGACTTCGAGAGACACAGTCCCCGAACCCTTACCCGCACAAGTTTGAAGTTTCTCTCTCTCTCTCTTCTTACATCAACAAGTACGGGGTCGAAGGAGTCATCAAACCAGGAGAGAAGGTCGATGGTGTCATTGAGGCACTTGCTGGTCGCATCCACAGCATCCGGAGTTCAAGTCAAAAATTAAAGTTTTATGACTTGCACAGCGAAGGAAAGAAGGTGCAAGTCATGGCAACATTACAGTAAGTTTTCGTCGTCATTCACGGTCCTGCTTCACTAGGTTGACCGGATTTAAGAGATGCTGCAGATCAGGGCTCATTCGTCGAGACACATGAGATATTCCGTAGGGGGGATATCGTTGGTGTAATTGGGACGCCATCTCGCACAAAGAAGGGGGAGCTCTCTATATCACCTTCGGAAATGATCCTTCTCGCTCCAAATCTGCATCAACTTCCTTCTAGCCACTTTGGTCTAAAGGACCAGGAAACGCGGTATCGAAAGCGTTATCTTGATCTCATTCTTTCTCAAGACACGCGTCGCATATTCTATACTCGCAGTCGCATCATCAACTATATCCGACGCTTCTTTGACTCTCTGGGCTTCCTCGAGGTCGAGACACCAATGACAAGTATGATTGCCGGCGGCGCGACTGCCAAGCCCTTTATTACCCACCACAATGACCTTAACCTTGACTTATACCTCCGTGTTGCGCCAGAGCTTTATCTCAAGCAGCTCGTCGTCGGCGGTCTCGATCGAGTTTACGAGATCGGCCGTGTTTTCCGGAACGAGGGCATTGATCTTACCCATAACCCTGAATTTACTATCTGCGAGTTCTACATGGCCTATGCAGACATGTATGACCTTATGGATCTGACCGAGAGTCTGATCGAAGGGTTGGTGAAGTATCTCACGGATGGCAGCACCACCCTCACATATCAACCAGAAGGCAAGGACGGCAAAGAGTACACCCTCGACTTCAATCGCCCATGGAAGCGGTACGACATGATCGAGACTCTCGAGGAGAAGCTTGGCGTCAAATTCCCCCCTGGTGAAACACTGCATTCTGCGGAAGCCAATGTGTTCCTACGTGAAATATGCAAGAAGGTAACTTTTTGGAAGGTGCTAAACTTTACGTAGCTCACTGACTCCTGAACTTCAGCATAACGTCGAGTGTAGCGAACCACGGACAAACGCTCGCCTCCTCGATAAGCTTGTGGGAGAGTTTATCGAGCCTTTGTGCATTTCCCCTGCTTTCATCGGTGCGCAGGCCTTATCGTCATCGTTTCCCCATTCTCAACGGTTGTATCAGTTGGTCATCCGCAGGTCATGTCTCCTCTCGCTAAGTGGCACCGCTCACGCCCAGGCCTTTGTGAGCGCTTTGAGGGCTTTATGTGCGGGAAGGAGTTTTGCAATGCATACACTGAGTTGAATGACCCATTCGAGCAACGGGCGCGCTTCGAGGAGCAGGTGAGACAGAAGGCACAAGGTGATGATGAAGCGCAAGATATAGACGAGACCTTTGTTGATGCGTGAGCGTCATTTTCTCTCGATTCGTGTTCATATACTCAGGCGGTACTGTTCCAGTCTTGAACATGGCCTTCCTCCAACGGGTGGTTGGGGCATCGGTATCGACCGTCTTGTGATGTTCCTTACTAACTCTACAAGTTAATCGATCTTTATTTAACCGTTTTCACACTCGCTGACATCGTCTTATAGACATTAAGGAAGTCTTGCTCTTCCCTGCGATGAAGCCAATTGAGACGGCTTCGAACATAAACGCAGCGAACCCCGGGTCAAGCGGCCATGCTTAGAAAAATGTCACGTATAGAAGTCGAGCCATAAGGGCGTATTACAAGTAATGGCGGTTAATGTGTGCATCACCAGCAATCATTGTGGGAAAACGTTGATACCATTGGGGCAATGGCAATGGCAATGGCAATAGTAGACGAGTTGTCGAATAAATTGCTCTGAACGCAGGTTGCTCAAAATTCATCAGCGCAACGATGGTCACAATCTGCAACCGCGCAGGTTCCTCGTGACTTTGCGCCAGCCTCGCCATAGAACCACTCGAGGATGTGCGCAGCATGTCCGCCATGCCTGCAAGTCTGACAAAACACGATTGCATCGTCAACACTATCTAGAGTACACCAATAAGCTGAGATGCGGCATTCAGCTAGCGTGGGCAGTAGGCCTACCTCGCATGGGTGCATTATGGTGTGCCAGTTGTCCATTCCGGGTGGAGTCAGGTATTATGCCCAACGTCATCAACACACCGAGCAGCGTGGTAAGGGGCGATTGCAGAACGGACAGGCGGTAGCCTCGATTTCCGAAATGCTCAGTGGGGCCGACGTATTCGAAGAATGAAAGCTCGCACTCACTCCGTTCGCCATGCTGATACCCCGCGGTTCACTGATTACCTCGTTGCAATAATTACATCGGATCAGGATTTGGGGCGGAACAAGCTGGATAGGTTCCCGGTCGGTGTCCTGCGTGAAGTCCTGTAACATCTGGCCCCTGTCAATGTCGAGCTGGCACCGATGATGGAAAAACTTCCATCCGTCCAGGAGGTCACGGTACGCGTCCAGCCACTGGTCGACCCGGACGTCCTTCAGCTGATGCGGGTGTACATACGCCCCCAAGATGGCCGCGGTCTGCACATCTCCCGTCCGATCCACGTAATTCTGTAAGAGCTGCATCCCAGACGCGGTCAGACCCGTGACGATGATGCCTTCTACGTCGCCATGTGATACGGACGCCTCGGCTATTCTTCGCAGGTAAGCAGAAAGCGCGTCGTCCTCGAGGAACTGTAGAGCGATTGCAAGACGCTCGCGAAGAGGGATGTGCTCCTCTTCTAGGACGTCGGCCCAGTCACCGAGTGCGAGGTACGTCAACATTGCCCGAAAATATGGATCCTCCAGGCGCATGATCAGACGCTCGTATTGGTGGCGTAGCTCTGGTGTTTTGACGGTTGTAGGCGTCAGAGCGGCAAGCGTGCCAGACATGATGTTATGCGAACTATCTGCAGTCTCACGGATGAGCATAGGTCAGACCCTCAGGTGTGAAGCTGCGGACCGTTACTTCGCATGAGAATATCCATGGCTTTGCTGTGTCGGCCCAGGAAAACAAGCCAGCACGCTGCTTGTGACTGCCTACCATCCTTCTCCCACCTGAACAAGGCTTCGTGAGGCACCTTGTATAGAAGTTTGCAACAGATCTTACTTGTTAATGACGGCAGATATATCTTCATTCTTCAGGCTCCATCCACATAGTTGAAGTGCAAACTGACGTTGTGTCAACTTTGTCGTCGATACAGTCGGTTTCCAGTCAGATGACTCTAGAGCGACCGCGTCTGTCTTGTGATACGCGCTTAGAAGTAGCAGAGCTGCGGCGAAATCAGATGGCAAATCGGCCCGATTCCTGCCACGGCGTGACTGAGACCTTGATATTGACTGGACACCTTCGACTACAAGAGGTTCAAGTAAGGCCACCGCTCCAGGAGAATTCGAAGGAGCTGCATCAGGGATAGAGGATAGAAATCCCTCCCAAATCCCTTGTATCCCCTGATTGGCAAAGTTGTAACCGTTAAGATGAACAGCAGGCACCTCCAGCAGGCGGCGAGCATCTGCGAGAGTTCGATAACCAGGAAAAATGAAAATGAATACCACCGCTCACGTACAATCGATCCAGGACCACATCTCGACGAGGGCCCTTTCACCCTGCTCCCCTTTTACTTCCTTGAGGATAACCACGTTATGAGCAGGCTACCATTCAAAAGCATGAGATGAGGTGGATCGTTCGATTAAAAGTGGTAACCGTAAAGCGTACATGACTCAATCCGTACCCCATGATAACTCGCTGTCGCATGATCATTGATACGTCCTCGTCAACTAGGGCCTGTGTACGATCAATGGCACGTCTCCAGGCACGACTGCCAGCGTTTCGTGTACGTGACGAAGATGCATTTCTCTCAGATGATTTTGAAGTACTAACAATATGCCTGGAACCGGATGCCGGGGACGGGAGCGGCAGAGATGCGGGACCTGGAGAAGACGGAAGTTCCACGTTTCCTTTGGAATAAGGGGAGGCAGGGACACTCCGGTATGCGGGACTGATAGTACCCTCCTTTGACTTCGGCACTGGTAACGGGGACGGTTTGAAGCGCGGAGAGGGCTTAGGTGAAGGTCTGGCCGATGTGAGAGCCGGGAAGCCATCCTCGTCCCCACGTCCGAAGGTTGGTTGATATAAGCTTAGTCGTGGCGATCGACCTCGAGACACCTCGATAGGAAAAGGGCTAAACCCAGAGCCTTCAGTCACAATAGTAGGCTGGATTGACCATGGTTCGGGGACGGTTTCCCCCGGCCGCACACCAGAAAAGATGCGATACGCGGAGCCGACTGCGATCGCCATATTACCCCGTGCGCTCCATTGCACGTGTATGGGCGTATCGTGGACATTTGCTGTCTCCAATTCATCGTCCTTAGTAAACGCCATAAGTGAAACCACCAAGGAGTTTGATCGGGTAGCAGGCATCAACGCAAAGGAAGCAAGACTTGAGTGAAACCGCCTAGCTGTTTGAAAATATGTAAAATTGATGATCCGTAGTTGTGTCAATTCACTTACATTTCCGCGTATCAGACAGGACAAGGGAATAAGAGGCATTCGGGGATGGCTGTGCACTATCAGTTGTCACAGGGGGTGACCCACCTGAAGCATTCCAGGGCAACATGCTAGTCGCATTCGTCCAAGACATTTTTGGTGTCCGGGCAACATCACTTGCACGGATTGTGGGAGGCGCATCAAATAACTCCGTTTTGGTAACATTCCAAAGACGAACATATGAAGCATCTTGACCAAGAGTCGCCAGAACACCCCGACGTACCGAGGAAAACTCCAGGTCTGTCACCCTACGCACGCCGCTATTCTGAATGCGCGTGCCATCGGCGAGCGCATCGCGCTCGGAAAACACCAACAAAGGGGTGGGCAGCTTCCGCACGTCCCAAACGGTGACGGCACCATCTCCGGCTGCGGCAATATGATGAGGCTCAAATGGGTCTGAGGACAACGCAGAGACACGTCCGGGAGCATGGGCGACAGCTGGTGCGGAGCTACGGAGATCGAATAACCGGAGTAATCGCTGTGACAAACCAGCGACGAGCAGGTGATTACTCTGTGGCAACCAGGTCAGTGAATGAATGGATTCGTTTGGGGAATGTGCCTGTAGAAGACGCGGGTCTGCACGAGAACTAAGCTCGGTGCGAGGGATGGGGTGTTGTGCGCGAGGAGAAGGTGGTAATCCGGATGACGGCCGTACTGGAGAAGGTGGAGGCGCGACGATATGAGTCGGTGAAGATGCTTCCGGGGTTAAAACAAGAGTTGAGCTGTGGGAGTGGACATCCCATATCAGGAGACTAGGGTCGTTGCGTAGCTTCTCGAGACCGACAGCTAGATACCGAGGAGTGGCACCACAGAAGGCAAGCGAGGTACAGGCGCGAGGTGCTTTGGGTGTTAAAGGAGCATAGCTGCTACGGCTAGTTGTATGCTCATGGATATGGTGTGTTGACTCGAGACGTAGGAGGTCAACGCGACCGCTACCGAACCCGACCGCAACGAGGTTGTCTACAGTTTGGTCCGGGGACCAAGCAAAGCACTGGACATCGACTCAGACGTGAACGCAGTAGAAACACAGATCGACATTACCCTCATTGATTGTAAATCCTGTTGGGATGCGACATGATGTATCAAAGAGTCTCCGGGAGACCAATCATACAGAGTGATTTGAGAACTGCCACCGACGATGAACCTGTTTTGTCCGAGGGGGCTCCAGGTAATACGCTTCTCGGAGTGGGAGGCCATACTTCGCAGCAGGGAAGACCGTGACCTCGTGCCTTGGGCTTCAATGCTTTACCCGAAGGAATGAGGTCGGGTCGAGCTGAGTCCGAGGCAGGTCCGAGGTGCCTTGACGCGACAGCGAGGACGCGTTTGGCCTAGGTCCAATCTCGCTCTCGCGACACCACGGCCACGGCAACAACATGGAGAATCCTCACGCGGAACGCCAAGCTGTACTTCTGGAGCGTATCGTCAAAAATGCCGTGAGTGTTATACCACTCCACAACAAGAATCAATAACCAAGTTTCCACATCGTCAGGACAAGTGCACGGAACTCGTTCTTGAACTGAACCATTGTATTGAGGTTCGCCCATATACACCACGGAAGATAAGCGGCTACGTTTCTCACCGCCCAGCTTGATTTTCAGGAGATAGTTCGGGCGAATGCCTCCATCAAAACTGCTGCCGATCTGGAAACAAAATACCGCAAGAATGTACAGTACAACTTGGAGGCAACGTTGGCCACGGACAGTGAACCCCACCAGGCATCGGAGAGGTGATGATACCATAAGGTCTTACTCGAACAAACAAATCATATTGCATTCACTGACTCGTTAGTCAAATATAGATCTAGGAGGAGGTCACTCATATCTCGCAGTACTGTATACCCGAAATGAGGAATCATTGTCGTCATTCTTACAAGAGCCACCAGCTGAAGTGAATTGGTATGAGAGCAGCTGTGACTGCCCGCACGTAATGATGGCTAAATTTGTATGGTGGTCCAGGGATTAAAACAGAAGTACATATGTAGCGTTTACATTACAGTAAATGAATAAGTACGATGCAAAAGACACCTGGCACAAATACTCAAAAGCCCGCCATGCGCCCACGAGGTGAGACATTGTGGCTGACCCCCGCCGTCCTGTGGGCGCGCTCCTCACGTACCCTGCTCCGCCCCGGCGCACCATTCAGCAAGCTGAGAAGTTTGCGCCGTTCAGCTGCCTGGGTGGGGTCCTCGTACACCGCTTGCAAACCCGGACTCATGCAGTGATCTGGCGCGGCATTCATGGTCGAGGTACCGGCCCCCGTTTCATCTCCGAACGCGTATGACGTGGTGTGGATATTCATCAATGGGGGTGGATGTTAGAAACGCTCGCGCCGACATTCATACCCGCGGTATCTGGGGATGGGCTGTAGACAACGCGATCGCGGTGAGGAGCGCGGAATACTGCATCAAAGTCTTATTACTCACTTTGGACCGTGGCCGTGCGCGTTTTCGCCTTGATGGTGTCTCTGCATGACCCTCAATCGCCATGGCACCCGCATTGCGCTTTCCAAGTAAGTTGGATATGCTCTCGTGTAGTGCCCGTGCAGCCGGATCCGTCTGCTCTTGAGACAGCTTCAGCGGCGACGGAGTGTTCGAAGATGGCACATATGGAGATGCCTCGTCATCGTCCGTGACACCCTCCAGAGTGGGTGCCTTCCCTGAAGAACGTGAAGATAAAACAAGGCTTGGGTGTGCAGACAGTGAGGAGGGGGGTAAATCCAAAGGACTCGAGGCGGGAGGAAGCGTCGGTGAGGAACTCGGGATAACTTCGTCCTGGTCAGGGGGCAGCTTAGGCAGATCAAAGATACCTCTCGGTCAGCCGATCTGCGTCTGGCTGCGTGGCCTCTGGCGGTGGCGTGACCGGGGGATGCGAATCTGACACGAGATACATCCCGGGGAGGCAGTGCACCTGTCTTCGCGATAAATGAAAGCCAGCTCATGTCAACCACTGGCGTGCCCCACATCCGTGCCTTGGCATACTTCGCGCCTGCCGCAGACGGACACAACAAGTGGGTCGTAGCACGATTGAATGTCGGCGCATGAGTCATACCTTCCGGAGTCTAGTCGTTAATACACTGTGCGAAATGCGAGCGAGGGAAAGCCATTACCCAACGCACGAGCGAGGCGCTTGACCCACATATCTTCTGCAACGTCGAGTCCTGATGGGCTAAGGGTGACACCGGGAAGATGAGTCGTGTGAGGGAGTGGGGAGAATGCGGGGTGCTCCTCTACAGAGCATATCCGTTCGCGTGAGAGGCAACCTTCGAGCCAGCACTCAGTGCGATACCGGGTTCGGAGTGCAGAATCTGTCTCATCAATACATAACTTGCTACCACTAAGTCATGTGTGAGTAACTGTAGGAATGAAGGAAGTGAAGTAAAAGAGTACCTGACCAAACGCACGATCACAAAATCCACGCGCTCCTCTTCGTCTTCGTCTTCGACCCACGTCCCACCACAGCTCTCGATTGCGGTGCGCACGCTCGCTGAACGAGCCTCAGCTCGTACACGAAAACATTTTCCGACAAATATCTTAGGCGGCGAGCCGTCGACTCAGGTGCCATCTGTACAGGCGAATCTGGTCGCGGCAAGAACAGCGACTGAACCTTCCGAAACGGCTGCCGTGCCGCATGCGCAGACGAGTCTTCCGATGCTGGTGCTGTACTGGGCGCAAATGACTTTGACCGCGTGAACGTTGCTAGCGCGCTACGCCCCTTGCTCAACGTGGATGGAGGGTCCAAGGCTCGGGCTTTTCCCTTGCCCTTGCTGGCCTCAGTAGGGAAAGTGGAGGATCGGAGTGGGTTGAGAGCTTCTTCAGGGGTGGTTTTAATCAAGTCTGATCCGACCTTAGCGTACCCGCGGGCGCGAGGAGACTCTCCCAAACACGCAACGTTGCAGCAGGAACACGACGGGCAACAGCGATCTCCTCCTCCTCAAATGATCAGGTACAGGTTGTGCTTGTTCTTGGGAGGGCTCAGGTCTTCGATGCTTTGAAAACGCGACATAGACGGGAGCCGTCTTCGTTCGGGACGTGGATGCGTGACAAGGTATGGCGTTTCCTCAAACCTCCCTAGACAACGTCATGTTACAACCAACCAGATACTATCAGTTAAGCAAAAGAAGTATACGCACCACCAAAGCCCAAAGAATCCCAGAACCACTCCTCCCAGACAAGTTTAATGTCAGCTTCGCCTCGCTCATTAAACTTTCCCGCGTAGTGCATCTTTTCTGTTTCTTCGTCCCCAGAACACAGAAGATGAGTGACGCGCACGGGTCGCTCGATGTTCTTTACGTATATTCCGCCGTGTTGTGTTACTGTGCGGTTAATGGCGGTACGCCTGTCGAGGTCTTCAACTCCTGAGACACACAATGTGATTCCGGAAAAGGTGGGAAGACGGTGCTCTCGACTTTCTGTGGAAAACGTCAAGAAGGCAAAGGAAGAATGAGAGGGTGAACCGAACGGTGTCGAAATCAAAGTCATCGCCTCGCTGCCAGATTTCAAAGGTGTCGAGGATCCATGACGGCTTTAATATGGGTATCTTTCGCTCTACTGCGCACTGGTATAGTATTCGATAATCATAAAGAGTACCAGAGTGAAAGGTGCGCACCCAGTATTTAGCTCCTCCATGTTCCTCTGCAATCAGATGCGTGACGTAGTCAGTAAAGGCAGCGGTAGTGCTTGCGCCCATTTCTCCAGCTTTTGGGAATATTATTGACTGCAGGCGGTTCGACTAACATGAGGCCAAGACGGACGGCTGCGATTCACCACGCACCCTGTCGATACCAGTTGTACAGACTGTGAAGCCTCGAAAGGGCCTTGGACACGTGTCAACAAAGCTAGGCTCGAGAACGTCGGGTGCATCCGATAGCAGCGGTGAGGGTGGTGGCGTACGTTGCGCATGCGTCCTGGTTTCTTCTGGTCTCGCAGGCCGCAGCTTTACACCAGGTACCTACAGGATCAATGGTCAGAAACAGCAAGTGGATATGATACCCAGCAGATACCTTCTTTGATCTATTTACGCGACGGGGCATAAGGCGCGTGCGTGGCTTGGCTCAAGTCGTCAACGGACGCGTTCGTTCAGTTGTTCGTTTGCAGTTGAGGGTGAATGAGCATGAATGGGCGCGTTCCATGGGCGCGTTCTGAGTTAGGTTAGGGTTTGTCCTCTCATGTCTGACCTTTACCGTTCTGCGATGCATGCTCGCATCGCAAAGCTTCCACAACTCCCGCCAGATCTGCTCGGAGAGGAAGATGAAGATGAAGAGTCTGAGGCAGCTGATATAATCGGAGCACTACCTTCTCTTTCAATTAGCTCTCCCGCCAGCCGCCTACCGCGCACTCCAAACCCTGAGTACGCACCCATATCAGGAGCATCATATTTCTCTGAGGCAGTGCAAGTCGATGTCCCTGCATCAAAGCTTGACGTCCGAGTATATTATACCCCACCGCAGACCTCAGATGGTAGCCTTGGGTCGGTCATGGTCTGCCATCATGGAGCGGGCTTTGCTGGTCTGAGTTTCGCGCTCTTGGCCAAGGAAGTGACCAGTCTGTCTAAAGGGGAGCTTGGTGTCTTGTCCATTGATGCGCGAAGGCATGGTGCGTAGTTTCTATTTGCCGTTAACGCAGTCTCAGATGTTGTCAGGGAAGACATTGCCGATCGAGGGGTTTTCTGACGAAGACCTATCGCTTGAAATCCTCGTACAGGATCTCAACAATCTATTACAAGTTGTATTCCCCGATCCAGCTGCCGCGCCGTCGCTCCTTGTGCGCACTCTCGATCTTTGACCCCGTCAGCCTCATTAATGCACTTATAAGCTCGTCGGACACAGCATGGGCGGCGCTGTTGTTGTAAACACAGTACCGCGCCTTATAGAAGCAAAATACCGCGTATCTGGTGTTGCCGTGCTTGACGTCGTAGAAGGCACCGCGATTGATGCACTTCCCCACATGCCTGCGATTCTAAACTCAAGGCCAGAGGGTTTTAACAGTGTCAGCGATGCGATAGAATGGCAGTATGTCTTTTCTGCTCCATGCAATACACCCCATTAACATGCTCAATCCGTAGTATCACAGCGCACCAGATCCGTAACATCACTTCGGCTAGAGTGTCTGTACCCTCGCTTGTCGTTCCCACGCCCGAGCCTCGAGCGCGTGGCTTGCGCGCATTTGTCTGGCGTACACCATTGCGCACTACGGGACCATACTGGGAAGGTGTGCTTCTCTCCTTCTGTCCCCCACATGGCACTGACAGCAATACACTTACAAGGCTGGTTCAGAGGACTATCGGCCGCGTTTCTTGCCGCACGCACTGCGCGTTTGTTGGTACTTGCAGGTACCGACCGCCTTGACCGCGAGCTTATGATCGGGCAAATGCAAGGCAAGTTCCAAATGGTAGTTGTACCAAACACAGGGCACATGCTTCACGAGGTGAGACCCATGTTATGAGCTCAGATACGATGCACTGAGATGTGGTGCTCTGTGCTAAGGACGATCCGGAGACACTTGCACGGACATTGGTAGAATTTTGGCGAAGAAATGAACGCGTTGTTGTAGGAATCAAGAGAGTAGGGGACTTGTAGGTTTTCCATGTGTTGATCCCCTAGCCACCCAAGGGGCGCGAAGAAGCGTAGTTGTCCGAATTGTGGCAAACACAGCCCGTTGGTCGGCCAGAATCGATATAAGTCAAGAGGGTAATACCGTGAAATTTGTTTAGCAGCGAGAATTCAAAGCCGCTAGAATTGACAGTGCAAGGTGTGCTCTTTCTCGAGCCGTCGAGACCGCATGTGTGTGTACGTACTCTGGTTTGATCTGGTGGCCATGGTATTTCTAGGGGGTGACAATCAACTTCTCATAATGCCTTGCCGCAGTTCCTGCAGAATACTTACCCGCCGTCCTATGCTCGTATCGACAACCCTACAAACCTAGACTCCAAGCAGGAGTTCAGGTCCAGGTCTCCCATGTTTGGACGCCCAGTTCCAGTTTTCACTCAAATACCTCCCTGGATAGCACTCAGTCTAGTTCCTGCAACTGGATGCCTGGAAGGGTAACAACAATCTGAAGTTATCGCAGAGCCCAGGGCCGCAGGGCGGTCGGATACAATTATATCTATGGCTCGTTGCCATCATGACGCTGGTCTTGATCGTGATCATCTTGTCTCTAGATTTCATTCGCGATCCGTCGATCATAGGTCCATCGAGGCCCCCTGCGTCTCGCTTATTTGCATCAGTTGGCGTGGCTTTGGGGATATCAATATCTCCGCAACTGGCAGTCAGACATCGGAGGCAGATGGTTGAGACAGAAAACGTCACTCGAGGGATCGACCCGCGCTTGGTCAGACATATCCAACGAGACCTCCATTCACGAGACTCACGGTGCTTATGCCATCCACATCGTCGCTGGGTTCATGAGCATGTTGGCAAGGACTGTGCTGGTCGATGCTTGTCTTCTGCCGTGGCCCAGTTACTGGTATCCATGAGATGCTCGCTGACGGCACCAACTCCGAGGATTGACTGCGGATGGATAGTTCCTGCTTCCAAGCCTAATGGCAATGGCGTCGTTGCCAAACTGCGACACGTGGCATACAAGAAGGCAAGTGGAGCATACAGTACAGGAAGGCAAGTGGGACATTTGCCTACCACGGGCGCGCTCCCGGGCTTCGTTTACGTCCATTCGGAGACAGCCAAAAGGGAGAGCATGCGGATACACTATCCCTATGGTGATGCGTCCGAAAGGTCAAATGACATGGTCTTTGAGAGGAAGGACACACGGGACAAGATCAGATGTGGCGGACACACATACACCCATCATAAATGAGCCAAGGGAGATCACGCGGCTGACGGCGTTGATGCGAAACAGAAGGATCATGATGGCTTCGCATGGCCATGGAACATCTCTCCAGTAACTTATTGGCTTGAAGGTCTGTGTCGGTAAAGTGAATATCAGCCGAGTTGATCCATCACATGATAATTAAGGGGGTTCGTTATGTACCCGTCTTAAGCGATCAGGCGCAGATGGAACGGTGATAAGTAGCAATGGGGTAATCAAATTCTATCCTGAAAATCTGCCAAGTACTTCATCGGACTAGACTGTAAAGGCCCATGTAGGGAACGTGCCTGATTGGTTTTCTAATTATGCTCAATTGGAAAGGTGCAAAACGGGAACCGCGAGGTGAGCGGGGAATGGTGGGCTTAGTGGCCGTGCGGGCTGGAACAGATTCTGCCTGCCTGGCGTAAATAGTCATAGCGGTAGCTGTTGTCGTAAAAGCGTTACCAGAAGCGATTGTTGGTGCGCCCCTCTATTGCAGCTCCGGGACATTTGTTCCCTTGCGTGCGGCGTTCAGAGAACCTCGATAAATACGATACCAGCCCTTGCTCCAAGTCAGCGCCTCTGCTCCGCGACCTTTTGGACGGTGCTCCTTTTGCCATGGGCCTGCCCACTATCATCGCAATCCTTCGCAATGCGGCCAGACCATTTTCAAGCGCTGACGTAAGTATTGTGTTTCACCTAAATCATGGTTGGCTTTACGCCCAATCTTGCGCCCAACTACTTAGTTTGCGAACGGCCGCGGCGAATCTCCATGTTCGGTTCTCACTAGTAGAGAGCGCTGCAAGACCTTATATTCAGCAGCACATGGAGGTATGTCTTCTCGTGCCCTGGTGGTCTCTGATCATTCACCGAGATATCCCTGACCCAGGAATTAGCGATTGTGATTGGTAAGTCGCAGGTTGAGGATTAGATTGGTCTTCTTTCTCTGGGTGTCACTAGTTCCTGATGGAAGTCGGGGTGCCGTTGGAGATGGGCCGCGGTGCCTATAGTCTTCAGCTCGAAAATTTCTAGCATTCGGGATTTTCAGGTGCACCGGTTTACTGACATTCTATACTCTCAGTAACCGTGCCCCTTTCAAGCTAGCAAGTGCCTGTTTTACTTGTCGATCAAATTTCGCACGCAGGACCTCCAGTTACGAACTTGCAAACAACCATATGTCGCGGGAAGTGATGAAAACTGCGGACTTCTCCAAATGGGCGGTTCGTGAAACAACTCCTTCCGTGTCGTCGGCACCACAATGTGCGCTTCCTTCCCCCATTCGATTCCTGCGTCCTGATGGCGGTATATATCATTACAGCATCACCCGACTCAAGTTGGAAACCCGCTCAAATCTTGGTCCCCGTCCTTATTGGCATCGTTCTGTGTCTGACATTCGCTCTTTATCTTCTACATCAGAGCGGGCGCCTTTCCCGTCTCACGTCCATTCTCCCTTCCATGCGACGCAGTCGGCAGAGGTTGACACCGCGCAGATGGTCATTCGGCGATGACACCCCCGGCGGTGGAACTTTGCGACACGCAGAAGCGACGCCCATGATAGACCCCTTCCTCCATTGGCGTTCGTTATCTCCTCATGATGATGATACTGATCGCCAACGTCCTAGCATTCGCATGAGGATGGGCGTCCTGACACCAGCGTTCTCGAAGGCTATGCATTCGATACGGAGATTATTTCGGTGGGGCCCCATTCAAGTATCTCATGTCCCAGTCCCAGACACCTTCGATCTCGAGGATCCCGTCACTGAAACGGACACGCTCAAGAGTGACACGCTCAGGAGCAATGAGTCTAAATCCTGGGGGCTTCCGACTCTTGGTCGGAACCCAGGTTTGATGATGGATCGCATACCCTCCATGCATGATCTAGTCAACAAGACGTCGTGGAGCTCTGCCGCACTGGACTCGGTGCTTGACGACGACCGGGGGAACTACGAAGACATTGGGAAAAACTTCGAAGATGGTGGCGCCAACGATCATGATTATGGGATGGACGCTCAACATAGGGTTATGTTGATTTCTAGGAATGGGGAAGACTTTTCTGTGGAGGGAAGCCCGATTTCCCGCAAAACCTCCATTGAAGTGGATCGAAGAAGCACAGAGGTTGTGCCGCCAACGCCTACAATCCGCAAGCAGGTGAATGGGTCTCAGCAGTATGATCCACGTGCGACGCGTGATCATTTGACTTCACGGCCTTTCCACCGCCGCCCTAGCCTTGCGAGAAGTGTGTCCTCGCCCGATCTTTGCCCCTCTTCCTCTGAAAGGTCTCTGGTGCGACCCTTCACCTCATCTACCAATAACTTACCCGATCTCTGTGCTCAACCCCTTCCAAAACCGCCTTTCAAATCACCCACACCTTTCTCCACGCGGCCGACCCCACTGAGCAGTGTGTATCCCTCTCGCGAGGATGCGCCTGGCGTACACTATCGTATGACAGGGACACCGCCAGCAGGGTTGAACGCCTATCTCTCACCCGAAATGGGTTCCACCCTCACATTCCCATTGCCGCCAGACACGCACTCACGTTTTATCCCGGCGGGCTATTCCCCTTCGCCTTCCCCGTCCCGGATCTACAGAGCTATATCCCCACTTTTCTCCGGCGGTCACCTCCCGGTTCCCTGTACCCCTGCCAAGTCCGGCTCCGTCAAGCATGATCCATGCATCGGATTTACAGAATCTGATTCCGTCCGCAGTGCGAGGTGCTGGTTACAATCCATTTCGACATGCACGGCATGCACGATCGGTAAGTGCCTTCGAATAGGGAGTGCTTGGCCGCGGTGGATCCGTTGACCGGGTATCGGAGCCTTTTGATTCTGTTCTTGATAACCACCTGAAGATTAAAAGAGCATAGCTATCGCAGAATTCATGGTTTTCATCTGGACTGTTTAGATTGTTTAAGTTACCACAATGTCTACCCTACACCCCTGTCTACATCGCAATGTTTTGTTTCTTGTACCTCGGACGCTTATCTAGGGTGTATACCACGTAACTCGTCACTTATCAGTATCTGTTTTCACTTGTAAAACTTGTCTCATTTGTATATTGTAGATGGTTTAACGTTTAGTCTCACGTCTCGATCCAATTCGCTACTTGCTTTTACATCTCGCGCATGGCACTTCGAGTCGGTGCGATGAAAGGATTTATCAGAGTTGGCCCCTGTTTGTGTAAATATGTATGTCGGTATACCCAGTGGCAAAGTAGTGCGAGTGGTGGAGATTGAACCATGAAGCTAGCATGAAGAGCCAGGGTATAGGGAAAGGAGCGGAACGGACCCAAATACCTCTCAGATTTCACGCTTTCACATTACCACAACCCTCCCGGTGGGTCTAGACTACCCTGGGACGCAAATAACCCAGATAGAATGTAAGGGCTGCCTAACGGTGAATGGGTTTATGGGGAGGAAATGAAAAGAAGATAGAGGACTCTTGTACTAGGGCGTAATACGGGGGCTGTAGGACAGGAAGGAACTGTCTTTATTACCATCTTTTTAACAGGGGTATGTGACATGGAGGCCTAAAGATAGTTAATGATGCGCCACAAGCACAACGCAGCCACTCTGACTCCAAGATAAGAGAAAGGAGGGGCAACCTGTGCGCTTCGAGAAGAGCGGAGAGAACGGGATTGGGACGTTATTTGTTGTGTGATATGTGTGCACGCACGACGTCAATTATGCAAGGCACATGTGGAGCGCCGGCGTTGTGCCAAGAAGTTCGTGGACGCGCGATGGAGAGGAAGGTAGGACATGAAACGGCAACGCGCATACCTTTACCGCGCGGGGGAGCATGCTTGTTTGACGAGCGCACTGCAGAACGTGTCTTGTGTTTCCTGCGATCATGGGGACAGGAGGGTCTGAAGTGAAGGGAAGAGAGGAGAAGGAGAGCCTGGCCGGCGTGTATTCGGGGTGGTAGGATCAGCAGTCAAGATCAAACATATGTGCCAAATGGATGCCGGCCATCATGATTATGGCAGAATGCAGAAAGCCCATGCGCGAGGAGTGACACGATGCATAGATGATCCCTAAGAGAAGGGTCACAGCATAAAGTTATACTATAATTGGAACGAGGGTGGAGGATGATTAATGATTGTGTGAGTGTGAATAATCGGGCGCTGGCGGAGAGCCTGGCGGTGCCAGATCTGGAGTCAAGTCAAATTTCAGAGGCGTGGCTGGTCACATTGGTCAACATGGTGAGGATATTTCGGTCCGAAAGACAATATGGAAAAAGATACTGTTCTGTGCCCCGGCTGAATTTCATTCCAGGATCCAGCGCGCAAAAGTCACCCTACTTGCGCAGCCGCAACCTTTCCCAGTTCCCCCATTATCAGGCGAGTCGTGTCCGCTGCCTCGTGTCCATCCATGAATGTCTCCATATATGGGTTGCTTCTCCTCCGTTTTTCCATCTAATCCCCGATGGTCGTGCACAGATAACGTTGATGAGGCTTACGGATTTGGGAGGTCATTTCCCGTCGGGGCTTGGTAGGCCCTGCCCGTGTTTAAGCGGCAAAGAGGGGCACCATGAGGGCAGGTGGTGAGGTGGTCGTGTGCATAACGGCCGGGCATGGTGGTTGGCTGGGCTGACGTATAGGTGCCTCAGAGGTTAGGGTGGGCACGCTGGATGATCGGCTGGTGCCATGACTCGCTATTGTGACTGGATCTCGGGCCTCGAGGTGTTGCCTAAACGGGGAACAACAGCCACGTGGGGGTGAAAAATTAGCGGAGGGGTGCGTGTACTTTTACATACGCTTCTTCCTTCCGTCTCTCTCTCTCCCCGCTTTCCCCGTCCCTCCCGCCAATGTCTCCGCCTCCCCCCCTCCACCGCCCCCACTCTGCTTGCCCTCCTTCACTCGCAGGGGTAAGAAAAAGAAGGTCGATGAGTTGTTCGATGAGAAATCAGGATCCACCCATCCGTCCGGCACTGGCACTCACACCCGGAGCTCGAGAGGCTCTCGCACCCGAAGCTCCCTCCCCGCATCCCAACGTCCATCTCAGCAGGGATCCCCTCTCGCCCGCTCTGCCTCGTACTCCCCCACCGCAACGATCACCGATGCCCAATCGAAAGTAGACGTCACCTCCCATGCCGAAAAACTCACCTTTTCGGAGGATACGGAATCATACAACAATCTTCCCAAACTGGCGCCTAAGCTTGATCGCTCCCGCTCAAAGCTCACCCGCGGGAACACATTCCGAAGCAAATTTGGCTACGGATGGGGGTTGGGGTTGGGCCGCAAGGACAAAGACAAGGAGGACCTCTTCACGGAGGTAGACCGTTCATCCTCTCAGACCACCATCTTACCCGTCTACCCTCGAGAAGCTCCTCCCTCTTTCGCGCTGGATAACGCTCAGACCCCGACCCGCCACATGTCTCAGCGCTCGAAAGCCTCTCATGCCTCGAAGCAGAGCCAAGACAGCCAAGCTAGCAGAGCTACAAAGTCCAGCAACATGTCTCGCGGGAGCCGACGGTCTAACAACTCCAAACGGCCTTCCCTTACAGGCAGTGGTTCCGTAAATACCCTCGTCGGGTCTGCCCTAGAACGCAAGGAGGCATATCAGGATCCCATACGCGAGCACATAGACACATCTCTCCGGCTGACGGAACTGCGCCAATTCATGGCCAAGGACAATCTTGATTACTAGTTCGTCCCGTAAAATTGATTTTTTTGGTTCTCAACCCTGACCGGTCTTTTCGCGTAGCGTTATACCCTCTGAAGATGCTCATCAATCTGAATACCCGGCCGAGGCCGACAAGCGCAGGGAATGGATAACAAAGTACGTGATTCCGCAGTCTTTGACCCCATTCGAATGTTCTTACTAATGTGACTCTAGCTTCACGGGCTCGGCTGGCATAGCCGTTGTGTCAAAGACTGCCGCTTATCTCATAGTTGACCCCCGCTATTGGCTTCAAGCTGAAAATGAGCTTGACGAAAACTGGTTTTTGATTCGCATGGGGGGTGAATTCGGGCCGCGGAGTTGGGTGGACTGGATTTCCGTTCGTCCCCCTCCAACATATGGTGAAGATTTGCGATTGACACTCCTTTCTTCCCCTCTTTGCAGGACCGAGTCAACGAATCAAGGGTTGGACTTGATGCACGCATGATCTCCAACGAGGCCGCACAACAACTTTACCCTTTGTTGCAAGCCAAAAAGTCCAAACTTGTTTACCCCTCGCAGAACCTGGTCGACTTGGTCTGGCAGGGCAAACCGGTGCGCTCGAAAAATAAGATTTTTGTCCAGCCCATCGAGTACACTGGTGAGTCCAACACTTGAAAGTTTTTGCTCTATGGCTCATTCAATGTTTACAGGCAGAGATGCCATGAGAAAGCTCGTTTACGTCCGTGAATGGATCAAAGATTACACGCCATCATCCGGTACATCACCATCCAAGAATTCATCGTCGCCGGCTCAGCGACACGTTGGCACGTTGGTCACCAATCTAGCCTCCATCGGTTGGTTTGCCTTTTGTTTATATCATTGATAATGTTCTCATGTGGCACCAATGCAGCGTATGTTCTAAATCTCCGTGGAGATGATATCCCCTTCAACCCTGTATTTGTCTCGTACATGTACATTGGTTTGGATCGCGCCATTCTGTTCGTTGAGCAGGAAAAGATCGAGCCTCCTGTGCGCGAGTATCTCCAGAACCTCAAGGTCGAGATCAGAGAGTACAATGCCATTTGGTCCTTTTTGCGTACCCGCGAATGGGGGGATGGTAAAGTCCGTACTGTTCCTATCTGTTCCGAGTGATATATATTGATCGATTTATAATAAACATCGACAGATGATCATCCCCCCACAGACATCATATGCTATCTCGCTTATGTTAACACACTACCGTTATTCCCTCGCTCCTCCGATCATCGAGGAGATGAAGAGCGTTAAGAACGAAGTCGAGATCCAGGGGCTCAAGCGTGCGCACCGACGTGATGGCGCCTGTTACGTGCAATTCCTTGCTTGGCTCGATGAGAAGATATCCAAGGGTTTCGACATCACTGAGTGGGAAGCTGCCTGGAGACTGACGGAGTTCAGGAGAAAGACGAAGAACTTTATGGGACTTGCCTATGAGAGCATCTCTGCAACTGGACCTAATGCTGCTCTTCCGCATTACCACCCGCTCAAGAGTAACAGTTACGTCATCAGCAAGGAAACCCCTTATCTCAACGACTCCGGAGGTCAGTATCGTGATGGTACATGCGATACCACCCGGACTATGCATTACGGTCGGCCGACTTTGGAACAGAGCGAGGCATACACACGGGTCTTGCAGGGTCATGTAGGCGGAATTTGTATTTCTCGGTGATCGCGTGCTCATTTTTCGTGCGTGTAGATCGCCATCGACACTGCTGTCTTCCCAAGGGGTACGACAGGTGCCCAACTGGATGTCCTTGCGCGGAAGAATTTGTGGCAGGACGGCTTAAACTACCTCGTGAGTGATCCACGTTTTAATCAGTTTTATCGGGATCCCTCATTACTGCGATCTGATCGATAGCATGGGACTGGCCACGGCGTTGGATCGTTCCTCAACGTCCACGAAGGCACGTACGGTTTCTCAAGCAACGTGCCTCTTGTTCCTGGTCACGTTCTCACCAACGAGCCCGGTTATTGTAAGTAATACTTGTCGTCTCTACCTCGTGCGCGTCCCTCTGATATCGTGTGTCAAACTAACAGACAAAACCGATGAATTTGGTGTTCGTATTGAGTCTGTCCTTGTCGTGCGCAGTGTGCAAACCAAACACACCGACCCCGACGAAAGCTGGTACGGCTTCGAGCGGCTGACGTGCGTGCCGATCCAGACGCGTATGGTGCTGGAACACATGCTCAACAAGGAGGAGAAGGAGTGGTTGCGCGAGCACAACCGGCGCTGCCTCCATTCGCTCGAGGACCTTCTCCAGGACGACAAGCGTGCTCTTAAATGGCTGCGTCGCGAGGCGGAACGCCCGATCGGTGTCGCTCCGGCCGGACCCGGCGGCGTCATCATCGATTGGGGGGAGTAAGAGGCTGGGTGGAGGGGGACGGCATGGCATGCCTTTTGTCCTCTTCCCGGCCTATATTTCGTGCCAGCGCAGGACATTCGTCGTTCAGCTCTGTGCTTGGGACAGTATATTCGTTTTCTCTCATTCGAACCTACCCTGGATATCCCCTTCTTGCCGAGCTCCTCCCCGATACTTGAACATCACAGCGTTACCTCTTTACCCGATATTTGCTTTTTGGTTTTTATATGATACATTATGAGTCCTGACAGTTTAATACCTGGGAGCAGTTGCAGGACGGCTCTCTCAGGTGAATGATTCGTAAATGACCTCAGCTCTGTTTTTATATCTCCCTTTCTGTTGTGAATACTCTTGTGATTGTTTTATCCAACATATTCTATTCCTTTCCGTGCATCTGCACGATTCGTGTAGACTTTTTTTTGTTCCTTGTTTATAACTTGTTGTGATATGGACAGTGTGCGATATACCGATAGTAGCTACAGATCTGTTGTTCACGTTTCGCACATATCTACCTTAGATTTCCCTCTTAGATTTTTTCAATGCTAGCGCGTGTGATGAAAAATACAGAGTGCACGCTGTATGTCATGGAATGAAGATGGACAGTACAAGAACAAAACAGTGATATCGATGAGGATATACTGAAGATGGATGCCGCCGAGGGTCCAAGTGTTCATCGGCGGTTGGTTTTGCCTCCCTTGCGCTTCCCAGAGAAGAGATGCTTTGGCTAGAATCGTGAAAAAATAAAAAAATATGAATGTCACAGTTGGCGTCGAGATGAAACAAAGAAATGAGAGCGCAGACGCCAAGTCCAGGAGGGAACCGAATGAAAGGAAACGTACCATTTTGACTCTGATAGCGCGGTCGCTCTCGCCCGCTTTCGCAAGCATGTTGCGCCCGCGCTGACCGAGATTCCGTAATCGCGTCGCTTTGGATATTTGCTAATGTATAACGCAGCCACAAGAAAGGAACTTCCATCAGCGCCCTCGAGATATAAAAAGGAAGTATAGCAACTACGTACCGCTTCGTCCCGCATGCCAGCGAGCTGCCGATTCGAGCGCGGTGCGCCTTTCCGAGCGATGGCTGCGCCCGAGTTCGCCTTGCCCCGCTTATGCTTACGCCGCATGCCGGGTCCTTCTTCGCCGTCCTCGCCATCGACGTCCATCACCGTTTCATCGTCATCTTCTCCTTCTGTAGCCCAATTATCCCCGTCCTCATCATGGTCATCGCTGTCGACGTCCATCCCGTCCTCGTCGCGCTTGCGCTTGCGCCCTGCGGCACGCATCTTGGCGATCATCACTGCGCGTTCTTGCACGCGGCTCGGGTCAATGCCCGCTTTTGTCAGGTCGGTTGTCAAGTCAGTGAGCGTGCGGAGGCCCGCAGTGCGGGGAAGGCGCGCTTTGTTCTTCATCTTCTTTTTGCTCTGCGCCTCCATCTTGTGGCCAAGAGCAATCTTTGCTGCCGCTGCTTCACGCTCATCATCCGAATCAACCTACCAACGCAATGCATTTTATAAGTCGATGAGAAGAAACCGGTTTTGAAGCGACGCAGATTCATTGGACATGAGAACTCACCATGTTTTCATGGTCTTCGTAAAAACCCTCAGCCTCGAGCATCTCTTCTTCGCGCTCAAGAGCTTCTAGCTTCTCCGCAATATCAGGGTCAATGAAATCAGCAATGTTCTTGCCATCCATGATTTCCGGAATAATGTCGCTCTTCCACTCGTCATTCGCGAGGATGTAGTTCTCTGCGACATCCTTGAGTATCGTGAGGTCGGTGTAAAAAGCACCTTACGCACTTTTAAGGTTGATATTGTATACCCCGGCGCCACCCTCTTCCAACTCAGTGTCTTTCTCGAGCTTCCGCCGATCGGGATCATTCTTGTCGTACTTTTTGCGTAACTTGACTGCCTCTGGGATGAATGGTTCGCGAACAACCTCATCACGCGGCTTCGGTTGAGCAACATGAATACGGTTGATGATGGTGTTGATTTTGTTGCCTTTAAGCTTTGCATCGACACGTTGCGCAAGGAGAGCATCGCAGGCCTTATTTTTGAGATCCATGACACCTTCCTCAGAAAAACATGACACTTGCACACATTGCACGTCCTCAGCGTCAATAATTTCTTGCACAAGCGTGCGGTTATCCGGGTCAAGGTCTTCGAGGCGTGTGACATCGATCTTGTTGATAACAATCATAGTAGGCTTGCCGGAAAACAAGGGCTTGATGGAGTGGAATAGCTTACACTATGACCGAGGTCTCAAAGCAGTACATGAGAACGGGCGAATCATCACGCACCTGTGCTTCAATGGTATACCCACACTGTTCACTAAGATCCATAAAATACAATACACAGCTCTTAAGGTGCGCTAATGCCGTGATACTCTGCATCTCGATTGTGTTCATCTCCTCTAACGGGTGGTCAAGGATGCCAGGCGTGTCAATGACTTGCCATCGAAGGTACTTGTAGTCTAGGTGCCCCACGAAAAGAGATTTAGTGGTGAAAGCGTATGGCTGAACGTCGACGTCCGCGCGGGTGACCTTGTTGATGAACGACGATTTGCCGACGTTCGGATAGCCGCATATTAGGAGGGTGCGTGTGTTTGGATCGATGGCCGGCAAACGTGATATATGCTGCCGAACCTGCTCAAGGTAAGCTAGGGGATCTTTCTGGCGGCGCATGATAGTCGCCATTCTATGGACCTTAAGAAACATTTGGCAGAGAGATAAAAAGCGTGTAGCGTACCGGCCTAGAGCTGCCCTTTTCAACTGCTTACATCGGTACAAGCTGTCTCCAAACTTGAGTAGCCGGACGTAGTCCTTTGCAACCTGGTCAATGAGATGCCGCGCAGTGCGTAATTGGCCTAGAGCGAGCTTGTAGTGATTCTTATCATACAATACATTCATTAGGGAGGACAAGAACGGATGCAGGTCCTGCAGACGTCCCAGGCGTAAGCTAGGGCACAACTGCAAAGGCAAAAGGGAAGACATACGTCGAGCATGGGGAATTCGGTGAGGATAGAGCTGAGCTTCTCCTCGAAGGAATCTTGCGTGAACTTGACTTTGCGCATGTAGAAGTTACGGATGCGACTAATCTTGAAGTTTTTGTGAATGACCTACGGAAGGTTATGGTCAAGACAGGGACGACGACTGGGGAACGTACGGTGGGTGTTTTTCGCTGGGTCTTCGAGAGAACTATGTCTAAAAAATCGGCCGCGGTTGGCACCGGGGCAATCGCCTTCAGGCCACTGGTAGACATTGTAGCAATTGAAGGTGAGTCTATGCTCGAGCCAAAATTTTGGGTCAATCTGATTAATTCCCACGGTTAAATACCAGAGATCATGTCTTCACTGTCTTGGCCCCATTTTCCACCATTTTCAGGAACTGCATTGGTTGATGTGGAGTCAGTACTGTATGCATTGCCTCAAAGCTGGCTTGGGGGCCAGTCAAAGGACACTTTGTCTCTTTGGGTGGCAGAAACACTGCAATTATAGGAGATCTCTCAGATCTGGATTTCTTGTGTAGATTGTGCCAGTGGGTCCTGGCCATCAGCAAATTCACAAATTTCTTTTAGGCTTTCAGGCCCTTTTCAGTGGGTTGGTGATCCATAGTACACTCTATGTATTGTAGACTGTACTGCACATGATACATGACAACAAGCAAAAAGACCAAATAAATGCACGTCATCAAACTGCTTGTGAGGCTGTCTGCTCCGACAACAGCCCTAATCCCTCGAAAAATAGAGATGGTATGACAGATAAAAGGGATGCGATGCGATGAGTGTTGAGGAAAGCTGTATTGACCGGACTGTTTATGAAACCAGCATTGACTGTCCCAGGAATGTTTTGATAATGGCTTCATTAACTATGAAACAAATCCGAAGTTCAACTAGTGATTGTCAGGCAAAGAAGCGAGACGTACTATCGACAATGATTTTCTGAGTGGCGCGAGTATCCTGCCAGGTATCGGAGACGTCACTAAGTGAACACGGGCTCGGCTCAGAAACTCACGAGCATGGAAGTGAAATGCTATAACAAAACATATTCACGTAACAACAGCGGTGAAGGGAACGGACACATACAATGTATAGCTCTTGTTTTTGCACGCCCTTGCGCTTGTGAATCTGCAAGAAATGTACGCGGAAATACTCCGCTACTTCCTCGTACCTGTTTTCGCGCTCGCCGTACGAAGTGATGCTATTGCGATGCAGCATGAGTGAACAACATAACGACAGCCGCCGCCACAACGCACTATTTCTTGACCATTACGCCCGCTTGAAGCTTTCTCTTCAAGATATCGGTCTGGTAACGCACTCGATAAATGGCCGAATCGCACTTTGGCGCCGCGTCTCCCACCTTGTTCAGCATTAGAACCATGCTTGAATTTTTCAACAATTTATTCGAGCACGTGGCAGTAAAGAGTTGAAGAGAATCGTGTATACGATTTGTGCGTGGATCCTCTTCCAAGTACTATGCAAGTGAGGTTAGCACGTGCGAACTATCCGACGCATTGGGGCCCAGCTCACCTGATCGAAAGCAGAAATAGGAGCTAGGAAAATGATTGCAGAAGCTGAACAAAAATAAGCATTGATGAAAACCAGTCAAAAGCGCGTTGTAGTGGAGTGAATCATAATACGGGCGTAAATAGGCCCCACCCAGATTCCGTGCTTCTTACGCGGGACAAGCTCAGGAAGTCACAGAAGGGAAAAGAAGCGAAGCCATCGCAAAGTGAGAATGAATGGGGTCATATTTACCATCGTCGAAGTAAGGCACCCAGGCATGTCGCTGTATTAATGGGGTATAAGACAATCTTGTGGTGTATTGTCTATTGCTAGATCTGTCTGCTTACCTGACCTCTCTACAAGCGGCCAGGGGACACGTCAACCGAGAAGGAGTAATAAAAGGTATACCAATGACTCACAGAACCCCCCACGTCATACAATATCCAGGTATAATGGTTTCCGCCATAATTGATGTCGAAAGAGTGTTCTGTGACGCCCAATGTCTGCAGCCGTACATGCAAGATATCGTCTACCACGAAAATTATATCCGGTAAAAGGGCGGGAGTTTCACAACGCACCTGTCGTCGGTAAATAGTCGGGCTCGGCAAGTCGATGGATCTCATCTAAGAAGCTACCGGACTGAGGTGAGAACAGTTGCCTATAGAGGCAAACGGATGTGCGAACAATGCTGCCGACTCTTCTAAACGTAACCTCCGCATTCGAAGAAAGGTTTTCACGGCGGGGTGCTGCCACAGTTCAGCGATATCGTATTGCAAGTCTACGAGTAGTCGAGAGGCCATGGTGGCCACAACACCTTGGCCCGCGTTGATTCCGGCCTGCATATCGGCGACTGGCCAGGAACGCGTCGGGGTTACGACAGACTGCCAGCCATCACGAACGAACACGCCAGAGCGACCGCCAGCGACGGTTACGCCACCGCTGAGCTCGGAGGCCAGACTATCCTCAATGGTTACCAGTGGGAGGAGCTTGTGGCGGATGCGTGAGATCTGTGTTGACCAACTCGGGTCAATATAGACCTCGTCTTCTAGGTTGGCAGAGGTGGAGAAGTCCCAGTCGACCTCATCCAAGATGGTACGAACGGCCTTGATAGCATTGAAGTAGACAATTGGACGCCAAGAAGGACGTTCGCGGTCTAGTGTCGGGGACGCGTGGAATAACTGAAATTGCTTTTGCAGTGTGGACTTTCCAGACTCTGCCTGTCCCAGAAGCATGACTGCAGACGAGTACCAGTCGGGCAATGGCAGGAACGGAGGATCAAATACAACGGAGAGGGGAGGGACGGGGAAGTAACGGACCCTTGACATCCCTTCTTTGTTTCTGTCTTTTCTTGCGGAGATCCTTTTCGCGCTGCAAAAGAGGATGAAGAGGTAGCGCGCAGGTAGTCAGGCAAACTAACTTTGATGTCGTCGTCGATGGCCTTGCTGACGCGGCGGGCCTGGTCATGATCAACGACGCCTGGCATGGGGAAAGGTGGAAGTCGGAGGGAAGGAACGATATGGGGCGGAAAACAAAGAGAGGACGTCAATTGAGGGAAAGAGATATATCATGAAGACTGGGGAGCTGTGCATGTACAAGAGGAAACATTAGCGATCACAATTCCCAAGGGTCGTTCCTTCCTTGACGGGCCCCTTGCCGGGTTCGCGAGTCCAGCCATGCGGCTCGAGGCACCACCACTCCTCCGCCCCATTCCTACCTAGTTTTTAAGACACCGCTGACTGCGAAACGGTCCACTACAGGATTCCGTCAAGGTCATGCGGCCTTTCCCAAGCACCGTTGCGGGCGCCACGGCATGTCTTTATCGCCGAGCCGTCGGAGGTACACAGTGCGTATGCCAGATATGTACAAATGAACGCGCCTGAAATATCCGCAAAATGTTCTCGCCCACAGGGGAAAGATTGCATGAGCAAACTGTCACTTCTGCCACATGGCTGCTTCCGCTTTCGACCTGCATATCATTTCCAGTTCCTCGCTGCTTCTTATGTAAGCATATCACCCCTCTTCACGTGAATCCTCCCTCTCTCCAGTCGCTTCACGCTACAATCCATCACGACCAAAAAATGAGTCAATCAAAGTCTTCGTGGCCTCGCGTACGGCCTTTGACATTCTTACAGTCGAATCTGGAGAAGAATCGGAGGACGAGGTGTTGTCGGAACCTGAAGCAGTAGTTCCCCAGCTTTGTGTGTATACAGTTATTATCTCGACTTCACTGCCGAGACTCATCTCGATGCTTGCAGAGAGACGCAGGCAAAACCTTCCAAAACCGCCCTTAAAAAAGCTGCGAAGGCTTCTCGTCGAGAAAAGAAACTACAGAACCGCGCATCTCCATCAGGGGGTGACACGTATGAGCCACTATCCCCACCCCACACCGCGCCTCTTGCAGATTCTGAAACCGGGAAACCCGTTCCCATCTCCAAAGGGTCTCCTCCCGTCGAACCTCCGGAGCCATTGCCTCTGACGGCGAATACTAACCCATCGCGACCCGAAGCACCTCCATCGTCGAATGGCTATTCGACTAAACCCATCGAGAGCTCGCAGCCAACCCTCCTAGGGTACCACCGACTCCCCCGTCTATTTCTCACCGCACCCAGCCGACAGCGGTGAAGCAACCGCTCTCACAAGATCCCCCTCCGAGTTCCTCGACAAAACAGGCACCTTCATTTTCTGGTCCCGTGCCAAGTAACGTAAAGGGGCACGCTACCGCTGTGCCTAAGACAGACGCGGAAGCTGAAAAGGCTACTAAGAAGAGCCACAATGTTCTGGTTCGGACTCTGTGGACCTTCATCATGCTCGGCGGGTTTTTGGGTTAGCTAGACACCTGATACGGGATAACCCATAGGCTAATACGCATCGTTTTAGGATGCTTGCTCATGGGTCATGTTTGCATGATCATCCTTGTCTTTCTTTGCCAAACCATTGTGTACCGCGAGGTAACTCGGTTATTTGCGCTCATGGATTCAAAACCCGTGGAATACGGGGGCAAAGATCCGTGGAGCAAAACCTTGAGCTGGTACTTCTTCGCCACAGCAAATTATTTCTTATATGGCGAGAGCATTATTCACTACTTCAAGGTGCCTATCCATTTGCGGTTTCGTGTTCGCCCCTCTCACGCCTTTTGATCGTAGCATGTCGTCTTCGCTGAAGCAAACTTCCTCCCGTTCGCCGCAAACCATAGGATCATCAGCTTTACCCTCTACACAATCGGCTTCGTGGGGTTTGTTATGTCACTAAAGAAGGGTCACCTCAAACAACAATTTGGCCTATTCTGCTGGGTGCATATGACACTTCTACTCATCGTCGTCTCTAGGTAAGGATCTGTGAATACGGCTGTTTGGTTGTTTGACTAACGCTGTTTTCAGCCACTTCATCATAAACAACATTCTTGAAGGTCTCATATGGTTCTTTGTCCCCGCGTCCCTCGTCATCTGTAACGACGTTTTTGCGTACATTTGTGGTATCACCATGGGCCGCACCCCGCTCATCAAACTCTCTCCGAAGAAGACAGTTGAGGGTTTCGTCGGCGCGTTCTTATGCACAATCGTCTTCGCCATCGTGTGGGGCACACTCTTCAGTCAACTCAACTACATGATCTGTCCCGTGCATGACTTGGGTGTCAACGCATGGAGCAATATGAAGTGCACACCGAATCCCGTCTTCGTCTGGCGCGAATGGGTCATCTGGAAGCCCGTCGCCAAGTTTCTCTCAACCATCGTGCGTCCTTGACAATTTAATGGTCTTGTCTAGGCATAACATTATATTCGCGTAGCTCCCGGGTGAGATCAACACGATCTCGTATATGCCCTATCAGTTCCACCTGCTGTTCATGGCGTGTTTTGCTTCGCTGGTCGCACCATTTGGTGGCTTCTTCGCTTCAGGTTTCAAGCGTGCATTCAATATCAAGGACTTTGGGGACAGCATACCAGGACATGGCGGTATGACGGATCGAATGGATTGCCAGTACGTCGCGCTATCGATCACGTATAGGACTTATCATTTATCATCAACGGCAGGTTCCTGATGGGCGTGTTTGTCTACGTCTACTACAGCAGCTTTATTCGCGAGCATAACGTCACCGTTGGCTCAGTACTTCAAACGATTGTCAGCGGTCTCACAGTCGAAGAGCAATTAGAGCTTATCGACGACCTCAAGCACTATCTCCGCGGTCAGGGCATCACAATCTAAGAAATTTTACTCCCGATATGTCGCTATGCTGCTTTCGCAAAAGGTTTTCTCCGTCGTTCTATAGTTTAAGCATATACTCCCAACTCTCTATCGTGTCGACTCAACTCAGCATGCATCCCCCAATTTGATTCTTGCTCAATGTCATCCCTACTTTGACCAAAAAAATTATACTCGATGTGTGGGCTTAGTTTCATTCGGATGGAAGTGCATGGGATTGCAGTACAAACATGGCATGGACCACAGCGATAAGGGATCCGCAAAATAACACAAATTATGAATTATGAGCGGGGCTTCTCCTGCGGGCCAAGTAGGCGTTTGAGCGGCCGAATCAGAATGAAGGGATCGAAACACGCGGACCTTTTTCTCTTTCCAGAGGGCAAGTAGACCCACACCAGACACCTTTACCACCTTGAATCGAACACCCGGAATATCACCCTTAGCCTTACCACGGCGACCGAAACCGGAAATAAGGACTTCGTCGTTCTCATCGACAAAGTTGAGACAGCCATCGTTCTGACGAGTGATTTCCAGATCTGAGCTTTCCAATGCATTCACTCAAAGGGACCAGAGGAAGACGCACGGGAACGAAAGCGGTGACCTTTTTCCCGTTCTTAATGAGCTGCACCCGCACACATTTGCGTATGGCAGAATTGGGCTGCTTCGCCTCGACGCCAACCTTCTCGAGAACGATGCCCTTTGCGTGTGAAGACCCTCCTGTGGGTGATGTTTTGTAGAAGTTCCCGAGGGCACGCTTTTTATAAGACTTGTCCGCCTAAGAGTCCCCCCATAGTCATGCAGAGAATCAGCGGATATGTATACAAGATAGGCCAAGTGGGAAACATACCCAACGATTATCCCGACGAGTATTCCTGAGCTTGCGGGCTGCTTGCAATCCGCGAGGTTTGTTGGCTATGATATGGTGATCAACAATGGGTTGACAATAATAAAATAAATATGGACGACGTACAGCCCATTCTTGTTGCGGATGCCGGTGTAGGTAGTGTTTTGGTGAATACCTTCCAGGTGGAACGATGATGAACCTTATTGTCCTAAACTGTTGCAGTTCTTTCCCACGATCCATCTACGGCAACGTCTGTTCTTGGCCAAGTCGCAATCTCACCATAGATGGAAAGACAAACATAACGATCTCTTCGCATGATCTGTCACGTCTGATATAGGTTTGATTGTCTGTCAGCTGCCATTGCTTCCCTTCTATATTGTCTTTCGACGTTCTTTGTTCTTTATCCCCGGCGGGAAGCCACGTCAAACCAACCTACATTGACCAGATGGTCCCCCGGTGCAATCGTACTTATGGTCATCCGTGCACTTCTCGTTCAGGCTGACTCACCAGTGTACCCACCTTATCGTTCGGATAACTGGCCGTGCGTCCTCGGGACGGTTGGGCCACGGGCCCTCGATAAGGCCTCAATATCCCTCAATCCGGACGAGCATTCATCGTAGTCTCTCCCCTTTACTCAAGTCTCCAAAGTAATTTCCAGAGTTCTGGTCTCTCACGCAAGTACGCCAACACGGTCAGTGACCTTGCGATGTTCATATGTCCCGCGGAAAAACGACATTACTATAGCGCCGTTACAGCGCCCAGTCTGTAATAGCTTTAATGACAGTATGCGTTGGACGTTCGAAGGTTTTTTCCATACAAAAAGTGCGGGATGATCTAACGTTGGATTGGGCAATGTATCATCTAGAGAAGCATCTAATATATGGCCTCAATAGGCCTCAATAGCCATGCTCGGTTTCACCTAGAAACCGGGAATTTTCTCGGCATTATCGGCTTCTTCGTGGGTCGCCAACCGGTACAGGTCGTGACCGCACCCGACTGTGCCCATGAGTAAGTACTCTACAATGTATCCAGATATGGTTGAGCTGCGGATCAATGCTCCGCACAGAGAAAGGATGTGCGTACCGTACAGGACCATTTCATGCTCATCACATTCTTTGTTGTTTTCTGCGGCTCGGCATGTAATGGCCCCTACGACCAATAGTGCAGAATCTGAACCCATTGACCAGAGCCTAATAGGGGTATTCAAGATTGGCGTTTCGGTCGTTTCGAGGTGCCGTTATAATCTCAAACCCGTTTCGACAAATTCTTGAAACGAGCAAGGTGGCAAGTGACGGCAATCAAATTGAACTTGAAAGTACATAGCAACACTATGCATGACAATGGGTCCAACCAGTCCACACCTATTCATGAATCACGATGGCCTTGTTGACACACATTTCCGTAACATTTCCGTAATGATGAACATCATACACATTTGTGTTTATCTTATTTTATTATCTAAAGATTTACAATTATCTAAAAAGAAAACAAACTTGAAGCAGGGGATGGACCAGGTGTGGCATGAAAGACAAATGTGAGACTTGCAGCAAGAGAGGAGGGAAGATTCAAGGCCAATTTAAGGGCCCATATAACCCCGTTGTGTGCGCTTCGCTGATGACGATGGCCGAATGTGCATTTCCAGCAGGGAAAACCTCATGCATGGCATCGAGCATCACACAGAGCAGAGCAACCATGTCATACACACGATACACACTCTCTATAGCAACAAGAAAACTAATCCCCGGCCTGCCCTCTACTCATCCTGGAGAGGCTGGAGCGCAGCGTGTCACCGCTGCTGCTGTGTGTATGATGGTGGCTGAAATATCCTCATTGTGGAGCAGGGCCTCGCTAGACTGCACACATGCATGAAGGAGTCCACGGGGAGCAGAAACCCGAGCGAGGCGCGCTTCGCGTGCCGTGCAGGTGTGGTTGTGCACGACGCAGCCACCTGAGCCGAGGATCGCTGGTGTGGAGTACTGCCGCCAAAGCTACGTAGGCCGCGTTGGCCGGGGCACGTTGAAAATTGTTGGGGATCAAGGGTAGAGTGCAAGGTATGTACTGCTGTTGTCCGTTCTGTCTGAGCTGGCGTTGCATTTGAACCGTGAAGGGGATACCATTTCAGACGGTGCGGTAGACGTGTCTGTCATGTCATAGAATAATTGTGGCGCAGCATGAAATTCCGTCGAACAAAACGGTGCAGAAACGAGGCAATCAAAATTGAAAGGCCGTTTCGTCTGTACAAAAAATATATCAAAACGGCCATCGAAACGACCCCTCGAAACGACCGCAACGCCAATCTTGAACACCCCTATGATGGCGACGATTCTCCTGACTATCAGCAACAGCTTCATCAGTCTCAAAATCTGCCTTGTTGTCATACACAGTGTAACACAGAGTCTACAATACTCGAACAGATGGCCAACGGCCGGTTTCAAGAGGTTCATTCTCGTCAAGTACAGGTGTCTCCTTAGTGATGGGGACGATATTTCCACGGCGATATCAACGCAAAATCCGCACCCATCATGCTGTGGCAGGAGGTGATCTGTACTTCCCTATGCACTCAGCTCAGCTCGCCAACTATTCGCCGTGGCCGCACTATCCGGCAGGCCTAGAGACAAGATGTTCAAACCCGTACCGAAGGCAAAACGCGCATAGTCAGCTCAGAGAGGTGTGAACAAGCTGAGATAGGTCGGAATTGCGCAGAACGCCATAAGCCTGTCTTGTCGTCTTATTGTTCGTACCAGTATCAGACCGAACCCAATTAGCCTTCAATGATGACTGTTGGCATTTGCATGTGAGAAGGTGTAGGTGCTTCTTATCTGTTCCCGGCAACCCCTCTCGACCAGATATCGCACATCAAAGGTAGCACCTTGACCTTGTAGAGCCCACCAAAGCAATGCATTAGAGTATATATAGCCGTACTGAAGGTGTTATCGACACCTCAGGTGCACTCGCAGATGTGTAATGAGTCTATGACAGAAATTACTCTTTCAGAACCGACATACACGCCTGCTGCGGGGTAATTGAGTGTGTCTTTTCAACAAAGCGAGTTGGCTGTACATGACAACATCAACTGAGAACTGTAGTCAGAAAATGAACGCAGATTAGACTAGCATCTAGAATAATGTCCACGATTTCAGTCTATCCTAATCGAACCGTACAACTTTCGTATTGCCCAGTAGGAAGCCAGGAATCCAATGGTACCTGTACGCCACCATTGGGTCAATGGGAGAGTAACGCGAGCCAAACGACTGACCTGTCACCAAGAAATCGAGGATGACCAAGAGGAAGAGATACCCGAGGTACAGAACAACGCTGGAGAACGAGTCAAGCGAAAGACGTGACACCCAGTAAAACAGCCCATAAGCAAGCAGCCAGAATGCGCTCCCACCGCCGGTAACAAAGGCGCGCCAGTGCCACCTAGTAACAGGTGCATCGGTATCAAGGACTAGGCCATCGACGGAAAATGGACGCACCGGTACTCTTCGGCGCATAGAAGGAAATATGTGAACAAGATCGTGACCGTGGCGGTAGTCAAGCCGACGACGCCTGCAGTCAGAGCGAGAAACCCGAACGCATAGTACGCCCTCGAGGCGAACAAGCTCGATAGTACAAAATACAGCTCCACGAATGCGGCGCCAAACGGGAGAATGCCGCCAAGCAGAGCTGTAGCCTGATTTCTTATTTAGCACAAGAATAAAAATCATGAGGATAATACCATACCCATGGCCGTAAGTATTTAGGCGGTGGCGGGATTTGACGAGGGATAGCATTTACTCTGACAGGGTGAGAGATCGCCTTGAGCAAAAGCGTAAGAAAAGGGAAACCTGGTCGAAACAGAACGAAAGTCGCACCCCACGATTAGACCCAAAATATGCGCCAATTGCGGATAACGGTGCGGAGATACCGAACCAAAGGAGCACTATGAGGAGCAATGTACCTGGAAGGCGAATATAATCAGCGACATGATGAAAGAGTTGATTTGGGACCCACCAAATGGAACGGCACCCGAAGAGTGGGCCGCAATCAAAAACAAGTTGAGGAGAAACACCACCGCGAAGATGAATCTGCCAAAATTGAGCTACACCTTCGTGATTATTTGTCAGACGTACGTAGGGAGGACGGTTGCTGTGAAAAAGTATTCTTCGCACGTTCAGTACCTCCGAGGGATACATAGACCTACTCGAAATATAGCCTCCGACACTGTATACCACTGTAAGTTTTGTGGATCACGAGATGGCGCTAGAGTAGGACGGACCTTCCGAAGAAAGTCCAACAGATCATCATTACCGTAGCGAGAGAGCCCCGATTTGAAGGGGAAAGGAAGCCCAACAGAGCAAAAACTGAGATGGCATAGCATCAGAAGAGAGTGGCAGCAGCTTTTCTAAACCGACCTAAAGTGACTCCAACCATGGAACATAACTGAGCCCCGTTACCTACGAGGGCGGCGAGAACTAGAGGGTTGTTCGGGGTTCGGAATATTTCTCCATGGACAAGTTTCCATCCCCAATCCTCCTGGACGTCTTCCTGTGGGTTAGATCAGCATAACCTGTAGCAGCACTCTGCCCAGAGGTGTACGAACGCTGAGATCAATTGCATTGTACCGAGTAATCTGTGAAACAGTCGGGGTCAAACGAATGGAGGTCCAGAATATGAAACGGCGCACATCTCGAGATACGCTACGGTAGACGATCATCGAAACCATGGCGCAGAGGAACACAACGATCACAAGCGAGTTGATCAGCTGAACCAATGAATCGGGGGTCAAAGATATGGAGATAGTTGTCCCATCGAGTTGCCTGGTGGGGAAATTGACCAACCGCCCAGCAAAGAATGGTGTCGGGACAAAACACTTACCCACGGAGTAGAAGATTCCTGCGTACCGAAATAATCAGAATTGCTTGTGAACAAAGGAAAGAGACTTACGTTCCACATTACGCGTAAGAATATCGAACTGGTTCTCTCCCGTCTCACTCAAGGTCAAAGGTGGTACACTGGTGTCACAATCCAAGAGGCCGTCTTGGGAGCCACCTCGGCTTAAGGAGACAAATAATTAGGGGACGTATCAATGGTCATCGACTCTGCAAGTACCTCGAGGGCCACACAAGGACGCCGACAATACGGTGCTTCCCGGAACTAGGAGTGTGATATCTAGGTTTCTGTAGCGTCAGCTAGGACATTGAGTTATAGATTCCTGCATGAGTCGCACCTCAAAACGATGTCATAGTGGTTATTCAGTTGAGGTTGCTCCTCGTTGGGACCATCATCGTTTCCGAGATTGAACCCCATATCAAAGAACATATCTCCCGACTTTATGTCGATCTTCATCTCTGCGGCTGGAAGACCGTCTACAAGCCAGTTCAGCGCGTAGTCCTCTCGTATGCGGTCATTTATAAACTTGGCATCGTCGGCAGGGATGGAAGATATGCAGAGCGATTTGCACGTCCCATTATCCTCCAACATTCGAACCTGGAAGAACAATGAGATACGACACAAGAGCACGAGAGGCACCTACGTCATATGGTGAATCGAATATTCGATCACCAAAGAGGATGGAACCCAGAGACTCCGGTTGTTTGTGAGGGCCGCCCTCTGGTTCACAAAAGTGGAAACTCGGGTGGTAGTAGTCATCTAAAACCTCCACGTCAGAAAACCCTTCAAAGGGGTTGATTGTGACATACAATTGATTAGCGACCTCTGCAATATTCACGTATGGATGAGGCGACGGCAGTCTGCGGAACAGAACTGTACTCACCAATTTTGCATCATCAGAACCAGAAAGCATTGGAGTCAGTGCATTGACAAAAAGGTCAACGTTTTCTGACAGTCGATAGTCGTGAGGTGCTGCGCCGGGGAGGTAGAAAGCATGGACAGGAACGGAGGACGCGACAAGTGCGACTAGGGTGGCACGGATAAGAAGTCGGCTCGCCGACATGTGTAAAGATAATAGAAGAAAAGAGGATGGACGTGTCACTTATATTTGCGGAAGGTGGTGTTGTCGGCTGGTGGTTGAGGCAGGCCACAACATAGACAGCCCACGTGGCCCAAGATGCCATCGGGTCCGACGACGGAGACAATTTCATCAAATTCATTACAATAAATTACCTCTAAAGAGTTATTAAACAACAGACTTCTAGAGACTCTGAAATTTGTCGACGCCCTTAAAGCCCTTAAAGCGGGGCTGGCGGCGTACTACGGCCGAATCACGAAGACGGCGTGTTTGTCTCTCCCAGCTCGGACAATAACCAGGCGTCCATCAATCAAGTCATTCGATTGAACTCTCCTATGTCCATCGACAGTCTGGCCGTTCAGATAGAGACCGCGCATTGCTACCAACGATTTTGCAGCACCTAGAGAAATGAGCGGACAAAGGACCTGAGAATTGTAGTGGCGTACTGGCACTCTTAGTCACCCCATGGTTAACAGTCAGTTTCTGGACTGTCGTTCCATACATCTCATCGGCGGAAATGGTGAAAAGACGTTGATCACCCGCAAGGGCACCCAAAACTTCCTCAGCTTTCAGCATGGTTACGTTCGTGTCAAAGAGCATCTGGTAATCAATTTCGCACGTTTCACACCTTCAGCTACGGACGGTTCAGCCAAAGAAAATTCGAATAATTGACGGAAATTACGTGTGTGTACAAGCTCCGTTACTTCGTCAGCCAAAAGCGTTTGGGCAATTCGTTCTTCGGGTCTTTTCTACGGGGCTTCCATTAGAATGGTATGTGGCGTATTTCGTATCACTCACACCATGATCCTCAAGAACTTTCTGTATCTGTTCTAAGGGTAACAGAGTAAACAATTTCAAGTACCGACCAACGTCGGCATCACTGGTTTTTATGAAGAACTGCAGGTGACGTCAAGTCAATGGTGAAGCCGCATCTAATAACGCTCACCTGGTAAAAATCATAGGCTGTTGTCAGCTCTTCATTCAGCCAGATGGCATTGCCTACACTTTTGCCAAACTTCGCTCCGCTCGAAGTCGTGAGAAGAGGTGTGGTAATGCCATACGCTCGTTCTGCGCTCTCGGGAGCTCCGTCCGACGTCCCGCACGTACGGCCGATTAGTTCTAGTCCAGCGATGATGTTACCCCACTGGTCTGATCCTCCGATTTGAATGGTGCAGTCCGTTGTTTTGTGCAAGACGAGGAAGTCATAAGCCTGTAGAAGCTGGTATGAGAACTCCGAGAATGATATGCCTTGCTGTGAGTTGAGCCGAGACTGAACGCTGGACGAGCATACGTCAGTGAAAGGAGAATGTTTGGATTGATGGGGCCTGCCTTTCTCGAGCAATCATGCTGTTAACTCTGGCGGCCGTTCCGACGACGCGCATGAATCCAACACACCCAAATTCTTGAACCATTCAATATTATTCATGATAAGTGGAGGTGCATACGAAGCGCTTAGCGAGGGCATTCGCTTGCCCACATAATCGCTAGCGCGTTCAAAGAAACCTTTGACGCTGGCCGATAGTTTGAGCATGTTCTTTTGAGTCGCAACCTCGTCCATGTGCGGTCTCTCTGTGGACCGTCCTGAGGGATCTCCAATCAAAGCCGTGGCGCCTCCAATCTATAAAGCCATGACACAATGCTTTGAAGCCAAGTATCTCCACATCTTACAAGAGGGATGACTTTGTGGCCATGAAGCTGGAAATGGACCAAACACATCATTGGTAGGATGTGGCCTACGTGTAATGAGTCGGAAGTTGGATCTATACCAGAGTATACAACTCGGCTCTGATCCTGGAGAAAGCTCTGGAGTTGTTCAGGCCTGAAACCAACACGGGTTCAACGAAAATGTGAAGGTAGACACAACAACTCACTTTGTAACTTGGGAAATAAACCCCGAGAAGCCAGTTCTCCCAGAAGCCCTGTCCCGGTAGCCAGCCCGCGTTGTGCATAACTTCGTTTTGGTGTAACGCAGCGAAATACGCGATGCAATACGAGCATGAGCGCGTCACGTGAGATATCGAGTGCACGCATCAGTGAGGCTCGTGTCGCGACGATGCAAATGCTTCGCTTCAAACTTCACCTTTTCTGTCCGACCAAGAACCCATTGTTCCCCGTCGCGGCCTTCTCTTAATATTCTCATGCCTCTTCGTCAGATATCTGTTGCACGTCAGTGGATTGGTTGACGCGCCGCGCCAGTTACCATCGTAATTCACCATGGGCCGTAAATTGGAGCAGCCCTCTAGTTACTGTTGCTCAGCTACTGAGCACGGCTCATCACGCCACATAGGAGATATGAGAGGAGGGTCTTTCGAAGGAGTATGCTTGCACGAGTACTTTACAGCAAGACTCCAGAAATTATTCACAGCTTTGCTGTTGATCGGTGCTTAAAATGCTGGCCTACCTACTGCCTGGTGTGTGATGGGCTCACAAACAGAGGCTAGGATTTCATTCAAGTTACATATATCGCACAATGACAACAGTCAACGTATTTCGTGGACCAGCAGTTATCCAGGGACCATCGTCGACATGCCATATAAGTAGCACATCTAGATAGCACATATCTTGAGGATTACTTGATTCCCACCCGCTTTGTTCCTCCCCCCAAGTCCATGACACCTGATCAAACACTTCGGCCTACAGTATTACAATAAAAGGAGGGTACTCGAAGATCCTACGGCACCAGTGAGGGACGGCACGCACGTGATTCTTTGGCCGCGTTGAGCGCAACACGTAGAATGCTTCTTGGCTTGCTTCTTGGTTCCTCCCTGATCACACTATGTTGGCGAACGTAAATGTAGATTCACGTCGAAGACGTAAGTAGATCGGCTTGGGGGTTATGGCTTGAATCTCACATAGAGTCCCTGGGATGAAGAGCAGCACAAGGAGCAGCAAGTCAGCGGCAAGTGCCAACGTTATCGTAGAGAACCGACCACGCGGGAAGAGCAATAAAGTGCTTGACAACAAGCACCCCGCCATTGGGAAGGCATCTGTCGGGTAACCCGGTGTTTCTGGACACGTGAAATATGGCGTCGACGGAACTACCTCAAGCTAGCGATAGTTCGGTCGGATCTTGGCCGCCCATGAAACACTTCGCTCCTTCTTCTCCCCCCCAACGCTCATGCCTCTTCGTCGTGTCTCTGTTGCTCTGCCGCCGGGTCGATTGACTGTTCGCTCTTACACATCTCAGGCCAACCCAGTTACCATTGGGATTCGCCGTGAGGACCCACTACGTATATGGGAGCGCAGGGCTCCTCTCACACCAGATGCCGTCGCGACCCTAGTCAGCCGTGATAATATACGCGTGCTCGTACAGGAGTGTGAGCGCAGGGTGTTTCCACTAGAGGAATATATTCGTGTGCGTGCTATCTATGTTTCGTGACTCAGAATTTATCACTGAGCGTCCACGTCACTCAGGCGGGTGCGGAGGTACACTCGACGCTTGAGCCCGCCCACCTGATTCTTGGAATCAAGGAAGCACCCCTTCATTCTCTTCTTACTAGCCCAATCCGCTCTGTCAATCGCAATGTTCTAGTCCCGCGAACGCACATGATGTTCTCCCACACCGCCAAAGGCCAAGAGTATAACACGCCTTTGCTCTCCAGGTTCCTTGTCAAGGGGGATCTCTATGCTGACCCGAAGCTCTCGAATGACAATTATCCCTCACAATTGGCGGCTCGTCTCGTAGATCATGAGCTTTTGACTGGGACAGACGGCAAGAGGACAGTCGCGTTTGGGTGGCATGCTGGAGGTGTGTGAGCCTACGTGCTATGTCACCTGTGACTCACGGGCGAGTTCTTAGTTGCCGGGGCACTTGAGGCCCTCTCCGCGATGGCACACAAACACCTGGAGCGCGGGATTGCGTCGCCGTTCCTTGTAAGTCCCCACCTAGGACTTCTGCGCCTTGGAATTAACACGGTCCTCTTCCTATAGTATACCCCCCGCCCACACACCTCACCTCATATCGAAACCCATCGTGCACAACTGAGGTATATTGGGAGTCAGATTGCCGAACATGGTACTCCGAAGAGTCTTGGACCAGTAGTATTCGGCATCACGGGGTAAATATTCCAGCGCTGTACGACCGTCCGTGTCTCACCATGACGTCTTCCGTAAAGCAACGGAAACGTTACGCAAGGCATCCTGTCCATACTGTCAGAGCTTCCGATCATCAATGTCAGTGCAGACGACCTGCCCGCGCTTGTCAATGATCCAGGTTACGTTGGTTTCTCTTTACGTTCGGACATCCCATCTAACAACTTTGTCTAGCCACTGATTTGCGAAAGATATACCTTGTTCATTCAGTCCCCAGTTCTTATCTAGCTCGTGTTGATGGAGCACCTTACGACCGCTCCGACTACTACGCAAATCCCCAGGCTTATCGTTCCTCGTTCCACTCAAAGGTTGCGGATTCGCATGTCCCCTCTAACCATTACCTAACTCACGTTCACCGATTAGGTAGCACCTTACCTGACCCTTCTTATCAATGGAGTCGGTTGGAACACTGGTTTTCCTCGACTACTCACAACATCACAGTTGGCTCTGGCAAAGCGTTTAGCTGCTGTTGGAGACATTTCATGTGATATTGGCGGCGGTCTCGAGTTTGTCTCTCGCGCGACGACGATAGATTCACCCTCGTATGATGTGAATGGTGTCACTGTAGTCGCTGTGGATATTCTTCCTGCGAGCCTTCCGCGAGATGCGAGCATCCACTTTTCAGGGAAACTGTTACGGTACGTGCGGTCTATAGTAAACGATACAAGGGCATCAAAGGGGAAGATACGGAAGCTAGCGACTCGGTGAAGAGAGCAACTATTACCAGCGAAGGACAGCTTCAGCGAAGACATGTATGGTTGGCAGAGAAGGTCGAAGTATGGCGTAACGCTCAAGGGCCACGGACAGAGGAAAAACGACCTGCTTCTGATGCCAGTGTTGAAAGTGATGGTGGGATGAGACGCACATTCGAGAGAAAGAAGCGTATTCTAGTCTTGGGCAGCGGTATGGTTGCGGGGCCTGCTGTGGACGAGTTGGCTGGAAGCCGGATGTCGAGTTGATCGTTGGTGAGTCTCGCACTCGGCTTTTTCTTGGTAATGCCGGGGTAATGAACACAGGCTCTAGCCAGTAATTCCCGTCAGGAAGCAGAGCGCCTGGTCGCGTCTCATCCGAATGCAAGCGCTGTCCTTGTTAGCATAGACGATCGAACCCGAGTTAGCCAGCTCGTAAATGAATCTGACATCGTCATCAGGTGAGTCTAAACCTCCTCGATGGGCACCACTTGTCGGCGATTCTCACATCCCCTTACAGTCTACTCCCAGTCCCACTGCACCCCGCTGTGGCAGATCTGTGCATTGAACACAAGAAACATATGGTGACCGCTTCTTACATATCGCCAGCCATGCGATCGTTTCATTCACGGTTTGACGCTCTCTGACTGCCCCAGATCACTCCTGGACTAACCCTCTACACAGGGCACATTGCGCTGGCGTTCTTCTCCTGAACGAAATTGGTCTTGATCCTGGTATCGACCACTGTTCTGCTCATGCGCTTTTGTCACGCTTGCGGTCTGAAGACAAGCAAATTGTGAGCTTCACATCGTTCTGCGGCGGCCTCCCCGCTCCGGAAGTTGCAGAGGGTGTTCCCCTCGGGTACAAGTTCAGCTGGAGCCCCCGTGGCGTTCTACGAGCTGCGAGCGAGGGTGCGAGTTTCCGCCTCGCCGGACAGGTATGGTTATCATTCTTCCTCCGACTGTCAATTATGTGGCCTGAATGCACAATTCTCTCAGGATTGGGAAATCCCTGGAGAGAATTTACTCGTTCAAAACTTTCCCAACGTGCCCCTTTCGAATGTTTTGAGGCTTGAAGGTCTTGCCAATAGGAATAGTATGCAGTACGCAGAGACATACTCTCTGAAGAACGAGGAACTCCGCACTATGTTGCGAGGGACGCTCAGGTGAATGAGATGCCCATGCAGCTGCGGCAGAAGTCTGACATTAACAACTCCTCTAGATATCCCGGCTTTGCGTCTTTATTGCACTCTTTCAGTGCCATAGGCCTTTTAGAGTCTTCCAAGACCATTGTAATGGACAGTTGGTTGTCCCTCACCCGTCTCTCTTTAGAACAGAAACTCGGCATTTCCATCCCCAAGGATGACCTCCCATCTCTCAAATCGGCGCTCGCCAGTGTCGTCCCAGCCCATCGCATCCAGACTCTCCTAGAAGCACTCGTCTGGCTCCATCTCATCCCCTCCGCCCATGCATCATCACTATTACCACCCTCCCCACCCGCACCCATTACTCCCGCGGACGCCCTTGCGCTGTACCTAGCACACGCCCTGCGCTATGCACCACACGAGCGCGACCTCGTCCTCTTACATCACGAGATCGTGGCGCGCGACCAGCACAGTGGCGCGGAGCAGGTGCACACTTCAACGCTCACGGCGTACGGTGACGCGCGAGCGTCCGCCATGGCGCGAACTGTTGGCCTGCCCGTCGCATTTGCCGCACGGCGCGTGTTAGACGGAGCTGTGCGCGCGACTGGCGTGTGTGGGCCGACGGCCGAGGAGGCAGTGTGGAAAGGGGTCTTGGAGGGCCTGGAGAGTAGGGGCCTTGGGGTCAGGGAGACCGTCAAATCTGGGCCATCTATGGAGAGCGTCCTGGCTGCTGGGTTGCAGCAGCAGACACTTGCTGCTGGCAGTACAGTAACCCTTCGTCGAAAGACGCGCATCATGCCGACTAAGAGGCAATCATGTTTTGAGTGATATGCGTAAATAGACACCGTCTATATCCACTTTCATACCACGATCTCTACCCTATTGGATTATTACAAGAAAATATAGTTGTCTGACACACTCTAGCAGCAAGGGAATGATATACAGAAAGGGTGACTTGGGAAGAGCATACGTCTACGTATCAATGTCCTTGTGAGTAAACTGTGTTGTGGGTACCCGCCAGCTCAACATGTCGATCCCTCAGGCTGAGCAAGGGTTCATCAATACTGGTAGCTAGTAGCTCGAAGCTCCCGTGGTCCGTATCCATTCCACTCTCGCTATACACCTCCGAGCGCATCGCATTGTCCTCAGCACGTCTCACGATTTCCCATTCAACGCGGATGAACACCCACACCCATCTTCGTACGAGCTCTGCTACTTCCACCCAGAAGATAAAGAGGGTGCCTTCTCCCTGAACTGTCGCGTGTAGGTGGCTCGATAGCTTGACACTCCACGTGAGGCGGAGCACTAAGTTGATAAATAGAGCAAGGGGATATACTGGAAGTGGGTAGAGGAGACGAGTACGAAGGCCGAATGGATGGACGGCCACTGGACGTGGGTGTGGAGATACAAGAGGCGCGGAGGAAGCGGATAATGGCGATGTCGTGCTGCTTCGCGGGGAGGTGATAGATTCCCGGCGTTCCTGTGCCGCAGGAAGGACCAGTGCGCGAGGGAAAGAGGATTGACGAGGACGTTTTGATTTTGGCGTGAACTGCAAGAGATCAAAACCCCAGTCATTTGTCACGTCCCACCAGAATGAATATAAAGAATTGAGGAGGGCGGAAAGAAGCCTGACAATTCAACCAACGCAGCGTGAGAAAGAAACGTATGAGGGGAGCAAAGCGCAACGACAATCCGCACGTACCAAAGACGAAAAAGCGTGTGCTCGCCACGCCAGGCTTCTTCGCCAGCCAGCTCTCCATTTTGGGCTGCAAGGTCGGACGCAACGAGTCGCTGTGCGGCGGACAAATAAATCACGGGGAACGAACTGGCGTATTTCAGAGCGTTCCAGAGCGGGCGGCGACTGTCATTCGACGGGCTCGTGTATTCGACTACACATTGTCGAAAGCGCACGATGTACGGAAGACTGGACTATCTTGAACGGCGTATTTCGAACAAGAAAGCACTATCGCGTACCTCATTAATGTTGGCAAGACCCATCTATACCAGCCGTACTGTGTTGGGGGAGTGAGGAGACTACCCCCGGGGAGTAGCATGTAGAGCGACAGCCAGACATCGCCCAGTACTTTTGCGTACGAGGTGAAGATGTCGGCAAAAATCACGTCTGAGAAATATACTCGGTGAATTGTGGGTGACGTGCATCTTTTAATACTCCTATCTCAAGGGGAAACAAGAGGGGGCGGGGATTGAGTTTCAGACGTGGTGACGAACAAGGGGTCCGAAAAGTGACCTGAAGACGTACTGGATGAAGGCGTCGCGTTCGCGTTTGTGCATGACGTCGAACGGGGTAAACATAAATATGAGGACGACAAGAGCGCACACAGCCGGAATATACTTGAAAAAGTCGACGAGGACGGCATTACCGTCCGAGGCGAAGCGGTACAGCATCCACGCGGCGGAGCACCACAGGCCGTACCAGAGCGCGAGGCGATAGACCGGGGAATAAAGAGAGACGGTAGTCTCTGCGGGCTGCTGGATCGCATGTCGATCGTCGATGAGAGGGAGTGGGGTATTGGATTCGCGCTCGACTGTGCGCAGGTCGAGTGCGCTGGCGGCATCTACGCCGAGGAGACGGAGGCCATGCAGGTTCGCTGCCCAGCCGAGGATGCCAGCTCCCGCAAGGAAGAGAACGCGGAAGGGAAGGGGAAACGCTATGACGAAGGATAGGTCGTCCAGTTCATAGTCCATGATCATTCGGTGTCGTTGAAAGCATCAGTTACAGCAAGGCAGCGGGAGGAGGTCGTCGACTCGGCGTTGATTGTGCGGCAAATTGCCGACGCGAGCAACTGAGCCCGTCGGCGCTGAATCTCAACGTTACATTCTTCATTTCACGCCACCACATTCATGGCCGACAGCAAACAAGGCGCATATGCCACCAAAGCCGCTGATACGGACTTTCGAAGAAAATGGGACAAGGAGGAGTATGCAGAAAAAGCAAAGAAAAAGGACGAAGAGGAGAGGCTGCGCATGCAGGAAAACGAGGAGCGCATGAAGCAAGGCACGAGCCTCTCTACCCACATGTACCCCCAAACTAACCACCCAGGATCCATCATTGACAGGCAAGAAGCCTATCAAAGGGAAGAAGAAAGATCTTCCCAGGCCTACGGAACTTATGAAACGGCGAGATCACGACCTCGAGCTCGAAAAGAACCTGGGCAAAACCATGGTCGTCCAGAACCCAGGCGGTAGGGGCGCAGGCCAGCCAGGCTTCTTCTGCGAAGCCTGCAACAGGACGTACAAGGACAGTATAGGCTACCTGGACCACATCAACGGGCGAGCGCGTCGGTGACCCTTTCCTTCGCCCATCCCCCCCTTCTTTCTCCTAGGTATAAGTATAAGCTGACTCAATGACGGGGGCGCTACGTAAATACAAATGATTGACAGATCTACGTGCCCTTGGACAGACCACCCGGTTGGAGCGGTCCACCCTCGAGCAGGTCCGGGCCAAAATCGCCTCCCTCCGCGCGCAAACCAAGGAGGCGTCTCAAGCAAAGGCATTTGACTTTGACAAGCGCCTTGCTGAGATCCGCGACAAGGAGCTCGCCGTCCGCGCAGAGAAGAAGGCCGCGAAGAAGGCCGAGCGAGAAAAGGCGCGTCTCGAGCTTGCGCAGGACGCCGCGGCAATGCAGGTCGATGGCGATAACGACATGATGAACATGATGGGCTTTAGCGGGTTCGGCTCGAGCAAGAAATCATAGTAGCAACAGTCGAACCTCTCTCATAACCCATACCCTTCTGGGGTACCTACTGAGTCACCAAACTCTGCACGACCTGATAGCTACGAGTTCTCATAATTATTTGTAGAATTGCCAAAAAGAACGTATTCTCTCAAATGGCACACCTTTGGTGCGCTCTGGAAGGGGTGGGTTATGAGAGGTTCGGCTGTAGTTTCCCCTCTTTCCTCCCAGGGTGTCATACGTTTGGTATTTGTACTCTAGTTACATGGTGTAATACACTTCTTTATTCCTCTTGCGTTAGACAAAATAGCAAGTACACCTTCAAGGCCGCACTAGCGACAGCAAGAATTTTGTTTCTGCAACCTCCTGCTCCTCCTCGATGATGATGTTCGAGCCTGCTTTGCGCTCGTTTACGTCGGCGGGGATGCTCCGTACCGTCCGCTGGATGGCCTCTGCATGTTCTCGTATGGCATCGCGAAGTTCCGCCCCAACGCCCCCATCGAATTGGTAGTACACCTCGACGTCATCCGTCGCTTGCAGTCCCGCCTTTTTACGAAGTTTCTGCACGCGACTGATAAACTCGCGCGCCAGCCACTCACGCGCGAGCTCCGGATGGACTTGGATGTCGAGGCGCACGACGACATCGTTGTCCGTTTGTGTCGCGTATGAGCCTTCACCTTCTGGTAGCTCGATGTATCGCTGTACGACAAGATCGCCCTCGACTAGCTCGATACCCGCAACTGTCACGCGACCCGTCTGTGTGTATGCTCTGACGTCATCGCTCGAAAGGCCAGGAAGTGCACTTTTGACTTTGCCCAGGTTGCTGCGTAGTTTCCGTCCTAGGACAGCCCAATCTGCGACAGCGCGGTACTGTACCCCCGCGGTTGTTTCCTCCGAAGTGACAACGACGTCACGGACGTTGAGTTCAGACTGGATGTATCTCTGCAGAGATCGAACGTCTTCTAAATACTCCCCTTCAGGGTGGAACACAAGTAGTTCTTTCAATGGGGTCTGGGAAAAAGTCAGCAAACTTTTCCTTACCTTGAGCTGCAATTGCAAACCTTAAGACTTAAATTGTTCCGCTCGCGAATGTTTCGGGTGAGTTCGATGACAGTCTGCATCCGCTTCACTTGACGTTCAATAGTAGGGTCGAAGTACTCTTCCTTGACGTCTGGGAAGAGTAAGAAGTGCACCGATCGTGTGTCGCCTGCACTTGGGTCCTCGGGTATGTATGTGCGCAATGACTGGTAGGTATTTTCCGTGAGGAAAGGGGTATACGATGACTTGGCCGAGAATCAGAAAGATGGAAACAGGGAAACGATAGTTTTCGCTCACCATTGTTCGACAGAGTGTGAATAAGGTCTCAAAGAGCGTATTCAGTGCCACCACGGTGTCCTCTAAACCATCTTCTCCTTTGAGCCGCCGACGATTGAAACGAATATACCAATTTGTGAGTTCGTCGATGAGGTCAAGTAATCGTGGAATGATCGTGTATAGGCGGTAAGCAGCCATCTCCTCCTTCACAAGTTTGATGAGCGATTGGCACCGGGCCAAGATCCAACGGTCCATGACATTACTTGATACAGGCGCATGGGCATCATATCGGAACTCATGTCCCGCTGCCTTTTTGAGAAGTGCAACCTGGCCGAGGAAGAACCGGAAAGAATTGAGCCAGGGAAGGAGCACCCGCGAGATAACCTCTCGCACGCCCTCTTCTCGGAATCGCAGATTGTCGCCACGGACTATAGGCGAGTTGACGAGGAACATCCTGCCAATGCCAACATCTTAGACCCAAGCAAACGGGTAGCAAAGAGCAAACCTTGTGGCATCAGCTCCATACCGGTCAAGGATCAAGTTGGGGTCTGGATAATTTTTTAGGCTCTTGCTCATCTTCTTGCCGTCGCTGAACATGGTGAGCGAAGGAATCGTACAAACGGTGGAGCAGTACAAAAGAACTCACGCAGCAAGGACAAGCCCAGTAACAATGAGATTTTGCCACGGAGCTCTGCCGAACAGATGGGAAGAGAGCACTAGTAGCGTGTAAAACCAGCCCCGCGTCTGATCGATACCTTCAGAGATGAAGTTCGCCGGGAAGGTATTCTCGAACAGTTCTTTATTTTCGAACGGGTAGTGAAGCTGAGCATAGGGCATACTACGCGAACGCTTAGATGTCAATCCAGGAAGAGACTTGCGGCAACCATTGCTTACCTTCCGGATTCGAACCAACAGTCAAAGACCTCTGAAATCCTCTTTAATTTACCTTTGCCCTCTTGTGAGGGGATAGTGATATGGTCGATTTTGTCTGAGTGCAGGTCTGTGATACCCTTTACTCCCGATAACTCCTCGAGTTCACCGACGGAGCCAACAGCGATGACCTATACAGGACATTGAGGCTCGTTCTCACTTTAAAAAGGGATAGGAATCATACTTCTTCGAGGTCGTCGGAAACCCACAACGGGATCGGGGTGCCCCAATAACGGTTGCGAGAAATGGACCAGTCGCGTGCATTGGCAAGCCAGTTTCCGAATCGATTCTCACCGATATTCGACGGCACCCTGCAAAAAAGGGAGGGATTCAGGACTGCTCGGGCATTGGTGAATAAAAACAACCACGAACCATCGAGTCTCGCTGTTGTTCTTCACAAGGTCATCGACGATATGTGACACTTTTACGTTCCACACCGGAAAAGCGCGGTAGATGATAGGAGTATTCGACCTGTCAGCACGGCAGTCAGGAAGTGAAATCATCAGTATGCGAGTCTTCATCCCAACCTCCAACAGAATGGATACTGATGTCTTTCCTGATCCTGTTTCACGAGCCGGCCCTTCGCCTTGAGCACTTTGATGATTTCCTTGTCCGCATCCTGATGAAATAAACAATTGTATAAGCCCTGGTTCATCGTAGGATATGTCGCGTAATATGCTTACCTTCACGTACTGCCCGACAAAATCGGGCACTTCGCTTGTAAATTTACCAACGTCATCAATGGGACACGGTGGCAACTCATCCGCATTGATAACTTCATAGGCAACTGCAATACGATGATCGTCTTCACCGAAGCCGGGTGCTTGATGAACGATACCCGTGCCATCCTTATCCGTCACATAAGTATCCACGACTACGCGGAAGGCTCTGTCCTCGTACTAAGCAAGGATCAGTTGGTAAGAAGAGAATGGCCCGGGAAAAGACAGGTTGCACACCTTCTCCGTAAAGTACTCGAACATTGGAGTGTACCTCCAACCTCTCATATCCTCACCGCTGAACAGACCGACCTTCTTGATCTTGGCCTTCTTCGGGTCCTTGTACACGGCCACCAAGCGAGATTCCAAAAGAATGTAATTCTGGTCGCGCTCCTCGTCGTATATTTTGATATAACTGAAGTCTGGATGCACGCAGAGCCCGAGATTGGAGGGAAGTGTCCACGGCGTCGTCGTCCAGGCCAGAAGAGACGTCTTTGGATCATCCACAAGTGGGAACGCGACCGTCACTGCGGAGAACGCACAAGGATCAGCATTTACAACCAGACAAGCAAGGTGCCTCGTCCGCAGGGACGGCAGCAGCAGCAGCACCCACCCGCCGGGTCGTTGACTTCTTTGTAATTCTGCCCTGCCTCAAAGTTGGACAGCGGCGTGAGCAACCCAGTCGAGTAGGGCATGACCTTAAGACCGCGATAGACGAGGTCCTTTTCAAAAAGCTGCTTGAACGCCCACCAGACACTCTCCATGAAGGTAAGATTGAGCGTCTTGTAGTCATTGTCAAAGTCGATCCAGCGGCCCATGCGCTCGACGGTGGCGCGCCACTCGGTTGAGTAGCGCATGACGATCGCGCGGCACTCTGCGTTGTACTTGTCGATGCCCATCGCGAGCACGTCCCCGCGCGACGTGATTCCGAGTTTCTTGTCGATCTCGTGCTCTACGGGTACGCCGTGCGTGTCCCAGCCAAAGCGGCGTGGCACGTGAAAGCCCGAGACGTGCGCATGGCGCGTGACGATGTCCTATCGTTGTTACGGCGCGCCCCAGCGCATCACACGATGAGTAAAAAGGACGTTGGGGAGATCGCAGAGGTTGAGACGTTGCATACCTTGATCGTTCCGGCAAGAAGATGACCGTAATGGGGCAACCCAGTAGCAAATGGAGGCCCGTCGTAGAAGGAGTATACAGGACGACCCTCGGAGAGCTTAAGGCTCGTTTGGAACGCGTCAATCTCACGCCAAAAATTCAATACTTTCTCTTCCTCGTCTGGGAAATTAAACGCTGATGAAACTGTTGTGGAATCAGGAGATCGGAACACGATTTGGAGATTGAACACGGGTGACTTACTGTCGTGCGGCGGGAACATGGTGATGAGAGGTAGGCACCTTGGACTCAGATCAATCAATCAATGATTCCAATCTCGGGCCGTACATTGGCACAAACAAGTATAAATAACGCGTACATATTCTATCTTCTATTTCTAAACGAGCCTGCTCGTCTGACAACACCTTCCCGACCTTCGACTAAACTTTCTCCTTCTCGAACACTCCAATAACTCTTTGTGGCAGTGGTGAGCCTAGAGCAACGGGTGGGTGCTTGAGTCTTATGAGCTTGCCGGTTTAGCGGTGCCATGCCTAGGAAAAGGCGTAGGCGGTGAATTGGTGTCCGATACGATACCCCGGCTGGGGAATGTGTAATAGAAACCGACGCAAGTCGCGGCGGGCATCGAAGGACCCCTCCGGGTTGCACCGGAAAAAAGGGGTTAGCGAACGTTCGCCAGGTTGGCCGTTCAGCTAAATTTAGATGGTCGTAAAGTGTCTGATGGGTGCAGCTGTTCCGGTTCCTGCTGGCGCGATCCCCTTTGCCGTTTCTGCTCTTCCCTCCATTGCAAAGCGCATGCGACCCACTCTCCGATGTCCACGTTACGTCGCGCGTCTTCTTGTAAGAACGGATGGCTCTGCGTTACGCCACCATGTGTCAATGAAACGGAGTAAGGATACTGAATAAATTAACAAACCATAAGTTCAGCATATGACGCTCGACCTTCTGGCCGCTTCACAAGGCATCTCTTCACCCAGTCGCGTGCATCTTCCGAATAGATGTCAGGTAGTTCTGGCGGATCGCCATGAACGATCGCAGTGAGTTGGGCAAAGACGTTTAAGTACGTCTCAGGTGGATATGGATATTTCCCGAGGGCGATCTCGAGCGTTGCCAGTCCGACAGACCATATGTCAGATGAGACACTGTACGTGCTGAGTGCATTCTGGGATTCGCCCTTGATGCGCTCGGGTGCCATGTAGCTTTGGCATCCAATATTCGTTTTCGCAAGCGATTTTTCGAGTTGTCCGGAAACTCCGAAATCACAGAGTTTGACATCGCCTTTCTTGTTAAGAAGAACATTCGTGGGTTTGACGTCTAGAGTAAGTACAGTTCAGTGAACAAACTGTATCGACAGGGAAGCGTCGCATATACCTCGGTGAATGATCTGCAATTCATCTTTGAGAAATTTAAGCCCCTTGACCATGAAAGAGACAATGCGGCCCAAGACCGGCTCGGGCACGCCGACCCCGTACAGTTTATCCAGACTTCCGGCGTCCATATGCTCCATGCAATAGTAGACACAAGATTCTATGAAGAACGCGCCGTAAAACTCGACTATGGACTCGTGGACGGCGCGATGTAGAATGTCAAGTTCCATGATGATCGCATTCAACTTGGTATCGTCGAGTTCTAAACGAATTTCCTGCAAACCGAGCTTGCAAGTCAGCGGGACAATGGTCATGGAGGTTGAGAAACGGTCCAACCTTCATCGCCATCGTTACGTTGGTGGGTCTGTGAACAACTCGCTTGACAGTACCGTAGGCACCGCTACCGAGCTCTTCGCCTAACTGGAGTTGATCCATGTTGATAAGAAAAGAGGAGCCATTGGAAAAGTCTACACCCGACGAGTGTAAGATTGCTTTGCCGCTGAAGTTGAGCGCACCAGACGGATCCCTGGCAAGAAGAAGTGAGGGGAAAAGACCTCGACCATGACTAGGAGAACGTACACAATCTTGCCAAAGTTAGCAAAGGGAGTGCTTGTCACAGCCACGGCACGGCGAGGAGGTCGCTCTGTTTCGTCCGGGACGCCCACGGCCGGACCAGCGCCTGCTGCGCCGCCACCAGGTTCCTGCTCCCCGGTGATGTCACTAAGTTTAAATAACGGCTTGTTACGACGGGCGGCCATTCCAGGAGAGAAGGCTGAACCAGAGCGGAATGAGGCACCAGCAGAGTGTGTTCGCAACTGAGTGGTGGGTGCACCGAGGCTGACGCGCTTGAACGCAGCACTAGCACCGTCGACATCTGGTGTTTGTGGTACCCGCTTTGCCATCTGAAAGCCATTGTTATCGGATAGGAAGGAACAGAGTGAGGAAGGATGCATACGGCCACCATTTTTGCCTGAAGGCTGGCAGGTATTGGGGTTGAGCCGTTGCCTCTGGAAGCTAGGAGTGTGGCTGCGGGGCGGGACGAGGGAGGGCTGGGAGGATCTCGAGAAGGAGTGGGGTAAAGGGAGGGTCTGTGTGAGGGAGACAGAGACTCGGACATTGTGGAGTGGAGGAGAAGAAAGTGGGGAGAGGTGAGAGAGAAAATAGCCGTGCTCGGGTTGTAAATGTAACGGAGGAGGATGACTTTGAAGCTGTGCAGAGGCAAGGGCCCCCGGAACCGCTGGATGTCTTTCATTCTTCTCTTTCGCCAGCTGTCTGTCTCCCACTGGTGCTACTATTCCCTCTCCTCCCTCGCCGCTCTCATCATTCTCTCCCTCGCTTACTCTCGCTTTCGCGGCCTTTTTGGCCCCGACGACAAAAATATGTCGCTCACCGTCAAGTGGGGACGTGAACGGTTCGTATATTCCCTTCTCGGCCCCTGACATGCCTCGCCCTTACCGTGCTCCTTTTCATCCTTCGCCGCACACTCTCCATTCTCCTTTCCACTTCCCATCTCACTGCTCCTGATCTGTACACACACACAGCCTCCAGATTCCCCTTCCACCACTTGATACCAAACTCTCCGCTCTCCGACAGACTCTTTCGGAGCACACTCATCTTGCCCCTAATGCTTTCAAACTCATCTATGCAGGTGCCATAATGAAAGATGATGATGCCCCTTGTGAGTCTCCTCTGCCAATAGCACGTCACTTCTCGTCTTCCCATCCGCTCCACTCCTGTTTCCGTCACGTTTCCCCATCCATCCATCCCCTCTTCTCGTTCCGTGTCAACCGACTGCGATCTTTTGTCCAGCTCCCCATCTGATATTGCGTCATAGCCAACCTACACGTGCCGCCTAGATCCTAAATCAATATCCTTCCTTACCCCATGAATTCCCGATTTGCTTAACCTTGTCCCCACAGTGTCAACGTACAAAATTCGACCAGGTGGTACGCTGCTACTTCTCGACTCGACACCCGCGGCTTCACCAAGCCCCGTGGCGCCAGTGGCGCCAAAGCCCCCAAAGACCGAGGCAACAACTATACAAGTTATTCGGTCGGAGCTTGCTGCCGTCCGTGGTTCCCTCGAGCCTAGTGTCGATGCGTTCCTTCGAACCCCTACAGCCGATGCCGAACATACGCGTCTCGGAGAGCTGTTGCTTCAGGCACTACTTCGCCTTGACGCAATTAATATTGACAGCACATGGACCGAAGCTCGCGGGGAACGCAAGGGCGCCGTACGTGCTGTGCAAGGCGTTCTCGATCGCCTGGACAAGGGTTGGCGAGAGGCCAAGGCACAAGCACAGACACAGACAGGGTCAGAACCCCAACGATAGCTTTGCCGTGTCACGTTGTCATGGTCAGCTTGGCATCCTGTCTCGAGAAAGCCCCATTGGTTCAGATGCATCTTATTAAAAGTTTGATGCCTCGTGCATCTCTCAGTGCTTCTCCCGTACGCCAAATCGCTTCTACCAGATGGCATTTAGGGGAATGAGGTTGGTTGTTTAGGGATTCGATTTGGGTTTGATTGCAGCAGCTTTCGAGCAACATCGGTGTATCCTACATCGAAACCGACCCTTGTTCCAATCATAGAGATACCTCAGTTCGGGTACCCCCGTTTACGGGATATGTGAAAAGGGCCTAAATGAGGCAGGATGCAGTGGCCTGTTAGACTGGAAAGGCTGTAAACGCATTCGTTCTTTCATAACGCTGTGGTTCGTTTCGCAGTGCTTCAGTAGACTGGGATATCTGACCCAGATGTGAGTCTACGTCGTTCCCAATCAGCTTTAATTATTGAATGGTCTTTTGACCTCCATCAGCCGGCTTGATCTGGCCGTGAGTGTGAATTACTTGTAAATTAACTCACCGTGCTACAGAAATTGTGCACTTGTCAGTAGCATGCCTATGCACTGGCTTGTCGCCGGAGGACCTAACCTACGTGAGGCGGGCCCTTCGCTTTGTCGCTGTCATGCATATACAATATAATGCCCAATCAAGGGATCGCGTGGTGTCACTACAGGAATATCCATGACGTTCTCACAAGGCCAAAATGTTTGAAAATACCCCTCTTGGGCTCGGAGCCCTTATTACAAGATAGCAAACTGACCCCCTTCTCTTAGCAGCCGCTAGCCCGCATCGATTTTTAGAGTCACGCGTCAGATTTCAAGGATGATCCTGGTAAAAGGTATATCGAAGGTCACTTATCCTGTATGAGCCACATGGTATGTTCTTATCCATGATACCCAACGCCCAAGTAGTTTGATTTAGGAATTCGCGAAACTGACGTTTACCACGACGGTTCGGTATAATCGCAAAGAACTCCGCTCAGAACACACGCTCGCCTCGGTGCGGCTGTTGATCCCAAGAATCCCAATTGGGTGAGCCCCGATGACGCAAGTGGCCTTTCTACTCTTGTGCCCACGTTTTTTATGTCCCGACTGCAGCCCTACTACCATCGAATCATGTTGTCAAAGCCCCTCATACGTCCCTCTATTAGGAACGAGGGTTCCCCCTGTTCCCCCTCTCATTTCGGATGTTGTAGTACTGATCTACATACGAAGCAGGGGGAGGAGCCAGGCAAACGCGTGGCTGTGAACCCCTCAATGTGGCCTTTGCAGATCTGGGCAGATGACAGTCGCGTGCGACAAACACCCAAAGCGTTTTTTTTTCGATCTAGACTCGAGAACCACGATGATCGCCTGCCAGCCCGGGGCTGGTATGAATTGACAATAACTGTATGCACCCTTTCTTCCTTTCCTTTCCCTTCCTTCCTGGCCTCCTTCCAGGAAACGAGCGACTTCTACTACGCCCGCAAAACCTCTTCTCTTCTCTGGGTCTGGTTGGCCACCTTCTAACTAGGTTGGGACAGCACCGAGATCAACTTCGATATTGAGCAGAGGGGGGGAGGAGGGGCAGGGGGCTTACTTCTTCTTCCCCAAACAGCCGGGCTTATCGGAAAAACAGCTCTTTCCTGCAGAATATCTGCGCTCTAACTGAGGCGCATCGCTGTTGTCCGCCGTGCAGTGAGTGGAGTGGGTTCGCCGAAGGCACAGCCCTTGCCAAACTACATCGAGCACAAGCCGCAGGATTCCGCCGACATCATCGTGGGAGGAGCGGGATATGAGGTCCAATTATCATCCTTGAACCTAAGTCTAGAGCCTCCGCGTCACACGGACAGCTACCAGAGTCTTTCCCGTCTCCTGACCCATACGAACCTGTCTTACGTGTATAAGTAGCGTTGGTGTTGAGGTAATTTCATACACGACCCACTTAGAATTCACCGCTCCATTATCGGGTGCTTTCACGTCGTTGATAAGAGGGGTGATACAAATTGCATTGCATAAAAATACACGTGCGATTAGAACACATGAGCATGAGACGGCAATAATGCACATCAATGGTGGCGTGTAACAACAGAAGCTCATAAATCACGCAAACGAGCCAAGCTGTCCTTGAACGATTTTTCAAGTCGGTTCGCGTGCTTGCACCATATTGAATCCTCGACGTTGTAGAACCGACAATTGTCGAAGATCAGTTGGGCGTCGTCTACAAATTGCTCCAAGTTTGCGTACTCGCCATTCTCTAGCTTCTCCCCCATGGTTCTTAAATCTGCACGACGGAAAAAGAAGGGTTTTCTCAGCTTTTGTGAAGTGAACGAGTTTCTGGACAAAAGTGAAAGAAGACGGACCCATGGGTTGTTCAATCACTTCGCGGTAGTCCGCCGCGTCCTCGGGTTTTACAGGCTCACGGAATGGCCATGAGGACGCGTGGTTCTGCATCTCCGATAGGAGACGGTTCATTGTGTTCAGTTCCGTGTTCTTCGTCATGGGCTTACCATCCCTACTGTCATACAATCACTTGGCACATACGCTCGGCAATCGGATATGGGTTACACGCACGCCGCTGACATATCCGGTGTCCATCCGCTTTCACCTGTCACGTAGACGGATGAGCGGCTGCAACAGGGTTAGGGGAATACTGACACGCACGGAGCCCGGGCACATCTCGGAAATCGACGACCACACCTTCTCCTGCGCCCTCTTGAAATTGAGGCAAACCGGGGTATACTTCATGGCTCCTTGACATTTGGCGTATCTTGGCTAGGATGGCGTCACGCTGCTGCGCTATTGCGTCCCGTGTAGCAGTGTAGTCGACACGGCGTAACATTGTGCACTGCATGATTGTTCCACCCTCATAATCTTTGATGTAACCCGCCCATACGGATCGATCAAGCGTGATCTCTTTAGAGAAGCCTTGCTTCTTGAAGTACCCGACTGCAAAGTTGTCGGCATAGGTTAGGAAATGCATCATGTCTGGGTAAGTACGCCTGATATGGGCTTTGAAATGGTCCATCAAAAGGCCGCCGTAACCCTATCAACGACTCATTCATGAACTTTGAGTCAAAACAGTCAGCTGAACCACAGACAGACCTTTTCTTGGGAGATTGATGCGGTGGCGAAGAACACAATTTCCGCAAAGCCTCTGTGAGGAAACGGGCGATAGCAGATGCCTCCGACGACTTTATACCCCCGCTTACAAATTGCAAGGCATTTCGAGTTGGAATCAAAGACGAGCCTAGCAATATATTCTCGGGGCATCACGGGGAGCTGCTTACGAAACAGCGTCTTGAGGTTCGTGAGGATGACATGGGACCGGCGGTTATTGTCATTTTCTACGGGTATTATCTCGATAATCCCTTTCCGCAGTTCGATGGCTGAGGGCTTCTCGGGCTTCATGCCTGGATACTGTGATTGGAAGGTCAAACAATGTCAGTTGTGCTAGAGGATTGACAATCGCACCGAGCTCGAGGACGTCGAAACTGCCGTGTTGACGGTGACGCCGGTGGCAAGGCGATCCAGCTGGCTCTCGTCCATTTGCTCCTCCATTTTGACTGCCACTTCGGATGGACTCTGGAGAGTGATTTCCCCATTCATTTCTGCCAAAATATCACCTGATGGGGGTGGAATGGATACAGGAGCTGTTTTAGCAGTCGACATCGCACTGATGCCCTTGCCAGCGCGACGGGAGGGATGGGGCCTTGCGCCATTGTCGAATCGAGAGGATGAAGGGATGTTCATACGCGCGGCGACGGCAAGGGGCTGGTCTTCGTCCTCGTCGTCTTCTTCAGATAACCGGGGTCGTTTAGCCAGTGGCTGTAAATCTTCGTCAGTCGGATAGGAACTGCGAGAGTGTGGCCTTTGTCTCGGAGATGATGGGGCTTTATACATGGCAAGTGGCAAAATGATTAGTGATGAGAAAGGAAACCAGCCTCGTGGTAATGGAACTTACCGGGAGACGCCGCGGGTTCGGTGAGAGGGCTGGCAAGCGATATGGCCATGTGCATTCCGTGACGGAGGGCGCTAAGCCCATCATCTGAATAGGTAAAGTCGAGCAGCTTGCCTAATCCCTAAACACCGACAAGTGGACGTATGTAAGTATCGATATGGGAGTAAAACGGTCGTCGAACTGTTGAA